>CM077163.1:138446970-139046970 GCA_039583875.1 Platanthera guangdongensis | reverse complement strand
CGAGAAGTTCACAGATCATCGATCTCCATTCAACGAACTGTCAACAAATCGTCAACCATAGATAGAAATTAAATTAACTCATCCCCATTGATCATTCCTAACTGATTTAAGAAAAACAAATATTTCTTCTCATCCAATGGCTTGGTGAAGATGTCTGCCCTTTGTAAATCAGTGGAAATGAGACAAGATTAATTTTGTTTTTGTCTACAAAATCCCTAATGAAATGATGCCTTTTTTTATATGTTTGCTCCTGCTATGATGCACTGGATTTTGTGCTATAGATATAGCACTGGTACTATCACAATATATAGTTGAATTATTTAATTTGTATCCATAATCCAGTAGTTGGTTTTGTATCCACAAAACTTGTGAGCAACAGCTGCTAACAGCTATATATTCTGCTTCTACTGTTGATGTGGACACAGAGGTTTTCTTTTTACAGAACTAGGACACAAGTCTATCACCAAGGAACTGTCATGTTCCTGTGATGCTCTTTCTATCCACTCTACATCCAGCATGGTCAACATCTGAAAATCCAATTAAGTCAAATTCTGACTCTGATGGATATAGAAGTCCTAGATTTGGACAACCTTTTATATATCTCAAATTTTTTTTATCAAAATATAGTGAGATTCTTTAGGGTTCACTTGGAACCTAGCACAAATGCATATAGCAAACATTATGTCTAGCCTACTTGCTATGAGATATAATAGGGCCCCAACAATGGCCCTATATAACTTCTGATCAACAGGTTTTCCATGCTCATCAGAATCAATCACAACATTTACAGCCATGGGTGTCTTCATTGCTGAGGCATCAGACACCCCAAATCTTTTGATAAGTTCCTTAGCATATTTAGATTGGGAGATGAAGATACCATTAGATGATTGTTTCACTTGGAGACCAAGTAAATATGAAAGTTCACCCATGCTACTCATTCAAACTCTGAATGCATAAGGTTAAAGAACCTTTTGCATAGTTTGGGATCAGTTGAGTGAAGGATAATATCATATAAATAAATTTGTACTAATAAAATTTTATCTTTATGATGCTTAATAAAAAGAGTCCTATCTACAATACCTCTAGAAAATTTACGCTCTAATAAGAAGCTAGCAAGGTCTCATACCAAGCTCTTGGAGCTTGCTTTAAATCATAGAGAGTTTTATGCAATCTAAATACATGAGAGGGATGAGTTGGAGAGATAGAATCTGGTGGTTGCTCCACATATATTTCTTCTTTGAGATCTCCATTTAAAAAAGCACTTTTAACATCTATCTGATAGACTTTGAACTTCATGAATACAGCATATGAAAGGAAAATTCTTATAGCCTTAAGTCTTACAATAGCGGCATATGTTTGATCATAATCAATGCCTTCCTCTAGACTATAGCCTTGAGTTACTAGCCTTGCCTTGTTCCTCATAATGTTGCCTTCTGCATCATATTTGTTTCTAAATACCCATTTGGTTTCAATGACTGGATAGTCTTTGGGTCTAGGAACCAATTTCCAAACTCTACATCTCTCAAATTGATTGAGCTCCTCTTGCATTGCAATGATCCAGTTGGGATCTTGTTCTGCATCTTTAATCGATTGGGGCTCAAGTTGAGAGAGGAAACCAGTAAATATCAAGTCAGGGTTAAGTTGATGCTTTGTTTGCACACCAACTAAAATATCTCCAATCACATCAGATCTAGGGTGATCTCTAAGTGTGACAAAATCAGTGGGAGGAGCTGGTTGGGCAACAGATTGGGGAACAAATTGCTCTTGTGGAATTTCATTAGCTGTTGGAGAGGGTTCAGTCACCTCTATGCTTTCTTCATCACTTTCTACTTCAACTTTTGGAGAAGGATGTATTGGAACCTCTTCGGTGAGGCTTAGATCATCCAATCTCTCACACAAGTGAGGTACCTGCAAAGTGCTATTGGTAGAAATTTCTTTCTCCTTATAAGTCATGTTACCTTCATCAAAATTCACATGCACAGATTCCTCAATTTTTAAAGTCGATTTATTAAACACCCAATAAGCTTTGCTGACTTGGGAATATCCTAGAAAAATTCCCTCTACAGCCTTAGCTTCAAACTTTCTAATGTATTTCTTGTCATTAATATGAATATAGCATATACAACCAAACATTTTAAAATAGGTGATTTTAGGTTTCTTCCCTTTAAGCAATTCATAGAGAGTCATATTCTTGAGTTTATGTATTAAACTTCTGTTTAGTACATAGTTTGATGTGCTCACAGCCACTGTCCAAAATGATAGGGGCATGTAAGTATCTGCAAGTAATGTGCCTGTAGCTTCAATTAAGGTTCTATTCTTCCTTTCAGCTACCCCATTTTGTTGAGGAGTTCTAGGAGCTGAGAAGTAATGTCTGATACCTTCCTTCTCACAGAACTCATGCATAAGAAGAGACTCAAACTCAGTACCATGATCACTTCTGATCAATATAACTTGAGTAGAGTACTCAATCTGTATGGTCTTGAGGAAATCTATAAGAACCTTGAATGTATCTGACTTAGATCTCAGAAGGAACACCAAAGTGAATCTTGAGAAGTCATCTACTATAACTAGAGTATAAGATTTCCCTCCTAGGCTATGCACAGCAATAGGACCAAAAAGGTCCATGTGTAGCAAGTATTGGATCCTAGGTGAATAACTTTTATTAACTGATTTAAAACAAGATTTAGTTTGCTTTAATAATTGACAAGCCCTGCAGAGGCCTTCCTTCTTGTAGGGACCAGAAGGCAAACCTCTAACAAGGTTGTCTTTAGATAGCCTAGCAATATTTTTCATATTAACATGTCCTAATCTTTTATGCCATAAATCATTTTGATTACTAACAAGATTAAGTAAACAAATATTTGATGTTGCAGAATGAAAATCAACTAAATATATATTGCCTTGTCTATTTACAATTAAAACAGTTTGGTTTCCCTTAGTGGAAATAATACAAGAGCTGGAGTTAAAATATACTTGATAACTTTCATCACATAGTTGACTTATGGAGATGAGGTTATGTTTTAGTCTACTTACATGTGTAACCTTTTTGAAAGTGACTGCTCCAATCTTAACTTCTCCAAAGCCTTCAGACTGACCACAATTTGAATCACCAAAGATCACTGTTGGATCCCAAGTTGATTTGGGCTAGGTTCACTAGCTTAGGATGTGACCCAACCTGTATAGCCAGGGTCAATTTGTGTCCTAAAGTCTAGGCCAAGTCCTTAGGTTCAACATCAGTTGGACCAGCTATCATCAAGACCATCAGAGACTCCAAAACTAGAAGTTTTCAAGACTAAGTCAAATGAGTTCGACGTTTGTCGAACTCAGCTCGACGAAAGGTGTTCGGCGCTCGACGATCGTGAGATAATGCTTAGTGCTGAGCTCGACGATCTTTGTTCTCTGTTCGACGAAGTCTGAATTACTTCAACAGACTAAAGTAAGGGAAACTTCATGATTTTTCTAATTCCAGCTTCAGGATTTGGTCGACAAACAAAATTCTGAGCTCGACGAACTTGGACCTTAAGTTCTCAACTTCTCAGGTCGACAAAGTAAACTTCTCAGGTCGACGATTTCAGTAGTCTACTCGACAAATTCTGAATTCAAAGGATTTGTGTCGACACTTAGGGCATGTGTCGACACCAGACAACTTATGTCGACACTAGAAGATTTGTGTCGACACCAAGATCAATCAGTCGACACCAACTTAAGTCGACACAGAATATCAGTCATTCAGAATATTTTGACTAAGTCCAGAACTGTTCTTTGTTCGACGAATTCTGGTCAACGATTTATATTCTTCTCAGTCAGACAACTTCTCAAATTCTAAGACCACAATCTTTCTTCGCTCGACGAATTTGGATCTTAGTTCGACGAATACTGTCTGACGGTGATAGTTATCTGCTCAACGATTTTGGTTCTCAGCTCGACGAATGAAGATTGTCAGTTCGACAAAGGTTGTAGCAGTATTGACTTGAGACTAATTGCTATTGTCTGGTCGACGAACTCATCAAGCTCAGCTCGACGAACTCAAGCTCTGCTCGACGAACTCAAACTCAGCTCGACGAAATGTGTTCTTCGTTTGACGATTCCAGACTAGGTCTTTTCCAGTTTCACGTCCCGTTTCATGGCGATGATTCCTGAACAATTAATGTCAGATCTTCTCGTAATGTTACCGTTAGAACGTGCAATTAATCTTGGATTATTTCATGCCGTTTTTCCATGGGACAGTTAGGGAAATCATTGATTGCCGCTTCCTTCCCAGGCCGACTGCAATTACTGCTCAAGCATTCAAAATTTCAAAAAGGATTCTTCAGTCAAAAAGATATACACAGAAGAAAAAGTAATCAAGGATACAGTCAGTCAGACACACAGTCAGATTGCACAGAAGAATAATCTTACAGAAATCTAAAGTTCTATTGCAATCAGCCTTGGCCAGAGAACAACTTCATCAAGAAGAAGAAGAACAATATATCACTATCAAGAGTCTTCTTCTGTCAATTCTCAAGACAACTTGAAAAGGACAACAAAATTCTATCTGTCAATGAAGTTCCTGAACAATCTCTGTTCCATGCACTCTAGGTCTTTGAAGACATATCACCCTGAAGTAGTGCTCTAGTTTTCCTGATACATTCAAGATCTCAGGGGGAGCAAATCTGCTATCATCAATCCACAGTCTTTTCAAATGTTATTGAGAAAGAGAAGACACCATCACCTCTTTTCCAACTCCTGTACAGGGTTTTAATTCCCTTCAAAATTATTCTTGGTTTTAAGTCTACTACCAAAAGACTTGAGGTTTTGGTTTTTGTGCACCTGAACAAAAGCTCATTGGTGTCAGGCACCTGATCAAAAACCTGAGTGGATTCCTACCAGGGTGGTAGAAGAGTGGATGTACCCAGGTTGGGGAACCACTATAAAATTTCTTGTGTCATCTGGTTTCACTTTTCTTTTGTTTTGGCTGTGCTTTGTGATTAGATAGTTTGTTGTGCTTATTTAATTTATTTGCTGACTTGTTCACTTAGGAATACAACAAAAGTTGTAAAAAGTTTGTAGTGAGCACAATACTCTATTCACCCCCCCTCTAGAGTATTTAAGATCTAACCTGCTCTTTCAATTGGTATCAAAGCGAGGTTGGTTAAAATACCACACCTTAATTGGTTGTACAAGCTAACACCTGAACCACAAAGATCCCTCTTATTAGATCTGTTTGTTTGTTTTTGTTATTAGATTTATTTCTTCACAAAAATGGCCCAAAACAAAGATTATGCAAGCATCAGACCTCCAGTTTGCAATCTTAACAAGTTTGCCATCTGGAAGGCAAGAATCAGATTATACATGAATTCTATTGATGAGGATATCTTTTCTGTTATCTTAACAGGTGTACCTCCAACACCTACAGCTGCTACAAGCACCTCAACAAACATGACTGCAGTACCTCCTCCAGAGAACAATAAATCTTACAAGAAAGCCAAAATGGTAGATGCTAAGGCAATGAACATCTTGGCTCAAACTATGTCAGATGACATATTTCAAAAGATGGCTGAGTGCACCTCAGCCAAGGCCATTTGGGGTTCCCTCAACCAAATGGTAGCTGGTTCAGCAGATGAAAGGAAAGACAGGAGATCCAATCTCATATCCCTGTATGAGAACTTCAAAAAGGATGAGACAGAATCAGTGGCTGAAATGTACAACAGGTTGAGTTCAATCATCAATGAGCTCAAATCCTTGGATAAGGACATCACCTTGACAGAGGTGAATGACAAGATATTGATGTGCTTCCCTAGCTCTTGGGACTCCAGAATCTGGCCAATCAAATAAGCCAGAAGCCTAAATGAGATATTAACTGAATCTCTACTAGGCAAATTAAAGTCTTATGAGCAGCTTGATAAAATCAAGAGAAGTAGTAGACCAGAAGGCAACAACTCCAGTGAGAAAGGATCACAGCATAGCCTTCAAAGCATCTTGAGGAAAGTGAGACCTCAACTTCAAATGAAGAACTCATGAGCCTCTTTGCAAAAAGATTCTATAAGATGGCTAGGAAGGATTTCAGAAGGAAATCATCTAGGCAGGATGATAAGCCCAGATTTGACAAGACACCAACCAATGAGGTTGTGTGCTTTGGGTGCAGAAAGCCTGGACATTACATCTCAGAATGTCCAAAAAACCAGAAGAAGGAGAATAGCAGAGAAAAAGACTCCAGGAGAAAACACAGCACCAGACCCTCTTCCAGCAAATACAAAAAGAAGGACAAGGGCTTTGTTGCTGAGACATGGAGTTATACAGAAGAAGAAACATCCTCTTCCAATTCAAGTGAAGAAGAGGAAGAAGCAAGATCCAAGGAGGTTTGCCTAATGGCAATTGATGCCTCCAGGAGCAATTCTAGATTAGAAGGAGAATCTGAAGATGAAGCAGCCTCAGACTCAGAGGCAGATCAGGTTCTGTCAAATTTTGATTTTAATTCTGATTCAATCAAAATTGAATTCAAAGCCATGTGTTTAGATTTAATTAGCTCAGAAAAGGAAATAAAAACTCTTAGAGAAAGACTAGGAAATCTTGAATCAGTTAACTCAGAAAATATTAAATTACAAGATCAACTAACCTTAGCTAATGAACAAATAATTAAATTAAAATCTGAATTATGTGAGGCCAAACAACTTGAGCAATCTCTCAATGGGAGAAGCCTCAAGCTGATGGACATTACAAGCACAGTGAATGTCATATTAAATGGCAAGCTGGGCTTGGGTGCATCATCAAGTTTGCCCCCCATAATTAAGAAAAATATTCTTACAACCCCTATTAAATTTATTTCTGCCAAGGGAAAAGAAAAGATAATAGATAAACCAATGACTGCAAATAATCCAAAACCCATAGACAAGAGAAATAGAAATCAGAAAACAAGTAATAAAAACAAGGTTCATCAGCATTTGTCGAACTCAGATCGACGAAATGTGGCCAGTTCGTCGAACCCAGATCGACGAACGATGAATGCAAACTTCAATTATAATAATTCGTCTAACTGCGATCGACGAACTGTGTATGGTTCGTCGAGCAGAGGTCGACGAACTTGGGGCGCAGAAAATGACTATTGTCATTCTCTGAGGAGAGATCGACGATCTCATCCCTATTCGTCGAACTCTGGTCGACGAACTTACAACAATTCGTCGAACCCAGAAGTACCAAACCTAAACTATTTCTCTTACAGAAACTCTAAACTAGCTAATAAGTCATTCAATCCAGTTGTTGATTGGGTTATTCCACCTAGGAGATATCACCCCTTAGGTTATAAATCTCAACCTGCATTATCAGTTATATCTAGTTTCTCTTTTCAAGCAAATAAAGGACTCAAGGTAACCAGGGTCAAGAACAATTGAATTTTGTTTGTCATTGCAGGTACAGGTGAAGAGCTGTCCAAGGGTAAGTCAGACCTGGTACTTGGACAGTGGTTGCTCCAAGCATATGACTGGCAGCAAGGACAACTTATCCAATTACAAGTGCAAGCTAGGACCAAAGGTGATCTTTGGTGATTCAAAGAGTGGCCAGTCAGAAGGATATGGAGCAGTCAAGATTGGAACAGTTACCTTCAAGAGAGTAACATATGTAAGAGGACTCAAAAATAATCTAATATCCATAAGTCAATTATGTGATGAAGGTTATCAGGTACACTTTAACTCTACCTCTTGTTCTATTATTAATAATGAAAACAAAACTGTTTTAATTCGAATTAGACAAGACAACATATATCTAATAGATTTTATTTCTGCCAAGACTGATGTTTGTTTACTCAATATCACTAGTAATCAAAATGAGTTATGACATAAAAGATTAGGACATGTAAATCTTAAGAATATAGCTAGGTTATCTAAAGACAACCTTGTTAGAGGTTTACCTTCTGGCCCATACAAGAAGGAAAACCTATGCAGGGCTTGTCAATTAGGCAAGCAAACTAAAACTAGCTTCAAATTCAGTAATAAAAGTGATTCACCTAGGATTTTGTATTTGCTTCATGCGGATCTATTTGGACCGATTGTAGTACAAAGCCTAGGAGGGAAGTCTTACACTTTAGTGATTGTTGATGACTTCTCCAGATTCAGTTGGCTAGCCTTTCTGAGATCTAAGTCAGATACATTCAAGGTTCTTACAAATTTTCTCAGGACCATATAGATTGAGTTCTCTACTCATGTTGCATTGATCAGAAGTGATCATGACACAGAGTTTGAGTCTCTTCTTATGTATGAGTTCTGTGAGAAGGAAGCTATCAGGCAGTGCTTCTCAGCTCCTAGAACTCCCCAACAAAATGGTGTAGCTGAAAGGAAAAATAGGACACTCATTAAAGCTGCAGGCATATTATTGGCAGATGCTTACATGCCTCTATCCTTTTGGGCAGAAGCTGTAAATACTGCTAACTATGTCCTGAATAGAAGCCTTATACATAAGCTAAAAAATAAGACCCCTTATGAATTACTTAAAGGGAAGAAACCTAAAATCATATACTTTAAAATTTTTGGTTGTATATGTTACATTCACACAAATAACAAGAGATACATTAGAAAGTTTGAGGCTAAGGCTGAAGAAGGGATTTTTCTAGGATACTCCCAAGTAAGCAAAGCCTATAGGGTTTTTAATAAATCAACTCTTAAAACTGAAGAATCTGTCCATGTATCTTTTGATGAAGCTATCATGTCTTATAAGGAGAAAGAGATTTCTACCAATAGCTTTTTGCAGGTTCCACAACTGTGTGAGTCTATGGATGGACTAAACCTTACACATGAGGTATCAACCCATCCTACTCTACAGGTTGCTGAAGACAGTGAAGAAGAACTTCAAGTGGAATTGGCTGAACTTCCCTCAAAAACTAGTACCATTCCACAAGAGGAATTAATTATAGAAGATGTTGCTCAGCAAACTCCACCAGCTGATCATGTCACACTTAGAGATCACCCCAGATCTCAAGTGATTGGAGACATTTCAGCAGGTGTACAGACAAGGCATCAACTTAACCAAGACTTGATGCATGTCTGTTTTCTCTCTCAAATTGAACCTCTCACCATCCATGAAGCAGAGCAAGATCCCCACTAGATCATTGCAATGCAAGAGGAACTAAAATCAGTTTAAGAGATGTAGAGTTTGGGATTTTGTTCCAAGAGCTCATAAATACCCAGTTATTGGAACCAAATGGGTCTACAGAAACAAGTTGGATGCTCAAAGAAACATAGTGAGAAACAAGGCTAGGCTTGTTGCTCAAGGCTACAGGCAAGAGGAAGGAATTGACTATGACCAAACCTTTGCCCCTATTGCAAGGTTAGAGGCGATAAGAATATTCCTTGCCTATGCAGCTCACAGGAGATTCAAAGTATTTCAAATGGATGTCAAGAGTGCATTCTTGAATGGAGTGCTTCAAGAAGAGGTTTATGTAGAACAACCTCTAGGTTTTATCTCTCTAACTCAACTCTCTTTTGTATTTAAATTGCATAAAGCTCTCTATGTTTTAAAGCAAGCTCCAAGAGCTTGGTATGAGACCTTAGCAAACTTTCTTTTAGAACATAAATTTATAAGAGGAACCTTATATAAAACTCTTTCCACTAGACATCATAAGGACCAAATTTTGTTAGTACAAATATATGTGGATGACATCATTTTTAGGTCTACTGATCCCAAATTGTGCAAGAGGTTTGCTGACCTCATGCATTCCAAATTTGAGATGAGTAGCATGGGTGAGCTTTCCTACTTCCTTGGTCTACAAGTGAAGCAGCTCCCTGATGGTATCTTCCTCTCCCAAGCTAAGTATGCTAAAGAGCTTATTAAAAAGTTTGGGATGGGTGATGCTTCAGGAATGAAAACACCTATGGCTACTAATGTTGTGGATTCTGATGCAGCAGGGAAACCTGTAGATAAGAAACATTATAGGGCAATTGTTGGATCCCTACTATACCTAACAGTAAGCAGGCCTGATATAATATTTGCCACATGACTTTGTGCTAGGTTCCAAGTGAACCCTAAAGAATCTCAAATTATTTTCTTAAAAAGAATTTTGAGATATATTAAGAGTTGTCCTAATCTAGGACTCTGGTATCCTGCAGAGTCAGAGTTTCAGTTAACTGGATACTCAGATGCTGACTATGTTGGATGTAGAGTGGACAGGAAGAGTACCTCTGGAACTTGCCATTTCCTGGTTATGAGACTTGTCTCCTGGTTTTGTAAAAAGCAGACATCTATGTCTACATCAACTACAGAAACAGAATACATGGCTGCTGGCAGCTGCTGTTCACAAATGTTATGGATACAAAACCAACTCCTACACTATGGTTTCAACTTAAATAATTCAACATTATTTTGTGATAATACTAGTGCTATTGCTATAGCACAGAATCTAGTTCACCATTCTAGGACTAAGCATATTGAAATAAGACATCATTCCATTAGAGATAATTTAGACAAAAAGAAAATTAACTTAATCCATATTCCTACTGATTTACAGAGAGCAGACATTTTCACCAAACCCTTGGATGAGAAAACTCATCTATTCTTTATAAATCAACTGGGAATGATTAATGGAGAAGAGTTAAATTAATTTCTGTCTACATTCGACGAATTTTCCAGAGTTCGTCGAACGGAGTTCGACGAATTAGGGAAAGTTTGAGAGATTCTCGTCAAACGAAGATCGACGAATTCTCTGTGTGGAAACAATTTTCGTCGATCGGAGATCGATGAACTTTGCTTCAAAAGATATTTTGTCGAACGGAGTTCGACGAACTGTTTTTGATTCTTCTGGATGAGATCGACGAATTATTTGTCTATAATTTATTTCGTCGACCTCAGTTCGAAGAATTGTTTCTTTTTCGTGGAACGGAGTTTGTCAATTCATATTCTGAAACCTTATATCTAGGTTTTCTTCGACCTCCGTCCCGCGCTTTCAGTTCCTTTGCTCTTGATCGTAGTTTTTCTCTGTCTTTCTTGCAGGTCATCAATGGCGATTCCAGCAAGCACCATAGCCGCAATGAAGTTCGACACCAGGTTTGATATGAATTTTGATTCCTTCCAACACTCTGACCCAATATTTCTCTATATCCTGGAACTTCTAGAAGAACTTCATCTCAAGGACTTCATGACCATAAGGATTAAACTACATGGAACGGAAATTAGAGAATGGGTGTATACATCGTCTGTTTCTGAGGAAGATGTTCTAACAGGCAATATCGGGAGTACTGCTGTTTCCCTATCTCCCGCCGTCCTCTCTGAGATTTTTGGTTTGGTGAATGGAGAAGATAATATGGAAATGGATTCTGAAGAATTTAGTGAAATGCTGAAGTTAATGGGGTTTTCCGGAAGCAACCCTAACAAGTTGTTGAAGAAACAACTTTCTGCCGCTTATCAGTTTTTGGCGGATATTGTGGGAAAGATTCTAACGGGCAAGCACACTGCACATGATTACATTACCCGACATAAATTCCTTATCATGTGTGTGGTGGCGAACAAGCGTTCTGTTGATTGGAGTAAGATTTTCTTTGAGTTAATTAAGAAGAAGAATAGCAAGAAGGAAGTCTGCTTCGGAAGAATCCTGGGGATCTTCCTTAAGGAAAAGTCTGGTGAATGCATGGTCTCCCCGACCATCTTCATCAATGCCAGCAAGCGCCTCACCTGCTCCTTGTTTGGCAGATGGGAGAGGACGATCTCCAATCCCTCCAAGGCTTCCTCCTCTTCCATCCCTACTTCTGAGAGCACCAGGGTTGTAAAGGCCACTCCCCACCCTGTAGAAGATGTCATTCCATCTCCACCATCTCTTCCAGCACCCCTTCCAGCCAAGCAGCTTTCTTATGTGCCTACTCCACCTCCATCTGCACCTCTGGACATTACAAACATTCCTACACCTCTAGCTTCACCTCATGACTCACATATCCCTACACCTCCTCAGTCTCCACTTCCCTCTCATTTGTCCTCCATTCCCTCTTACAACATACCCACATACTCTGTCATGCCAGATGCCCCCATTCCATCTTCATCACCAACCACTCATGTTATTCCTTCCTCCATTCCATCCTCTTCCCTTTCCTCCTTTGACTCAACTACCATCTCATCTATCATCACCATTCTTACCCCTCTCATCAAATCTATTATTACAGAGGCCATTACACCTCTTGTGAATTCTATCAATTCTTTATCTGCACAAGTTTCTCTTCTCTCTGCTGCCCCCTCATCATCCAGGGGGTTGGCTCCAGGTTTTCTTGAACCCAGGCAGGGTGAGATGCTCAGTGATGAAGTTGCAGCAGATGCAGATGCAGCAGCAGCAGTCACAGCAGCAGTTCCTTCTATAGCAGATGCAGATGCAGAAGTAGCAGCAGTAGTTCCTTCTACAGCAGATGCAGATTCAGATACAGATACATATATTTTGCCAGAATTTGATTCTGAGATGATTGAATTGATTCATTTTATGGACACTGACATTGACTTAGATGAGTCAGGTTAGCAAATAAAAACTGTTGGTTATTTAATTATGAATCCCACAGTTAATCTACCAGAATTACTGCAAATTTTTGATACTATACATATACAGTTTCTTCCAGCAAATTTTACTAAGCCACATTTGGCTATTGTTCCTTATACCTCTCCAGTTAGTCCAGTAGTTGCTAAGTAACTCTGTGATAGTTTTGCTATCCCAGCTTCAATCTCTGCAGCTAGTCCAGAAGTCATTCCAGAAGATATTTCAGTACCAGTTTTTGTTATGGATGACTCTCCTTTGCCTGATTTGGATTAGCTTATCAAGGCTAATATTGAAGAGGAAAATAAGGCAGCAGCTGAAAGCTCTGTCTCTATTATTTCTGATTTTTTTGCAGTCTCCTCCTCTCATGTTGCTGAAACTGCAGTTCCAGAACCTTCTGCCCCTCCTCCAGAAAAAGCTGTTATTTCTGATAAAACTTTAAAAGCTTTGGATGCTCTTTATGATAACCCTCAGGGTTTTGATACTGATGATGATGATGATTCAGATGAAGATGTTGCAAAGAAAAAGAAGATGCTGTCAAAGAAAAGGAAGGCTCCTCCTCCTCCATCTCCTTAGCCTAATTCAAATGCTAACACCCCTTATAACATTATGCATAATGTTACTCCATATAAGGGAATGCCTGCATGGATGTGGCTATCCAAGAACTAGCAGAAGGATAGGAAGAGAAGTAGGAGATATTCTCCTCCTCCAGTACACAGATTCAGAAAGGATCCTCTTCCTCCTCCCCCTCCAGCAGCTGGTGCCAGTGGCTCTAGCTCTCAGAGATCTGCCCCCATGCAAACATATCAGAGTCAGTCAGGGAGATCTTCTGGAAGTAGCCAGCAGAGGCAACTATCCTCAGGAAATCAACAGCAACAACAGCATCAGTAGCAAAAGCAACAAACCTCTGAAGTACAAAAAGCTGACAGTCCAAAAAGGCCATATTCTCCTCCAATCCAATTTGAAGATCCTGAAACTGCAAATACTGCAAGAATGGCTAGATACCAGGAATTAATAGGACAATCCCTGATCAATAAAGCAAAGGCTGAAGGAAAAGATACATCAGGCTTCACAATAATGTCAAAGTACAGAAAAGAAGAGTTGAAAATGTTTGACAAAGGCAATAAACTATTTAATGTTGATGACTATATGAAGCTCCATCCAGAAGTAGTTGTCCCCAGAGCTACATCATTGAATATTATTGGGGCAGCTGATATGACTATGACAAAGGCTCAGGCTTCAGATCCAAAGAGAGAAATCATCTTCAAAAAGCCAGGAGAGCAGGCAATAGAAGATAGGTCTAAGCAGAAAAAGCCAAAGAAGTAATCCTTATTTTCTTTCAGACTCTTTCTGCATTTGTTCTCAAACCTTACTTTTTGTTTAAACAAAGCTGTGTATATATATATCTGCTGCATATATTGGTAATTCTCTGCCAGATATATTTCTTTTCTTGCTTTGTTTTTCTATTTGTTTCTGTTTTGACTCTGTTAGTGACCTCACCCAAATAGGGGAAATTGTTGGATCCTTACTTGATTTGGGCTAGGTTCACTAGCTTAGGATGTGTCCCAACCTGTATAGCCAGGGTCAATTTGTGTCCTATAGTCTAGGCTAAGTCCTTAGGTTCAACATCAGATGGACCAGCTATCATCAAGACCATCAGAGACTCCAAAACTAGAAGTTTTCAAGACTAAGTCAAATGAGTTCGACGTTCATCGAACTCAGCTCGACGAAAGGTGTTCGGCGCTCGACGATCATGAGACAATTCTTAGTGCCGAGCTCGACGATCTTTGTTCTTTGTTCGACGAAGACTAAATTACTTCAATAGACTAAAGTCAAGAAAACTTCAGGATTTTTCTAAGTCCAGCTTCAGGCTTTGGTCGACGAACAAATTTCTGAGCTCGACGAACTTGTCCCTCAAGTTCTCAACTTCTCAGGTCGATAAAATAAACTTCTCAGGTCGATGATTTTAGTACTCTACTCGACGAATTCTGAATTCAGAGGATTTCTGTCGACACTTAGGGCATGTGTCGACACCAGACAACTTATGTCGACACCAGAAGATTTGTGTCGACACCAAGATCAATCTGTCGACACCAACTTAAGTCGATGCAGAATATCAGTCATTCATAATATTTTGACTAAGTCCAGAACTGTTCTTTGCTTGACGAATTCTGGTCGACGATTTATATTCTTCTCAGTCAGACAACTTCTCAGATTCTAAGTCCACAATCTTTCTTCGCTCGACGAATTTGGATCTCAGTTCAATGAATACTGTCTGACAGTGATAGTTCTCTGCTCGACGATTTTGGTTCTCAGCTCGACGAATGAAGATTGTCAGTTCGACGAAGGTTGTAGCAGTATTGACTTGAGACTAATTGATATTGTCTGGTCGACGAACTCATCAAGCTCAGCTCGACGAACTCAAGCTCAGCTCGACGAACTCAAACTCAGCTCGACGAATTGTGTTCTTCGTTCGATGATTCTAGACTAGGTCTTTTCCAGTTTCCCGTCCCGTTTCTTGGCAATGATTCCTGAACAATTAATGACAGATCTTCTTGGAATGTTACCGTTAGAACGTGCAATTAATCTTGGATTATTTCATGCCATTTTTCCATTGGATAGTTAGGGAAATCTGTTGGAACACCCTATTACTAATTTGGGTCAGGATCACTATGTCTCTAGGAAACCAGTTTTTGACCTCCTGTATAGATCTAAAGGTCAATTAGAATTGAGTCTAAGGGTTAGAAGTCTAGGTTTGAAAGCTGCCCTCAAGACCAAGAATTTTTTCAGTTTGAGACTAAGTCATATCGTCGAGCTCAGCACGACGATTCGTCGAACTCCAATAAACGATCGTCTAGCTCAACTTCGATGGATCGTCGAACTCCATTCGACGATCTCTGAGCTCAACTTCAACAAATCGTCGAACTCCATTCGACGATCTGCGAGCTCAGTTCGACGATCTTGACCCAGAATTGGATCTCTATCTCTGAGCTCAGTTCGACGATCTTTGAGCTCAGATCGACGATTTTTGTTGCTGTCTAAATCCATATCGCTGAGCTCAGTTCGACGTTTTCTGATGAGTTAAAGGATTTTTCAAGATTCAAATTCAGATCAGTTAAGGAGTTATTCAACAATTAATTCAGAAGATTTTCTAGCCGTTTTCATTTATTTCTGGACCAAGTTTCAAGGGATTATCAAGGAATGTTTCTTTGGACTTTCCTCCAGAAGACATTTTGCAATTAAGGATGCAATTAATGCAGGCCAACGGCTATTCTTGACAGAGGATGATTTTCTATTCAGTTCCAGAGAATAAAAGACAAGATTTTTGAATCTCTCTCAGACATCACTTAACACTCAGAACACAGACAAGAAGAACAAGAACAAAATATTCTCTGTCTCAAAGAATTCTCTGAAGAACACACATCCAAGGAGATCTAACCTTCTGAAATCCTCTGATCTCTCTTGTCTCAAGTGTTCAAGGCCAACATCTTTCAAGACTCCAGACACCTAACATTTCAGCTGTTGCTGAAATCATCATTTGCTGGAGATCAACTTCTGAAGGCCTATCACCCTACATCAAAGCTTATTTTCCTGAACATCTCAAGGACTCAGGGGGAGCTTTGACACCATCAAATCCACATAGTCTTCTCAGCTACTTTGAGAAAGCGAAGACTTCCATAACTCTCTCATCCCCATCTCTGTAAAGGGTTTCTCAAACTCCCTTCAAAAGTTTGAGCTTGGTTTTTGAGCACCTTGTCAAAAGCTCATTGGTGGCAAGACACCTGATCAAAAAATCTGATTTGGTTTTTGAGCACCTTATCAAAAGCTCATTGGTGCCCAGGACACCTGATCAACTCATCCTGCAGTGGATTTCTACCTAGGGTGGTAGAAGAGTGGATGTACCCAAGTTTAGGGGAACCACTATAGTTCCTTGTGTCATCTGGATTGCTTGTCTTTATCTTTTGTTTCTGGCTGTGATTGTTCTTGATAAGCCCGTAATCCGCGACCTGCCCGCGCAGTTTTCCAGACTGGGCGTTTTGAGTATTCAAGCCGCCAAGCCTCCTAAGCCGGGCGGTCTCCATGTCAGGCAGCTGCCAACGCCGACCCTGCTCAGCGACAAGGCCCAAGGACCCAGCCGTCAGCTCTCCAGGAGGAATCCGCCAGGCCGCGCGGCTTCCCTCCTTTTTTGTTTCTTTCTCTTTTGCTTCCCCTCACCTCTGCCCGGTTCTCCTGTACCCCGGGCAGCCGGTAATTTTAGCCCTGCCCGTTTGGGCAGGCCCCCGAGCCTATAAATAGGGGGAGGGTGCACTCCCCAAGACACGCTGACTGGGATCAAGGAGCTCGCCTGTTAAGAGCTGCGGTCTCAAGTCTAGTGTATTGCGGCTTGTAGTCCGGCCGGCTTCCTCTTTTACTCGTTGTAACTGTTTCTCATTTTTAAGTAAAGGAAAGCCCGCCGCAAGAGTGACATTTAAGCCGCGGCGGGCGAACTCTGCTGTTGTCGCTGCCAGCGGCCCCCTTTTCCGGTCCTTTAGCCACGACCGCTAGTAACCGATTGGTCGACAGTCTTCTCCTTTCCTCCCCTATTCCCCGGTGTTCGAACCGTTAGCTGGTGGTGCCCGACTCCCTGTCCGTTTTCGTGCATCAACAGTTAACACGCGACCTTCAGATTTCGACTAATCGATGAAATCAGCGGTCTAGCTATTTAGACCGCTCTATCCTCTAGAGTTCGGCGGCCTGTCGAGCAAGCCGCAACTTAGCCGGCTAAGGTTTTCAGCCCGCCTCCAGCACTGTGGAACCTGGCATTCTATCCGCTCTCTTTTCAGTCGGTCTTCTTATCGGTTTGCAGTATCGTCTAGCCGCCACGTTAAGCCGCCGCTGTTCTGCGGTCTCTTGAAAAAGTTCGGCTATTCTTTCTTTTCAGGATGAATCCTGCAAAGGGTCATGGTAAATCGAGCCGCATCTCAGTGACTACAGATCTCTCAGAAGTGCAGGATTGCTCGTATTTTAATAGTGAGGTTGTTGACCCTCATAGAGAAATTTTTGCAAACAGTGTTGAGCGTGGCCTAGAATTTGTTGCAAATGAACCTCTTTGTGAGGAAGAAGAAGAGGCCCCTTCTCCATTCATTAATCGTATTCGGTGGGATACTGTCTCCGATAACTTTAGAGTACCGCGTCTCCCGGAGTATTCTGGATGTAATGATCCGTTTTCTCATTTGCAAGCTTTTGAATCAGCTATTTCACTGAGAAAAGTGTCAAATGGAGTAAAATGCAAACTCTTCGTTATATCTTTTGGCAATGTTGCAAGAGAATGGTTTTATAGCCTCCCACCTCGATCAGTAACCAGCTTTAAGGATCTTCGAAGTCAATTTATTTCTAGATTCACTATTTACAGGAAGCGGAAAAGAGACGTTGGAGCTCTCTTCCGAATCAAGCAAGGAATCGACGAGTCTAATCTAGATTTTGTTGATCGGTTTCAAAAGGAGGTTTTAGATATTTGTAGCGTCCCTCAAGACTATTACTTGTATGCTTTCATAAATGCACTTCAAGAAGGCCCATTGAAATTCAAGCTCACCACAAAGTATCCCAAAAGCTACAGAGATCTTATCGATATAGTTAATACATTCATAATAGGCGAAGAGGCAAATAATGGTTATGTTTCGTTTCTGAATCAAATGGCTAAACAATCTCAAGGGACTTATGGTCAACAGCAATCTATTTCCTCACAAGATGTTTTGCAAGTTGAATATTGCAAGTCTCCTTATATTCTCCAGGATAAAATTCCAAAGTATGAAAAAGGTTCAGGTAAGTATGTTAAGTTCAAAATTCCTATGGAAGATCTTTTGATAATCATTCAGGGAATGCCTGAGTTCAAGAAGCCTCGGCGTATGAAATCCAAAATCAAGTATCGGCACGAGCAACTTTTTTGCAAGTATCATAAAGATATTGGTCATCTAGCAGAAGATTGCATAGCTCTCAGGGAATTGGCTAATCAACTTGTAAGAGTTGGAAAGCTGCAAGGATATGTTATTTAGTAACTCTCTAAGGCAATCTTCCATTTCTTGCTCAATAATTCAAGCAGTGATTCCTCTTTCTTTCTATAAAGAAAAGTGCTTATGTTCAGAATAGTACATAACATCTCCTTCACAATCGGTATTAATGAGGCATGATAAAACTACAGATATATATCCTTTGTCACTTCCTTAACATCATGCAAATGTTACTTTTTCATTTGAAGCTTATTTTTAGCTTTACTCTTTATGCCAATATGCATGCATGTAGGGGCAAGAGCCCCTTTCGAATTCTTAAGCCCTCCACATCCCGCTTGACTTCAGTCGCAGATGTGTAGTGGGTTTTCCCCTTGGCCTTCAGTCACAGACATTGCGTACCCGTCACGCATGACTTCAGTCACAGACAGGCATTACGTAGTTGTCCCGCTTGACCTTCGTCGCAGACATTGCGTACTTGTCCTGCTTGACTTCAGTCGCAGACGTTGCGTACTTGTCCCGCTTGACATCGGTCATGGATTTTGAGAATTTCGATTCCGCTTATGTGTTCTTTGTGTGGAAAGCAATGCCACACGCACCTGCCCACATTGACACATAAGTGCATGTCTTCACCTATTTTTGCAGGACAACACGCGCCTATCCGCTATCTCGCGGCTTTATTAAGCGGCCTGTGCAGGTTGTATAATTAATTACACAAGCCGCCCGATTTCATATTCCGGCTTAAGTTTTTTAACTTTCCTGTTCCTACCTGCCGGATTATCATTAATATATTTGGGAACTCGGCCGACTTACGTCTGCCTATCCGCTATTCAGTATCTTATTTGGCTCAAATATATCAATTGTCGGTTTGTTATTCATATGGAAAGGAAGTCGCCCGACCTGCGTCTGACACTTAATTCCTGGCTTTGATCTGCCTACTTATGGTATTAATTATATTAGCTAATCAGCGAACTGTCGTCACAAAAATTCTCGGCTTCCATATGCCTGTATCGGCCTGTATTATCGGAAGCCGAAGCTTGTTTCTCTATTCTTGTTCCTTTAATCAAATGGGCAATTCGTTTCAGAGTTCGCCCTAGCCGCAATCTAATATTTCAATGTTATGGATGTCTGCTGACTGCGACAGGTGGCCGCGCGGCTTAGCGGTCACGGTTTATGTATGAGCAAGCCGCGACAATTCAGCTCTTCCAGCAGATAACGTTGAATAATTAATCAAGGAAAATTGCGGTTTAAGTTATTAGTAGCTCGGCTTATCGTCGACGTGCACTCTGGTATAAACCGCAGGAAAATATCTCTCTCTTGCGGATAGCTTTGTTGAAGTCGCAGCGCAAACTCAGCCGGTTTACATACTTATATTTTAAATCGGAAGCTAAACTGAGACCGCGCGGACTTAGTCAAGTAAGAAAAGTGAGATGTAAAAAAAAAAGAAGAAAGGTAAAATGCCTTCATTTCCATTTCATTAAGTATTACAAAGTATTAATCGCGCGGTTACAAAAACAATACCGCCGATTTCAAAAAAAGTTCAAAATACAAAAACAAGTTATAGATTTTCTAATCGCCCGGTTTGAGCTTCTTAGTCGCAGGAGAATCCAAATCACTGCCATCGCCAATGTCGACGGATGATAGAGAGTATCCGCTGCTAGTTGCGGAGTTCGCTGAACCGCCAAAAGTTGTCGAGTCTGGCCGCGCGGTCTCCGATTCTTGGCCGCCGGACTCAGGCGATGTGCGTGGACACCGGCTTCCCTGGCCGACCTCTTCCACCGCGTCTCCGACAACCTCGCCAACTTCTTCCCCGACCTTGGCCTTGCCCTTGATCGACCTATAGACGTCGGCCACCTGCTCTTTCAGGGAGGGGTAGATGTCGGCACATGTAAAGTCGGTGAAGCCGGTGGCCAAGCCGCCAAGGTCCCGGAGGCGGTTAAGTGCTCCATCAATCCGTTGGACGAGTTGGGGGAAGACTTGGTCTTGGAAGATGGGATTGGCCGGGTTATACATTTCCTGCAAAGCAAAAGTAAAGGTAAGGTCGCGCTGTTACATAATGCTAACCGCACGAGTATTGGTAATGACTTACCGCCTCCTTTTCCTTAAGCCTCTTGTTCTCTTCTTGTTGTTCGCCTAACTGTGTCTTCAGGCCGCTGTTCTCCTTCATCAGTTGCTTGTAGGCAAGGCCCATGAAGTGACTTGCCACGAAGCTCCTCGCCCCGACCTGCGCGGCTAGCCGCGGCAGGTCGTCTGGTGGAACTCGCCGCATCGCCTTCAAGTTGCGCTTGCCGTACAGCGCGCCGCCAACCGCGCTCGCGTGGCGGCTTACTTCTTCCGCTCCCCAGTAGGGGAGGGCGGTGGAGATCGTCACCGACATGCCGTCCGGACTCCACCGCAAGGCCGGATCGCCGTGGACATCCTTCAAGCTGCTGCCGGTTCCTTGCAGAATGAACTCTCCAGAGGAGTCCGACTCCTCCTCCTCCGCAGCTCGCGCCGGCTTGGCTCGCTTCGCTCTCTTTTCTCTTTGAGTGAGGGTCAAGCCGCCAGGAGTCTGCGGCTTGTTCAGCGGGACCGCCACAGCAGCTGCAAAGATAAATGCAAAGTTAGTTTCCAGTCCGTGCTGCTAAGATATCAGGTCGGCCGGCTTGGAGCTTACTGTCTTCCGCCTCTACTCCTACTAGCGACGGCAACAGCGGGATGTAGTGGTTTACATCAAGCCGCTCGCCTTTGAAGAAGTTGTAAATCTCCTTCTCGACGCCGTCCAAGCCGCTGCTCCCAAAGGTGGCCTCTTCGCAGATCTGGGGGTCGACTGGCAGCAACCCCAGGTTTCCCTCGAAGATGAGAAACCGCTCGGGCCAGTTCGCGATCTTGTTGGCCAAGTTGACTATCTTCAGCCCTCTGCAGCCGAAGTAGAGGTGCCCCCGGAAGATCTTTGTCCCGCAGTCCGGGATAGACCGCACTGAAAATCATTCTCGGAAGAGCCTCATAGAGAAGCGGACTCTTTCCGACCTAAGGTAGGAGATGAAGCTGTAAATGGCGGCTATCGAGTTTGGGGGTAGTTGTCCCGGCACAACCCCGTAGTGGTCGAAGACCGCTACGGACTCTAGCATGACCGGGAAGCTGAAGCCGCAGTCGAAGTGGTCGATGGGGACCGCGATCTGATTTGCATTGGAGGAGTTGATCCGCTCATCCTGTCGGGGAAGCCGCGCGATCAGCGGACTTCCTTGCATGTGTTTCTCGACAAAGTCATCCAGCTCGGCTTTTGTAAGCCGGCATTCTTTATGGTCAGCTGAGTGGAAAGCGGAGGTCGGGTCTGTCCTAACCGCAGTGGCCTTGTCAGACCGCAACGACTTGGACTTAGCCCGCATCCTTCTTGATTTGTGATGAAATCTACGGGATCTGCTCTATTTATAGAAAACCCGTGAAGCTACAGTGCCCAACGTAAAATCGCGGCGAGTCATCACGCCGCGCGGCTTAAGTCCGCTGGAAGTGCAGATCAGCTTAGTGACCAAGCCGTCGTTTAGTCCATCAGTCCGCACGGCTATATACCTGCACTTAGAATAATTCTATGGCGAATCATGTGGATATCAAGTATTCAAGTCGGCGCTCTGTTCGCCAGACCGCGCGGCTACTATCCAAAACTTTAAATTTCGCAGAACAAAGCAGCAGACATGTGGATTATAAATTCAAGCCGCATAAGCCGCATTCAGTTCGCAGCTGTTAACCCCTCAGTCCGCAACATACTCCAAGATTCCAAAGCCCCCCTTTCAGCAGGCGCGGACGCAAGTTGTCCGTCCGCCCAGTCCGGCAATAGCACCAGTCAGGCGCCAAGTATGGGACTCCAGCAGCGGACGCAAGGACCAGTCCGCTCAGTCCGCCGGCGCTTTGGGCAACAGGTTCTCCATCGGCGGACGTAGTATCTCGTCCGCCCAGGCCGCCGCCCTTCTGTAGGCGCGCCCAGCAGCAGTGGAAGCTCCAGCTCGCGAGCCCGGTCCGCCACTTCTGTGCGGACTGGCGTGTTCTTTCTTTTTGCTTCCCGTCACCACTGCCCGGTTCTCCTGTACCCCGGGCAGCCGGTTATTTTAGCCCTGCCCGTTTGGGCAGGCCCCCTATCCTATAAATAGGGGGGAGGTGGTGCACTCAAGGCACGCTGACTCGGACCCAGGAGCCTACTTGTTACAGGCTACGGACTCGAATCCTGTGCCTTGCGGACTCCCCCTTGCTCTACTTCCCTCAGTCTATTCCTTTCACTTGTAACCAATTCCTTCTTCAATCAAGGGAAAGCCCGTCGCAAGAGAGGCATTCAGGCCGCGACGGGCGAAGTCTGTTGTTGCCGGGGTTCACGGCCCTGCTCTTCTTCCAGCTCTCATCCGCTTAGTAGATCGCTACTCGCAGTCTCCCATTTCCCCCTGTGATCGAACAAGTTAGCTGGTTGTGCTCGACCCCCCTTGTGTTTTTGTGCATCAACAGTTAACACGCGACCTTCAGATCCGAGTAGTGTTTTGAAATCAGCGGACGAAAGATGTCAGACCGCAGAGCCCGCTCTTCAGATCGCTCTAGCTCTTCAGAAGACTCCCTTTGGGACGCGATTGAGCAAGCTCGCCTTGAGGCCGAGCAGTCTCGCCGGCAGACCGACCAGCGTCTCGACACAATCAGCCAAGCTCTGCTTGCTTTGGCCCAGCGGCTTGCTCCTCAGGCCGCAGCGGACCCAGCGAACTCGCCAGTCCGCCAGACCCCAGCTCGCCGAACTCCGCTTCGGCAGTCGCCAGAAACTCCTCGGAACCCTGCTCAGACCGCAGCCCCCCTGCGCCCTCAAGAGGAAGAGTTTGCATTCAGAGAGTTCTTCAGAGAAGCTGCTAGGGGCACTCCTGCCCGCCAACTTCACTTTGCTGACCGCCAGTCCGCCGAGCCCGCGGACTCAGCTCCAGTCCGCCCTTTCTACCCTGCAGAGTTTGACACCCCGTCTCCCTTTGTTGACCGAATTCGATGGGAGTCAGCTCCGAGCAACTTCAGGGAGCCGCGCATCCCGTTCTATACAGGAGCGACAGATCCCGTTTCTCACCTCCAGGCATTTGAGGGGGCAGTTGCTTTAAGATGCCTCTCAGATGCGATTAAGTGTAAATTGCTGGTTACCACTCTCGAAGGGCAAGCGAGAGAATGGTTCTATGAGCTGCCTTCGGGCACTATCTCTTCTTTTGCCGAGCTTCGTAGCCAGTTACTGCTGAGGTTTGCTACCTCAAGGAAGAGGAAGAATGGGCCAGCTGCCCTATTTGAGATCAAGCAGAGGGATAACGAATCGGTGGCACGATTCGTTGATCGCTTTCAAAGAGAAATTCAGGGGGTGAGGAATGTGAACCCCGACTATTATAAAGTTGCCTTAATCCACGGCCTCCGGGAAGGCCCTCTGAAGTTTAAGGCAACGACCAAGGCTCCCGAGACCTATCAGGAGTTGATCGCTATGGTCAACCGTTTCATAGAAGGGGAAAATGCCAATCCGACCTATGTTTCATCCCTGACAGCCAAGGCTGAAGGAAGGGATGCCTCCGCTTCTTCCTCTCGTGGCAGGCCACCTCGTCCAGACTTCCAGCCTCCGTCTCAAAGAGGCAGGAACTTCCGCAACAAAAAACCTTTCCAAGGCCATCAACAGTTTCACGAGCAGAGACTGCCGTTGGCCGCCACTCCAGCCATTCCTTTGCAGGCTCTTCCCATCCTCCAGCAGGCAGCCTTGCCTGCCCCGTGCCAATATGAAGAAAGTCCTATGGAGGACCCTGCAGATCTGGACCTTGACGAAGTCATCCAGATCCTGCAAAGGAGATCAGAAGAAAGGAGGCAAGAGCCTCAGAAGCTGTGGAAGCCGAGGAATAATTCGCAATACTGCCAATTCCACAAGGAAAAGGGTCATCTGACTGAGGAATGCAAGGCCCTTCGTGCGCTGATTGATAAGTTGCTTGCCGAAGGCAAGATTGACCTGACCAAGAAGGATTCTCCTTCCTCGTCAAAGCCATCCACCTCGAAGGGCAAAGAGGTAGCTGAGGCTTACCAGGAGTGTGTAGATGTGGAGGACGAAGGCCGTCTGGGGCCGATCAACGTCCCATTGGAATGCTTTGATGCAGATGATGAGGGAGTTCTGGGACGCCTCTTCTTCATCCATGGTGGAGCAGGGACCGAGTCCACTCGGAAATCTTCAATTTCAAGGGTCACCCAGGCGGAGGTGGCCTCTTCTTCCGTTGCTCCCCCAAGAGAAGTCGTCACCTTTGGTCCAGAAGATCTTCCTCAAACAGCCAATCCATTTGACGATGCTGTTGTGATCAAGGCTGTGCTTGGAGACTTCACAGTGGACAGAATTCTTGTTGATACGGGCAGTTCAGTCAACCTCCTCTTCAAGTCTACTTTTGAGGCCCTGAGGACCGGAAAGCCTCTGCTTTCCACTGAGGGGCCGCTCTATGGATTCTCAGGAGAGAGGAAAGAGGTGGAGGGCAGCGTCACCTTGCCAGTGAAGCTTGGAGGGGCAACAAAGCAGATACAGTTCATAGTGGTTGACGCCCCCAGCAGCTACCATGCCATCTTCGGCAGGCCCCTGCTGAACAAGTACCAAGCAGTGGTTTCCACTTTTCACCTCGCCGTCAAGTTCTTTGCCGATGGGAGGATGTGCCGGGTCAGGAGCGACCCAAGGAGAGCAAGGGAGTGCTACGTCCGCACTGTCAACATGGTTGACGCTTCCCTTGCTCCAACAGAAGCTGCAGAAGCCTCTTCCAGTTCGAAAGTTGCTGCTGATGAAGGTGCTCACCTGGAACCTGCCCAGGTGACGCAAGGAGTCCCCATTGCTGAAGGGGAGGAGAGGAAACTCTCCATCAACTCAGAGCTACCTGAAGATCAAAAGGCTGAGTTGATTTCCTGCCTGCTAAAGAACCTGGATGTCTTTGCCTGGTCAGCAGAAGACATGCCGGGGGTGGATCCTGATGTAGCTTGCCACCATCTGAATGTTGATCCCAGCTGCAAGCCCATCCAACAGAAGAAGAGGGACGTGGCAACAAAGCTTGCAGAACCAATAAGGGAGGAGGTTGCGAAACTCCTCAAGGCGAATTTTGTTAAAGAAGTGCAATATCCCACCTGGATTTCAAATGTTGTAATGGTTAAAAAACCAGGGGGAAAGTGGCGAATGTGTGTAGACTTTACAAAACTTAATAAAGCATGTCCTAAAGATTGCTACCCCCTGCCTCGGATAGATTCTTTAGTTGATTCCGCGGTAGGATACTCTTACATGAGTTTTTTAGATGCGTTTTCTGGTTATCACCAGATAAGAATGCATAAGCCCGACGTTCCTCACACGTCGTTCATAACTAACGATGGATGTTATTGTTATCTTGTCATGCCCTTTGGGCTTAAGAATGCTGGCGCGACCTATCAACGGATGATGGACCGTGTGTTTAACCATCAAAAAGGAAGAAACCTAGAAGTGTATGTAGACGATCTCTTAATTAAGAGTAAATCGTTTTCGCTGCACTTGCTAGATCTAGCAGAGACGTTCGCTACTCTGCGTAGATACAAGATGAAGCTCAATCCTTTGAAGTGTACTTTTGGAGCGAGTAAGGGGAAGTTTCTTGGTCATCTCCTTACTCCGGAGGGACTTGCCCCCAATCCTGACAAGGTGAAAGCTATTCTTGAAATGCCTACCCCTCGTTCACCGAAGGAAGTTCAGCAGTTAGGGGGAAGGCTAGCAGGTCTTGCAAGATTCCTTTCTCGAGTTAGAGATAGGAGTGCCCCCTTCTTTAAGACCCTCCGACTTGCGTCCAAGTTTGAGTGGACAGAAGAGTGTTCACAGGCTTTTGAACAGTTAAAGATGCAGCTTACCTCATCGCCTCTGCTTCAGAGTCCCCGGCCAGGAGAGGTTCTTTTCTTGTACCTAGGGGTTGGCCCTGAGGCCGTCAGCTCCGTTCTTCTTCGGGAAGAAGGCAGAAAGCAATTCCCGATCTACTATGTCAGCCATATTCTGAAGAGTGCTGAGACGCGGTATCCGATCTTGGAGAAGTTAGCTTTGGCACTGGTCATGTCAGCTCGCAGGCTTCGCCCATACTTTCAAGCACATTCAATACAAGTCATCACCGATCAACCTTTGAAGGGTGTGTTGGAAAAGCCCGAGCATTCCGGCAGGCTAGCTAAGTGGGCAATAGAGCTAAGTGAATTTGAAATTTCTTATGTGCCCAAGACAGCCATCAAAGCTCAAGTCCTAGCAGATTTTCTGATTGACATGCCAGAGTCCAGTTCTGATCAGGCAGAAAGGTCACCTTTGGCTTGGACAATCTATGTTGATGGTGCCTCAGGCAGAAGTTCTTCTGGAGCAGGAGTGGTTCTCATCAATCCAAATGGAATCAAGCTGGAGCAGGCCATCAAGTTTTACTTTCCAGTAACCAATAACCAGGCCGAATATGAATCTCTGCTAGCAGGCTTGAGGCTCGCAAGGGAATTAGGGATCGATCATGTCCACATCAAAACTGATTCTCTGGTAATGGCGTCGCAAGTCCTCGGTAACTTCGAAGTGAAAGTGGGTGAATGGAAGGCTTGGGAAACCTATCCGCGCGGACTACGCGGACTGGGTTGGCGGACTGCTAGGTCGGCAGGGATGTTGCAGGCGGTTTGCTCTGTGGCGGCCTGGGCGGTCTGTTCGCGCGGACTGTGCGGACAGCAGCGGCGGTCTGACAGGCCAGTGTATGCTCAGCAGGCGTTTACTCCCGGGAAGTAACCGGGCGGATAGGAATGTTATCCGCGGAGTCCGGCTTGAAGCGGACTGAAGAACTGGAGCTCGGCAGACCGGTTTGGCAGTTGCCTTGGTCTTGCTCTAGTGAAGCGGCAAGTGGAAGCCGTGGAGACCGCCGGCCGCGGACAGGAACTGGAGGTCGCCCGGTATGGCGGGCTAGATCCAGTGTCCGCCTGTAAGTGCGGACTGGCCCTTGCGGCCAGTGGGCTGGACTTGGTGGGAACTGAACCAAGTCCAGGAGGCTCAGTCCGGGGAGATCGCGCAGTGGAGCGCGGGCTGGTTTCTCAGTCCGCCAAGCGTAGTAGAAGTGCAGTTGCCTTGTTTGCTAGCTTGGGAAATGCGGACTGGAGAATTGCTTGTGCAGGAGCGTGCGGACTGGAGCCGGAGTCCGCTGAGTCCGGTTGAGCCTTGTGATGAGGTTATGGACTCAGGGAAGCGGACTGGAGTTCGCTGTATGCGGACTGGGTCTGCTGTTAGCGGACTGGATTGGCGTGTCCGCTAAGTCCGGAGTGCCTGGCAATGAGGTAATGGACTTGGGATATGCGGACGATAGCTGGGTATCCGATGAGTCCGGCAGGTGCCTTGATGGCGCAGTTGCGGGCTCGGGTTTTGCGGGCTGATGCCTTGTCCGCAGAATGGCGGATACGGCTGTTGTGGAGTCCGGCTGTGGTGGTCCTGGCTTGGTCTCTGGCGGCAAGGCGGACTGGATATTGGAGTCCGGCCTTGGAGAAGCTGGGGCGGACTGGCTATCTGCACAGGCGGCGAACTGGCATGTGTGTCCGCGGGCTGGCGGACACATAGTTCTTGCTGCGGGTTGTGGCGGTGATCCTATCGGGAAGGGCGGTGACCATACTCATCGTCGTGCCTATAAATAGGACCCTGTCACATCAGGAAAACCACCCAAGAGAACCTGGACCGAAGTAAGTGAACAGTTTTTGAGCTCGCGTAAGTTGCTGCGGCCTGGACTTTGTGTCCCGCGCGGATAGAGTTGACCCGTTGTGCTGTGCAGGTTGTGCGGATAGCGCTGGAAAGCCAGGACTTGGCTCTGATTGCGGTCAGGGACAGTGCGGACTCTGCGGTTAAGCAACAGGCGGTAAACAGCAGGTCGCGGATAGCGGCCAGGCGGTCTTCTCTTTGGCGACTTGGTTCGGGGTTCAGGAAGTCGCCTGCTTCAGGCGGACTGTTCCTTTCGGTGGCGCAGCTTGTGCGGTCTGGCGGCGTGCAGACCGGCGGTGAAGAGCTAAGCATTGGAGTAAGGGTGAGTCCGCGCGGCTTGGGTTGCGGTCTGGCGACCTGGCGGACTGAGCGGACTCCACAGCAGTAGGTCGGCGGCTTGTTGATTGAGTCCGCGCGGCTTGTTTTTTGTTCTTGTCTTTGTAACTGTCTCTGCTCTCCCGGTGTTGGGTTTTGGTGAAGCATGTCTCGCCATGTATGTCTCGCCTTGTAAAGAAGTTTGCTCTTGATCAATAAAGAAGCTTGTGCTGCATGTGTTGCTGGTTGTTACTGCTTTGTTGAGATAACCCTGTTAACTGTCTCACGATCCGGGAAAACTTTCAACATATAAGTGGGCGTATTCTCCTTCGGTTTGTTGAGTTTTCAGCAGGGTATCCAAGGGGGCGTCTGCGGTTTGTTGAATTTTAACATGGTATCAGAGCGAGGTTGTTGGAGTGGTCAAGCAGTGCTCAATGGAAGTAGTTGCTCGTCTGTAGAGGAAAAAACCAGTGGTAGAACCATGGCAGTGGAGGATGCAAGTTGTCTTGGTATTGATCTTCTTACAGAGGCGAACTGTGAACGGTGGAAGTCCTGTATGAAGAGCTTTCTTCGGGCGAGGACCTTTGGGAGGTTGTATGCGGAGCAGGAAGACAAGAGGATACTGCTGGCAATGCTGAGGCGATGAGAGCTTGGAAGGAGGCAAATGCGAAAGCGGAGTCTATTCTCAGCAGATGATCTCATCGGAGCTCTTGGACCACATCAGTGGATGTCGGTCAGCTGCGGAGGTTTGGACTTCCCTTGATGGGTTGTTCAGGAAGAAGGTGAAGGAGGTGCTGCTGATGATGGTCCCTCTACTTCATATCAGGAAGAAAGGAGTGTTTCTCCTAGGCGTGATAGGAAGAGGAAGGAAGGACCACGGTGCTATAAATGCAAGCAGCAAGGTCATCTTCGGAAGGAGTGCAAGGTTACTTGCTCTCGGCGAACGTTGCTCAGGTAGGGAGGAAGGAGAAGAACGTAGTTGGGACTTCAACTAGTTCTGGATCTGATCGGCTGGATGCCAATGATAGTGCAGCTATCTGGCATGAAAGACTGGGGCATGTAGGGATGGACAAGCTGAAAGCAATGGCGGAAAGAAGACTCGTAAGAGGCTTGCCTAGATTGTCATCCTATGGCGATGGTCGGGGGTGTGCGGGATGTCAGGAAAGTGGAGCCTATCGCTTCATGGTCGACAAAGCACAATCCAGGAGTAATGCACCATTGGCGGTTGTCCATTGTGCTCTGGTGGGACCGACCGTCACGGCCAGTCTTGGAGGCAGCAGGTTCATGCTGATATTGGTTGATGACTATTCTGGGTATACTTGGGTATACTTTATGAAGACGAAGTCCAGCATGGTACGCTTGTTTGTGGAGTTCAAGAAGCTTGTCGAAGGCCAGCTTGGCCGGAGGATCAAGGTGTTGAGGACAGGTTTCGGTGGTGAGTTTGACTCAACCGAGTTCTCACGCTTTTGCAGGAAGCAAGGGATCCGGATGGAGCTTTCTTGTGGACATACTTCACAACAGGGTAGTGTTGCAGCTCGGATGATCCGTTGGTTAACGGAGACCTGCAAGTGTTGGCTTCGGAGTAAAGGCGTTCCGAAGGCTCTTTGGGCGGAGGGAATAGCCTGTGCTACTCATGTCATCAACCGGATGCCTCTTAGTCCGATCATAGAAGACTCCTTATGAGCTAATGTTTCGGAGTGAAGCCCTCAGTGAAGCACCTTCGGGTGTTTGGATCTACCTGCTATATACACTCTCCGGGTGCTCTCAAAACAAAGCTAGTCTTTGTAGGGTATGATGAGCAGAGAAGAAGATGGAGGTGTATGGATCCTGCGACGAAGAAACTCATAGTGTCGAGAGACATTGTTTTCGATGAGTTGACGCCGTATTGGGGTAGCTCTTATGTGGAGCTAGAGATAAGCAGGTCAGATGATGGGCTGAAGGAGGCTGTGCTAAGGAAGTGGAGTTGCCTGAGTCACCAGGTGCTCCAGGTTGTTCTACTAGCTCCGGGGCAAAGGCGTCAGAGTCGGGAAGAAGGGGGAGCGATGCTCCAGGACCTTCTGGCTCAAAGGCGGAGGCTTCCTGTTCAGGAAGCAAGGGGAGCGATGTTCCAGGCAGTTCATGTTCAAGAGGGAGTCTTCTGGTTCAGGTAGCAGGGGGAGCGTTGCTCCAGGTGCTCTTGGTTCCAGTAAGGAGGCGTCTTGTTCAGGGAACAAAGGGAGCATTGTTCCGGGTTTGCCCGGGAACGGAGCTGGTTCAAAAGCAGCGGAGGTGTTAGCCATGATCAGGTTCTTCGGAGATCGAAGAGGATCAGTAAGCCACCAGCTCGATATAGCGAAGGGAACACGGCGGACTTGGTCCCGTGTTTCCTTGTTAGCCCTCAGGTCGAGCAGGGACTTCTGGCTGTGATGACCCCCACTAGAATCAAGGAGGTGGTTGACACCAAGTCTGATGAGGTGACTTCTCTCAGAGGCAACGAGGCTTGGGCTTCTGGGTCCAAGGAAGTTGGTGATACTCCTATGATGCATGAGTGGAGGTTGAAGCTGAAGAAGGCAGAGGGAAGCATGGATCCTTTGGGAGATGCTGGAGGGCTCCCTCATGGTCCATGATATGCGGGGCGAGGACTATGTCTTGGACATCTCTTCGTAGATGCTATCGGAAGGACCAGGTGCAAGGTTACGGGAGCTGCTGGAGTTATTCACCACTTCTCACTTCAAGGGGGAGTGTTGAATTCTGTGAAGTGAAAGTGGTGAATGGAAGGCTTGGGAACCTATCCGCGCGGACTACGCGGACTGGGTTGGCGGACTGCTAGGTCGGCAGGGATGTTGCAGGCGGTTTGCTCTGTGGCGGCCTGGGCGGTCTGTTCTCGCGCGGACTGCGCGGACAGCAGCGGCGGTCTGACAGGCCAGTGTATGCTCAGCAGGCGGTTTACTCCCAGGAAGTAACCGGCGATAGGAATGTTATCCGCGGAGTCCGGCTTGAAGCGGACTGAAGAACTGGAGCTCGGCAGACCGGTTTGGTAGTTGCCTTGGTCTTGCTCTAGTGAAGCGGCAAGTGGAAGCCGTGGAGACCGCCGGTCAGCGCGGACAGGAACTGGAGGTCGCCCGGTATGGCGGGCTAGATCCAGTGTCCGCCTGTAAGTGCGGACTGGCCCTTGTGGCCAGTGGGCTGGACTTGGTGGGAACTGAACCAAGTCCAGGAGGCTCAGTCCGGGGAGATCGCGCAGTGGAGCGCGGGCTGGTTTCTCAGTCCGCCAAGCGTAGTAGAAGTGCAGTTGCCTTGTTTGCTAGCTTGGGGAAATGCGGACTGGAGAATTGCTTGTGCAGAGCGTGCGGACTGGAGCCGGAGTCCGCTGAGTCCGGTTTAGCCTTGTGATGAGGTTATGGACTCAGGGAAGCGGACTGGAGTTCGCTGTATACGCGGACTGGGGTCTGCTGTTAGCGGACTGGATTGGCGTGTCCGCTAGTCCGGAGGTGCCTTGGCAATGAGGTAATGGACTTGGGATATGCGGACGATAGCTGGGTATCCGCTGAGTCCGGCAGGTGCCTTGATGGCGCGGTTGCGGGCTCGGGTTTTGCGGGCTGATGCATTGTCCGCAGAATGGCGGATACGGCTGTTGTAGAGTCCCGCTGTGGTGGTCCTGGCTTGGTCTCTGGCGGCAAGGCGGACTGGATATTGGAGTCCGGCTTGGAGAAGCTGGGGCGGACTGGCTATCTCACAGGGCGGCGAACTGGCATGTGTGTCCGCGGGCTGGCGGACACATTAGTTCTTGCTGCGGGTTGTGGCGGTGATCCTATCGGGAAGGGCGGTGACCATACTCATCGTCGTGCCTATAAATAGGACCCATGTCACATCAGGAAACCAACCCAGAGGACCTGGACCGAAGTAAGTGAACAGTTTTTGAGCTCGCGTAAGTTGCTGCGGCCTGGACTTTGTGTCCGAGCGGATAGAGTTGACCCGGTTGTGCTGTGCAGGTTGTGCGGATAGCGCTGGAAAGCCAGGACTTGGCTCTGATTGCGGTCAGGGACAGTGCGGACTCTGCGGTTAAGCAATAGGCGGTAAACAGCAGGTCGCGGATAGCGGCCAGGCGGTCTTCTCTTTGGCGACTTGGTTCGGGGTTCAGGAAGTCGCCGCTTCTGGCGGACTGTTCCTTTCGGTGGCGCAGCTTGTGCGGTCTGGCGGCGTGCAGACCGGCGGTGAAGAGCTAAGCATTGGAGTAAGGGTGAGTCCGCGCGGCCTTGGGTTGCGGTCTTGGCGACCTGGCGGACTGAGCGGACTCCACAGCAGTAGGTCGGCGGCTTGTTGATTGAGTCCGCGCGGCTTGTTTTTTGTTCTTGTCTTTGTAACTGTCTCTGCCCTCTCTCCCGGTGTTGGGTTTTGGTGAAGCATGTCTCGCCATGTATGTCTCGCCTTGTAAAGAAGTTTGCTCTGATCAATAAAGAAGCTTGTGCTGCATGTGTTGCTGGTTGTTACTGCTTTGTTGAGATAACCACTGTTAACTCCACGATCCGGGAAAACTTTCAACATATATGGGCGTATTCTCCTTCGGTTTGTTGAGTTTTCAGCAGGGTATCCAAGGGGGCGTCTGCGGTTTGTTGAATTTTAACAGTCCTCGGTAACTTCGAAGCAAGGGAGCCAGTCTTGAAAAAATATCTAGCTCTTGTGAAAATAGAGGTCGGCAGGTTTAAAAGCTTCACTATCGAACATATCCCCAGAGCAGAGAATGAGGAGGCCGATTTTCTTTCTAAGCATGGGATGCCTTCAGGAGGCACAACTTCCGAGCTCTTCCGCCCGGCAGTGGTGGAAGGAGATTTGCTGCAGGTAGATCAGCGCGCCTCTTGGATGGACCCATTCATCCTTTATCTGTCAACAGGAAATTATCATCATACAGTTAGAGACAAGAAAAAGTTCAGAATAAAAGCAGCTCACTACTTTCTAGTGGCGGGAATCCTTTATAGAAAGACCTTCCTCTCAACCATGGCCCGATGTGTTTCAGAAGAAGAAGCTCACACCATTTTGCAAGAAGTTCATTCAGGAGAGTGTGGAAGTCACTCTGGAGCAAGAACTCTTGAAAGACGAGTCCTGCGGCAAGGGTATTTCTGGCCCACAATGAAGAAAGACTCAGAGATCTACGCCAGAAGGTGTGTTCAATGCCAGAAGTTTGCTCCGCTTCAGCACCAAGCAGCTCAGTCCCTCAGGTCGATTGCAACTCCTTGGCCCTTTGCGGTTTGGGGAATGGATCTCATTGGTCCTTTTCCCTTGGCAAGCGGGCAGCGGCGTTTTGTCATCGTGATGATCGACTACTTCAGCAAGTGGATCGAATCCAAGGCATTGGCCAAAACAACGACTCAGATCGTCAAGAACTTCATTTGGGGAGAAATTGTCTGCCGGCACGGGATACCAATGGCAATAATCACTGACAATGGGCCACAGTTCAACAACTCAGAGATGATAAATTTTTGCAGGCAGATCGGAACAGAGCTGCGTTTTGCATCAGTTCATCATCCCAGAAGCAATGGCCAGGTGGAAGCTGCCAACAAGCAGATCCTCAACTTGCTCAACAAGAAAGTGCAGAATCTCAAGGGAAGTTGGGCTGATCAGCTTCCATCAGTCCTCTGGTCCCTTAGGACAACGCCATCATCCGCAACCGGGGAGACTCCTTTCAAACTCTCTCATGGCTCAGAGGCACTCATCCCGATTGAGTTTGAAGTCCCGTCATCCAGAGTGCTGCTTGCAAGAGAAGGTGTCGATGATTGGGCTGAGTTGAATAATGAGGAGATGAGGTTCAGCTTGGAACACATCGAGGAGGTCAGAGATCAAGCAGCCATAAGGCAGGAAGAGGTCAAAAGGAGGATGGCCCGTTACTTCGATCAGAATGTAAGGATCAAACAATTCCAAGTGGGAGATCTAGTTCTAAAGAAGGTTGATGCTGCTGCAAGAGCTGGTTCGGTTGGAAAGCTTAATCCGAATTGGGCCGGCCCTTTTGTCGTCAAGGAAGCGTTAAAAAGCGGCGCTTACCGCTTGCAGACTCACGAAGGAGAGGATATACCGCACACCTGGAACGGAGATGATCTCAAGCGGTTCTATTCTTAAAACCTCCTTTTTCTACTTTGTATATCCTCTTCAAGAACTATTATGAATAGAAACTGCTTGCTAACACTTCTTCGAGTGTTTTTGTTGTAATCATAACAGATAAAGTGCTAAGAGAGATTTCAAAAACGGTTCTACACTCAAACTTCTTCTTCCTTATGTTTGCTTTGCGAATGTGTTTAAGAATCCATACTGACACCTTTTTCTAGTGTTTTCTCTCTCTCCCAAAGACCTATAACGGTTCCCTGATACCAGGAGACATCGCCGAGTTCAGCTAGACCTCCCCTAGAGCCGTTGTCATTAGCGTAACACCACGAGGACCACGTGTTGCGAGGAGATTTCGCACCGTGTAGTGGGAGCTTGCAGGCTCTAGCGCGGTTGGATTCTGGACTTCGGATCCCGGCAGGTACCTGACCCCACCTTTGCATTATGGAGGGCAAGGTGGGTGTAAAGCTCTACCATGCCGCTTTAGGGATATTGTTACAACTTCGATGATCACATGAGGAAAGTATGCCGTTCCGGCTCACCTGCCCGCGGGTCATCTTAGCTTGTAACTCTCGAACACTCCATGGTACCCTCAAGCAGTGCCTGCAGGAGACCCACATTTTAGACTGAACTCCAGGTAAGAGGGCAGGGAACCGTTCTGCCAAATGAGGGTCTTGCTTTTTGCAGGGAATATTATGCGGATTGGTTTTCTCTGTCCGCGCTGTCCGCCTATTTGGGTTGATCTTATAGCTTGTAGCCCGGTGAGGAAAGTATGCCGTTCAGGCTCACCTGCCCACCTGGTCGCAAGCTATAGATCATTTCTATCGTTGGCGAACTGGTTTTCTCTGTCCGCAGAGTCCGCCTGCTTGGGTTGATCTTATAGCTTGTAGCCCGGTGAGGAAAGTATGCCGCTCAGGCTCACCTGCCCACCTGGTCGCAAGCTATAGATCATTTCTATCGTTGGCGGACTCGATTCGTTATCCGCATAATTCGAAGCTTTGGGATTGCAAGCTGGTTATTTTTAGCGGATTGGTTTTCTGTATCCCCTCAGTCCGCAGGGTAGTTTATAGATCATATCTACAATGAGCGGATTGGTTGACTGTATCTGCTCAGTTCGCAGAATGATTTTCATGTTATACAAGTTTGATTTATTATAAGCGGATTAGTTTTCTGTATCTGCTCAGTCCGCAGAATGGTTTTCGCATTATTAGTCAAGTTAACAATCAATGTGCTTTTATATTATGTGCGGTCTGGCTTGCGGACTACAACTATAACTCAAGTACCCCTGGCATTATCAGCTGGCTGTTCTCTGAGGCGGATACTGAATAAGTTGATGTCTAAATTCTTTAATCAACCAGGTTCACTATAAATAATGTATCATGCGGACTGCAAGTGAAACTCGACCGAGTCCGCCTGACAGTTTCTTGGTCCAAAGTGGAACAATAATTCTCTAATCAGCAAAGGCTCAGGTTTATTAAGCGTGTTGTGCGGACTGCTAAGTATCGGTGCGGTGAGCGTGGAATAATAAATCTCTAATCAGCAAAGAGAGCATTGCAGAAAGCACACATGCCAAAAAATATCCTTTCCATTTCATCAAAAAATTTTTACATCATTCAATATATTCGGCGGACTGCAATCTTGCGTCCGCCACTTTTTACAAAAAACAAAATATATACATATATGCATTGATCAATCAGTCCGCTGTCTCTTCTCAGGAGGTGCAGGGCTGTCACCGGTGATGTCGACATCTGGAGAATAGCCCCCGAGCTGCTCCCGCTGCTACCTGATCCTGTACCAGTGGCGGACCCGCTATGCGAGCTCCCAGTAGCAGAGGAAGAGGCAGAAGTGTCGGACTCGGCGGACAGCTCCTCTCCTTGTCGGCTCGATGCAGCATCGTCCGCATTTTCCCTGACACCTTGCTCTTCACCTAGCGAGCCTCCGTCTTCTTTTTCTTCTTCTTCTTCGTCGTCTTCATCCTCATCTTCGCCTTCCTCAATAACGTCCTTACCTTTTCTAGCTCTCTCCATCGCTGCGACCTGAGGGGCCAGCTCCGGGAAGATCTCCAGAAAAGGAACGCCGCCAACTCCTTCCTTCATGAGGCCGTCGCGGGCCAGTCGCTCAACAGCAACCTCAACAGTCTCCATCACAAAAGGGAGTGTGGCGGCCTGGAATTTTTTGTTCTCCAAGTCATAGGCGACCTGCGAAAAACAAGATTGCAAACATCACAGATCGCGGCGGATAGAAAATCTAGACCGCGGCAAATACAACTCACCGCCAGCTCCTCTCTTTGCTGAGCATTCCTTTCTCCCATCCGCGCGTTCCTTTCCTTCAGCACTTTGTTATCCTTCTGAAGTTGTTCATTCTGCCTCAACAGGTCTCTGGCCAGAGTGGCAACATAGTGATTTGTCACCGCGCTGTTCGCAGAGGCCGGAGAGGCCAGCAGAGGGAGGTCGGCGGCGGGCACTTTCTTGAGGTCGCTCAGATTGCGCTTTCCATACAGCGCGGAGATCGTGACATGCGCGTGGCGTGATATCCGCGGACTCTTCCACGAAGGAAGCGCGGTGGATAGGCGGACGTGTTTGTTTTTGCTGTGCCAATGGACCATGGGGTTCCCCCTGAGGTCCTTCTGGCTGATACCGAAGCCAGCCATTGAGAAACTTTCTGAGGAAGAGTAGTCCGCTGCGGGATCTCCTTCCTCCTTCCTCTTTCTGGCGACTGCTTCCTTCTTCTCCCTTTGTGTAGGAGTGAAGCCGCTGGGGGTCTGCGGCAAGTTAGCGGGCACCGCCAAGGTCGCTGCAACAAGAAAACTAGAGTTAACAGCATGGTCGCGGGGGATACAAAAGCTGAGCCCGCAAAATTACTTACTGTCCTCAGGCAAGATATCCGCCAAGCTCGCCAGCAGCGGAAGGTAGTATTCAATGTCAAGCCTGGCATTCGCTAGGAACTCGACGATTGCGGACTCTAGGTCGTCCAGCTGCACATTTTTGAAGACGGAGTCCGCGCGCACCTGCGGATACGTGTGCGCGAACCCAAGGTCACCCTCAAAAATTAGAAACCTTGAGGTCCAGTTGTGGATCTTGTTTGGAAGACCCACTACCTTCATCCCCCTGCAGTAGAAGTAGATTACTCCCTTATAGGGGCGGCCTCCGGAGGCGGTTATAGAGCGGACGGAGAATATTTTGCGGAAGATGTTCATTGAGAAGGCAATCTTTTCAGATCGCAGATAAGAGATGTAGCTGCAGATCGCAGCAAGGGTATTCGGCGCGAGCTGGCCAGGGACCATCCCGTAGTGCTCGAAAATTGCTGCGAGCTCCCATAGGAGCGGGAACCTGAATCCGCTATCGAAATGATCGACGGGAATGGCGATCTGGGTCGCCGTCGAGAAATTCAACCTTTCCTGATGAGCGGGCAGGCGGACGAGTATGTTCGAGTCCGCCATCTTCTTTTCGACGAAGGCAGCCAAGTCAGCCTCCGTCAAAGTACATTTTCTGTGATCGGCAGAGTGGAAGGCGACTGCAGCATCAGTGTGCGCGGACACCATGTTGCAGGCCGCAGGATTCCGTTTACTTCAGCAATTTCCTACATAAAGAAAGCAGAAGGCAGTATTTATAGATAAAGTTTCTGACAGCTTTTTGGCCAGTCCGCGAAGGTCGCATATTCAATCCGCACAGTCCGCAAAGAATTAAAAAGAAGCCAAACTAATAACGCGGATACAAAGGCAAATTAACATTCCAAAGGAAATTCAGAGCCAAGTCGTGGCCGGTGCAGCTTCCTATCCGCCCAGGTCGCATATTTTCCCACCTGCAGGTTAAATAACGAGAAGCAGACACAGCATGAATTCGCACAAATCGCCACGTCACAAGGATTAAACTACATGAATAGCGGATATATAATCTGAGTCCGCACAGATCAAATAGAATTCAGTTCACAGCACAGCATTATTTGGAGCGATCATACAAACAATATACATTCAATCAGATAAAAGTTCAAGGAATTGCGGACTCAGCGGTCCCTGTTGTCAGTCCGCGCCGGCTTTTCTGCTCTGTCCCTGCATAGATGAGCCGCCTGATCGCTTATCTGAAGAATTTCACTGTACACGCGGCAGAGATGATGATGGATGACGTTTATAGTCCGGTGCATATGGGCGGCTTCCCGGTCAACTCGCCTGAGAGGCACCATTGGCTCCGCTGCCGGCCTCGGCTCCTCATCCGCAGCGCGTGGGATACCACCTGCCGGTGCGGCGATCTCCGAAGCCGCGCGATCTGATGCCCGCGGCCTCTGCTCAGCGACCTCAGCAGTCCGCTTCTCTTTTCCTTCACGAGCCGACGCCAAGTGCTTGCCTCTGTAGTATCGGACGTCATCCGCGAGCCTTTTCTTTTCCCTTTCAGACCTCTCCAGCGCACGCGAGATGCTGGCGACCTGGTCTTTGAGCGCCTTCTCGCGTTCCGCAGACGCTTTCTCGCGCGCCGCGGACGCCCTCTCGCGCTCCGCCGCTTTCTCTAACTCTGCCTTGACACACTGCATTTCAGCTTCAAATTTCTTCTCTAACTCTTGTACCATACTCAGGGTAGGCGGCTCATCTTCCGCGGACTCCACATGTGAGACCGCGTCGGCACCGGTGTTGGGTGTGACCACGATCTCGCCGCTCTCGATGGAGCCCGGCAGCGACTTTCTACCTGCAACAAATAAAGTCAACTTCGCATTCAAAGGCAGTTCGCGGCGGACTCAAAGAAAGGATAAAAGATCACTTTCAGATATAGCGGCAGAGAGTTTCCGACTATCGAAGATGATTGGCCGCCTAGCCCGCTCCGGGTCAAAGGCGCTTAACCGTTTTTTCCATTCGCGGTGAACCCTTGCTCTTCTTTCGGCAGCCGCACTTGTTGAGACGACGATATCGTCCGTCTTGGTGATAATTTTGATCGGTCTCGACGTCCGCGGCGGCGACCTGTAAAGCCACTTGCGCTGAAAGTATTTGGGCGCCGGCTGAAGTTTACCTGACCGCATCAGCTCCGCAGCAATCCGCAGATCCTCAGCGGCTTTGTCCGCCGCGGCCTGCTGCGAGGCTGCCCCGACCGCAGCAACATGAGCAACGATTTGCTTCTTTTGCTCCTCTATCTTCTCCTTCAGCCTCTCCCTCTCCTCTTCCTCCGCAGCGGACAAGGAAGGGAGTTCGTCACCCTTATCTCCAGCAGTTTCCGCCTCGTTCTGCTGCAGCACAACCAGCAAGGAGTCCTGGATTAAATCAAGTTGATCGACGTCTATGGAATCAAATATCTCATCCGTGGAAAGACTGACCGTTGAGAGGGAATTCTCTCCCTGGATTTGAGCCTCCGGAGTAACCAGATCGCCGTCTGGAACTTCTTTTTCGCGCGGCCTGTGTTGTAAGTCCGCTGCCCCAGTCCGCTTAGAGACGTTCTTCTCCATTGCGCGAAGCTTCTTCTCAACCCGCTCGGCGACGGTCGCTCCGTCTCTCTTCCTCTTCTTCTTCTTCGCGGTCTTCTCAGCAGCATCCGCGGCGGACCCCCCTAAATCGGGCTGGTCAGCGCGGACAGGTTCAGGATTCACAGCAGCCAATGCCTTTGAGGGCGCGTCGTCCCCTACCTCAGTCCGCCGGTCCTCTTCGTCCAAGTCAACGATTTGCACCGAGGCATTGGGAGAAGATATGTCAGTCTCCATATGTTCGCCAGCAGTGTCCGCCGATGTTGCGGTTTTCTGAGAAGGGGCGGAATCCGACATGGTTGCCATCTTCTCACTCCTCAACGGTTCGGCGTCGACTACGGCATCCTTGCGAGCAAAAACATCGACGTGGCGGACTGCTTTGTCCGCAGGCTTCTGACTCTGGGAACTCTCCCCTATGGAGCGGACAGGATCTTTTCCTGTCGACCTCTTTACAATCTTTTTGGTCTTCATAGGCGTTGTATGCTCCAGGTCGCCTTTTGCAGTAACGCTAGACAAGAAAGCTCCAAGTCTTGCCATGCCGGACTGGAAAGTTGAGACCGCAAGTGGTGAGTAGCGCCCCGTATCGATCAAGATTCTCAACAGATCCAGACCCTCCAGCGTTATTTATAGCGGTGGCGGGGTTTTCGAGATTTCCGGACTCAGCGGTTAAGAAAACATTTTCGAAGTTTTCTGGAAACTTAAAAATGTGTGGGGATTATGTTAACCCCTCAGTCCGCAACATACTCCAAGATTCCAAAGCCCCCCTTTCAGCAGGCGCGGACGCAAGTTGTCCGTCCGCCCAGTCCGGCAATAGCACCAGTCAGGCGCCAAGTATGGGACTCCAGCAGCGGACGCAAGGACCAGTCCGCTCAGTCCGCCGGCGCTTTGGGCAACAGGTTCTCCATCGGCGGACGCAGTATCTCGTCCGCCCAGGCCGCCGCCCTTCTGTAGGCGCGCCCAGCAGCAGTGGAAGCTCCAGCTCGCGAGCCCGGTCCGCCACTTCTGTGCGGACTGGCGTGTTCTTTCTTTTTGCTTCCCGTCACCACTGCCCGGTTCTCCTGTACCCCGGGCAGCCGGTTATTTTAGCCCTGCCCGTTTGGGCAGGCCCCCTATCCTATAAATAGGGGGGAGGTGGTGCACTCAAGGCACGCTGACTCGGACCCAGGAGCCTACTTATTACAGGCTGCGGACTCGAATCCTGTGCCTTGCGGACTCCCCCTTGCTCTACTTCCCTCAGTCTATTCCTTTCACTTGTAACCAATTCCTTCTTCAATCAAGGGAAAGCCCGTCGCAAGAGAGGCATTCAGGCCGCGACGGGCGAAGTATGTTGTTGTCGTGGTTCACGGCCCTGCTCTTCTTCCAGCTCTCATCCGCTTAGTAGATCGCTACTCGCAGTCTCCCTTTTCCCCCTGTGATCGAACAAGTTAGCTGGTTGTGCTCGACCCCCCTTGTGTTTTCGTGCATCAACAGCAGCATAATAAAATACAACAGTTTACAGCAATCAAATTGTCCAACATCCAGAGAAAATATATATATTACAACATATTATTCAAATGTCCGCGCGGCTTGGTTCACTCAAGTCGCTCAGGTTCGTTTGTCGTCTTCCGGCCTATCTCGTCCTATGTGCGTGACCTGTTCACCGGTCTGAACAATCGCAACGTACACCTGGCTAACCAGATTGTGAAGCGCGTGCAGAGACCGATGAACTCGCGCAGCATCGCGCTCTACTCTCGCAAACGGTATCATGGGGATCGCCTGAACCCCCAGACCGCTTGGAACTGCGACCTGGTTAGGCGCCGCGGCCACCGGTGGATGCGAAGTCTCGCCAGAGGCCGGGCGGCTAGTATCCGGCAACTCTGCAGGAGTTGGTAGTGCAGGCCGCTGTTCTCCGCCGGTCTCCGCCGGCAGGTCTTGGTTCTCTCCGCCTTCAGCATGTGGGATCTCTTCTCTGTCTCCTTCCAGCCGCGCGGCCATCAACAAATACTTCTCCGTCCTTTCCTGCTCCAAGGCGACCTGCATCTCAGCGATCTTCGCCTCAGCGGCTTCCATCGCGATCTGCAGCCTGGCGGTCTCTTCCTTCATCGCGGTCTGCAGCCTGGCCGTTTCTTCTTCCATCGCGGTCTGGAGCCTAGCAGTCTGTTGTTCCATCGCGGTCTTCGACCTCGCGTTCTCCAGCTCAAGCGCAGTTTGCAACCTTGTGGTCTCTCGCTCCAGGGTGGTTTGCAGGTCTTGGATCCTTTTTTCCGCGGCCTCCTGGGCAACCCGCTTCTCTTCGTCCTTAATCCGCAGGGTTTCGGTGGCCGCATTCAATGCCGCCTGCAGCGTGCCGACCTCATTCTAGAAGTCGGCCATCTCCTTCTGGCGAACACTTGGCGGAGGCAGCATAGATATAAATGTGGTCAAGTCGCCCGGTTTCATCGCGGTCTCCGGTACACCTGCAGAAGAAAGACCGCAGTCAGGTTCAGCCCGATTGTTGCGACATTCTAGCAAGGAAATCGGTAGGGTAAGACCGCCGGTTTGATGTTTATCTCCTCCAGAGGCCGCGGTATAGGATTTTAATCACTGGCCGCCTGAGCCGCTCAGGATCTATCCTCTTCAGCTTTTCTTTCCATAGCCGCTCGGTTTCCTTAGCTCGGCTTTTCAGTTGAGCCGTGGTCAAGAAAAAGCTGGACGGCGGATTTAATATAATATTCGCCCCCTTCTTCCTTGACCGCGACTTGTAGAATTTAATAATTCGCCTAACGTCCCGGTGTTTACCTTGCAGCAATGGAAGTGCGGTCACCACCGGCTTATCGGCGATCAGCTTCTTCATCTCCTCAATCTTCTCGCGAAGCTTCAGTTTCTCGGCTCCTTCAGAAGCCGCGGAAGCCGGTTCGCCAGGCTTCTCCCCAATAACCTGGATGTCGGGGCGGTCAACCTCCTCAGAGGCCGCTGGTGTCACCAATAGCGCGTCTTGCTGCTGGAGAGTCTCCATGCCCTTCAGGAGCTCGCTCAGCGAATCGCTAACCGCAGGTGTACCCTCCAGTTCGCTCGGTTTGTAATCCGATGTGGGCGAGTTCTCAGGTACCTCCTTCTCGTGCGGCATGTGTTACAGACTGTCCGCGCCGGTCTTTTCGGAAATGTTCCGGTTTCTGGCGTGCAACTTCCTCATCTTTCTCTTCATCCTTTCTTCAAGGGTTTCGCTCCTTTCTTTCCACCGTTTCAGGGAGCTGAACACATTTTTAGTCCGCTTGCGCTGTTCAACCAAAGTCCGCTCGGGTTCCTGCGCCTTCTCCGGCTCGTTGTCATCCACAACGATTAAGTCGACCTTGCCCGGCAATTCGGACGGTTTCCCAGATTCAACACTCTTCTCCTCCGTCCCACCGATTTTTAGGAGTGGTTCTCCTGATGGAGAGAAAGTCAGGTCGAAGGATTTGGCAATTTCGGTTTGCAGTGGAGCAGCCTTCAAAACCGCTTTGGGATCTACTGCGGCCTGCGATGGTCCGCCGACGATCTCTGTCGGCCTCTTTTCAGCTCCAGAAGCCGCTGATGTCTCCGGCTTCCGAGTCTTCTTGGCAGTCTGACGGGCAGAATCATTCGAGTTCTCGCTCCGGCTGTGCTTCGTTTCTGGCGGTTTCTTGTTGCGGGCTAACATTGATGACATCACATCCATCGCTAAAGAAATCGCGTCGGCTTGCAAAATTCTGACCGCAAGTGGCGAGTAGCGACCCGTGGCTTGGCAGGAATCCTGAAGAATGTCAAGGGTCAGGGGATTTTATAGACGACGATGAAGCAGTCGCGGTCTCCGGCTTAGTTCTACATTTTCGAAGTTTTTTTGGAAACTTAAAAATCTGCGGGGATTATGATAAGCCCGGAATCCGCGACCTGCCCGCGCAGTTTTCCAGACCGGGCGGTCTGAGTATTCAAGCCGCCAAGCCTCCCAAGCCGGGCGGTCTCCATGTCAGGTCGCTGCCAACGCCGACCCTGCTCAGCGACAAGGCCCAAGGACCCAGCCATCAGCTCGCCAGGAGGAATCCGCCAGGCCGCGCGGCTTCCCTCCTTTTTTGTTTCTTTCTCTTTTGCTTCCCCTCACCTCTGCCCGGTTCTCCTGTACCCCGGGCAGCCGGTAATTTTAGCCCTGCCCGTTTGGGCAGGCCCCCGAGCCTATAAATAGGGGGAGGGTGCACTCCCCAAGACACGCTGACTGGGATCCAGGAGCACGCCTGTTAAGAGCTGCGGTCTCAAGTCTAGTGTATTGCGGCTTGTAGTCCGGCCGGCTTCCTCTTTTACTCGTTGTAACTATTTCTCATTTTTAAGTAAAGGAAAGCCCGCCGCAAGAGTGGCATTTAAGCCGCGGCGGGCGAACTCTGCTGTTGCCGCTGCCAGCGGCCCCCTTTTCCGGTCCTTTAGCCGCGGCCGCTAGTAACCGATTGGTCGACAGTCTTCTCCTTTCCTCCCCTATTCCCCGGTGTTCGAACCGTTAGCTGGTGGTGCCCGACTCCCTGTCCGTTTTTGTGCATCAACAGTTCTGTGATTATTTTGTGATTAGTTTAGTTCTGTGATTAGATTTAATAATTGCTTCCCTGCTCACTCAGATTACAACAATTGTTGTAAAAAGTTTTCAAGCACCATAATTCACCCCCTCTAGAGTATATCAGATCTAGCTGCACTTTCAATTAGTATCAGAGCCAGGTTGGTTAAACCTACCACACCTTGGTGGTTGCACAGGCTAACACCTGAACCCAAAGATTCCTAGTTAGATCTGTTTTCTTTTGAGTTTATTATTAGATTTTGTTTTCACAAATCATGGCCCAAAACAAAGATTATGCTAGCATCAGACCTCCAGTGTGCAATATATCCAAGTTTGCACTTTGGAAAGCAAGGATCAGATTATACATGAATTCTATTGACGAGGATATTTTTAACTCTATTTTGACAGTCTGTCCAAGACCTCCAGAGAACTCAAGTACAAATGTTGTTCCACCTCCATCAGGAACAGATGCTGAGATCAAGAAATGGAAGGTAGCTGATGCCAAGGCTATGAACATCTTAGCCCAGACAATGTCTGATGACATCTTTCAAAATGTGGCTGAATGCAATTCAGCAAAGGAAATATGGGATAAACTCTCTGAAATAGTCTCAGGCTCAGCTAATGAGAGAAAGGACAGGAGATCCCACCTCATATCTCAATATGAGAATTTCAAGAAGGGAGAAGCTGAGTCAGTTGGAGATATGTACAACAGGCTCAGTCTAATAGTCAGTGAACTCAGGACCTTGGATAAAGAGATCTCACTAACTGAACTTAATGACAAAATTCTAATGTGCTTCCCTAGCACTTGGGATTCAAGAATCTGGCCAATCAAGGATGCCAGAAGTTTGAATGAGATCACCACTGAAGCTCTATTGGGTAAGCTCAAATCTTATGAGCTACTCATTAAGAATAGAGAAGAAGAACAGAAGACTGCCTCACCAGCCACAAGAAAAGAGAAAACAATAGCCTTCAAGGAAACTGAAGATCAGCCTGAAGACAAAGTCACAGGCAATGATGAACTGCTCAGTCTGTTGGCCAAAAGATTTTACAAGATGGCCAGAAAGGACTTCAGAAGGAGATCATACAAGGAGCATGATAAGCCAAGATATGATAAGTCAATTAATAATAAGGAAATTGTCTGCTTTGGTTGCAGGAAACCAGGGCACATTGTTCCTGACTGTCCAGAAAACAAAAACAAGGACAGAAGGGACAAGAAAGAAAGAAGAAAGGAGAAAGACTCCAAGAGGAATGACAATGGCAAACCCTCCTCAAGCAAAAACAAACACACAAGAAAGGGGTTTGTTGCTGAATCCTGGAGTGAGACTGAAGAGGAGTCAGAAGCCTCATCCAGCTCCAGTGATGATGAAGATGATGCAGAAGAGAAAGAGTTCTACATGATGGCAATCAATGCCTCACAACATAATTCAGATGAAGAAGAGTCAGAGTCAGATTCAGAGACTCAACCTGAAGAAGATCAGGTAATTAGTTCATTTGATTTTATTTCAGAGGACTTTAAATCTGAGTTTAAAGCATTATGTTTAGACCTGCTAAAATCTGAGAAAGAAATTATCTCTCTCAGAAATCATTTATATGAACATAATACCTTAAAGTCAGAAAACCTCAAACTCTCTCAGGAGTTGGAGTGATATAGGGAGCAGATAGCTTCACTGAAAGGTGAGCTATCTGAGGCCAATAAGCTTGAAGAATCCCTTAATGGGAGAAGTATCAAGCTGATGGACATCACAAGCACAGTGAACTCCAGATTTAATAGTAGACTGGGCTTGGGTGCTTCATCCAGCCAACTCATAGTTCTAACAACTCCAATCAAGTTCATTTCTGATAAAGGAAAGGGAGTTATAGAGGTAGCTAGGAAAAATTCTGATCTGCCCAAGAAAACTAAGTCCCAGCAGAAATCGTCGAACGGAGATCGACGATCGCCGAACGCAGATCGACGATCTCAGGCAAAATCGTCGAACTCAGGTCGACGATCTCAAGTTCCTGAACTCTGCCATAGTCGACCGTCGAACGGAGCTCGAAGATCTGACCCAAGATCATCGAACGCAGCTCCACGATCGTCGAACAGAGGTCAGAGCTCTGGAAATTCTTTCAAGGGCAAATCAAAATCCAATCCTAGGGGTCCTTCATCCCAAATCTTTAACCCTTATACTGAATGGATTATACCTCCAAGGAGATATCATCCTGAAGGTTATAAGAGTCAACCTGAGATGTCTTTTATGTCAGAGTTTAAAGGTTATCAACCTAGGCCCAAGGGAAACTGGGTCAAAAACAAATGAATTATCATATGTGCAGGTGAAGACCTATCCAACATCTAACCAGCAATGGTACTTGGATAGTGGGTGCTCTAAGCACATGACAGGAAACAAGGACAACCTCACATCCTTTAGAGCCAAACTTGAACCCAAAGTTATATTTGGTGATTCAAACTTTGGACAAACTAAAGGATATGGTGCAGTACAGATTGGATCAGTAACATTCAAGAAGGTAGCTTATGTGGAAGGACTGAAGCACAACTTAATAAGCATTAGTCAGCTGTGTGATGAAGGCTACCAGGTGACCTTCAGCAAAGCATTATGAAAAATCAAGTCAGAGGACAACACAACTGTGTTGACAGGTAAAAGGAAAGGTAACATCTATCTAGTAGATTTTCTTCCAACAGATGTAGATATTTGTCTGTTCAATTCTGTTTATAGATCAAATATTTTATGGCATAAGAGACTAGGACACCTAAACCTTAGAACTATTGCTAGGCTATCCAAGGACAACCTTGTTAGAGGACTACCTTCTGGCCCCTACAAGAAGGAAGGACTCTGCAGGGCTTGTCAATTAGGCAAGCAAACTAAAAACAGTTTTAAGTCACTTAATAAGAGTGATTCACCTAGGATATTGAATCTGTTACACATGGATCTTTTTGGACCCATCACAGTACAAAGCCTAGGAGGGAAATCTTACACTTTAGTAGTTGTAGATGACTTCTCTAGATTCACTTGGGTGTTCTTTCTGAGGAAGAAGTCTGATAACTTTAAGTATTTGTGTAACGCCCCCGATTTTCCAGTGATTTATTTAATTTCTTATTTGACGTATTATGACGTCAGAGCGTTATGTTAGCGCGTGTTGGTCATGTGACGTTGTTAGAGCGTGCTTTTAGCTCTTTAGGTTCCCTACGTGGCTTGGTGATGTCTGGTAGCAAGATTCCCTAGCGAGCTGGAGTCTGTTTGGTGACTCGGTGGAGCCTCTTGGGGAATGCTTGTGTTTTGGCTTCGGGAGAAATTTGCCCGAGTTCGGTTCGTCGGATTTTGTTACCGACTTTGTCGTAGCGCGTTTGCGTTCGTTAGGTTTGACCGGCCAAATTTTGGGATTTGCGTCAGGAGTGGAAAATTTTACATTAGGAAATTAGATCGGCTAATTTTAGACTTGCTCGTCAAGTTTCGTCGCGTTCCGAGCATGTTTGGAGCCTCGGCGCGCGATTGAAGTTTGTATGTTTTCGCGTGCGCCGTTAACTTTAGAAATTATTATCTCGAAAACGGTGCGTCGGAATTCGATTTCGACTTCGTCGTTGGATTCGTAGCGTCGTCATTCGCCTACGGTGCGAATTTCGTTCGATTCGGCACGCGTTTGGCCCTCCGTAACGATTTAAGGTTATATCGTTTTTATATAAATATAAATATTATGTATATATTTTAGTTAAATAAAAAAAAAGTAAAAAGTAGAAGGGGAGATTCGGTGAGATGATTCTCACCGAATTATGAATTCGGTGAGAATCATCTCACCGAACAGCCCCCCCCCCCCCCCTTATCTTAAGTGTTAAAATTATTATTTTATTATATATTTATTATTATATTAAATTTATATATATTTTTTAGTTAAAGAAGAAAACCCTCTTCTTCCTCCGATTGCCAGCAGCCCCCCCCCCCCACCTGTGCGTAAAATCTTAGACGAGTGCGGAACCTCTTCGTTCGCGAATCTTCCGGCGGCCGCCACCGCCGATCCGGTGGACGGAATTTCGATCCGATCGCGGCGTTGGAAAGCTCTCGGCGAGAGCTTCGAGATCGCGGTAAGCTTTTCCCGTTTCGGTGACCGTTTCGCCTTAGATTTTTTTCGGCCCTAACCCCGGTTGTCCGTTTTTTCGTAGATCTCGTCTCCGCGTGCCCCCTTTTTGGACGGATCTACGTGGTGGAGTATTTTGGGTGACGTTTTCAAGATCGATTTGAGGCAAGTGGATTTCTCCCCTCTTGCGTGCCTCCATGGGTTGTTTTTCGCTTTATTATTTCTCCTTGTCGTAGAATATCGGAATAGTATATGTGAGACTAGAAATATTCCTAAGTTAGGGCGTGTAGTCGGCCTAAACTAGGAAGTTTCGGAATTTATTTTAGTATAATTCGGCGGGTAGGGGGAAATAATTCGGCGGGTAGGGGGAAATAAGTCGGCGGGTTTTGGTTGTAGAACTTGGTAGTTTCTAAGTGGTGTTGTCGGCTAGTTTTGGCGCCGAATCGTGGATCCTTAGCATGTGGTAGCTGGGTTTCTGAAGGATTATGGTACCGGGGGAGTTCGAGCCGTGGCCACCACCATTCCCTCCTTTGGACATTTTGGGTTCCTATAAGAGGTTGGAACTCTATGTGTGTGGACCCTGTGGCGGCCCCTTTAGTACTCTTGAGACACCTGGACCTGGTTGTTCGGTTGTGACTGTTCTTAGTCTCCGACACAGGTTTGGGATTTGTGCCAGTGCTAACAATTTACAAGTTTAGGACTGTTAGTTTCTTTCATACTGTTCTTTTGATGCATATTGGTTCCCTTTTTGTCTCTGCAGGCTTGAGCGGAGTTCGGTACGTTTTAGTACTTGTTGCATTTCTCTCACTTTACTGACTGTTTTTCTTACATTTTGTCCCTTTTTGGATTCTTTAGCTGAGATTTTCAGCATTTCTCTTGCAGGGTTGGTAACCCTTTTTCTTTCTGCTCTTTTCACTCGATTATTATCTGATGTTTCTTTGCCTCTTGCTTTATTATTTCTTGCTGAGGTGTTCTTCTTTTGAATGCCTCAGGTTCAGGTCTGTAGCCGGCTGTGCGGCTAGTTTCAGGAGTTTCCCTGTGGACTGCGTTGTTGCAGTGTTTTCCTCACTTGTTGAGGTAGTTCTTTAGCCTTGTAGTAGTACAGACATACATGCTCGCCAGCGAGTTCGTGTCAGGTTGTTGACGCTCGTTGGTGATTTTCCTTTGTGATATTAAGTCTTTGCTTAGCTGCTAGTTTACCTGTTTTGTGGTAGTTTCACTTGCTCTCTGGGAATGTTTTATGCTAGGTTGCTAGTTACTTTAAAACCTATAAAGAACTACTATATATATTGCATGATCAGCATGTTTTATAAAAGCTAAATCATTATTTTCCAAATGCGTAAAAAGATTGTTTTCTTTATAAATATTATAAATTGAAATCTAGGGTCTTGCATATTGTAAGTTGTCCTCTTAGGACACTTATGCGCTCTTTTAGGATGTTAAGCATAAATGAAGTATTTTTCCGCTACGTATAAAAATAGTTTTCAAACCGTGGACTATTTGATCCACTGAGCCGAGAGATACGGCCAATTAATCAAAAAAATCAGTTTTCTATTCATTTTAACTTGTGATTTGAAAGATTAGAGTGTTGCCTAAGCGTCAGCAGTTATCCCCTGCTTGACGTGGCATCACAGCTCGTAGTTATCTCGTGCTCTGATTTATCTATTATTGAGAAAATACAGGTTGTGACAGTTGGTATCAGAGGGAGGTTGCTTGACAAATTGTCGGGCAACCTGTCCCTGTAAGTGTTAGGTGTTTAGAGTCATATCATACACACACCGATATGTCATCAACACGTCTTGGCTGAAGCACGAACACTACACTCATAGCTTGACATGAAGTATACAAGACATATTATGTAGTATGGGATGCATACTATGTGTTTGTATATGGATCCACCATAGGAGGCAACATGTGAGGGTTATGTAGTATGGGATGCATAACCTCACCACATGAATGCGGCTAGCACGTTTTCTTTTTCGTTGCATGGAATGTTATGTAGTATGGGATGCATAACATTTTCATGTGTACGCCGCTCATAACATGCATTAGGGCCTTTTTAGAATGCATAGCACAATCATGCATAGCATAACATTGCATAAGCACAACGTGCCAAGCTAAAGATTTGCAGGATGACATGTGTACACACATAATTTTTGAGTCAAAAGCGAATATAAATTCATGCATTCCCGATCTAGGCACAAGAGTTAGTGTGATGATAGTGAATCATCGTAGGATAAGCATATCATCATTATTGAAAATCCCAGAGCAAGTTAGCAGCATGAGCAAGTACTTAAGTATGTATTGTTTGTACTATGTTGTTTGGTTCTAGTGGGTGGGCTAGGTGTCTGATTAGTGTTTTGTTGTTCCATTAGAATGTCGAGGCGTCCTTCGACAAGGTTGACTCCCCAATCGGAGGGAGAATCTTCAGGTGCGCAGAGCAGTGCAATGATAGAAGGTCTGCGACAAAGCAATGAAGCCTTGTCAAAGCAAGTAGTGGATTTGCAGTCTCAGGTCCAGTCCTTGTTGGCAGTTGTGGCAGGGCAAATTCCGAGAGTTCAGGACCCTGTTGTGGGTCAAGCTGTCCCTGTTCCCCCCGCTCCTCTGGTGCCTCCGTTCGTGGTGCCACCAGAGATGACCTTTATTTCTCAGTTTCAGCGACTTAGGCCTCTGACGTATGATGGCAAGGCAGATTACATGGTCTTAGACGATTGGATGATATCAATCGAGGAGATGTTCTCATACTCCGGGATCACTGATGATCAGAAAGTGATGTTAGCCGCATATCAGCTCAAAGGGTTGGCTAAGGGCTGGTGGCTGAGGGAGAAAGAACGTCTGAAGGACGGGTGTTCCTGGGAGTCCTTTAAGGAGCTACTTCTGAGCAAGTTTCTGCCATCGGTCGAGAGGGACCGTCTGATGAATGATTTCCTGCACTGAAAACAGAGGCAGCTCAACGGTGCGTCGGAATTCGATTTCGACTTCGCCGTTGGATTCGTAGCGTCGTCATTCGCCTACGGTGCGAATTTCGTTCGATTCGGCGCGCGTTTGGCCCTCCGTAACGATTTAAGGTTATATCGTTTTTATATAAATATAAATATTATGTATATATTTTAGTTAAATAAAAAAAAGTAAAAAGTAGAAGGGGAGATTCGGTGAGATGATTCTCACCGAATTATGAATTCGGTGAGAATCATCTCACCGAATTATTAATTCGGTGAGAATCATCTCACCGAACAGCCCCCCCCCCCCCCCCCCTTTATCTTATATATATTTTTTAGTTAAAGAAGAAAACCCTCTTCTTCCTCCGATTGCCAGCAGCCCCCCCCCCCCCACCTGTGCGTAAAATCTTAGACGAGTGCGGAACCTCTTCGTTCGCGAATCTTCCGGCGGCCGCCACCGCCGTTCCGGTGGACGGAATTTCGATCTGATCGCGGCGTTGGAAAGCTCTCGGCGAGAGCTTCGAGATCGCGGTAAGCTTTTCCCGTTTCGGTGACCGTTTCACCTTAGATTTTTTTCGGCCCTAACCCCGGTTGTCCGTTTTTTCGTAGATCTCGTCTCCGCGTGCCCCCTTTTTGGACGGATCTACGTGGTGGAGTATTTTGGGTGACGTTTTCAAGATCGATTTGAGGCAAGTGGATTTCTCCCCTCTTGCGTGCCTCCATGGGTTGTTTTTCGCTTTATTATTTCTCCTTGTCGTAGAATACTGGAATAGTATAGGTGAGACTAGAAATATTCCTAGGTTAGGGCGTGTAGTCGGCCTAAACTAGGAAGTTTCGGAATTTATTTTAGTATAATTCGGCGGGTAGGGGGAAATAATTCGGCGGGTAGGGGGAAATAAGTCGGCGGGTTTTGGTTGTAGAACTTGGTAGTTTCTAAGTGGTGTTGTCGGCTAGTTTTGGCGCCGAATCGTGGATCCTTAGCATGTAGTAGCTGGGTTTCTGAAGGAGTATGGTACCGGGGGAGTTCGAGCCGTGGCCACCACCATTCCCTCCTTTGGACATTTTGGGTTCCTGTAAGAGGTTGGAACTCTATGTGTGTGGACCCTGTGGCGGCCCCTTTAGTACTCTTGAGACACCTGGACCTGGTTGTTCGGTTGTGACTGTTCTTAGTCTCCGACACAGGTTTGGGATTTGTGCCAGTGCTAACGATTTACAAGTTTAGGACTGTTAGTTTCTTTCATACTGTTCTTTTGATGCATATTGGTTCCCTTTTTGTCTCTGCAGGCTTGAGCGGAGTTTGGTACGTTTTAGTACTTGTTGCATTTCTCTCACTTTACTGACTGTTTTACTTACATTTTGTCCCTTTTTGGATTCTTTAGCTGAGATTTTCAGCATTTCTCTTGCAGGGTTGGTAACCCTTTTTCTTTATGCTCTTTTCACTCGATTATTATCTGATGTTTCTTTGCCTCTTGTTTTATTATTTCTTGCTGAGGTGTTCTTCTTTTGAATGCCTCAGGTTCAGGTCTGTAGCCGGCTGTGCGGCTAGTTTCAGGAGTTTCCCTGTGGACTGCGTTGTGGCAGTGTTTTCCTCACTTGTTGAGGTAGTTCTTTAGCCTTGTAGTAGTACAGACATACATGCTTGCCAGCGAGTTCGTGTCAGGTTGTTGACGCTCGTTGGTGATTTTCCTTTGTGATATTAAGTCTTTGCTTAGCTGCTAGTTTACCTGTTTTGTGGTAGTTTCACTTGCTCTCTGGGAATGTTTTATGCTAGGTTGCTAGTTACTTTAAAACCTATAAAGAACTACTATATGTATTGCATGATCAGCATGTTTTATAAAATCTAAATCATTATTTTCCAAATGCGTAAAAAGATTGTTTTCTTTATAAATATTATAAATTGAAATCTAGGGTCTTGCATAGTGTAAGTTGTCCTCTTAGGACACTTATGCGCTCTTTTAGGATGTTAAACATAAATGAAGTATTTTTCCGCTATGTATAAAAATAGTTTTCAAACCGTGGACTATTTGATCCACTGAGCCGAGGGATACGGCCAATTAATCAAAAAAATCAGTTTTCTATTCATTTTAACTTGTGATTTGAAGGATTAGAGTGTTGCCTGAGCGTCAGCAGTTATCCCCTACTTGACGTGGCATCACAGCTCGTAGTTATCTCGTGCTCTGATTTATCTATTAATGAGAAAATGCGGGTTGTGACAGTTTGACAGAGTTTCTCAAATGTATACAGATTGAGTTCAATACTCACATTGCCCTGATCAGAAGTAATCATGGGACAGAGTTTGATTCTCTTCTTATGCAAGAGTTCTGTCAGAGTGAAGGGATCAGACATACTTTCTCAGCTCCTAGAACTCCTCAACAAAATGGGGTAGCTGAAAGGAAAAATAGAACTCTTATTGAATCTGCCACTACACTGTTGTCAGATGCTCATCTTCCTCTATCCTTTTGGGCAGAGGCAGTGAACACCTCCAACTATGTGCTGAATAGAAGTTTGATACATAAACTAAAGGGAAAGACTCCATATGAATTACTCAAAGGGAAGAAACCTAAAGTTGATTATTTTAGAGTTTTTGGTTGTATTTGCTACATACATAATAATGACAAGAAATATTTAGCAAAATTTCAAGCTAAAGATGATGAAGGAGTGTTTCTGGGATACTCCATGATCAGCAAGGCTTATAAGGTTTATAATAAATCATCTCTAAAAATTGAGGAAACTGTTCATATATCATTTGATGAATCTAACATGTCTTTCAAGGAGAAGATCTCTTCTACCATAGAACCTTTGTAGGAACACTCTCTTGTTGAAGACTTGAACAAGTTACAGGTTACTCAAAAAGAGGAAAGCAGCGAAGATGAAGAAAGTATTCAACATATTGAAGAACAATCTGAAGAGCCAGTTGTTGTACCACAAGAGGAAACAACAACACAGGTTGGTGAACAATCAACACCCCCTGTTGATTTAGTAACATCAAGAGACCATCCAATTTCCCAAATAATTGGAGACATCTCAGCTGGTGTGCAAACCAGAAATCAGGTCAACCAAAACGTGTTGCACACCTGCTTCCTATCTCAAATTAAACCTCAGTCCATTCAAGATGCGGAGCAAGATCCACACTGGATCATTGCAATGCAAGAAGAGTTGCATCAATTTGAAAGGAACAAAGTGTGGAAACTAGCGTCAAAGCCTAAGGATCACTCCATTGTTGGAACAAAGTGGGTGTTCAGAAATAAACTGGATGATCAAGGAGTAATTGTAAGGAACAAGGCAAGGCTAGTTGCTCAAGGATATTCTCAAGAAGAAGGAATATACTATGACCAGACTTTTGCACCAGTTGCAAGATTGGAAGTCATCAGAATCTTTTTAGCTTATGCAGCACATAAAGGATTCAAAGTATATCAGATGGATGTCAAAAGTGCATTCCTAAATGGAGACATCAAAGAAGAAGTATATGTCAGACAACCTCCAGGTTTTATATCTCCAACTTATCCTGATTATGTTTTTAAGTTGAACAAAGCATTATATGGTCTCAAGCAAGCTCCTAGAGCATGGTATGAGACCCTAGCATGCTTTCTTTTGGAAAATGGATTTATAAGGGGTAGAGTAGACCAAACTCTTTTCATTAGAACCCAAAAGTCCCATACCCTACTAGTACAGATCTATGTAGACGATATTATTTTTGGTTCTACTGACTCAAAATTGTGCAGAAGGTTTTCCAACCTAATGCATTCTAAATTTGAAATGAGTAGCATGGGTGAGCTATCCTTCTTCCTAGGATTACAAGTCAAACAACATGCTGAAGGCATCTTTATTTCTCAAACCAAGTATGCAAATAAATTGGTTAAGAAATTTAGCATGTCTGAAGCATCTTGTATGAAAACACATATGCCTACTAATGCTATATTGGATGCTGATGAACATGGAAAACCTATTGATCAGACAACATATAGAGCAATGATTGGCTCTTTACTGCACCTTACAGCTAGTAGACCAGATATAATGTTTGCTACATGTATATGTGCTAGATTCCAAGTAAGCCCTAGAGAGTCACACCTAACATTAGTAAAGAGGATTCTCAGGTATGTTAAAAGTTGTCCAAATCTAGGTCTCTGGTATCCAAAAGATTCAGCATTTGATTTAACTGGATTTTCTGATGCTGATTATGCTGGATGCAGAATTGACAGGAAAAGCACCAGTGGAACTTGTCAGTTCCTTGGTGACAGACTTGTCTCTTGGTTTTGTAAGAAACAAACTTCTGTGTCAACTTCAACTGCTGAAGCTGAATATATGGCTGCAGGCAGTTGTTGTTCACAAATCTTGTGGATTCAAAACCAACTCCTAGACTATGACTACAACTTAGAGAAGTCAAAAATCTTTTGTGATAACACCAGTGCTATTTCTATAGCTCAAAATCGAGTCCTCCATAGTAGGACAAAACATATAGATATTAGACATCACTTCTTAAGGGATAATGTTGAAAAGAATAAAATTGAACTGCAATATATCCCAACTGACTTACAAAGGGGAGATATTTTCACCAAGCCCTTGGATGAAAAGAAACACACTTTCCTCTTAAATCAGTTAGGAATGTTAGATGGAGGAAGTCTTAAATAATATCCAAGATTTTACAAGTTTAAAAATTGACCAAGACTAGGCAAACATCTTGATTTTTCTTAGTGTCTAGTGTTTTTCTGGTCTCTGAACTGCGCTCGACGATTTTCCCCCAGATCGTCGAACGGAGATCGACGATTTATGAAATCGTCGACCTGAGTTCAGCGTTTCTCAGATAGTATGAACTATCTCTTCCGGTCAGCGATCGTCGAACGGCGCTCGACGATTTTGTTCTCTGAACGATCGTCGAACAGAGCTCGACGCTCTCCAATATCGTCGAACGGAGATCGACGATATTGAAGACTCTTCAGATTCCTTTAGAAGCCCTGATCGTCGAACTGAGTTCAACGATCTTTCCCTTTCTGCGTCAAACCCTAATATAAAATTCATTTTTCGCCGTCGTTCTCCTTTTGCGCTTTCGATTTCTCTGCAAAAACTTTCTTTCCCTCCAAACATTTCTACACTTGGTCGTTTTGTATGTTGAATCTTTGCAGGTAACTATGGCCGTTTCTGTTGCTGTTCTCGCCGCCATAAAATTTGATGCCGTCTTTGACATTGACATGGAGTCCTTCAGCACGACAGATCAGGTTTTCCAGGACATCTTAGAGTTGTTCAAAGAGCAGAAACTTGCTACAATCATGACCACCAGGATTAAACTTGCTGCTGATGAAATTAAAGAGTGGGTTTACACTGCCCACAATCAGGATCAAAACACAATCGTTGGATCAATTTCCGGCACATAGGTACCCTTGACCGCAGCAATTCTAACAGAAGTTTTTGAGTTAAGTACTGTTGGAGATTCTGCTGATTTATCTGGAGAGGAATATGCTGATTTGCTTGCAAGAATGGGTCATTATGAGGCTAACCCTAGCAAGCTGTTGAAGAAGAATCTGTCTGTGGAATATAGATTCCTGGCTGATGTAGTTGGAAAGGTCCTATTGGCTAAGCACTCTGCCCATGATACTATTTCCAGGTATCAGCTATACTTAATGGGATCCATAGTGGACAAGAAGAATTTGAACTGGGGAGAGGTCTTCTTTGACCTAATTAAAAAAAAAAATTAACAAGAGTTTTGTGAATTTTGGGAGGATTTTAGGCCTTTTTCTGCAGAATAGATGCCCTGCATTGCTAGTATCTTCTGGGATACACATAAATGCTTCCAAGAGACTGTCCTGTGCCCTATTTGGTAAATGGGACAGGCAGATCATCAAGCCTAGCAGGCCCTCTTCCAGCACACCTTCAGGCACCAGGACTGTCATAGTCACTTCCCCTCAGGTCTCTGCCCCTGCAGATGACTTGCCTGCTGATGCCTCTCCTCCTCCTCCTCCTCCAATTCTATCTCTTCCAATTCCATCCACCATTCAAACTCCATCCACTATCATCATCTGCAGCCCTTCTCCAACATCAATACCATCTCCAATTCCAACTGTCACAGAAGAACAATTCCATCCATTATACTCCTACTCTCAACCAGACTCTGCCACATCACCCTACATTCCCTCATTCAACCTTATTGATGATTCCTTCATGGATGACTCACCCTCATCACCTCCTGAGCTGCCCTCCTCATCAACCTCTTACCAAGACCTTCTACAAGAGATCATTGATCAACCCACCTTCACACCATCTATCTCCATCCCACTGTCCTCCATCACCACTTTACCCACACCTCAACCATCTCTTCCCCAATAAACCAGCTCTCCTCTACCATCACCAATAGCTCCACCTCCATCCTCTACCTCTGCTTCAGTCACTGCTGAGCAAGTAGATCTTTCAGCCCTAGCTGATAGGATATATGAATTGCTTGCCCCCAGGCTATCTCTTCTTTTGGAGACCTCCTTGGATCCATTACTCCAGTCTGTGGCAGCTCTTTCTGCCAGGCTCTCCTCCTTTATCCCTCAGGCAATCCCTTCAGCAGTGTGCCTTGATCCAGCCTTGTCTGAATCTAGGCAGGGGGAGATGCCCTATGAAGTGAGCATGCCTGCTGTGTCTGCTGTTTCTTCAGCTTTTGTTGCTGCTGCTACTACTGCTCTTCCTCAAGTTCCAGTTCCCCCTCCTGTTACAGTCTTTCCAGTGGACATCAGGTCCTTACTCTCAGTATTTGATTCAATGTATTTCAGTTGTCTGCCAGAGAAAGCTTATCTTCTAGAAACAGTTGCACTCCAGCCATCAGAGGATTTGTCCAAGGCCCTTGTGCCCTTCTCATGCTGTGATACCAGCATTATAACTTCATTTGTTAATTCAGTATATGCTGCTGCTACTCCTGCTGAAAGCAGTGTTGATGTTTCTGATGTTGCTGCCCTTCCTGCTGAAAATTTTGTAGATATTATTGCTGATACTGCTGATGAGTCAATTTCTAAGTATATGCAGATGACAGAGGCACATGATGTTGAGCCTTCTGTGTTTTCTGATGATATTCTGCTGCTGATATTGTTGTTTCTGAAAGTGAAACTGTTGTTGCCCCAACTGCTGTTATTACTGCTCTAGAACCTTCAGTATCTGCTGCTGTTGCTGCTGCTTCAACTTCTGTTACCAGTTCTGTATCTACTTCTGCTTCAACTACAATTGCTACAAGTGTTGTATCTGCTGCTGCTCCAACCTCTGCTGCTTCATCTGCTTCAACCCAGCTCAAGAAAGATTTGATGAAAAAGATTGATGCTCTTTATGATGAGAAAAGTTCTGAAAGTCATGAGTTCAAGACAGATTCTGATGATTCTTCTGCTACCATTGCCAGAAAGAGAAAGGCAAGGAGCAAAGCCATGAAGAGAGTACCTCCAGCCAAGTTCAAGGACAATAATGACATACCATATTATATTCTTCATGATTGCCCCATAACTGAGCACTGGATGCAGTATTTAAAGAATCAACTCAAAGCCATGAAGAAAAAGAGGAAATATGAAAAAGGATCTTCCCAATTTCAACATCCTCATCCTCCTCCACCACCTCCTCCTGATGCAGGTGCAGGTGGAAGTTCAGCTGCTCAACCCTCTGCTAGAAGTCAAACCCCCTATCAGCCTCATGCCAGATCCTATCATAGGGGAAGCCAGTACAGGGGCTCTCAATCCAGAAGAGGAAACTATAGAGGCAATCAAAGAGAATTCCAGGTTTATTCTAAAGGATATTCAAGCCAACATCCCTACTCCAGGGAAGGACAAATCTCATCAGACACAACCTCTGGTCTTTTTTCCTATAAACTGAAGGAAGTAGTTTTATCCAGGCCTCCTCAAGATAACCCTTCAAATAGATATGAGCCACCAGTGCCAATTGAAGATCCTGAAAACAATCCAACTGCTTGGACTGCAAGGATGAAAGAGCTTGTTGCACTGGACCAGATTAAGAAAGCTACAGAGAAAGGCAAAGACTCCTCCAACATCACTACATTATCTTAACAGAGAAAGAAAGAGTTGGAAAGATATGGTTCAAGCAAATTCTTTGATTCTGATAGATACATGGAGCTGTATCCTGAAGCTGTAGTTCCAAGGCCCAAACAACAAACCTCTTTAGGTGCAGCAGATGATACAAGATCAAAGAAGGAAGCTCTCAACCCCAATAGAGAAATCAAACTCATTAAGAGCAAGGAGAAGAAATGATTATGTAAGGTGACAATCACTCTGATTTCTGATTATTATCTGGGATGATATTTATCTATGGTTCTGCAATGCCCTGCTTATTGCTTTTCTGTATTGTTGATGTGTATGTTGTTATTTAAATTTTTCCAAATTCTGTAAATAGTAATCCTAACACAAATAGGTGGAGATTGTTGGAACACCCTATTACTAATTTGGGTCAGGATCACTATGTCTCTAGGAAACCAGTTTTTGACCTCATGTATAGATCTAAAGGTCAATTAGAATTGAGTTTAAGGGTTAGAAGTCTAGGTTTGAAAGCTTCCCTCAAGACCAAGAATTTTTTCAGTTTGAGACTAAGTCATATCGTCGAGCTCAGCACGACGATTCGTCGAACTCCAATCGACGATCGTCTAGCTCAACTTCGATGGATCGTCGAACTCCATTCGACGATCGCTGAGCTCAACTTCAACAAATCGTCGAACTCCATTCGACGATCTGCGAGCTCAGTTCGACGATCTTGACTCAGTATTGGATCTCTATCTCTGAGCTCAGTTCGATGATCTTTGAGCTCAGATCGATGATTTTTGTTGCTGTCTAAATCCATATCGCTGAGCTCAGTTCGACGATAGCAGAGCTCAGTTCGACGTTTTCTGATGAGTTAAAGGATTTTTCAAGATTCAAATTCAGATCAGTTAAGGAGTTATTCAGCAATTAATTCAGAAGATTTTCTAGCCGTTTTCATTTCTTTCTGGACCAAGTTTCAAGGGATTATCAAGGAATGTTTCTTTGGACTTTCCTCTAGAAGACATTTTGCAATTAAGGATGCAATTAATGCAGGCCAACGGCTATTCTTGACAGAGGATGATTTTCTATTTAGTTCTAGAGAATAAAAGACAAGATTTTTGAATCTCTCTCAGACATCACTTAACACTCAGAACACAGACAAGAAGAACAAGAACAAAATATTCTCTGTCTCAAAGAATTCTCTGAAGAACACACATCCAAGGAGATCTAACCTTCTGAAATCCTCTGATCTCTCTTGTCTCAAGTGTTCAAGGCCAACATCTTTCAAGACTCCAGACACCTAACATTTCAGCTGTTGCTGAAATCATCATTTGCTGGAGATCAACTTCTGAAGGCCTATCACCCTACAACAAAGCATCTTTTCCTGAACATCTCAAGGACTCAGGGGGATCTTTGACGCCATAAAATCCACATAGTCTTCTCAGCTGCTTTGAGAAAGAGAAGACTTCCATAACTCTCTCATCCCCATCTCTGTAAAGGGTTTCTCAAAATCCCTTCAAAAGTTTGAGCTTGGTTTTTGAGCACCTTGTCAAAAGCTCATTGGTGGCAAGACAACTGATCAAAAAATCTGATTTGGTTTTTAAGCACCTTATCAAAAGCTCATTGGTGCCCAGGACACCTGATCAACTCATCCTACAGTGGATTCCTACCTAGGGTGGTAGAAGAGTTGATGTACCCAAGTTTAGGGGAACCACTATAGTTCCTTGTGTCATCTGGATTGCTTGTCTTTATCTTTTGTTTCTGGCTGTGATTGTTCTGTGATTATTTTGTGATTAGTTTAGTTCTGTGATTAGATTTAATAATTGCTTCCCTGCTCACTCAGATTACAACAATTGTTGTAAAAAGTTTTCAAGCACCATATACTCTATTCACCCCCCCTCTAGAGTATATCAGATCTAGCTGCACTTTCAATTGATTGCCGCTTTCTTCCCAGGCCGACTGCAATTACTGCTCAAGCATTCAAAATTTCAAAAAGGATTCTTCAGTCAAAAAGATATACACAGAAGAAAAAGTAATCAAGGATACAGTCAGTCAAACACACAGTCAGATTGCACAGAAGAACAATCTTACAGAAATCTAGAATTCTACTGCAATCAGCCTTGGCCAGAGAACAACTTCATCAAGAAGAAGAAGAACAACCTATCACTATCAAGAGCCTTCTTCTGTCAATTCTCAGGACAACTTCAAAAGGACAACAAAATTCTATCTGTCAAAGAAGTTCCTGAACAATCTATGGTCCAGGCACTCTAGGTCTTCGAAGACCTATCACCCTGAAGCAGTGCTCCAGTTTTCCTGATACATTCAAGATCTCAGGGGGAGCAAATTCTCTATCATCAATCCACAGTCTTCTCAGTTGTTATTGAGAAAGAGAAAACACCATCACCTCTTTTCCAACTCATGTACAGGGTTTTAATTCCCTTCAAAATTATTCCTGGTTGCAAGTCTCCTACCAAAAGACTTGAGGTTTTGGTTTTTGAGCACCTGAACAAAAGCTCATTGGTGTCAGACACCTGATCAAAAACCTGAGTGGATTCCTATCAGGGTGGTAGAAGAGTGGATGTAACCAGGTTGGGGAACCACTATAAAATTTCTTGTGGCGTGTGGTTTCCCTTTTCTTTTGTGTTGGCTGTGCTCTGTGATTAGATAGTTTGTTGTGCTTATTTATTTTATTTGCTGACTTGTTCACTTAGGAATACAACAAAAGTTGTAAAAAGTTTGTAGCGAGCACAATACTCTATTCACCCCCCCCCCCTCTAGAGTATTTCAGATCTAACCTACTCTTTCAATCACCTTTGGTCCCAGCTTGGATTTATAGTTATTCAGGTTGTCCTTGCTGCCAGTCATATGCTTAGAGCATCCACTGTCTAGATACCATTATTGATTTAAAGTTGGACAGCTCTTTACTTGCAAAGAAAACAATTAGTTGTTCTTGACCCAAATTACCTTGGGTCCTTTATTTTTCTGATAAGAAAAACTTGATATAACTGAAAATTCAGGTTGGGATTTATATCCTAAGGTATAGTATCTCCTAGGTGGAGTTTCCCAATTAGCATAAGGATTAAAAGATTTACTAGATTGATTAGGGTTTCTGTTAAAATTATGATTTTTGTTAAGTCTGACTGGGTTCGACGAAAAGTTGTAAGTTCGTCAACCAGAGTTCGACGAAGTGGGATGAGATCGTCGATCATTGCTCAGAGAATGAATATATTCATTTTCTGTGCCCCAAGTTCGTCGATCTCTGCTCGACGACTCATAAACAGTTCGTTGATCGCAGTAAGATGAATTATTGTTGCTAATATATGGGTTCATATATCGTCGATCGGAGTTCGAAGAACTAGCCATATTTCGTCGATCTGAGTTCGACGAAATCTATTGTACTTTATTTTTACTTAGATTTTTCTTGTTTATATTCTGTTGGTTTTTAGATTTAGGTAATTCTTCTGTGGGTTGCTTATTGTTTATTACCTATTTACCATTAGTTGAAACAAATTTTATAGGGGTTGATAATATATTTTTCTTAAGTATGGGGGGTAAGCTTGATGAGGCACCTAAGCCCAGTTTGCCATTCAGTCTGGCATTGACTGTACTTGTGAGGTCCATCAGCTTAAGGCTTCTCCTATTGAGAGATTCCTCAAGTTGCTTAGCCTCACATAACTCTGTTTTTAAAGAAATAATTTGTTCATTAGCTAACACTAGATCATCCTTAAGCTTAGTATTTTCAGCAAATAAATTATCAAATTTAGATTGCTTATCTCTTAGCATCTTAATTTCTTTTTCAAATTTAATTAAGTCATTACATAGAGCTTTGAATTCATTTTTAAAATCAATAGAATTAAAATCAAAAGATGAGATTACCTGATCCTCATCTGTCTCAGATTCCTCTTCTGATTCTTCAGAATGGTCTTCTGCTTGCTCTTCAGCATTAGGCCTGTTACATGAGGCATTGATTGTCATGAGGCAAACTTCTCTTGCCTTGGCTTCTTCTTCATATTCACTGGAGCTGGAAGATGAGGTCAGTTTATCAGTATCACTCCAGCTTTCAGCAATGAAACCTTTTTCCTTTCTTTTATTTTTGCTGGAGGTGTGTTTGCTTGAATGCCTGCTGGAGTTCTTCTTGTTCTCTTTCTCTTTTCTCCTGTCTCTTTTTTGAGCTTCTGGGCATTCTGGAAGGATGTTCCCATTCTTTCTGCATCCAAAGCAGACAATCTCCTTGGTAGGAGTTCTGTCATACTTAGGTTTATCAACATTTTTGGATGGCCTTCTCCTCAAATCTTTCTCGGCCAGTTTGTAGAATCTTTTGGCCAGCAAGCTCAGCAACTCTTAATTTGCTGGAAGGGTTTTAGATTCTTCTGTTGCTTTGAAAGCAATATTATGTTCCATCCTTGAAGTGGTTGAGGCCTTCATTTCAGCAGCCTCTCTGGTCTTGATCAATTGCTCATAGGATTTGAGCTTTCATAAGAGAGACCCAGTGGATATCTCATTCGTACATCTGGCTTCTTTGATTGGCCAGATCCTGCAATCCCAAGTGCTGGGGAAGCACATCAGGATCTTGTCATTGATCTCAGTCAAGGATATATCTTTGTCCAGGTTCTTCAGTTCATTGATGATAACATTGAGCTTGTTATACATCTCAGCCACTGATTCAGTTTCCTCATTTTTGAAGTTCTCATATTGAGATTTTAGGAGGGATCTTCTATCCTTTCTTTCATCTGCTGAGCCAATCACCATCTGGTTTAGAGAGTCCCAGATTTCTTTTGCATAGGTGCACTCAGCCACCTTTTAATAGATATCATCTGACATGGTCTGTGCCAATATGTTCATGACTTTAGTATCAACAACTTTGGCTTTCTTTTTAGCATCAATCCACTCAGGTGGTGGAACTGCATGAGTGCTAGAAGTTATTGTAGATGTAGATGTTGTAGGTTGAGGAGGACCTGTCAAAATAGAGTTAAAAATATCCTCATCAATTGAATTCATGTATAGCTTGATTCTTTCCTTCCAGATTACAAATTTGTTTAAGTTACAGAATGGCGGTCTGGTGCTAGCATAATCTTTATTTTGTGCCATTGCTGTAATAACAGAAAAACTAAAGAAGAGAAAAATAGTCTACCGAGGATCTTGGTTAATATGTGAATCTGTGAAACAAAAGATAACATGGCTTTGATACCAATTGAAAGTGGTGGTATGGAGTGATACCACCAGTGGGTTAGATTGTTTAACTCTCGAGGGGGGGGGGGGGGTGGGGGTGAATAGAGTATTTTAAAATCTTTTAGATTTTTATTTCAGAGTTAAAAATAGTGATACTAATAAGTGTAATCAAAAAGGTGCAAAAATAAAACTAAGCTAATCAACAATCAGCACACAGAAAGAAATAAAGTAACATCAAAGACAACACAAGAATATTATAGTTGTTCCCCTAAAACTTGGGTACATCCACTCTTATACCACTCTGGTAGGAATCCACTCAGGTTTTTGATCAGGTGCCCTGCCACCAATCAGGTTTTTGCTCAGGTGCCTGTCATCACAAGATCTGCTTTAGGTAGATCAGGAAACCCTTCAAGCTTTTGATCAGGTGCCTAAAAACCAAATCAAGTCTTTTGATCAGGAGACTTACAACCAAGTTTTTAACTTTTGAAGGGAGTTAGAACACTGTGTATAGTGGGGAAAAATAAATAAAACATGATGTTGTCTTCTCTTTTCACAAAGAAACTTAGAAGACTTGTGGATTCTTGATGGTGTCAAATCTCCCCGTGAGATGAAGATCTGTTCAGGAAGAATGAGAGCTTTGCAGGGTGAGTAGGTCTTCTAAATATTTTCTAGAAAGTTGTAGACTGATAAAAGTTGGTTGTCTCTTGAAAACTTGCTGGAAGATGAACACTTGATGATGACAGTCAGAGCCTTTTCTTGAATAGTTTTTGGTGCCTGTCTTGTTCTCTGTGTGTTATGCTATTCCTGTTATCTGTTCTCGACTGAAAAAGAAAAATATCTTTTTATATATCTCTGTCTAATTTCTCCTTTGAATTTGAATTGTATGCATTGAATGCTGACTACCTAGAGAATGAAAATCAGGCTGGAGAGAATATTGAATTAATGGATTTCCCCAACTGTCCTATTAAAAATGGCAAGTAATATTCCTGATGAAGACCATAATAAATACTGCTACTAACGGTTATATTCTGAGAATATAAGAATTGATTATTCAGGAATTACTGCAAGAGAATAAGGAGAAATGAGGGAAAAATACAAGTCTTGAACTACACAGCAATCGTCGAGCAGAGAACAGATTTCGTCGACCTGAGTCCAAAGTTCGTCGACCAGAGAAATCGTGTTTGTCGACCTGGGAATTCTTGTTTGTTGACTTGAGAACCAAGTTCGTCGACCTAAGATCAGCTAACTGCTTTCTGTGAAGAACTTCCCATTTCTGTGCTCTAAGTTCGTCGAGCTGATAATGTAACTTCGTCTACCTGAGTTCAGAGAAAAGATTCTGGACATAATGTGTTGAAGTTGATCACCCAGAATTCGTCGACCTGAGTTCGAATATCGCCGAGCTCAACTCAGAGAATTTACTCTGAGTTCTTCGAGCGAAGCACGACTTTCATCGAGCTGAGTTCGACGAACGTCGAACTCACTTCCCTGAACTGATTTTCTTCTAAGTCTGAAGTCTTCTGCAGTCTTTTGCTGGCTGTTCCATGTGTGGTTGTTTCTAAGGACTTAGTCTAAACTCTAGGACACAGACATGACCCTGACTATACATGGTGGGTCAATTATCCTAGTTAGTGAACCTAGCCCAAATCAAACTAGGGATACAAAACCACCTTTTTCGATGATTGACGGATTTCTGACCAATGATTGAAGCATGATGTGCCTTACACGCCCACACTACATGAGCCTGTCCTAGGGCGTGTCCACCGACATATAAAAGAAATCATCATTTCCATCAAAATTCAGCTCCCGAGGTCAACACCATACCTGACACGCCACTTTAACACGCCCTCCCGGGGCATGACAGGGGGGCGTGACCAACCCGAAAAAAAGTCTATAAATTTAGACCACCCCCTTGTGTCCAGAAGAGTAGTTTTAGGGTGAGAGGGGAGGTGTGCCCTTTTGTTTCTTGGAGTTTTTCATGCTTCTCCTCTCCCTCTTTCTCATTTTAAGCTTTTTAATGATAGTTTGTGTACTCCTTTTGTATTAATTTTTGTAACTTCGTTAGTATCTTAACGTTAATGCTATCCTGGGTTTTTATTTCATTGCACTTGTAATCTCTTATTTTATGTTGTAGCTCCCTTTTTACATTAATAAAAAGTGCACCTTTTCATTGTTTTCTTAATGTTCTTCTACCCAACTCTCTTCCTCCATTTCTCCATGATTATCTAATCCTCCTTGTACACGATCTTGATGATCTGAGGTTTGAGTTGATTAAGTTATGATGCTTTAAGTTTACTTTTTATTTTTAGGGTTTAGGCATTCGATTTACTCTGAAAAATCTTGTTTCGAGTTATATCATCGATATATAATTTCCATATTTGTTTTCACTGTTAGCTAGCCGAGCGACTCGTAGTTTGAAGTGAACACTCAAGAGTAAAAGAGTTGCACGCACCTCTCGAGAGAGACAGATGTTAAATCTCCCGGATTGGAGTGAATTCCAATAGTGGGGTTCACCACGTAAACCGTGCTTTAGGTCTCCGATTTGGATGAAAGTTCGGTCGGACCTTCCTAAACTCAGTTGGGCACAACTTCGAGAGAAGCGTGTTCAATCTTTAGGTACCTCCACGGTCAAGGTCCTTTACATTATTAAGTTAGGGTTTATTACCCCCTTTTTAATCAACTTTTGCCGAGGTGATTCTCGATCGAGTGCTTTTCTATTTCATCATCTCAACCCATCGTTGTAATTGCTTTTAGTAGCTCTTTATTTAACTGCAAGTTGTTCTCTTTTTAGCGCAATATTTCTTTTCTTAATCGCAATTAGCTTTCTCTTAAACCTTAAAACAATCATTTGATACGATAATAGTTTTTGTGTCAATAAGATTACTCAACATTTCCCGGATCTTAATGAGACACTTGTGTCCCCTAGCTACAATTCGATACGTATACTTGCCTTGTTGAATTGCTAGTTCGGTTTTTTATTCTCTTTACGATTAGAAGACAACATGGGGCAAGTGTTTGACTGAGGAGTAGGGGTGAAGGTGCACTCTGAGGTAGGGTTCTTGAAGAGGATCCTGAGTTGTAGGATCTTGAGAATCTGAGGTAGGACATTATTTTGTCTGAGTTGTTGGGGCTAGTTGCGCTCAGAGGTGTAAGATCTGAGGATCTGAGGAAAAGTAAGGAGGAGTTTGGCCGAATCTGGTTCATTGCTAGATATGCAAAAAGGGAAAGTTGATGTACCCTTAAATTGGGGAACCACTATAAAACTACTGTATGTTGTGTTATGATTTGTTTTGTGATTTTTAAATTAGATATGTGCACTATTTAGTAGATCAACTGTGTTCTTGAATATTGTGGCTGTGTAAATAAACAGGCTAAGAAATTTCAGTGACTTAAAGTAGCCATGATTTAAATTGGGCCTATTCACCCACTTCTAGGTCACACTCTCAATCCTAAACAAACACTTTACAATTGGAGGGATGTTGATTGTGAAGGCATAACAGCCTAGTGAGAATCATAAGGATTAACTCAGATCAAATCATGGCTCAAAGAGAAAACTATTCCATCAAACTCCTAGTCTGCTTTAAAGAAAACTTTGGGATTTGGAAGGAAAGGGTTAAACTCTTCAAGGACGCTGCAGATCCAAGAATATACATCACCGTATTGTAAGGACCTTTCGTACCTATAAAAGTGTCAATTCATGAGGCCAACATAAGGAAACCTAAAACCTACATGGAGATGGACAAGGATGAGAGAATTCTAGCCTCTATGGACAAGAGGGCTCAGAACATAATTGTCAATGCTATAGATGACTCCACATTCCAAACTTGATTCATTGCAAAAAATCCAAATAAATGTGGGAATCATTGATTGTATATATGGAAGGCAGTTATGAGGGTAGAGGTGACAGAAAATCTCAATTAAACAAACAGAATGAAGCCTTTAGGCAAGACATGAAAGACAAAGTGGCTGAGAGCTTTGAGAAATTTTTCAAAATAGTGAACAACCTGAGAACATATGGCAGGAGCTTCACCAATTATGAACTCAATGTAAAGTTCTTGAGGTCCCTAGATAAGGAATGAGACATCAAGATTTGTGCTATTAGAGAAATGGGCAACTTAGCCAATATGGACCCCTAGTCTCTATTTGGCAAGCTGTTATCTCATGAGCTACATTTGAATTTCAGGAAGTCTAAAGAAGACTCAGCAAGAGCTCTCAATAGAGAAAAGTCTATGGCCCTAAAGGCTGAGACATCCAGGAAAGTCATGGAGATATATGCTCCCTCAGAAAGATAGGATGCAGTCTCAGAATGCACATAATCTTCCACATCAGGAGTGGACATGATTGAAGAAGAACTGATACTCTTCTCAAGACAATTCAAGAAGATGTTGAGGAGAAGAAGGAAGGGAAGCTAGAAGGGTCCAGCTGGAGACTCTTCTCCAAAAATTCAGATCAATCAGAGAAACCCAGGAAAATGAAATTTGGGGACATGTATGGTTATTCTCAAAATAAACATATTAAGACTAATCTTGTTTGCTATTGCTGTAACAAGGAAGGGCATGTCATTGTTGACTGCCCAGTAAGAAGTAAGGAGAAAAAGTCTGAAAATTGGAAGACTGGACATCACAAGAAGTTTGGCAAAAGCCTCTTGGCTAAGAAGCAGTCCACTCTTTCACACAGTGAGATAGATTCATCTGAATCAGAAGAGGAGGAGACTCTTATGAGTTTAATGGCCATTATTGAGGCCAGCAACAAAAGAAGAACAACACTGTCATCCAGTGATATTAAAGACTGTACAGATCAAGGGCTGATGACCTTAGCAGAAGAAGAAGATCAGGATTGTTCAAATTTTGCCAACGTAAAACCTCTTACTACTTGTTTTGCCTCAAACTCAAGATAAGCATCAGAGAATGAATCATGTTCACACTCTTCTAATATTTATGACATTGGTTTAGATTCAGAAGCAGATTTCAACACATTCATCGACAGATATGGGCAGTTGTTGAAGGCTTTGATTATAAGCAAAGAGCTAGTTAAGAAACAAGCCAAAGAACTAGAGTCAATAAGAGCAATACTTTTCAGTTGGAGAGGGCCAACATTAAGTTGGACCTTCAAAAACTTAATCTCATAGACTTAACCAATAAAGTAGATAGTCAGACTGAGAATATTACAAAATAAGCCAAGACTGTCAAGGACCTTGAAGCAAAGCTTATTCAGGAAAGAAAACTCCTAAAATAGCTCTCAAGACCTAAGTCTGTGCAACCAATTATTGATACATTTTTTGCACCATTTATAAGTGGTCTAGGATATATTAAGGATAATAAGATCAATAAGAAACCTAAGCCTAAGGGTAAAGCCCCAATGGGTCCAGCTTAAAAACCAGCCAAGCATCTGACTTCTAACAGATGTAAGGGATCATGTGTTTCTGGACACTTGAGTTTTGAGTGCACCAAGAACAAAGTCAATAAAGAGCCTTGCTGAAAAGGACAAAAATCTAATGGCTATAAGGCCCACAGACCACCATAAGGAGTTATCAATCTAAGGAGCCAGCAAATTCTTGGATCTGGTCCCAGTGCACAACACTTAAACTTGAAAGGTAAGGGTGTCAATGTTGCATCTCTACCATGGAATCTTAATGTCAACTCTATGTTGCCTAGAAGTACAACTTCAAAGGTGCAGCCTAAGAGAAGATATAACATATTTGAATGTTGGTGTTGTGGGAAGTGTTGAAGCCAAAAATGACCTCAATGGGAGTTCAAAAAAAGGGGTGCAGCCAACACCTACTTCTCTAAGCCTCAACCCTCGACCAGATTCAAAGGTCCTTGGACTGACCCAAACCCTCAGCAGGGATGTCCCACCTCACACCCGGAAGATCTCTAATAGCTTCCCCTCCAAAGCCAAAAGCTGGGCTAGGAGCTCCTCAGAAAACACTGGAAGTTGGAAGATAATAGAAGCCTGCTTTCTAAGGAGCCCTAATGGGTCTATTTATAGCCTTTGCTGACCTGAGATTACTGAAATTCCCTTGGTTGATCTGCCAATAGCCAAATCTCGTGGTTTATCATGAGGGTATAGGGGTAATTTCGCCTGAGGGAAATTAGGTCATTTTACCCAAGGCCCTGGGTCCCACTCGGCGAGATCTCTGAGCCGAGATCCTTCTGCCCAGAGCCTGGCGCACGCGTTCTCGCCTGCTTATAGGCGAGAGCTCCTTTGAGATTGGAGCTTGGCGCAAGCGCAAGAATTCCCGTTTTAGCTGCGTTCAACGATCTTGGCCTGTTGATTTTCGCTCGACGATTTGGCTGCACCCGACGATCTGGGCTCGACGAACGTCAAGCGTGGGGCGCTTTGTAGGCGAGGGAGCTTGGCTCTAGCGCAAGAGTTCCAGCCTACTTGGGCGAGATATTCTATAGGGCGATAACTCCTCTGGCTAGCGTAATTGTGACTGTTGGTGCCTCCTGGTCTGACTCAGCGAATATGGGGTTGTACACAATCCCAGCTCTTTTTGAGCTAGCTCTGCGCTCGAAAAGACACATCCAAACCATAAATATTCACTGAGCACATGTCAACGTCATGGAAGCTTTTGGTGGGCCGTACCGCGGCTACAAATATATGTGCTGATAGACGGCAATAATTCTTCCCTCGAGTCGTCAGTCTTCGCCGGAGTTCTCGCCTCCTCTCGTGATGCCTTCCAAGCGTGCTGACAAACCGCTTCCGCAGGAAATTCAAGACCGCATCGATGTGGCACAGGCGCGAGCCAAGGCTAAGAGTGCCTTGGTTGCCCCCTAGCTGGCGAGAAAGTCGTCAGCCGCTGAGCCTTCTCAACCAAAGAAGAAAAGGAAGAAGGCAAAGGTGGTCCAGCGAGACCTTCCTAACAAGAATAGGAGCCCGCCTACTCCGACCCCAAGCCGCGCGGATGATCCTTCTCCGCAGAAGGTATGTACGACTCGCTAAAAGTTGAAACCACTAGTTGCTTATGCGGGACGACTTGTAGCTGATGCGATAGTTCTCGCAGGAAGCGGTTCCCGACGTCGTCAGGTCCCCGTGGGAACCCTTGGACCCATCATCTCACCCCCTTGAGGACCAACTACGGGTCTCGGAGGTGGACCCTCCGCCTGACCCGAGAACTGTAGGAAACTTTTTCATCCTCGCTCTTAACTATATCTCAAAATGCTGAATTGTCTTCCCGCAGCGCCAGCTTCCGCCCAGTCGGGTCTCGCTACCCGGGAGAACGAAGCAAGGGCTGCAAATCAGCCTGCCCTCATGGTTGATTCCTCCATACCGGCGGGAGGAATGGCTGCCGAATCTTCTGCAGCTCCCCAGGATGTCTGGCATCCCGCGGGAGTGGATAACTCCCCCCTGCTTCTGGCCAAGCCGGAATCACCACTCGCACAATGTTCCCTCCGGAAAAGGGAAGCCGATCCACCTACTCTTTGGAACTGAGGGCGGGGGGGGGGGGGGGGGGTGGCCTTCTTGCCTGCCGTCGACCGGGGGTTCTCGCCATACTGCAGGTATGCGGTATGTCCATAACGGTCTCGCTTAAATCTCGCCCTAACTGTGGAAATCTTTAGTCAGGGGATCTGGGCTCGCGGTCGGGAGCAGATGGAGAGGATAAAGAAGATAAAGGTGACAAAGACAGAGAGGGGGAGGATGGCGAGAGCTCCCCCTTCCCTTCATCTGACGAGATGGATGAGATCTTGACCAGCGCCGGGAGCGCTAAAAGATGGGGGAAGAAGGTTGCTGCTGTCCTGTCGAAGCTTATCCGGTGGGAGCGGGCCCACGACTCCGTGGAGAGAGAGTTTCGCCAATCGGTGGAGAAGAGGCTGGAGGCTCTGAAGCGAGACTACCTCATCGGCGAGATGGATCGGCCAGGAGGGCCTACCACCGGGTCTTCTCCTGAAAGGTGCATTGCGCGGAACCGGGACCTGTCTCGCCGGATCAACCTAGGATGCACCATCATGCCATCCTCCTACAACCCGCATGCTCCACCAAGGACTAGGCAGCGGGAGCGAGGACGATGGCGGTGGGAGCCTTACTGATTCGAGAGATCTTGCCCATCCTTGCCCCCAGCCTTCCCCTTCCCAAATGTACCCATGTTTATTTTCATCAATCTGTAACCAATAATTTTGCTACTATCATCTTTACCTTTTATTTATCTTTCGCTCGGCGAGAGTAACTCCCGATTTCGTTACTATTATTATTGTTTCTTTTTATTCAGCTCTCGCCCGGCGAGAGCAAACCTGCTTCCGCTCATTTGTCGAATGTCATCTTAAAATACTTGCGCCAATCACCTATCAGTCAGTCCGACTTGGGAGGGAAAACGAAGCGTCGCCGACTTAGGGCGTGACTGTTGTAGCCCCGCCGCTTTTTTGAAAACAATCATGATGATCACGGTTTTCTATAAATAGAGAAGTTCACCTACCATATTCATTTCTCCGACCCAAATCCTCTCTTTTCCCTTGTCGCTCTCGCGGCTTGCCAAAAGTTCTCGCTTGTTTTTGGCTCCTCTTCACATTCTCGCACAGTTCTCGCTCTTGCCTCCCTCCTAAAGACCTCGCCTACAACTTCAACACGATGCCGAGTGGAAGCGAGGGACGTTCAAATTGCACGGAAGCCTTCCAGAAGCACATGTTTCCCTCCTGCACCCTTACCATGGACGAGTTCAACCTGACCCAGACTGGCTACGTTACCGCCGGCTTCACCGTGCAGAACCCCGACAACTACGATAAGGTAAACAGCGCGGGGGAGGGGGAGCTCGCCATCCCCCTTGAGCACTTTGAGGTGGGCTTCCTACTCCCGCTGTGGCCCGAGATGCGCCAGACCCTCCGGTATTGCGGAGTGGTTCCCGCAAAACTGAATCCAAACTCGGTCGCGATTCTGGTGGCCTTCATCTGCTACATGCGATCCGAGAGGATCGAGTTCAGCCTTCCAATCTTCCGGAAGCTGTTTACCTTCTGCGCCAAACAAGGGGTGGTCTTCTTTTCAGGGCAGCTACTCAAGACCATTGGTCTCGCCAACAAGAACCACCACTGGGGCGAGAGGTTTATCTTCGTTTCCAGTGATTTCGGGAACGTGCCTCTCGCGTCCATTCAATATGAGGACGCCACTTATAAGCCGCCCTCCTTGGGCTCGCGCGAGAGCACCCTGCTTGAGTTCTTCGGAACTAAGGACTTCGACATCCTCTTCCTCCGGCGGGATGTTGATTCACTCCTCCCCGTGCCTCCGGGCGAAGGTAAGGTCTCGCCTTTGTCTCGCTATTCCCTTTCTTTTTAAGGTTAGAACTGAGTGTTGTCATTTTCGCAGGGGAGCGTGAGATCCCCCTACACCAACCCTTTGACGAGGCTTGCACTGCTGGGATCCAATCTGTGAAAGACCCGCTGGCTTTCGCAAAGGCCGCGGCGCAAGCTTGCCGGGACGAGCCGGCCTCGCTCCCTTCGACTGGCACAGGTAAGCGAAAGCCTGATGCCCCTTGACCCCACCGATCAAAAGGCCCAAGATAACTGACGACGATAAGGGTAAAGCCATTGTGGTTCCGCCCTCCCAACCTCTCGCTGCAGGCCGCTCCTTTGAAGAGATCCTGCAGGTCGTCAGCGAGATCGCGGAAACCAGAGGTGGCGCTGAGGCCCCTACCGAGAACCCCCCGGCCCCTGGTGGAGCAGATGGCGAGGGAGCCGCCGCCGGGACCTCCGGCCAATCTCCGCCTGGAGAGGTGCCCGGGGCGACCGCAATTTTGGTCTCTGCATGAAGTGCCTGGATGCGGAAAACAAGCCGCTGCTACAATGAGACCCTGACATCAACAGGGTCTCAATCTCATCTCTTCTCCCCATCTGGGCGTAGCGAGATGAGGTCACTAGCGAGGCCTTTGCTTTGAGCTACTGCCTCTATATCCGGGAGAATGCCAGCGTCTATGACAGGATGACCACCAGGCTCCTAGCTTATGACTCCACCCGCGCTCTGATGCGTGGGCTGCAGCTTGCGCATATGTGTGCTCACCGAAGCATCACCATCGACCGCAACTTCCAGGACATGTTCAAGGCTAGTGAGGGCGCTGTGGATGAGGCGGCTACCTTGAAGAAGGAGCTAGAAGACGTCAAGCAACAGCTGTCTTCACGCCGGGCGGAAGAGGTAAGTGAGACCTTTCTCGGCACTCGCTCTCGCCACTACAGATTTCAACTTCATTCTTTTCCTCTCATGCTAACTTCTCACTATACAGGATTCCGCTCAAGCCACGGTGCTTCGCGCGGAGCTGGCCCAGGCGCGATACGAGAGCATCCTGTTAAGGGACCAGATCCTGCTCCTGGAGGCGAATGCGCCCCATCCACTGGACGAGAGGTTGAAGAGCCGCTACTACTCCGTCTATGACATCGACAAGCTCCTCCAGGACAATGCGCAAGCCACATTTAAGCTGACCCTGGAGACGCTGCGGGATGTCGGATGCCTGGATGGGAGGGGCAAGATCTTTACCGCTCAACAGCTCGTCCCCTAGCTTTTCGAGCCAGTCCCGAAGCCCCCGGCGAGCTTGATACCCTGCCCTCGGATGTCCCGAAATCCCCTCCCGCAAGTGGCGAGACATCCGTGGATAGCTCAGGCGAGAGTTCTAGCAGGAGCTCAGAGGGGTACAGCTTGTCTCCCTGAGGGGGCGCCCGTTTTCTTTTCCTTTTGTTGTACTGAGCGAGAACGCTCTAGGTCTGTAACTAAATAAAACACATTGTAAAGGTTACATTGTAAATGTTTTGTTTCGTATTGTCCTTTTTATTACAAATGTGCTTGATACAAATGTTCTGGCCGAGTGCTTCTTAAGCACGCTTCCGCCGAGGCCCTTGGCCTCCCTAGGGTAGTCTCCCTTAGTGATGGATAGGCGGGAACCTGCCAAAAGAGCCCCGGGCTTAGACGTTTCGCTTCCTCACTCTGCCGAATACCGTCTGCCGGGAACATGGCTCACGGGCCCTTTAAGGCAAGTCCGTCCCCCTTTAGCTTGCGCAAACTGTCCGAAGCTTTCGCCCAACACCTCTCGCTGTCCGTCCAAGATACCGTCAGGAGTCTTCTCACCGAGAGCTTCCTTTGGCAAGATCTCTTTGGCGAGGACTTTCCTGCCTAGATCTCCTTTGGTTGAGGCCTCTCCTGCCTGAAAGGGCCTTACCTCTTTTTTATTCCGTGGTGGGTTTCTTGCCTTGCTCAGAGCATCCAAGTCGGAGTGTCTCCTAGGATAAACAACTTCCCTCCCCCAGGCGAGCCTTTGGACCTGCCAGCTAGGTGAGAGCCTATGCAGCGGGTCTACCTAGGGCCGAGCCGAGCTGGGGGTGCCGATGAAGTTCTCGAACCAAACCTATCCCCCACAGGCGAGCCTTCGGACTTGCCAGCTAGATGAGAGCCTGCGCAGCGGGTCTACCTGGGGTCGAGCCGAGCTCGGGGTGCCGATGAAGTTATCAAACCAAACCTATCCCCCACAGGCGAGCCTTCGGACTTGTCAGCTAGATGAGAGCCTGCGCAGCGGGTCTACCTGGGGCCGAGCCGAGCTCGGGGTGCCGATGAAGTTCTCAAACCAAACCTATCCCCCACAGGCGAGCCTTCGGACCTGCCAGCTAGATGACATCCTGCGCAGCGGGTCTACCTGGGGCCGTGCCGAGCTCGGGGTGTCGATGAAGTTCTCAAACCAAACCTATCCCCCATAGGCGAGCCTTCGGACCTTCCAGCTAGATGAGAGCCTGCGCAGCGGGTCTACCTGGGGCCGAGCCGAGCTCAGGGTGCCCATGAAGTTCTCAAACTAAACCTATCCCCCACAGGCGAGGCTTCGGACCTGTCAGCTAGATGAGAGCCTGCGCAGCGGGTCTACCTGGGGCCGAGCCGAGCCCGGGGTGCCGATGAAGTTCTCAAACCAAACCTATCCCCCACAGGTGAGCCTTCGGACCTGCCAGCTAGATGAGAGCCTGTGCAGCGGGTCTACCTGGGGCCGAGCCGAGCTCGGGGTGCCGATGAAGTTCTTAAACCAAACCTATCCCCCATAGGCGAGCCTTCGGACCTGCCAGCTAGCTGAGAACCTGTGCAGCGGGTCTAGCTATGGCCGAGCCGAGCTCGGGGTGCCGATGAAGTTCTCAAACCAAACTTATCCCCCACAGGCGAGCCTTCGGACCTGCAAGCTAGATGAGAGCCTGCGCAGCAGTTCTACCTGGGGCTGAGCCGAGCTCGGGGTGCCGATGAAATTCTCAAACCAAACCTATCCCCCACAGGCGAGCCTTCAGACCTGCCAGCTAGATGAGAGCCTGCGCAGCGGGTCTACTTGGGGCTGAGCCAAGCTCGGGGTGCCGATGAAGTTCTCAAACCAAACCTATCCCTCAAAGGCGAGCCTTCAGACCTGCCAGCTAGATGAGAGCCTGCGCAGCGGGTCTACCTGGGGCCGAGCCGAGCTCAGGGTGCCGATGAAGTTCTCAAACCAAACCTATCTCCCACAGGCGAGCCTTTGGACCTTCCAGCTAGATGAGAGCCTGCGCACCGGGTCTAACTGGGGCCGAGCCGAGCTCAGGGTGCCGATGAAGTTCTTAAACCAAACCTATCCCCCACAGGCGAGCCTTCGGACCAGCCAGCTGGATGAGAGCCTGCGCAGCGGGTCTACCTAGGGCCGGGCCGAGATCGGGGTGCCAATGAAGTTTCCTCAAACCAAACAAATCCCCCACATGCGAGCCTTCGGACCTGCCAGCTAGATTAGAGCCTGCGCAGCGGGTCTACCTGGGGCCGAGCCGAGCTCGGGGTATCACAAAACACATAATTACATCATATTATAAAAAATTTCATAATAGTCCAGAGAAAATCAAGTCAACTGATGCAGTATAATAAGTTTAATTTAGAGATACAAACTACATCCTTCCCATTTCATGGGTAGAAGCGTTTCAGGTCATCACCGCTTTAGGTGTGGCTTAAGGCCCTTCCTTCCATGTCCTGGAGATAGTAACCTCCTGTTCCAAGGACTTCCTTCACTATATATGGTCCTTCCCAGTTCGGGTTGAGCTTGCCCACGGGAGCCGACCAACCTGCCGCATCCACCTTTCTTAGCAACAGATCTCCTTCAGTAAACTGCTTGACCCTGACATGCTTATCAAAATACTTGTCCATCCGCCGCTTGATCTCTTCTTGCCTGATAGCTGCCACGTCCCGCAGTTCTTCCACCATGTCTAGCGAGAGGTGTAGCCCCTCTTCATTCTCCAACCTCCAAGTTTCATCTCCTTCGCTCGTGGCTATGACCCACGGGGACCGAACCTCGAACTCCGCTGGTAGAACCGCCTCACACCCGTGAGAAAGCTTGAAGGGAGTCTCACCAGTGGCCGTGTTCGGGGTCGTTCGCAAGGCCCATAGGACCGAGGGGAGCTGCTCCACCAAATTTCCATTTAAGTTCTCCATCTTCTTTTTGAGCAGGTTTATAATGATTTTGTTCACCGCTTCCACCTAGCCGTTGCTCCGGGGGTGGTGGACAGAGGCGAATCTGAGGTCTATCCCCAATTGGGCGCAGAAGTTCATGAACTCTTCATTGGCAATCTGGGGGGCCGTTATCTGTCACTATTGCTTGAGGTAACCCGTGTTTGCATATGATCTCCCCCCAGATGAAGTTTCTTATGACTTGCGAGGTGACTTTGTCCAAGTCCTTAACCTCCAGCCACTTTAAGAAATAATCGACCATGACCAAGAGGAACCTCCTCTGTCCACTAGCCGAAGGAAAAGGTCCAACTAAATCCATCCCCCAGATGGCGAATGACCACGGTGTCGTGATGCGTTGGAGCCTCTGAGCCGCCAAGAGCTGAAGGGGGGCGCAGAGCTGACACTTTTGACATCTCTTTGCAAACTCCGCGGTATCCTTCCTTAGGGTGGGCCAGAAGTACCCCGGCCCGACCACCCTTGCCTCCAACATCCTCCCTCCAGAATGACTGCCCCACTCTCCCGAGTGCACCTCCCCCAAGATCCTTAGGATCTCTTCTTCGGTCACACATCTGGCTAGGAGCCCTGACAACATCTTACGATGTAGGCCCCCTTCTATCATCAGGTAGTGAGCTGCCTTGCGCCTAAAGCTTTTCCCATCCTTGGTCTGCTCAGGAAGTTCACCGGTGGTTAGGAAGGTCACCAATGGATCCATCCACGAGGGTCGCCGATCCACCACCATCAACTCTCCTTCCTCGATAGCCGGTCGAAATAGCTCCATCAAGGTCCCTCCTCCCCGAGGTCCAAACTTAGCCAATCGATCGGCAGCTATACTTTCTTCCCTTGGAACATGTTGGATAGAGAATGACCGGAACCCTCCGATGATCGCCCTTACCTTGGAGAGGTATTTTATGAGGGTAGACTCCCGAGCCTCAAACTCTCCACGGATCTGTGATGCTACTACTTTTGAATCAGTGAAATCCTCCACATCCTGAATCTCAAGCTCCTTTGCCAAGCGAAGGCTGGCGATCACGGCCTCATACTCCGCTTAGTTGTTGGTTACCGGAAAATGGTAGGCCACCACCTGCTCTATCGCGACTCCTGGGGGGCTGATCAGCACCACTCCTGCCCCGAGGGAATGTTTTCCCAAGGCTCCATCGACCATCATCTTCCACGCTTCCCGTAGCTGCTGCTCTCCCTCCTCGACTTCAACAACATAATCTGCTAGGAAGTCCGCCACTGCATGCGCCTTGATGGAGAGTCTCAGAACGAAAGTGATGTCGAACTCGCTTAGTTAGATGGACCACTTAGCGAGTCTTCCCGAGTGCTCCACTCCTTCAAAGATCTTGTGAAGAGGCTGGTCGGTCACCACCCTAATCGAATGTGCTTGAAAGTATGGCCGAAGTTTCCTTGCAGAGATGATCAAAGTGTAGGTTATCTTTTCGAGGATGGGTAGCGGAGCTCTGCTTTCTTTAATATCTGACTGACGTAGTAGATGGGCAGTTGCTTCTTTCCTTCTTCCCTCACTAGGATGGAGCTTACCGCCTCCGCTCCTACTCTAAGGTACAAGGTCAGGTCCTCCCCTTCTTTTGGACTCTGAAGCAGAGGGGCCTGAGAGAGCTGCCTCTTCAGCCCCTAGAAGGCTTCTTTACCCTCGGCGGTCCACTCAAACCTCTGGTTCCCCCGCAGCGCCTTGAAGAATGAAGAACACTTGTTCACTGACCTGGAGAGTAACCTGCTCAGCCCTGCTAGCCTGCCTGTCAAACGCTAACATCCTTGGCATCGCGAGGTCATTCCAAATCCAGGATGGCCTACACTTTGTCCGGGTTGGGCTCCACCCCTGCCGGAGTCAAGAGATGCCCAAGGAACTTCCCGCGGCTGGCCCCGAAGACACACTTCAAGGGGTTCAGCCTCATCTTAAACCTCCTCAGAGTGGCAAACGTCTCCTCTAGATCTTTTAGGTGTGAATCCACGCACTTGCTCTTGATCATTAGGTCGTCGAAATAGACCTCCAAGTTTCTCCCCCTCTGATCTCGGAAGACCCGATCCAGCATGCGTTGGTAGGTAGTGTAAGACCCCCCCCCCTTTTTTCCTCTTTCGACATCGGGGTCTTAGGCCCAGAACCGCCGTTTTGCGGTGACTCCTTCACGACCTGAAGGGTCATCACCACAAAGCGCCGACTCTGCCGGCCAATTCGATCACAGAAAAGTAGCATAATAATGTAAATTGCAAATTGCAGTCCACAGAGAATCACATGTCATAATAAATATATCTCCACGAAGGGAGTGTCCACAGAAGAAAACATCAGAGTAGCAAAATACGGGCTTATGCCCGGTACATCATATCCTCACTACAAAAATCACTCATGCGGAAGCAGAAAAACTACTCAAGGTCGAGACTCACGGTCCCGGCTGTATGAACTCCGGAGCTAGACTGCCCCACCTCCAAGCGCACCGGTCTCTGGGGCTGCTCCTCCATGCTGGTCTCCACGATCCCCTAAATGATGCGGTTCGAAAACCGTTAGTCTAAAAGACTAAGTCCTATCATCCCCCGCCCCTTCCCCCACGGCTCCTAGGCACCGAGAGGAGAGGAAGAAAGGAGAGGACTTGAAGGTGGAGAATATCAAAAGCAGATGGCAGCGGTCCTATACTAGCAAATTCTATAGCATGTAAAAACAAAAAGCTGAAATATGAAAAGTAACCTTTACTTATGTGAAAACACATATGCCAAGGGGTCTTCTACAAGGCTCCCATCGTATAAAAAGTCCCATACCAATTTATACGTTGGGGTGTCGGTTATCAAACAGCAGTAAATATATACATCCAAAATTAATCTTAATTTATAAACTTGCCCACACAAGCTTATAGACCAAGGGGTCATTTTGCAGGTCCTAAAGTATAAGCGTCCCATTCCACTTATACTTTAGGTGTCAAGGTTAAAGGAAACGATTATGCTATGACATGCAAGTGGGTATGATGGATCATGCAAGTGCAACACATACACCCGACTCTGTGCACACAGACCTTTAGTTCCCCCTTTCTGGAGCCGTAACCTCCCAGGATACCTCCGTAGTGGCAGACGGAAGCGGTGGGTTGGGCCTCTCCCACCTCTAAACCAGTAAAGCACTACCGGTCAGACCTATCGTGTGCCTCAACGCTTGGTGCACGAAGCGGACTCCTGCGTACTCTTGTCGGCTGGCGCACCGGACTTCTGTTGGCGAAGTGCTAACCACACTTGCCGAGTCATTGTATTGGCGTCGGTGCATCGACCCTCCAATACCGAAGACCCACCACCTTAGTTTTTCCTTCCTTATATGCACATGCAAATTTAGCGTAATCAAACCCGAGCCGAAGCTCCCCGGACCAACACGTCCGTCTCAAACAATTGAGTCGAAGCTCCCCGGACCCAAAGTCCGTCTTTTAACCATCCGAGCCGAAGCTCCCAGCTAACTTCCGGTGCCATCAGTGTTTGTGAAATGTGCAACCCTAATTACTAAGTTACTCTTTTCAGCTTGTTAAAAATAGTTTATGTTAACCCAGGACTGCCCCCGGTATTCCCTATGAAGTGCTCTCAAGGGGCACTAGGAACTGTGTTGGGATTACGCTCAGCGTTTCCTTTCGCAAGGTACTTATTTTGTTATTGGTTGATTCCCTTACCCATTACTTTCTCATGTTCCGATATGCTAATCCTAGGGTGATTTGACTCCAACTCTTCTTGGGTAGGACGATCTTTCGTCGGACCCGAACGCCTCTAAACCCTAGACAAACCACACCCTACTCACTCATCTTCCATAGATGCAACCCATTCTACTTATCCTTCGAGCAAACCATCAATACCCATCACACGTGCTCTAATTCATATCCAAAATGATTTCCTGCAGTTTTGCTATATGCAGACCACTTAAGCTACATGACCCGTAAAAAGGGAAGTACATGAAATACTCATCCAGTACCCCTATGATAATTATTAGAGTACTAAAATGACATTTGTAGCATGAATCCAGAAATTCATAATTTTCCTAATTTGTCTGATAATTAATTTATTTATTCTAGTATCCAAAAAGCCCAAGTTTTAACATGAAGTAGCAATTTCAGAAAAGATAATATTCCAATAAATTTATGTTAATTGTAAAATGCATAATCAACTCTAAAGCCTAAGTCTTCAAATTTTTCAGCAAGGGTTAGGCCCTTAAATGTAATTTCAAAGATATCTCATAAAAAGTCATTTTAAAAGATTGTAAAGCAATAATACCTCCAAAAATTCAGAGAAAATTCAGGAATGATTAGGATGGCCTACAAATACCCTAAAAAAAGTTTCATAATTTATCATTTAATAATAAGGCTATACTTGATTTTATCATGAAATTTCAAGTTTATGGGTTAATGAACAAAGTATACTAATTAACCATCAAAAATTTCCACAAACATTCCCACATGATAATATTGAATTAGGAACACTATGTATCAAGTTTCATAATTTTTCATCAAGTATGGAGCTCTTGTAAGAATTATTTAGTAAGTAACTGAAGTAATGCACTTGTGAAGTAGATGCCCTAAATAGGTATCCAAAAATTCTATGAAAAATCATACATGATCAGTAAGGTCTAAAACTACCTCTGCCAATGTTTCATGCCCTTTCAATGGGCAGTGGGATCACAATAGCCTAATTATTAATTAGGGCAATCATATTGGTTACAAATGAAGTGCTACAAATATTGATCAAAACTTCCCAAATAAATTACCAGAGGCTCAAAATATCCTGATTCCCTCACTATCCAAATTTGGTTAAATTTCAAGATGTTTAGCTAACCGAAACTAACACTACAAGTTTTAGGTCCTAAGTTAGGGTTAGGGTTTTGTGGTCCCTACCCTTTTCAAAATTATTCAACATTTTAACCAGATGGTTTTATATATCCTAGGACCCTCTATGTAAAATTTGATGTTCATCCATGGTGTTTAGGGCTCATGCCCTTCACAAGGCACAAAGGTCCCTCCCTAGGGTTTGGCCTGGGAACTTAGGGCAAATCAATTCCACTCTACCCCACATTCCATGGGGAGGTGCTAAGTGGCATACCAAGTCAGTGGACCAAATTTCAGCCTCTGTTGATGTGATTTGGTCACTCAAAATCAAAAGTGCACTTTTTGTCCAAAATACCCTTATTAAGGTAAAGCTAGGGTTGGGTCAATACTTATTCAAAACACATCCAAATTAGGTGAAACTTTATACGGATACATAACATGAGCCCAGGGACCACTCACCAAAATTTGGGAGGGTTTGGAGGTCATTAGACCACCTAATTAAATTATCATAGAGAAATTACATAATTTCCAAAACTATAGAAATATTGTCCCCAAAAATTCCCATTTTTGATGTACTCCTAGATATGGTGTATAGTGACTCCCTTCCAAAATTTCAGCTCATTTGGATCAAGGATAAAGTGTGAGAATCCAATTGAAGTTCTGCCTAGCCATATGTGTAGGCCCCACCAAAATGGGTGCCCTGGTCAGACCAGGCATCCAAATTGGTCCAAACCAATTTTCAAACAAACTAGACCCAAGGGGCTACAAATCCTATGTTGAGAATTTCCTCATACAGAGCCTCTAATTTAAATAATTAAAACATTAAATGACATAAGTGTGACATAATTCATATAACACACATTTCATATACTATAGTTTAATTCATCCATCTGCACGAATCTTGGCGCAGGGATTAACGGGATCCTATCGTCTTCTTCGTTCAGCCAACGGTCCGAAATGCATTCTTCCTGGGCCGACTTCAAGCGGCTGCCGCCGGCCATCCAACCCCTTCCCCGGCCGGCCACCGCCACCACCACCTCCGTTGAGGTGGGGGCTATCGCCAGGCGGTGGCTCTGCCGCCGGAGAGGGGTTTTCCGGCGGCTATAGCAAGAAAATTTCTTTCCGAAACCATGAAAAATGCTGGATTTGATCGGGCTCAATTGAGCCCGAATCTTAAGCCTAAGAAGTCCTATGATCTACCCGAGAGTTAAGGAGAGGGGGAGGACCTTCCTGGCGGCCTGGATGCGGGAAGAGCAGCGGGATGCCATTGACGACGGCGGCGGCGCTCGGCTTCTACAACAGTACAGTGGGATGGCCCGTCTCCTCCAGGTAAACGCTCGAAAATGTTCCCCTTTGCCCACTGATGGTGTTTAAATGGCAATTGGGGAAGGGGGGTGGCTGGTTCTTCAATGGCCATCAACACCATTTATGGTGTGGCTCGGGTAGAGTGGAGGGGGGCTGAATCCACCTCTTGGTGGCCAGGAAACGGCTAGAATCAACTCCTCTTCCCTAGAGGAGTTGATTGCAGCCATGAATGGTGGTTGTTGATCTCCTTGGCCGGTTTTCCACTCTCCCCTTCCTCTCCCCCATCTTCTCTCTCCTCCATTATCATGGAGGGAAGCTTCCTTCTCTCTCCTAGTCACCCCTGATTGACTGGTCAACCCCATAAGCTAAATGCAGCCCACTTGGTCATGATGAACATGGAAATGGAGTTAGCCTAAGGAAGAAGTGGCTTAGGCTTGGGTTAGCCCTTTTGGGCTAGGTTTAACTTGGCTTAAATGAGGGTTGACCTGGGCTAATTTGACCATATGGGTTGACCCCATTGGGTTTTTAGTGGCCCATTGGACTCCCTTAAGGTCTAGGATTACTTGAATAGGGTTGGTTGGGCATCTTGGTGGTCACATGTCCCTTGGTAAGGGCACTTTGACCATTTTAGGGCTAGAGTTGACTTGGGTCAACATGACCAATTGGGTTGACCCCTATGGGTCCTTGGTGACCCATTGGCTTCCACTAAGGTCTAGGTAGGGTTATGTAGGGTTACCCTGCACTTTGGAGGTCACATACCCTTAGTAAGGGTACTTTGACCAGATTAGGAGCTTGAGTTGACCTGGGTCAACCTGACCTCTAGGGCTGGCCCCAATGTGTCCTTAGTGACCCTTTAACCTCACTTTAGGGTTAGGAGGGCATAGGTGGGGTCCTCTAGGATAGGAGCAGGTCAATTGACCCTAAGTAGGTTAGTTTGACCCATTTAGGGCTAGGGTTGACCTTGGTCAACTGAGCCTCTTTGGTTGACCCCAATGAGTCCTTATGGCTCTAATGGGCCTCCCAAGGTATTAGGTGTGTTGTGGTAGAGTCTTGGGGTTAAGGTGTAGCCCATGGTCATCCTAAACCATTGTTTAGAGTTCTACTATTTGCAGACCATGATGATTTATCCACGTTTTGTCCCCTATCTCTTGGCCCATTTCTGGCTTCCTAGGATTTTGTCATGACCTAGTCATGGACAAAACCACTCTTAGGGGTCTAGTTGGAAATGGGATGTTACAGGTAGCCCCGGCATTCTTCAACCCAAAGGGCATCATTTTGTAACTGAAGCATCCCTCCCTTGTGATGAAGGAAACATCTTTGATATCGAGAGGGTGCATCCGGATCTGGTGATAACCTGAAAAAGCATCCAAAAAGATCATGATAGAAAAACCGACGGCTGAATCATCCAGCACGTCGATCCGAGGTAGGGGGTAGCAATCCTTAGGGCATGATTTACTTAACAAAGAAAAGTCAATACACATTCTCCATTTACCACCCCCTTTTTAACCATTACCACATTCGAGATCCAGCCAGGATACTGGATCTCTGAGATGAAGCCGGCCTCCAGGAGCTTTCTGACCTCTTTGCGGATGGGCTCCTCCAGCTTGGTGGTGATGGCTCTCATCTTTTGGCGTATGGGGCGAGTGCGGGGTCCAGGTCCAAGCGATTGCAGGTCACGTATGTGTCGATGCCCAGCATGTCTGCCGCACTCCAAGCGAAGATGTCGATGTTGCTTTGAATGCAGGCCCGCACTAGCTCCCGGGCCTCGGGAATCAAGCCCCCGCTGACCCGCACCCTTTGCACCTGCCCTGCGCTGGTGAAGACCTCCATCTCCACCACTTCCTCGGCCAGCTCCAGCCGCGACTGCTCCCAGCCGACCCTTGCCTCTTCCTCCAGCTCCAGCTCCTCCCTTCCTTCATCTTCAATCTCTATCGCCTCTTCCGGCCCCTCCTGCTGTTGCTCGACTTCCACGCCCCTCTAGGCCTCTCCCTCAGCTCCTCCTTCTTCTTGTTCTTCTTTTTCCATCGCCCCCTCCATGCTCTCCTGCTCCTCGTCCCCCTGGACCTCCTGCATATCTCCTCCCTACTGCTCCTCAGTCTCCTTTCCTCCGACTTCCTCTTCAGCTACCTCTCTCACCTCCTCTAGGCTCATCTCCTCTTCTCCGACAACCCCTTCATGTGCTGCCATCTCTTTCTCCAACTCCTCTGCCTCTGCCATCCACGATATGGTGTTGACTGCGTAATGTATCATTGTCTTGCAACCTTCGGGTCCCCTCTTACCCTGACCCGCACCCCTCCATTATTGAACTTGAGGAATTGATGAAACAAGGAGGGGACGCAGCAAAAGGCGCTGATGAGGGGGCGCCCAAATATGGCGTTATAGCTGCTTGGGGCGTCCACGATCACGAACCTGCAGTTCCGTGACATGCCCCCCAACTTCACGTGCAGCCCTACTCCTCCTTCTACTTCCTTCCTCTCTTCGGAGAACCCGAACAGTGGTCCATCTAAAGCCAAGATCCTCTTCCCTTCAATCCTCATATCGTCGAAGGCCTTCTTGAAGATGACATTTACCGAGCTCCCGTTGTCCACTAGTATCCTTGAGACTGTGAAGTTCTCCACCGCCGTCTGGATCACCAGGGCGTCACAGAATGGATCTTTGTAGTCTGGCATGTCCGCTGACGAGAAGGTGATTTTTTCTTTCGGTGGGGGAGCCTGGGAGGTATAGGCGACCCCCCTTCGGTACATGGTTTGTAGGCTCCCCTTGCGGGTTGCCTCAATCCCCACTCCTCCATGAATCACCCTGATTCCTCCCCGGGTCCCCACGTCTACCCGATCTTCACACCTATCTTCCATCTCCCCCTGCTGTACTTCTACGATCCTAACCGGCGGATCATGCCTCCCTTCTCCTCTTGCTTCCCTCATTTCTAAGAAATCTGGGCAGGTGGCCATTGCGTGACCTTCCTCCTGGTGGAAGTCGCAAAAGAGCAACGCCACCCTACCCCTTCGTCCTTCTTCTCCTCCTCTTCTCCCAGCTCCTCGAACTACACTCCTCACTCCTCTTCCTCTGCCCACCTCCATGGACTCTTACGGCGGCGGGACTCTACCCCTTGGCTCCTGCCTCCATGCCTGTTGGTCGAACCTCCTAGGTTCCCGTAGGTTATCTCTTCCCTGGTAGTGTCCTCCTTAGCCCTGGGGGAGACCCTCCTGGGGCCTCCAACCCAACCGGTTATTTTGCTCCCGGGCCCCCCATATCTGCTGCTACCCTTGTCTTCGGGGCTCTTCCCTCCTCCTTTCTTCTCTCTTCTCCCTCTGCTCCCTCGGCTCCTTCTGCCTTCCTGCTGCAGGTTCCTTCACATCATCCTCCGCTAGCCTAGCCAACTTCCTGGCGAATGCTGGGTTTGCTCTCTTGAAGTCTATCTCCTTTGCCGCCCTCTCCATGAGCTCCTCAAAGGAGAGGGGGGCACTCTCTTCAACTCCATAGTAAAAAACCCCGGCCTCAGCCCCAGGGTAAAGGAGAGTATCAACGCGTACCCTGGGACCTCCTAGACCAGGAGTATCTCTTCCAGAAATCGGTCGACATTGTGACCCAACGTCTCATCCGGCTTCTGCCTCACCGCAAACAAGCACTCCGCCTCCTTCTTCCGCTTCTTCGATGTTGAGAACCTCAATAGGAAACTTCTTTGCAGATCTTCAAAGCAGTAGATCGACCTTGCTGGCAACTAGTGGAACCAGTCCCGAGCCTTCTCCTTCAACGTGATGGCAAACAGCGGGCACTTGAAGGCATCCATCATATGCCCTATCGAAACGACATCTTCAAACCACTGCACGTGCTGTACAGGGTCATCCTTTCCTGAGTAGTAGGACATGTCTGACTCCTGGAACACCTCTAGTACCGGAGCTGAGATGATGAGCTCGCTCAATGGTCTCTCGCCTCCTGCCTGGCGAGAGGGCACGTCCCGTGGCCTTGGCTAGCTGGCCCGATCCACGAGACCGTGCCCAGGGAAGAGCTATCGCAATACCGCCTCCCTCTCGCCCAGATCTGTCAATGCCTCCTTGCCCGGGCACTGGCTTGGGAAGAGTTCCCGCACCGCTATGTCCCTTTCGCCAGCTTCTGCCAGGACCTCCTTCCCCGAGCGCTGTCTTGGGAAGAGTTCTCACGCCGCCACGTCCCTTTCGCCAGCCTCCGTCGGGACCTCCTTCCCTGGGCGCTGTCCAGGGGCGTTCTCGCCCAGGCACGGGCCCTCCTCTATCGGAACCTGAGGGGTGGCCCACTCGCTTCGGGCTGATAAGGCCAAGCTAATGGTTTGTAGGACTTCTCTCCTGAAGTCATCCAGCATCTTCTTCGTCGCTTCCTCTCCCCGGGTGGGGGAGCCTCCAGAACCAACCCCTTCACCTTCACCTCTAGCCATGGGACAAAACTCAAGGCTTTCTTGTATCAGCTGCCTTCCGCGCTCATCGCACCAGAACTATTGAAGACAAAAATGACCTCAACGGGAGTTCAAAAAAAGGGGTGCAGCCAACACCTACTTCTCTCAAGACTCAACCCTCGACCAGATTCAAAGGTCCCTGGACTGACCTAAAGCCTAAGCAGGGAGGTCCCACCTCACACTCGGAAGATCTCTAAGAGCTTCCTCTCCAAAGCCCAAAGCTGGGCTAGGAGCTCCTTAGAAAGCACTTGAAGTTGGAAGATAATAGAAGCCCTGCTTTCCAAAAAGCCCTTATGGGTCTATTTATAGCCTTTGCTGACCTGAGATTACTGAAATGCCCTTGGTTGATCTGCCATTAGCCAAATCTCGCGGTTTATCCTGAGGGTATAGGGGTAATTTCGCCTGAGGGCAATTAGGTCATTTTACCCAAGGCCCTGGGCCCCACCTGGCGAGAGCTCTGAGCCGAGAGTCTTCTGTCCAGAGGCCGGCGCAAGCGTTCTTGCCTGCTTATAGGCGAGAGCTCCTTTGAGATTGGAGCTTGGCGCAAGCGCAAGCGTTCCTGTTTTGGCTGTGTTCGACGATCTTGGCTTGTTGATTTTCGTTCGATGATTTGGTTGCGCCCGACGATCTAGGTTTGACGATCGTCGAGCGCGGGGCGCTTTGTAGGCGAGCGAGCTTAGCTCTAGCGCAAGCGTTCCCGCCTACTTGGGCGAGATCTTCTATAGGGAGAGAACTCCTCTGGCTAGCCTAATTGTGACTGTTGGTGCCTCCTGGTCTGACTCAGCGAATATGGGGTTGTACAGGAAGGATGGGCATTTTGCCCTAGATTGTTTGTACAATCCAAAAACACGATCATTTAAGTCACAGAGTCATCTATTCAAAAAGCCATTTGTGATTCACACAACTGTCTAACAAAACTAAGGCCCCAAAACTATTTGGGTGCTTAAGGTTAATTAATTCTATGATTGCAGGTGGATCCAAGTACCACAGAATTGCCAATATGGTACTTTGATATTGGGTGTTCCAGGCACATGACTGGAACAAGAAGTTTGCTAAGGGACTATACTTTAGTAAAGGATGGAGCAAAAGTAATCTTTGGAGGTTCAAAAAAAGGACTCACCATAGAATATGGTAACATTTCTAATGGTCTAGTGACAATCACAAAAGTGGCTTATGTGGAAGAATTGAACCACAATCTGGTAAGCATAAGTCAGCTTTGTGATATAGATTTTGAAATCATATTCCATAAGGATAAGTGTCTGATAAGGAATGCAAGTGATCAAGATATCATCTTGTCAGATAATAGGAGTGGCAACATTTATTGTCTAAATTTCTTAAGTATAAATAAGGATTCTACTATGTGCCTAGTAGCAAGTGAGAAGTACTTTTTGTGTGTGTAATAGCACAAGAGGCTAGCTCACATAAATTATAGTGCTATGAGCAAGTTGTTTTCTATGTACATAGTTCGAAATGGACCCCAGCTAAAATGCTCCAAAGAAGGCATGTGTTCATCATATCAAAGATGCAAACAGACAAAAGTCTCCTTTAAGAGCATTGAGTCCACAAACACAAAGAGGTGTTTGTACTTACTTCATATGGACCTATTTGGTCCAATGCAAATTCTTAGTTTAGGTAGGAAGTTTACCCCTATGTGATTGTAGATGATCACTCTAGATTTTCTTGGTTATTCTTCCCAAGGAGAAAGTCTGAAACTTTGGACATTCTTTCTGATTTTGTCAAACAAATTCAAAATGAAAAGGGCTATTCTGTGGTCAAGTTCAGAAGTGACCATGACACAAAATTCCAATCTTAAAGAATGAAATTTTTGTAAAGAACTAGGGGCCCTTCAGGAATTCTCCTCTCTTAGAACTCCCCCGCAAAATGGGGTTGTTTGGAGGAAAAATTGAACTCTCTTTCAGGTTGCTAGAACTATGCCAAGTGACACATCTCATCTAGAATATTTCTAGGCTAAGACTGTAAACATTGCTTGTTATGTTCTGAATAGGGCCATGATTAACAAAAGTCACAACAAGACTCCCTATGAACTAATGAAAGGCAGAAAACCAAGTCTGTCCTATTTCAATATCTTTGGAAGTAAGTGCTATGTCTTAGACAATGTAAAGACTTATCTAACTAAGTTTTCAGAGAATTCCTATGAATGTATTTTTGTAGGCTATAGTAATCATAGCAAGGCATATAGGATGTACAACTTGAAACATCAAGTGGTAGAGGAATCAATTAATGTTATTTTTGATGAAACTTCTTTTGTACAAAATAGACTATCTAACAATTCTAGTATGAGAGATGTTGACTCTAAGATGAAAAAATTAAATATAGGAGATTCATCTTATATGGAATTAGATGCTAGAAACAATATTGCAGTTCCTATAGAAGACACAATCACTGCCCAGGGGGAGGAAGAGATTCATCCTTCTCTACGGGAAGAACTAAGTGATGGTAGGAATCTGCCTGTAGCTGTTAGACACCTTAGAGATCATCCTATTGATCAAATAATATGTGATGTCAGGCTAGGAGTGACCACTAGGAGTAGACATCATAATGAGATTCTATTCTCTAGCTTTCTCTCTCAGATGGAACCTAAGAAGTATGAAGAAGCCATTTCAGACCCCAACTGGATTATGGCAATGCAAGAAGAGCTTAATCAATTTGAGAGATGTAAGGTATGGAGTATATTTCCTAGACCTAGAAATCACAATGTCATAGGAACTAAGTGGATATATAGGAATAAATTAGATGAGAATGCAGTCATAGTTAAAACAAGACAAGACTTGTGGCTAAGGGGTATACACAAGAAGAAGGAATACACTTTGACCAAACAATTGTATCTATAGCTAGGTTAGAAGCCATTAGATTTTTTTTAGCATATGCAGCTTGCAAAGGATATAAAGTCTACCAGATGGATGTTAAATTTGCATTTCTAAATGGTACATTTAAGGAAGTGGTCTATGTAGAACATCCATCAAGTTTTTTAAATCCTAAACTTAGCTCTCATGTCTTCAGATTACATAAAGCATTGTATGTGTTAAAACATGCACCTAGAGCCTGGTATGAGACACTATCTACCTTTCTCGTAAAGAACAAATTCTCTACGGTGAAGGTAGATAAGACACTATTCCTAAGGGACATCAAAGGTTCAAGAATCATTTTCCAGATTTATATAGATGACATCATTTTTTATTTTACTAATGAGCTGCTATGTAGAAAATTTGCCAAGCTTATGCATGGCATGTTTGAAATGAGTAGCATGGGTGAGCTGAAGTTCTTCTTGGGATTCTAAGTTAGTCAATCTGAAGATGGTATATCCATCTCTTAGTCTAAGTTCACAAAGGAGTTTTTTTAAGAAGTATGGTATGGAAAATTCTTCTGACATGAGAACTGGGTGCTCAGTATCACTACACAAGGATGAATCTAGGAAACTAGTGGATGAATCGTTGTATAGAGGCATCATTGGATCACTCCTTTACTTGACAGCTAGTAGACAGGATATCTTGTTCTCAACATGTGTCTGTACTAGGTACCAAGAATGCCCTAAAGAGTCTCATTATACATCTGCTAAAAGAATACTGAGATATCTAAAGGGAACACCCAATCTTGGTCTTTGGTATCCTAGGAATGGTGATTTTGATCTAACTAGATACACAGATGCAGATTTTGCAGGATGTAAAGAGGAAAAAAGAAGTACATCAGGAACTTGTCAATTTTTGTGGAGAAGACTCATTAGTTGGAGCATCAACAAGCAAAATAGTGTAGCTATTTCAACAGCTGAGTCTGAGTATATATCAGTTGGGAGCTGCTGTGCACAGTTACTATGGATCCAACATCAACTCCTGGACTACAATGTATAACAAAGTAAATCTATTATGTATTGCGATTCTACCAGTACAATCTCAATTGCTAATAATCATGTTTCTCACAGTTGAACCAAACACATAGAAATCAAATATCACTTTCTTAAAGAACATGTTGAAAAAGACAATATCTGTTTACATTATACTCCAACTGAAAATCAAATTGCTGAAATATTCACATAGAAATCAGATATCACTTTCGTAAAGAACATATTCAATATAGAGTAAATCTTGTTGTTAGTGTACACAAGAATTCCGGATCAAAATTACCATTTTCATTGGTACCTAAAAAATCCATGCTCAACTTGTATAAGTTAAGTAACAAAGTCTTCCTACCTAAATAAACAAGTAAGACATTAAAAATGTCAAATGACATTAGTTAGACAATTAGAAAATAAATTTGGCTAAGTCCATAAGAAAGTGTCGAGACACCAGAGAATATGTCAAGACATCTAAGAATGTGTCGAAACCCTAATGTATATGTCAAGAGAGGCAAGATTATCTTAGTCCAAATATATGTAGATGACATAATATTTGGGTCTACAGAAAGTAGTATTTGCAGAAATTTTGCAAAACTTATGCAAGGACAATTTGAAATGAGCAGTATGGGGGAACTTAAGTTCTTCTTGGGTCTCCAAGTTAGACAGACTGAAGATGGATTATCCATATGCCAGTCTAAGTTCACCCTAGAGTTGATAAGGAAGTATGGTATGGAATCATCCACTACCATGAAAACTCCTTTGGGGTCAAGCATGTCTCTAAGCAAAGATGATGCAGGGAAACTTGTAGATGAAACGTTGTATAGAGGGATAGTTGGCTCCCTACTGTATTTGACTGCTAGTAGACCAGATATCATGTATGCTACATGTATCTATGCTAGGTACCAAGCTTTCCCTAAAGAATCTCATTTGACAGCAGTCAAAAGAATTTTGAGATATCTTAAGGGCACACCTTATCTAGGCCTTTGGTACCCTAGGAATGGAGATTTTGAACTGACAGGTTATTCAGATGCAGATTTTGCAGGCTGCAAGGAAGATATGAAGAGTACTACAGGAACCTGTCAATTTCTAGGTGGAAGGCTGGTGTCATGGAGTAGCAAGCAGCAAACCAGTGTGGCTATCTCCACAGCAGAGTCAGAGTATGTTGCTGCAGGAAGCTGCTATGCACAACTACTATGGATACAACACCAGCTAGAAGATTATGGTATTCAAGTAAGTAGGACACCTTTATTTTGTGATTCTACTAGTGTCATTTCTATTATAAATAATCCTGTCTCTCAAAGTAGGACTAAGCACATAGAAATTAAATACCATTTTCTAAGAGAACATGTGGAAAAAGAAGACATTTCCCTAGAGTATGTTAAGACAGATAATCAGTTTGCTGATAGGTTTACTAAGCCCTTAGATGAAACAAAATTCAATAAGTTTAAAATTGAATTAGGAATGATAAACTTAGAATAGTTTACAAAAAATTGGCTAAGTAAAATAGTGTCGACACACAGAGTTGTCTGTGTCGACACATAGAAGTGGTGTCGACTTTTCAGAGAAATGGTGTCGACACATCTAGGAAGTATGTGTCGACACTTCAGCTAATTAGTGTCGACACATGCAGTGTAGGTGTCGACACATCCAGGGTGGTGTCGACACTTAGGATTTACACAGAATTAGTCTAGTAGAGTCTCGACTAAGTGTCGAGGTGAGATATATAAGTGTCGACACATATATTCTGTCGACTATATTTGTGTCGACACATAGTTGTCGAGACATTAGTAGTAAGTGTCGACACTTTTCAACAGTGTCGACACATTTCAAGTATTTTGACGCGCCTTTTCACCTTCAATTTTAGAAAAGTATAAATAGGTCTTCTCCATTGTTTGTCGACACACTCACCATAGTTTCGAGACCAAACTTGTGTGTCGACATCTCTCTTCTCTAAATTCAAAATTTCTTCAAACCCTAATGGCGCCCAAGCTAGAAGAGAACATTAATGAAGGATATGAGCTTGGCGACACGCCTTTGATGACGCGGAACCAGAAATCCAAGGTGAGGTAACCCTAATTGCCGAGACTGGATTAGAGTATCTTGTATCAAAACCAATCAAGATCTGGAAGAAGGAGGTCCTTGAATTCTTGAGTGCAGCTACTCTTGATGAATCTGGACTCAAGATTAAGTCTAAAGTTCATGGGGCAAAGGTGAAGGACTCCCATAAGACTCTAAGAAAAGTTCTACATCTCCCTAGAACTAAAGAAGAGGAAGATGTATCTGCTTCAAAGACAAGGGAGGCACTGGCATGGTGTAGACTTGATTCAAGCTTGAAAATAGGATCAGTTTTCAACAGGAAAGGCATGAACATGCCGGGCAAGTTTTTATCTGAGATAGTTGGCAAGGTAATACTGAGCAAGCCTGGTGGGCATGATAGAATTTCAGCTCACATGTTCAGTTTGATGACAAGGATAATTTTCAATCTTAATACTGATTGGTCTGCAGTCATGTTTGATAAGATAAAAGAGAGCCTGAAGAAACCCAATCTGGGTAGAATTATGAGTTTATACTTAGTTGGCAGTATACCTGAAGTGATGAACCAAGCTGCAGGTTCAAAGATAAACCACATGAGGAGAATGGATGTAAGAATTTTCTCAAGGTGGGATAGAGTGCTGACAAAGGAACTGCCAACACCAGAAAAGGAAACACCTCAGAAGAAGAAGAAGAAGACAGCCATTGTGGCTCAAGAAACCTCAAGTAGCTCAGAGGAACAAGTGGTTTTTAGTTCTGATGATGGAGAAAATGACCATGCTGGACAGTCACCAGCAAGACAAGAAGATGCTCAGAGGCAGGGGGAGCTACCATCAGCTAGCCCTATTCACCTGGATCCACTCCAGGGGGAGCCTCTACATGTGGATGAGCCAACTCAATTAGAGTGTGAAAGGGCTACCCAAACCATTCTAGAGGTAATTACTGAAGTTAATCAACTAAATTTCCCAATTGAGGATGAAGTTTTGACTGAATCATTACTTGATGTTGATCAACAAACATAGTTACATAGTGAACCACAAGATGTTATCATGGAGGACACATCAGTTGCTGATAAAGCAGACTCAGTTGCTCCAGAGATAAGAGATTCTCCTGTACAACCTCAACATGAGTTTACATTAGAAGAGCTAGTCCCTAATCTTGTACAGACAGACCTTGAGGGAGAGAAAGCAGCTGTTGAGGGGGAGAAGGTAAATCTTGAAGAGGAGCCTGTAGAGGAGCCTGCTAGACAAGAGACTGAGTAGCAAAGAAATGTTGAGGAGCTACCAAGGACTGAGAAGGATTTACATCCTAGTCCTAAGGATAGAGTAGATATTGCTAGTACTTCTGCTTCAGAGGATGAAGAGGCTGCTAGAGCCAAGAAAAGGAAGTTCCAGGTCTTCAAGAGAATAAGCCAGACCTACAAGAAAGCACTACAGACAATTGCTCCACAGCCTGCCCCAACTACTGATTATAGTTCTCTGATGGTGGCATTGCAAATAAAGCTAGATGAGCAAAGGAAAGCTTTACAGACTTATATGGATGAAGGCTATAAATCACTTCAATTTGATCTGGCTCAAGACATAAAATCTATAAGATTTGAAGTGAATCAAAACAAGAAGGAAATGACTGATTGTTTCCATAAAAGAGGGAATGCAGTGGTCTATCTAGCTACTCATCAAGAGAATATAAAGAAATAGATTGATGACTTGGCAGTGAAACAAGGATATGTCCTGGAAAACCAAATTAGAATGAATGAAAATTTAACTGAATCACATAATGTGATAGTCACTGAAATGCAGAATCTAGCTGCTGCTCAAACTACAGCAAGGACTGCTGCCAAGGCTGAATTTGATAAGCAATTACAAGAAAGCCTAAATGCTGTTAAAACTGCTATTGCAGATTCTCAAAAGGCTATCACTGAAAAGCTCCAAAGGTTAAAACCTTTTTATAAAGATGGAGTTAACTATTTGAATGCTCAGATAAGATTCCAAAAGGATGATCTTAGAGATCATATAGAAATAGAAGTCATAAAGGGGGAGAGGGTGTTAGTCAAAGTCGGCTCTAATCATGCAAAGTGGATTTCAAACTCCATCAGAGCCACCCTTGGATATCCACCTTTATGTGATGATGATAATGTTGCAGAGTCTGGCATAAATCCTGCATATTTTGGAGGAGAGCAAGCTGAAGTGGCTCAAGTGATATATCCTCCTGCAGATTTTTGACATGATACATCAAGAGGTACAATCTATGTATAGTCCCCCTGAGGGTAATCAGAATGTTATTCTTGAGAAAGTTGTACAGCCTGTGCTAGAGGCAGTACTAAAAGAACAAGAGTCCCAATTATCTAAGAAAAGGTTCAGAGAGTAGGCTGAATTAAGGCCAGACTTTGAGCAATGGAGCCCAACCTCTAGGAATATCATATTAACTGCTTGGAAGGCTGCAAAAGATAATTTTCTAGAGAGGGGCAAATGGTATTCTGACCAAGAGTTGAAAAAGCATGAAGCTAGGCAAGAGGCCATAGTACAATACAGAAGTAAGGCCAAATTAGGGAAGCTACCTCCTAATGCACAGGAGCCTAACAAGTATTTCCCTAAGCCTTATCACTATTTTGAGAGACAGAAGATAAGAGCTGAAGAACAGAAAAAGAAAGATCTTAAAGGGAAGAACCTGCTGATGACAATGAAGCTCCTGTTCAAGCAAAGATTCTTTCTGGAAAGGGCATTGTTATCAAGGAACCAGAGTAGCCATAGGATAGAATTTTCTTAAGTTTACAATTTGTAATCATTTGCATTAAACTCTATGTAAACTTTTGATTAATGAAAATGTTTGAAGTTATAAGAACAATGTTATATGTTCAATCTATTACATTATTGTTCTGAGATAATTATTTATACATGTTATGTTTATACATGCTTAGTATTTACCCTGTCATATAATACTGTTTTACATCATACTGTGAATTTGTTATGTATGGTGTATATCATTGACTAAGGGTTATGACTTCTCCAAATAGGGGGAGATTGTTGGGTACATTGGAATATATATACCTGATTTGAAGAAGCCTCACCCTACTCAATGATATACATCAAGGTGTATTTGATGTGCTTTGAGTTTATTTGTACAGGTTAAGTAACTGCAGGATTGCAGGAAAGGTTTCTAAGTCCATGTGTCGACACCTAGAAGAAAAGTGTCAACACTTAAGAAGGCTTGTGTCGACACCTAGAGAAACTGTGTCGACACTTGGAGTAAATGTGTCGACACCAGAAGAAAAGTGTCGACACATACAGGCAGTGTCGACACACAGTGAAGAATTGTCTACATAATCAGTGTCGACACCCAGAGAAACTTTATCGACATCAAAAGTGTCGACACCAGGAGGCTATGTCGACACTCAGCGAACTTCAACAAAGTTAAAGTACATGTGTCGACACAAAGGAGATGTGTCGACACTCAGCAAAGTTTCAACACATGAAGGCATGTGTCGACACAAAGTAGATGTGTCGACACTCAGCAAAGTTTCAACACATGAAGGTATGTGTCGACACAAAGGAGATGTGTCGACACTCAGCAAAATTTCAACACATGAAGGCATGTGTCGACACAAAGGAGATGTATCGACACTCAGCAAGTCTCAACACAAGAAGATGTGTCGACACAAACATAAATCAACTAAGTATTGAAGAAGAAGTACTTGTGTCGACACACTCAATCAGTGTCGACACATTCTACAGAAGGCTTGTGTCGACACATAGAATCAGTGTCGACACATTCTGAAGAAGCAGTGTCGAGAAGCTGTTACAACAATACAAGGAGTTGTGTCGACACCATCAAGGCTAGTGTCGACACTTAGTCTACTTGTGTCGACACTTAGTCTATTTTTGTCGACACATAATGACTATCTGTCTCGACACTTTCAGACAGTGACAGAGATTTCAAGAAGTGACTGGATGACTTGACGGCTGTCATTTCAACCGGTCAACTGCAACTGTCAGAGCTGTCAGAAGGTTGTTAGAAATCGGATCAGCCGGTTACCTTGGAGGAAGATTATTTATAAACCTTTCTCCTTCGACAGAAACAATGATCGATGAATTGAAAAACAACACAAAAAAGAAGAAGATCTTCAAGAGAAGATCTAAGAAGTTGGAAAGAGAGAGCTCCTTCTAAGAAGAACAGTTGTTGAACCAGGCTGAAAAGTAAGTTTCAGATTGAGATCTGATTCTCAAGATAGAAGTTGATAGAAGATCATCTTTAGAGGAGACTCAACCCTACTGTGTTCTAATTCAAGAAGCTTTGAAGAAAGCCAAGGGAGGTTGATCTCTGCAAAGTTACTTCAAGAACTCATCAAGAAGCCAGTCAACTCATCTCTCTCTTTCAGAGTTATGGTTAAACACTTTGTAAACTTTATTTTTTGTAGGATCCTAAGGGATCTGAGCTGTAAGCCTATTGCTGAGGTAGGGCTATTGTGCCTGAGTGTAGGAGATTCTATTCTCTGAGTGTAGGCCTTGATTGAAGGTTGAGGTAGGGCTGTTTAGCCTGAGTGTAAGTCTTAGTGAAGACTGAGTGGTAAGGCTTTATGCCTGAGTTGTAGGAGTGGGGACACTCTGAGTTGTAGGAACCTGTTTGGGGTTCAGAGTTGTAAGATCTGAGGATCTGAGAAGAAGTGGAGAAGTTAGGCCGAATCTAGTACACTACTAAATAAGCGAAGGGGGAAAGTGGATGTACCCAGACCTTGGTGAACCACTATAAATCCTGTGTGCACTCTGTGTATGTTTGATTGCATGGTTGCTGTGTTGTGATAATTGTAGAATTGCATGTACTATACAATATTTCTGCCTTTAAAGTTAAAATGATAAAGGTCACCTATTCACCCCCCCCCCCCCCCCCCCTCAAGGTGATTAGGCACTATTTCTTTCAGTAAGCACATCACCCAGTGCACCTCTCTTCGTCAAGCGCTGGGGCTGAGACTGCACCCCGCCACTTCTAGTCATCTATAATTGTGAAACACACAATTTAATGACTATATAAATTACAAAACAAAATTCATAGTAACACGCAGGCTCCACAAACATGTGTATTTTTATTCCTAAGTGGACATTTATGTGTTCTTTCATGTTATAATAGCAATGCACATAAACGTGCTCACCAGCCCATAAAAGAATTTGACAACGAATTCAAGTAAGAAAGACCGACGCCAGAGTATGATACCGAATTATAATACCCCCATCATCACATAGAATATAATAGAAGGTTCGGCCGGGGCCCCACGTTATATTCCAAAGATAGTAAATGGAGTTATGTATTGAAACCTAACCAAACGCACATCCTAACTCAGATTGCATTTTAATGAAAGTATTTGAAGTATTAGGAACCCAACCATAAGAATGTCCACTAAGAAAAAGTAGGATTGATTAACAAAATACACAAAAAAATCTTTGCCTTAAGGCCTTACAACTATTTTCTCAATCATAATTGTTTTACATACATCAACACGCAGGCCGACCAAATATGAAACAGTGAAAACACACTTTACTTGGCCTTCAGGGCCAGCACATCAAACAGGGCTTCAACTTGCTACTTCCTATTTGGCTCAGTTGTACCTCCACAAAAGAATTCCACCTCAATGGTGGCAAACAAGTCAATGGCCAACTTTAGTTGACCAAATTATAACGACCCCACCTCTAAACTGGGGTGGCAATGTTCCTTCCATGCAAAAATTAGCATCATCATAATATACATGGAAGTGCAACTTAAGCACCAACCAACACAGACAATGGCTCGACCGACCAAACATCTCGTACACTTAGAGCACATTATCGGGGCACTGGAATCACCTAGTATACCACCTTGGCCATCATGACAACCATTGGTGTCGAAGCACCCACACCGGGATCTCCATGATTCCCAACACCATACTCAATCCAAGACTAGATGGACTCACCTGAGAAATACTTGTCTGGCCTAATACCACGACTCTCTCCTATGCCAACGACAATTGCAATGTACTTTAGATTTGTTTAGCTGAACAACAAAGTGCAGGTACAGTTCAACTCTTTCCCATTAATTAAATCGTCGTGCCAATTAATACAATTGTCATGTATTTATGTTTATATTTAATACCAAAACATATATAACCATGTTATATGCAAAGGCTAGACGACACTCACGACCACTAAAGCTGGGCCCTTCAAGCCCTCAGCTTAACACAATGGCCCCTAAGTCTTCAAGAGACAGGCCTCAAAAACAATGCTCACTCGGAGCTACCACCAATGGTAGCGCTACTGCCGTGCGGTGGAGGATATACTATCGTTTCTTCACCAAAACATATGTTTTCTGTGAGACCTACTCCAGTGCTCTTACATCAGCAACCTACAAAGCTCGTGACTTTGTAAATTATACGTTTACCACAGAGTTTTCCCCGGCATACAAAACAATCATGACCAATCCATACCAACCTGTCTAGATGGGCTTCACACAACATGCATATTTCGTACTTCAATTTTGGATTCTAAATGCAAAGTTACGAGGATACAACAGATCAACTCATTGGTAGACTCGACTCCATGTGCTCGTGGAGCGTCTACCCTCATATCCCAAAATAAAGGACTTCACATGTCCAAGATGTAAGATCGTTACCCTTGACGTTCGTTTCGGCGCCATGGACGAGAAACTAGCCAGATGAAAACAACTATAATGGGCTCGGCTCCGTAGATCTGAACTCGGCTCATGATTCGGAGCTCTGACACTCCAATAATGCCAAAAACTCCTTCTGCTTCCTCTTCCTTGCTCTCCCCTCTTTCTACCTCTTAGAAATAGAATGGCTTAGGTTAGAATGAGAAATAACTCCCCATTCACGGACTTAAACCAGCAGAAAAAACAACCCACCATCGGATTGAGATGAACGACCCTAATCAAAAATGCTTCTTTGAAAAGAGCGCTACCACCGCATTTTAAGAAGGTACCGCCACGTGGTAGCCCAAATCGGTGGCTTCTCCAACAATCCAAACGTTCGAGATATCCAATCACAAGCCGACACGTGGCATTGCCATAATTATCGTACTACTATTACAAGGTACCACACTACTGTAAAGTAGTAGGTGAAGTGTCAAGTCATTACAATTCTTATGACGAACATTTACTACCAGCATGTGGTATCGTTACCTCCATGTGGTAGCTTGCAGAGAGTCATGCCAAATAAATCTGCCTCGCTACCGCCGACTGTTAACCCAATTTGACCACTCTCCTGGATTTCTCTCAAGTCCCGGTGGCAAGACCTTATCTAGCCGCCTATCCGCATTTTCACACGGTCTCCTCGAGATAACAGCCACCGAGGAGAAGCCGATCAGGTGAAGGTCTGACTACCTAGCCGCGCGGTTAGGTCGCCATCTTTTATTTTTTTTCTCCCATGTATCTGGTCACCGCGGTTCGTTTCTCCAGTGCCCAGGCTGACGGTATTCTTAGCCCTGTCCGTTTGGGCAGGCCCCCGAGTCTCTAAATAGGCGTGAACAATACTGCTTAGTGGGAGTAAGTTCGAATCCCAAAGCTAGCTACCTGTGGTAGCAGACTCAAAATCTGCTTCTTGCGGATTATAGTTCGCTCGAGTTCTCTGCTTTAATTGTAGTAACCTGTTTTTCTTCATAATCAAAGGAATGTCTGTCATAGGAGTGGCAATTAGCCATGGCGGCCGAACTCTGGTATTGCCACTTCCCGCAGCCTCCCTCTACTTCTCTATCCCCTCAACCTTGCCTCTAACTCTAAAAACCAGTAACCGACTTCTCGAAAGTTTCCACCATTATTTTCTCTTCGTAGAATCTGGAGGCGCATTTCCCGCATCAACATTCAACACATGACCTTTAGATTTCAAGAAGCTGGTGAAAACTGACGGTTAGCTATTGCATATCGTCAACCTGCCGTGAACTTTGTTCCTTCGAGTCCCACTGAGGATACTATATGTTAATCCCTAGATCAGTCATGTAGAGAAGCCGACCAAGCTCTTAGGGAGACCGTCGAACAATTCCAGGAGATCAACCAAGCCCTGGCCACTATTAAGCAGTGGCTAGTTGAGCAGCCAGCTCCTGTGCCAGTTACTCCAGTCAATCAGGCTCCAGTAGTGGAGAATACACAAGTCTACCCATCGGCTTATTCGTTGATTTATCCGTCAACCTACCCTCCATCTTAACTACAAGCTGGTCCTCAAGCCTATCCATTGGCTTATTTGCCGGCCTACTCGACAACTTACCCACCATTGCAAGCCGCAGCCCCTCTGCGGTCTCAAGATGATGAGTTCGCCACTCGTCAAAACATTTTTCGGGAAGCTGCCCGGGGTAGTCCAGCAAGAGCTTTGAATTTTTAGGGAAGCTATCCTTACCCTCTAGCTCCTGCAGTTGCTCCTCCAGTTGCAACTTTTTCTTTCTATCCACCAACTTCTTTTGCAGTTACTGCTTATACACCATATTTTCCTTTTCCTTATGCTCTTGAGGAACAGGAAGATTCATCTCCATTCATAGAGAATGTTCGCGTAAGGGCCAACTCCAGCTCACTTCAGGGAGCCTCGATTACCAGTTTATACTGGAGAATCTGACCCAAAATCACATCTGAAAGCTTTTGAATCAAGTATTGCCTTAAAACTCCTATAGATGCTAATAAGTGCAAACTCCTTGTAACATCCTTTGATGGCCAAGCGAGGGAGTGGTTCTATGGACTACGTCCTCAGTCCATTGCATCCTTTGCTGATCTATGAAGAGAGCTTCTACTTTGATTTTGCACTTCTACAAAGTGGAAAAGTGGTCCAAAAGCATTATTCGAGATCAAAACAACGAGAGAATGAGACTTGGGGTCATTTTGTCGATTGATTTCAAAAGGAAATTTGGAAATTCAGAATGTTATCCAGGGCTCTACCGAGTCGCCCTGATTAGTGGTTTAAGGGAAGGACCACTTAAATTTGAGGCAAACGTCTGAATGCCAAGGACATATCTGGAAATGATCGGTCTAGCCAACATGTACATTCAAGGTGAAAAGTGCAATCCAAATTATGTCTCCAGGTTTATAAAAGAGAAAAATCCTCCTCTTTTTGTGTAAGAACAACCTTCAAAGTATCCTCGGAGGGATTTCCAACCTCAAGCAAGTAAGGAAGGAAATTTCCACCAATGTCAACATCTTTTCCCAAGCCAAGATCTTTTCAAAAATCAAAGACAACAATTGCCAATTCCTCCCAATTATCCAGCTGTAGCTCCGCAAGCTGCTCCAATTTATCAATAAGAAGATGATTACCTTTAAGAATCTTGATGGAGAATTTTAATAGTTTTAAAAATAAATCCCAACTAAAATCACAGATTGGCAAGTGTACCTATTAAAATATGGTATAGGAAATGTCGTATTAAACTCGGGGGTTGTTGAGTACCTCTACTCATGCAAATTAATATTATTTTATCTAATAAAAATCATAGAGAATAATTAAACTAAAAGTGAAAATTTCTATGCAATGCAAATTAACACTTGATCTAGAATCCATTTGAATTAAAATAGAACTTTCTTGAAATGATAAAAACACAAGCTCCTAATCACTTACTTCGACCGTGGAGGTTCCAAGAATACAAAAGCATCTCTCTCGATCTTATGCTTTTGACTAACCTTATGTTGATCGATTAAGACCCCTCGGCCAGTCGAAACCCATAAGCTTGCTTTAACGGCGAACCGCACTATTGGATTTGACTCCAATCCGGCGGATTTTTGTCATCCTCTCTCGATGAGTGCATGCAACTCCTTTTATCTTTGAGGGATCTACTTGTATCTGTAACCTCATAGTCATTTAAGATACGGATATAGGATCGAAGAACATATCCGTGAAATATGAATTCGACACAAAATAAAACAAAGATAAATCGATAGCGAGCAAAAATAGAAAGATTGACAATTTTGAGAAAAACAAAGAAAGTTTATTTCATTCCTAAGTTCATCATGATCAAGTGTGAAAACAAGTTTAGCTACTTAACATTATGAAGTAACTACAATAAAAGAAGGACAAGAACATGATAGAAAAAGTTCTTGAATTGAAGTAAAGCTAAGAAAAAAGAAATCTATGAAATTAAAATTACATAAAGAACTGAAATTGACTAACAATCTACTCCTAGATAGATCCTAGATGACTCTCTAGATGCCCGCCAGCTTATGGCTTTGTCTGCAATTTATAGGAAAATTTCTGGAAGGTCACGGCCATTAGTCACGGTCGTGACCTAGGGCGTGTAAGGCTCGTAAACCGTCGTCTTGAAAGCCCGGGAACGTTGGATAAAAACCGCCAAAATTATCACTCTGCGGTCACACCCCTAGGTCATGCCCGTAACCTAGGCCGTATCTACACAGTTCATGAAATGGCGGGAATTGGAAATGGCGGGAATTAATTCTAGCTATTACTGAAGGGTCACGCCCAAGGTCACACCCGTGACCTAGGGCGTGTAAGCCGAAAACCGATTGGATCTGAAACTGGGGACATTAAGCGCGATACGCGTGGAAGTCACTCCTAATGTCATGCCCGTGACCCAATAGTCATGCCCGTGACCTGGGCATGTGGGCCGAAAATGGTCTGGAACTGACTTCTGGCCTATGTCTGCTGGTCACGCCCGTGACCCATAGGTCACGCTCGTGACCCATAGGTCACGCCCGTGACCGGGGCGTGTAACTTTAATCCGTCGTGGCAAGTACTCTAGAGCGCATTTATGGGTCACGACCACATGTCACGTCAGTGACCTGAGGGTCACGCTCGTGTCCGGGCCATGACAAATTGATTTTTCCAGCAATCTTCAATTTCATCTCCTGATCAATCAGACAAGCTTCAAATTGATATTTACAACCTAGATTAACCTGAAATATAAAAAGAAAGCAATTAGAAACATAATTACTAAAATATAATTATAATATTAATATTTATTAAATAAAATCTATATAAAAATAATGATATAATTAGAGTTATCAAATACCACCATACTTACTCGTTTGCTCGTCCCGAGAAAATAACTTTCCATAGAGAGAAGAAAACTTTCAACGCTAGAAAACAAAAATTGAACATAAGGAGTAAAATGCGAAGTCTTATGCCTATGTGTGTAGCTATTTTAGTAGAAAAACATACTCAATATACAAATTAATTTTTATTTTTCTAGAATGTGTTTCCACTTATTATTTCTACTTTTAAAATTGAAAATCCGAAAAATCCTAAAATTTTATTTAGAGAGAATGTAGCGTGTGTACTAAGATTGATATTACACAAAACAAAGATAAGGATATCCTCCAAAGAAATCCATCAATGTCGATGTCATAGGCTTGCCCTTTCACACTCTCACCACAACACTAGTCTAACTTATAAGCATAAATCTTTAGGACTTAACTAGCTTGAAAGGTAGGCTTAGGTTTTGGTGAGGATAATCAAAGATAAATATGACGGCTAATCACACCCAAACCTAAAGAGAGCTCCCACAAAATAATCATGGCTTTAAAAAGATAGCTAATTTCCCAAACCTTTTTTTCTTTTTTTCCTTTCATACATTTTTTTATTTTTTTTTTCTCTTTCTTCCCCTTTTAAAGATTTTTTATAATGTTTTTTTAAGCAAGGAGAAATAAAATCATCTCTATTTTTCAATAAAAATAGTCACCAAATTTAAGATGAATCCCGATCACTCATAATTTTTTTCATATAACTTTTAGCGATCATGGACTTAGGTGTGCAATTAGGACGCTTTTTAGGCCGTGGTGAAATAATTTTTGGTGGAGCTAAAACAAAAGGTTGGGTAATAGGCTCAAAGTTGTTTAGCAACGATAATAATGTTAAGTACGGGTGCAAAGGCTCAAACTGGCCAAAATAAATGCCTAAATCGTATTCATGCTAATGAGTTTAACTTATGCAAGTCTTTAGAATAGTTGGATGGCAAGTTCTAGACATCGAGAAAAAATACCTTTCTCTTGATTCGTTAAATATCTCTCTAGTAGTCTTCTACATGCTCACCCAAATCATTTTGGGATTTTTACAGGTTTCAAAGTAAAAGTAGAATAAACTATTTTTATGCATTTAGAAAAATAATAATCTAATCGTATGCTAAATATTTAATTCTACATAAAATTCTACTTACATGTGCACTTATCTAGGAACACAGAATGGACAACAATTCTACTCCAAAATTCAAAATCCAATCAAAGCATGAAAATTTCTAAAAACTATGTAAAAGATGAAATACTAGAGATTTTGCATGTGAATACATACAGGAATTGTGATTACTCTAATTAAAATTTTAAAATTAAACCTATTTTTTCAATTTTTTTAAAAAATAAAAACCACTAAAGAGATCTCACCCCCATACCTAAAAATAAACATTGTCCCCAATATTTATATGCAAGTAGGAGGTGGTAAACAAAAACACAAAATTAAAATTGTTTTAGAAATAATAAATAAATAAGAAAAAAAAAAGAAAAATAAGGGGTGTCTCCCGAGACCATTTTTCTTTTTCCCGTCTTTAAGCTAGACGGTTGGGGTTTGGAGAATGGAAAATAAAAATTAAAGTGCACAGGCAACTCCCTTAATTCGCGCTTTGGTGAAGATGCCAAAGTCGCTCGCCCGGCTACTCCACTTTTTCTTGATTTTCCTTCTTGCAATTGACTTGGTAATGTAGATTCGAATCACCTATCGATACCTAAGGTGATTTGAAGCTTTGTAGATCAGCGACAAATGGATCGGGGACAACATTTGATTGCAACAACTCATCTTCAAATTGAAAGTTGTTAGTAGAGGAAAAATCAAAAATAAGTGGGTCAGAAAAATCTCCGCAAGGAGTAGGCTCTTGCGAAGTTATATGATTAGACTCTAGTTGTTTATTTTATAAAATAAAATTGTTATCGAGAAGTTCATTAAATAGAAAATTACTGGCCATAATATTTTCATGAATTTCAATTTCGAAATATTCATAAGTGGAGTTTGAAAATTCATGAGGAGAGGAAAAATCAGGAGAAATAGGAGAAGAAACATGTTTTTCTTCTATTTCACCCGGTGTGGCCATAACTTTAATTAATACTTGATGTAATAATTCTTCCTCCTCTTCCGAATAAGACACTAAGGGGGCACATGAAGATTCATGTTCCGTCCTCGGTGAACTATTGAAGAGGTTGAACAATCATTAGAACAAGAAATAGTTTCTTCTAAAGTTTGTGGAAGATCAACTATGAATAGTGTAAAATCCCCAAAATCAGAAGAATAAAGTTGCTCGGTGATAAAAGAAGAATAAAAATTCGGATTTAAATAATTATTTTCATAACTCGGGAAAATTTCAGGTTGATCTTGTGAACACGAAAAATTAATATCTGAGGTGGAAAAAAGAATAATTAAATTTGAAAAAGTATTCTCGTTAAGACTTGAAAAAATATTTTCATGAATATTAGTTAAATCAGAAAAATTATTTTCATGAAAATATGAAGTAGAATTACCATCAAAGTGAGAATAATTATTAATTGCAAAATTATTTTCATAACAAATTTTTTGACTATAATAATAATAATAACAATTATCACTTTGATGAGTAGCACCACAATAATAACAAGAAATTTGGCGCTGTCTTGCGCCTTGTAAAAGATTAATTTTATGTGTAACCTCAGCAACCTTAGCGGCCAATTGAGATAATATTTTTAAAGTAAAAAAAACAAAAACAAACTTAATAGAATTGAATTTGAAAAAAAAATTCAAAATATAAATGGAGTTGGAGAACGAGAATGATAAAAGTAATAAAATATACGCTTTCAAAATATCAACAAAATAATTCCCCGGCAACGGCGCCAAAAACTTGATGGAGAATTTTAATAGTTTTAAAAATAAATCCAAACTAAAATCCCAGATAGGCAAGTGTACCTATCAAAATATAATATAAGAAAAGTCGTATTAGACTCGTGGACTGTTGAGTACTTCTACTCACACAAATTAATATTATTTTATCTAATAAAAATCATAGAGAATAATTAAACTAAAAGAGAAAAATTCTATATAATGCAAATTAACACTTGATCTAGATTCGATTTGATTTAAAATAGACTTTCTTGAAATGATAAAAACACAAGCTCCTAATCACTAACTTGGATCGTGGAGGTTCCAAGAATACAAAAGCGTCTCTCTCGAGCTCATACTTTTGACTAACCTTGGGTTGATCGATTAAGACCCCTCGACAGTTGAAACCCCTAATCTTGCTTTAAGCGGTGAACCCCACTATTGGATTTGACTCAAATTCGGCAGATTTATGTCGTCCTCTCCCGATGAGTGCTTGCAACTACTTTTATCTTTGAGCAATCTACGAGTATTTGCAACCTCTCGGTCATTTAAGATACGGATCTAGGATCGAAGGACATATCCACGAAATATGAATTCGACACAAAATAAATCAAAGATAAATCGATAGCGAGCAAAAATAGAAAGCTTGACAATTTTGAGAAAAATAAAGAAAGTTTATTTCATTCCTAAGTTCATGATGATCAAGTGCTAAATAAAGTTTAGCTACTTAACATTATGAAGTAACTACAATAAAAGAAGGACAAGAACATGATAGAAAAAGTGCTGGAATTGAAACAAAGCAAAGCAAAAAGTAATCTATGAAATTGAAATTACATAAAGAACTGAAATTGGCTAACAATCTGGTGCAAGATAAATCCTAGATGCCTCCATAGACGTCCCTCAGCTTCTGGCTTTGTTTGCAATTTATAGGAAAATTTCTAGAAGGTCACGCCCGTCGTTCACGCCCGTGACCTATGGGGTTAATGCTCGAAAACCGTCACCTTAAAAGCCCAGGAACATTGGGAGAAAAACTGCCAAAATTGTCGTTCTGTGGGTGATGACCCTAGGTCACGCCCGTGACCTAGGGTGTGTCTATACTTTTACTGGAAATGGTGGGAACTGGAAACAGTGGGAATTAATACTGGCTATTCTTGAATGGTCACACCCAAGGTCACGCCCGTGACCTAGGGAGTGTAAGCCGAAAACCGACTGGATCTGAAACTTGTGACATTAAGAGAGGGCACGCCTGGATGTCACGCTTGATGTCACGCCCGTGACACAATAGTCATGCCTGTGACCTGGGCGTGTAGGCCTAAAATGGTCTGGAACTGACTTCTGGAATCTGTCTGCTGGTCACGCCCGTAACCCATAGGTCACGCCTGTGACCGGGTCATATAACTTTAATCCACCGTGGCAAGTACTCTGGAGCGCCTTTATGGGTCACGACCACATATCACACCCATGACCAGAGGGTCACTCCCGTGTCTGGGCCTTGTCAAGTTTATTTTTCCACCAATCTTCAGGTTCATCTCCTGATCAGTCCTACAAGCTCCAAATTGATATTCGCATCCCAGATTAACCTGAAATATAAAAAGAAAGCAATTAGAAAAATAATTACTAAAACATAATTATAATCTTATTATTTATTAAATAAAATCTATATAAAAATAACGATATAATTAGAGTTATCAAATCTGAATTGGATAGCAATATGTAAGAAGTAATCCTGGTCATGAAAGGCAAACCCAATTACAAACGACCTTACCATCCCGTAGATCAAAGATACAAAGACTCAGATCCATACTGTGAATACCACAAGGAGAAAGGGAATCCAACTGGAAATTGCCGAGCTCTTTGCCAATCGGTGGAGAGAATGCTGAAGTAGGTTAAATTTCATGATTTATTCCGGAAGGATGAATCCTCTCTCCCATCTACTTCAAAAGGCAAAGAAGTAGCAGACATTCCTCTAGGCTCAAAAGGAGTGAACCAAATCCGCATTAGTCTTAACTTCAATATGGGTGGAGAGTGCATCAACGCCAACGATGAAGGAACCCTGGGTGATCTACTATACTAAGGTGAAGGAGGACATCACAAAATCCTGAAAGTTCTTCGCGATCATGGCTTGTTTGTTTGGTTTTTTCATTGTTGAACATTTCTCTTGCATATTTATGAACACTCTTTTATTTATTTCAATGCTTATTTAAGAGAACCAATATTGACACTTTTCCTTATTTTTGAGCATCTCCTGCTCTCTATTTTCTCTTTGCCAAAGGGATCACAGAACTGAGGAGATATCGCCAAGTCTTGCTTAAACCCCCATGGACTGGTTTCTGGCGTAACACCATGAGGACTACATATAGCAGGGAGTGTTCTCATACGTGTAGTGGGAGCCGTCCAACTCTTCTGTGAAGGACTTCAAAACTTCAAATCCTAGCTGATATCTAACACACCATGTGCACCAAGGGATGTCCGGGTGTTGTTAGCTCTACTGTGCAATGCTTGCGATATTGTTTCAGCTAAGATGATCTTTCTTGAGCGAGCAATGGCCACCATTTAGAACATGGCCTCATTGATCATCTCACCCAGTGATAATCAAACACTCCAAAATATCTCAAACCATGCCTACAGGGGACCCACAACTAAGTTGATATTTCCTAGCAAGCAATGTTGTAGATGACTTGACACACCTGGCATCACTGAAGATCTTAGCTTTTATCCCTAGGCATGAGAGTAGAGCGTCCATCATTCTTTCGCCAGGGGAGGTATAACTAAGATGATATTTATTGGAGAGAAATGTTGTAGACCTTTTGGCGCACCTTAACTCATTGATCATCTTAGGTTGTATGACTCTTTTTTTCTCTCTTTTTTCCCTTCCGGGGAGTTGCGGTTAGTCTTCCTTTAGTAGGACTACACCCTCAATGATCTTTCCCGGCGAACAATGTTGTAGGCCTTTTGGCGCACATGGCCTACCAGATCATCTTCGGGTGTAGAATACTTTTGAACTACCTTTGACTTTTTCAGGATGTATTGTTACATTAATTCTATCCACCGGTATGTCGTTAGTCCCAGTGGCTAGATATATTAGATTAATTAAAACTATCTACAGGCTTTCGCGGTTTTATTTACTTGGATTTATTATCTACTCGATAAGTAATTCTTTTCGCTGGCTAGATGCTAAATATGTGGATTATCAGGCCTCCAGTTCTATACTCTTCACAGCTTATGTTAATCGGCTTCTATTGTACATTCATATCGATCTGCTCCTTGTTGCATTAAGGTTATTCTTTATCTACTTGGCATATAATTAGCAAGCTTGGCGACCATCTCCATTAATCGGGCGGTTAACAATGCCTCTAACCTACTCATTAGATGTTTCTGCATTAATAGTTTAACCGCAAGATTTGATTAATTCATTGCAGGTTAACCATGCAGTTAGGATGTAATCTAAAGATCCTTGGCTGATCTGGATTTCATATTGCGGTATCCATATCTGACCGTGCAAGTAGATTATTATTGTGGCTTAATCTCTAGTCGATTCGACTCATTCAAAAAGTGGCCAAGTTGTATTTCCTTTGGCCTAGCCCATCATATTGCTACTAACAGTTAGCCGCTCGGGAAGATATATCTAATCGTTTAACTCTATCTAATCATATCTTACCCCATCACATGTTGCAATATCATTTTGTTTTTTCAAGTCATTCAAAACCGCAGCGGACACAACCTTCTATCCGAATTAATTTCATCACCACAAACAAGCTGAATAATGTGGCTAACACTGGTGTAGTTATTGTAACTTGATTTTCATCATCACACAATTTTATAACACATTTTGGCGGACAGCACGGCTAGATATTTCTATTCGCTTCAACAAGGAAACTAGTTATCTCAGTGTCTCGTCGATTCCATCTGCCTATATTTATCCTTCTATTCGCCCTGCAGACAATTCATTTCGATTATACTCAACGTGTTATCAAGTAGGTTAGCTAGTGAATATCTGCTAAATCTACCTCTCATGCGATAAGAATGCAAGCATTAACACAGATTCATATATTCAACGGTTAGCATACAATAATCAGGAAATCAGTATTATCATTTCTATTATCAAGTGTTTACATATATTTATCTGGCTATTTACAAAATAATCTTACCGCAAGATCAGAAAAGTACAAATATTATACATCAATTTTACATTTCTTCTGTTGCTCCGAGTCTACCGAACTAGATGAACTCTGAGAGCTACTTGTCTTTATCGATCTGGTACTCAAAGAATCTTCCTCACTTGAAGTACTTTGGCTAGAACTTCTATCCGCAGTGGTCTTTGTGGGAAGATTTGCTTGATAGCCCAAAACATCAACATCCTCGGCAAGGATTTAATCTATAATAGCCCTAGCCGCTTCATCTCTCGTGGCTTCAACATCTTGGAAAGAAGGGAACAACTCGTCAAAGGAAACATTTACATGTTCGGCTTTGAATGCTTGTCGCTACCTGCAAATATCTAGCATATCTTCCTGGTCTTCCCGCAGGTGTACAATGATTTCATTTAGGAAGGTCGGGTTCTCAGTATCGTAGGCTTTCTTCAAAGGAAAATAAATGAGGTAAATTCACGGTTTAACTCAAACAAGACATAAAGACTTCCAGGTAAAATCTTACTGCATTAGATTCCTTTTGCTTCTTATTTTCTTCCATGAGCTTATCAATCTACTCTTGTAGCCACTTGTATTTGGTAAGCACTTCACCGAGAGCTTTGACCACAAAGTGGTCAGTAACGTAGCTTCTCACGTGAACTTGAGAGGCTAGAGAGGGAACCTTTTTGGTTGGTATTGAATTGAGGTCCGCCAAGTTCTCCTTGTCAAACAGTTCCCAGCCAACCACACAAGCATGCTTCATTATCTTCTCACTCTTCCACAAGGGAAGAGCGGTGGAGATCTAAACATGCTTGCCGCAACAATGCCACTTCATTACTTCCCTGTCATGACTGTCTTTTAACTTCTCGCTGATACCCATTTGAGTGAAGGATCCATCCGACTCATAACCCACGGCGAAATCCTTCTCATTGTGGAGGCTATCTTACATTTTTTCCACACCTCGCTCTACATCAGAACAAGCCCATCAGGTGTTTCTGATTTGTTTGCCATAACTCTCAAAATAGAGGCAAAGGCAAAGATGTTAGTCGCCCGGTAAGACGATCAATAATTTCTAACCTTTAAAACTTATCCACCACTGTAGGCCAGTTAGCCACTACTTGAAGCATGAGGATGTAATGTCGGATATCTAGCGACGCACCGATAAGAAATCCGTCATTCTCCTTCTCGATGTCTTCAACATCAAACCACTCGAGCATATTTGCCGCCAGGACTTGCAGGCAGACAGGTAGAAGACCCAAGTTCCCCTCGAAGATGAGGAAACTGGTCGACCAGTTCAGTAACTTGTTCATCAGGTTTACCGCCTTCATTCCTGTACAGCTAAAGTAGACCACTCCCTTGAAGAACCGGTTGTCCTTCTTGCCAGACGTAATCGAGCAGATAACAAAACAATGGCAGAAATGGTCCATGGTGTGACTTACTCGCTCTGTCCGCATGTATATGATGAAACTCAATCACTGAGGCCACAGTATTCGGTGACAGTTGTCTGGGAACAACACCGATAAAGTCCAGGATCTAGACAAACTCGATCAACGATGACAAATATAAGCCGTAATCAAAATGGTCGATTGGAATGGTGATCAAGTTCCTAGTAGATGTATTTATCCGCTCATCCTCATGGGGTAGTCACACGAATACACCCAAACCAGTCATATGATTTGTGACAAAGCAGTCTAGTTATATTTTTGTTATCTCAGAGTTCATGTGCTCGACATTGAGGAAAGCAGTTGCAGCGGAAACTCGCACCGGGGCCTTGAATTTTAGCCGCAGAAACTAGTAGTTTAATATTCTTCTAGAGAATGTGTAACGACTTCATCCGTTCATATAGTATATAATAGAAGGTCCGGCTTGGGCATCCTAACTCATAGCAGTCTAGCGGAAGCATACTGAATTCCAAACATGAATGTCCACCACACAAATGTCCACATTGATATATATAAACAGGAATGTTCGCCAAATACAAAGTCAGTTGGCCATATGGCCTTACAGTTGTTCTTTACAATAGTGGCTTCCAAATATTGGCGCGCAGGCCGGCCACACATGAACAAAACTTAAGAGTTTCATTTAGCCTTCAAGGGCTAGCAGAAGCATCAACAGCAGGGACTTCAGCCTTTCAATGCCCCCTCGGTTCTCCAGCACTTGTACAAGGAAAGACCACCCAACGGTGGCAAACAAGACAATGGTCAGCATTCAGCTGACCAATTTATAATGTCCCTACCCCTTTTCCTGGGGCAGTGACATTCCTTCCCTGCAGGCATAGCAATTCATATGCATATATATATATATATATATATATATATATATATATATATATATATATATATATATATATATATATATATATATATATATATATATATATATATATATATCATCACATATTGTGCACTCACACACAAACATTCCATCACAACCGTAGCCATACGGCCCGACGATCCGTGCACTCCGGGCATATTCCTTGTGTACCGGCGAACCAGGGTCCCACCACCGTATCAGGGCTGAAACCCAACGGTAAAAGTTGAGCATTTACTCCATGGCGTGCAACCGGAGATTTTAGTCATAATGACCCGGGATTGGCCTGTAGCCCCCCATGGTGTCGTGGCGCGCAGGCCTAAGACTCTCGTTATGCGCTCTAACAGACCGCACTTTCAGGTCTCACGTCGGACGGACATAACGCAGGTCGGATCATCCACCGCCTGTTGCTCAAGTCGCCTTGCCATCACCGAGTACAGCATACTCACGGCTAAGAAAATACACAAGTCAGTTTCACCTTACCTGTTTGGCATAAGGCCTGGGTGTTTTCCTGGGCACCCCAATACTTGCTGTTACTTCCCTTCACAGACACCACTCATTCAGTATCACAAGCATCAGAGGGTCTTTCCTGGACTTCCGTACCAGTACTTCCTGCTATAACCCTTCACAGGCACAACCCAGTAAACATCACAAGTATCACAGGTATTTTCCTGGATCTCAAATCCAGTACTTCCTGCTACTACCTTTCGCAGGCACAACCCATGAACATTAAACATTACAACGGTATTTCTTGGACTTCCAATCCAGTACTTCCTGCTACTATCGTTCATAAGTACAACCCAGTCAACATCACAAGCATCACAAGGGTATTTTTCTGGACTACCACTCCAGTACTTCCTGCTACTACCCCTCACAAGTCTAACATGTTGACTCCTAAAACTACACATTTAATCATGGAGTCTTCTCTGGTGCATATACGCAACATCACCAATCCAGACCAACCTGTCCAGATGGGCTTCACACAACATGTCTATTTCGTACTCCATTTCCGGATCTATATGCCAAATCATTGGGTATTTCATGAATCAACCCAAGGGACTCCCTTACCAAGCCACCCTCTGGTGGGGGAATCCTATGCACATGCCAAAAAGGAAGCCTTCACATGGATAGGAAGATAGATCGTTACCATTGAAGATCGTTTCGGAGCCATGGACTTTTAGCCAGCTGGAAAGGACTGCAGTGGCTTTGCATCCACAACGCTAGCCTCGGATCTCGAAATGGAACTCCGCAGCTCCACCGATGGCCGGCTCTCCTCCTCCTCCTCCTTCTTCCTCTCTCTCTAGGTTTGTAGAAAGATGATGGCCAAACTCAAATGAGTATTCGCATCTCATATTCGGCCTTAAGGAAGGAGGGAGAGACTTGAGCCATCAGATCCCAGCTGAGAAAATGGACGGCCACGATTTTACCACAAAAGGCTAACTTTTGCCTGACACGGCTTGTGACAAGCCCGTGTCACAGGCCGTGTGCCTTAAGCGGCACACAACCGACTCTTCTAGACCAGTACACGACCATATGACACGCCCGTGTCACGGGCCATGTCACATGGCATTCCTTTAGACATGCCCATATCTGTGGCCGAGTACTTCAGGCTGCATAAAACCAAATCAACCAGATCGGGACAGGACTAGTGGCACGCCCATGTCACAGGCCGTGTACTCCAAGACACGACCGTGTCCTGCCCGTGTTTACCAGGCCTGAAATGCCCTAGGCACATCCAGCAAAGGCCATGACCAGTGACACGCCCGTGTCACCGACCGTATCCCCTTACATGGTAGCAGACACGCCTCCAGCTTAACTTCGTCGAACAAAGTTCGTCAAGCAGAGGAGGACACGGCCTCTGACACGCCCGTGTCAGAGGGCGTGTTCCCTCATTTTCATAAAACGGATTTTTCATCGAACACTCGCCGACTGCTCACCCGAGCAGGACACGCCCTGGGACACTCCCGTGTCCCACGCTGTGTCACCCAACTTTTTCCCAATCTTGGAATTTGGGGTGTTACAACCCTCCCCTCCTTATCAAAATTTCATCCCGAAATTTGCACACATGAAGGAAATCAAACACAAGATGTTCTATTCCATAAACATTTCATACAACTTGACACGCACTGCATAACAGTTACACAAAGAGCTCGGGAAATTCATCTCGCATGGTCTGCTCTCGCTCCCATGTTAGCTCTTCATGGCCGCAATTGTCCCACCGGACTTTGACCATCCCGATTGTCTTGTTCCTCATCTATTTATCGGCACGATCCTCGATCCAAATGGGCCTAATCTTCGTCGTTAGCCCATACTCCACCGGCACACGATCAGTCTCGATCACTTGAGCTAGATCTTTGACGGCTTTCCGAAGCACCGGGATGTGAAACACATCATGTAATCCACCAAAGCTTGTCGAAAGAGCTAGCCGATATGCAGCTTCCCCAATTCTCTCCAACACTTCAAACGTACCAAGATATCTCAGACTCAACCTTTTCATACGTTGAATCCTGGACACGCCTTTGAAGGGTTTAATCTTCAAGTACACCCAATCTCCCACTGCAAACTCCACATTCCGGTGCTTGGCATTGTAGTATTTCGCTTGTCGATCCTGTGCTATCAGTAGCCTCTCTCGGATAGTGCGTATTGTCGAGTTTGTTTCCTCGACTTCATTACGTATATAAACTTGGATTCGCCTGCTTCTGCACAAGCTAACGACATACGACACTTCCGACCATATAGAGCTTCAAACGTTGTCATACGGATGCTCGCTTAGTAGCTGTTGTTATAGTAAAATTCTACCAGATAGAGATGATCTTCCCATCTCTTTCCAAAGTCCAGGGAGCACATTCGAAGCATATCCTCCATTGTCCTGTTGGTTCTCTCAGTCTGGCCATCTATTTTGGGGTGAAAGGTCGTACTGTACCTCAATTTCGTGCCCAACAGCTGATGGATTAGCCTCCAATCACTCGATGTAAAGCGCCCTTCCCGATCGCTCACAATACTATGAGGAACACCATATAGCCGTACGATCTGCTCCACATAGAGCTTTGCCAAACTCTCCACTGAATCGTCCTGTTTGTTCGGAAGGAAGTGCGTCACTTTTGTCAACCGGTCCATAATCACCCAGATTGAATCATTCTCGTATTGAGATCTCGGCAACCGGTGCACGAAATCCATTGAAATATCATAGAACTTCCATTCCGGAATCGACAACGACTTCAAGAAACCGCCAGGCTTCTGGCACTCCGCCTTTACCAAAGCACATGTTTGGCATTTGGCTACATAATAAGCAATATCGTTCTTTAGTCTTGTCCACCAGAACAACTTCTTCATGTCTCTGAAAATCTTTGTGCTCCCACGGTGAATTGAGTAATTCGTAAAGTGAGCTTCGTACATCAACTCTTCTCGTAGTTTACACATACTCGGGATGCACAACCGGCCCTCTTTCCGCAAAAGGCCATCATCCCAGGAGAATTTGCCCTCTGGCCCGTCCCTCGCATAGCGTTGGAGACTTTCATCCAGCTCTGTTGCTCGTCGAATTCTGTCTGCAAGGTCATATTGCACCTCCGTCCAGTTCAGACATGCATTGGCTGAGGAATTATTTTCAACACAAGAAATCTCCAACGCTTCCAGCTCCTGGATTAGACGTTCATCGTGCCTCTGCAACCAATTTGCCCTTGCCGGAGCCCTCCGACTCAAGGCATCAGCGACGAAATTTCCCTTCCCGGGAGTATATTGAATCACAAAGGTGTAGTCCCCAAGGAACTCCAGCCACCTTCGTTATCGCATATTCAGGTCCTTCTGCTCCAACAAGTACTTTAGGCTCTTGTGGTCTGTATAGATCTCCACTTTCACGCCATAAAGATAATTCCGCCATAATTTTAGTACAAAGATCACCGCCGCCAACTCTAAGCCGTGGAAGGGATAATTTCGCTCATGCACTTTCAACTAGCGTGAGCAATAAGCAATCACTTTCCCATTTTGCAGAAGAACACATCCTAAGCCGCTTCCTGAAGCATCACTATAGATGTCGAATCCGTAGGTACCACATGGCGATGTCAACACAGGTGTCGTGGTCAACCGACTCTTCATCTCTTAAAAAGTTTGCGCACACTCCGACATCCAAACGAACTTCTGAACCTTTCTCGTTAGTGTGGTCAGAGGCAAAGCAATCCGCGAGAAGTGTTATACAAACCGTATGTAGTAGCCCGCCGGTCCAAGGAATCTCTGAACCTCGGCCACCGAAGACAACACCGGCCACTCCTGTATGGCCATTATCTTCGACGGATCCACAGCGATGCCCTCTCCACTTACCATATGGCCTAGGAAAGCCACCAACGATAGCCAAAACTCGCACTTCGAGAACTTGGCATAGAGCTTATTACTTCGCAAAGTATGCAACACCAACCGCAAGTGGTTTGCGTGATCAGCTTCAGATTTCGAGTACACCAAGATATCATCAATGAACACAATCACGAACAAGTTCAGGTACGCTAGGAATGGTTGGTGCATCAGATCCATGAATAACGATGGCGCATTACATATCCCAAATGCCATTACCGTGAACTCATAATGACCGTAGCGTGTTACAAATGCGGTCTTGGGAATGTCTCCTTCCCGTATCCTCAACTGGTAATACCCAGACTTTAAATCCAATTTCGAGTAGACGGTTGATCCCACCAGCTGATCGAACAACTCATTAATCCGTGGAATCAGATACTTGTTCTCCTCTGTCAGCTTATTCAGTTCGCAGTAGTCAATACATAACCGTAAGCCTCCGTCTTTCTTTTTCACAAACAGAACAGGTGCGCTCCAAGGTGACATACTTGGGTGTATATATCCCTGCTCTAGCAACTCTTGCAATTGGATTTTCAACTCAGCCATTTCCTTTGGCGTGATGCGATATGGCGATCGGGCCACAGGTTTCCCACCTGGCACCAACTCGATCGCGAAGTCGATCTCCCGCTGGAGTGGTATCCTGAGAAGATCCTTAGGGAATATATCTGCAAACTCCGAGACAACCAGAACATCACTCACACTGGCCTTTGTCTCAACAACCTGAATCAGCGTGAAGTATAACTCCACGCCCTTCCGAACAGTCGTGACGACTTGGAGTGCAGACATCAAGTTCCCGCCCACTCCTCGCATACCAGCGAACTTAGTCTCCTGCTCGATATTCTGGCTCAATGTGATCTCTTTGGCATTACAATCAATATAGGTATGCTGCTCCGCGAGCTAGTCCATAGCAAAGATCACGTCGAATTCCGATATCGGCAGTACAAATGCAGTCAAATAGAACTCCCGACATCCAATTTGAACCGCCACATCGCTTGCCCGATCCGCGATCATCAAACAACCATTCGATAACACCACCCTGACGCTCTCTGTCTTCGCATGAATATGTAATCCAATTCGAGCTACAAAGTCTTGAGACAGAAATGACTGCGAATCACCCGTATCAAATAGTGCTCGCGTCAGCGTGTTCCGAATCATAACAAATCCTGTGGCAATTCTATCACACACAAGCCACATACAAAGCATACAATAAACAAAGCGTGCAATAAGCAAAAAAATGCAATAACTTAACTCGTACCCGTGACGATGTCACTCTGCTTAATGGCCTCCTGTAGGCCAAGATTGTAGACTCGGGGTTGCGCCTGGGATGTAGAGGACTCCACCACTGCCTTTCCCTTCTCAGCATAAGACGCTCCCGCCTTCTTTTCTCCTTTCGGTGGAACAACCCGACAGTCGCGGGTTATATGCCCCACTCGTCCACAAGTAAAGCATGTACGAATTTCTGGCCTTGACGTGGCCCCCGACGTTGCACCCGATGTAACCGAAGAAGGGGCTTGCCTTGAAGACTTGGACCTCTTTCCCCATTTCTTCTTATAATATGTTTTCCCAGGTTGGGACGCCTTGAACTCTGGCTTTGTTATAGCCAAGGCCCGCTTCCCTTACACAAGTTATGTCGATACCGGAAGCAAGATGTGTCGACACCCAGGACTTGGGTCAAAACCGTAAGTCAAGAAACCAGCTGTGTTGACACTCAGGACTAGTGTCAACACATTTTACACAAGTTGTTTTGAGATAAGAAGCTAGCAGTGTCGACACACTCGATTGTTGTCAACATCCATATAAGACAAGTGTCGACACCCAGGACTGGTGTCGACAGAATCTAAATATAGAAGTGTCAATACCGAGAACTGTTGTCAACACCTTCATGCAGAAGTTCTCAAGACAGAAATTCTTCTAAGTCCAAAATTTGAAGCCTGAAGTTATGACAACCTTTAGAACTGTCATATGTCAGTGGATTAATTAGTGTGGCCGGTCACTCTTGCTAAGGCCTAAATAAGGAGACCAACACAACATAAACGAACAGCGATCATTCTTATTCTTCTCATTTAAGTCTGTCAGAACAATTCAATAGAATTATCAAAGTGCAGAGGAGGAAGATCGTGGATCAACTTCAATCTTCTCCAGCCGAGTTCAAACCTACCTTCTCCTTCAAGAAGCATTGAAAAAGCTAAGAAAGGTTTAACCTTTTTCTTCACAGCCAAGATTACGGAATAAGATTTCACATCAAGATCTGATCAAGAAGAAGTCACATGTCTCTTTCTTCCTGGGTGACACTTCAAATCTCAAATTTTTTTGTTATAATAATTTTGTAAGTTCTATTAGTAGATCTAAGGTGTAGGAGATTGATTTCTCTGAGTTGTAAGCCTAAATTATAAAGGCCGAGGTAGTGTTGTGAGCTTGTGGTCGGTGAAGGGTCTATTTCTCTTAGTTTTAGGAACTGGAAGGTTCTGAGGTTGTAGGGTGATAGTACATTTTATAGTCTAAACCATTAGGGTATTTTTATGTTTTTAATATACAAATCATATCTTGTAAGCTTATATATTGACCTATTTTTGTATATTATATTGCCACTAATGTTTTCTCTTCTTTTTGCAGATTTTCTCAATTTCCGGCCAAAATGACCCGACACGCCCCCCTAACACGCCCTACCATGGGCCTGTCACCGGGCGTGTAACCTATTCCCGAGGGTTATTGTTGCCAGAACCCAAATTCCAAGCAAAACACCTGACACGCCCCCCTGACAAGCTCCCCCTACATGGGCACGTCTCTGGGCGTGTACCACCTGAACGTGGTGGTATGCACTGATACCACCAGTGGGTTAGACTGTTTAACTCTAGAAGGGGGTGAATAGAATATTTTAAAATCCTTTAGATTTTTATTTCAGAGTTAAAAAATAATCATACTAATAAGTGTAATCAGAAAGGGACCGAAATAAAACTAAGCTAATCAGTAATCAGCACACAGAAAGAAATTAATTAACATCACAGACGATACAATAATATTATAGTTATTCCCCTAAAACTTGTGTACATCCACTCTTCTACCACCCTGTTATGAATCCACTCAGGTTTTTGATCAGGTGCCCTGCCACCAATCAGGTTTTTGCTTCGCTGCCTTTCACCACAAGATCTGCTTCAATTAGATCAGGAAAACCTTTAGGTTTTTGATTAGGTGCCTAGAAACCAAATCAAGTCTTTTGATTAGGAGACATGCAAACAAGTGTTTAACTTTTGAAGGGATTTAGAACCCTGTGTACAGTGGGGTAAAATAAATAAAATAAGATGTTGTCTCTCTTTTCACAAAGCAACTTAGAAGACTTATGGATTCTTGATGGTGTCAAAGCTGCCCCTGAGATGAAGATCTATTCAGGAAGAATGAGGCTTTGCAGGGTGAGTACGTCTTCTAAAGATTTTCCAGAAAGTTGTAGAAGGATAAAAGTTGGTTGTCTCTTGAAAGCATGCCGGAAGATGAACACATGATGAAGACTGTAAGAGCCTTTTCTTGAATATTTTTTGGTGCCTATCTTGTTCTCTGTGTGTTTTTCTATTCCTGTTATCTGTTCTCGACTGAAAGAGAAAATATCTTTTTATATATCTCTGTCTAATTTCTCCTTTGAATTTGAATTGTTTGCATTGAATGCTGACTGCCTGGAGAATGAAAATCCAGCTGGAGAGAATATTGCATTAATGGATTTCCCCAACTATCCTATTAAAAATGCCAAGTAATATTCCTGATGAAGACCATAATCAATGCTGCTACTAACGACAATATTCAGAGAATATAAGCATTGATTATTCAGGAATTACTGCAAGAGAATAAAGACAAAATGAGAGAAAAATCCAAGTCTGGAACTGCACAACAATCGTCGAGCAGAGAACAAATTTCGTCGACCTGACTACATAGTTCGTCGACCAGAGAAATCGTGTTCATCGACCTGGGAATTCTTGTTCGTCGATGATGAATTGTAAATATACCTAGTTTTATGTACATTATATCAGTCGTTTTACTTTATTTTTGTCATTTTTTTACTTATTTTTGTTCAATAAAATGTTTTTTTATTGTAAATATTTTGCAATTTATTTTATGTTGTTTTGCAGATAAAAAGCAAAAAATCTGCCCAAAATACACATGTCACGCCCGTATACTGATGGTCATGCCCGTGACCTGGGCGTGACCCGTCAAATGCCAGTGAAATCAAAGATTTTTGAAGAGAAAAGCCTGACACGCCCGGCCACATGCCCGTATCAATCCGACACGGAGCGTGACCAAGCCCGGGTCCATCCCGCTCGACAATTTCAACTTGACGTTCGTCGAAACAAGAGGGACACACCCGTGTTCGATGAGCGCCATGCCCGTGTCAGCCCGACATGCCCCGTGCCGAAGCCCGTGACCATCTCTCGACAATTTCCGCTCGACGTTTGTCGAGTGTCGACTCAACCCGACACGCCCACCGTCACGCCCGTGACCAGGGGCGTGACTTTCTCCACCTCGCCCGACAAACTGCCGCCGGCGAATCCCGAAGTCAACAACGCCTTTAATCGCCGAACGACACGCCCATCGTCACGCCCGTGACCAGGGGCGTGACCGCCGCGTTTTTGGCCGCAAATTCAAATCGCCGTCAAATCCGTCACTTCACCGAAATCTACTGTTTAATAGAGCTGACACGCCCCCCCGACACGCCCGTGTCGTCGGGCGTGTACTTGGAAATTTTTGCCTATTTAAGGGCAGCTGCTGTATGAGTTCAGGGTTCCAATTTTTGAACCATTTTGTTGACTAGGGCTGCTGTTTGGAGCTTGCTTAGTGCTATGTAAGGATCGCCCCCCCCCCCTCTCCTTTTTAAGTTTATATGTTTGAACTCTTGTAATCAACCCTTTTTTGTAATAAAAATTGTTATTATTTCATCCTTACATGCTTTAAAATTTCTCCAAAAAGCCTCCTTTTCATCAATCTTATGTACTTTTATTTTCATTTTCATGGTGCGTTTGTGCGTGCATGAGCTTAAACTTGCGAAATTTATGTTTTTAAAATGAAAAAATTTTTATTTTACTTCATTTTTATCAAATTTCTAGCCGTTACTATTGCCATTTTTTATCATATTCTTTAAAGAATCGGTTAGACTTATGGGTTTTACTTTCATTTTCTATTTTTACACCTTTTTAATCCGATTTACAAAGCTTTAAAAACAGATAATGCGTTATTATAATTTTTCAAGAACTTAGAATTTTTGCAATTACAAAAAAATATTTTCGCTCGAACAATTTTTATTTTCACTTTTTAAGCATTTCTATCAAAATCTAACGGTAAAAATGTAAACATTTTAATTTTTCGGGCACTTGCCTTTCTCACTTTAATTTGAAAACTTTTTGCTCAAACAATTTTTATTTTGCCTTTTTATGCATTTCTACTGCATTATAGCGGTAGAAATGCAGTCATTTTAATTGTTCAATAACTTTGTTTTTCTTATTTCTCGCCCGAGTGCATGAGTGTATGAGATAATCTTTATCGTCTTAGTTAATTCAAGCAAGTGTGTGTGTGTGTGTGTTTATTTATGTCGAGTACGTGAGTAGTTATATTCAAGTAGAGTGCGTGTGTTGTTTTTATTTTTCCGCCTAGTCATTTGAGTTAATTGGCTGGATTTTATTCAAGTAGAGTGCGTGTGTTGTTTTTATTTTTCCGCCTACTCATTTGAGTTAATTGGCTGGATTTTATTCAAGCAAGTGTTTATAGTTTTTATTTTTTCGCCTACTAACTTGAGTTAAATGGCTAGATTGTATTTTCAGTCGTACTCGTTTGAGTAGGACTTGTAATTTTCATTCTTTATTTTTCCGCCTACTCACTTGAGTTAAATGGCTGGATTTTATTTTTCGCCTACTCGCTAGGAGTTAAATGGTCGTACTTTATTTTGATGTAAGTATTGTAGAAAGCCCTGCAATCACATTTATTTTCTCCTACTCGTTTGAGTAGGACTCGCTTTCATTTCAGTCCTACTCGTTTGAGTAGGACATGCAATTTTCTGCTTTTATTTCCCGCCCCAACTCGTTTGAGTGGGACCTGCAAATTTCAATTATGCAATTTTCAGCTTTTATGTGTAACTTAGTTTTATTTTTGTCTCTTGTTATATGTTTGAATGAGTGCGAGTGTGTTTAATTGTAATAACTCTTCTAATGTTAGGGTATTTTTCTTTTCTTCTTATTTTCTTTATAACCTTTCATCGAATAGTTTAGAACGCTCGCATAACCAAACATATAAGCTATCCCCATTACGATGAGTGGCTAATTGCTTTTAGCCCTCGCTATCGAAGAGCTTTGAGATCTAAAATGTTTTAAATAACCAAATGTCTAATTTTTCAATTTAATTAAACACTTAAGGTTTACCCCGGGTTAACGACGCGTAGAACCACATATCGATGTGTGGGCTCTATTTCCGTTATCCATATGCTAGCTAGCCGAGAGGTCATGCGTATGGACAGATCACCCTTGGGTAAATAGAGTTCTGCACTAACCCTCGAGAGAGGAAGCGCGCTTACTCTACCGGATTGGGTTCCCCACCCAATAGCAGGGTTCTTAGCGTATTGCAGGCATTAAGGGGAATCCTTCGTCGGATGAGAGCCCGGTCGAATAGCCCTAATGTCCAGGTGAACGATATTCCTAGAGATTGGTGAGCTCATTATTTTGAACCTCCACGGGCAAGTTTCCGCTTTAATTAAATTGAAACTTTAGATATCTAGTTATTCAAATCTATTTTTAATTCTAACGTAATTCGATACCGGGAGTTATCTCTTCATCGACTATTTTCTTAAATCTATTTTCGTCCTATTTTTATTACAAACCCTCAACTTACTATTTAGGTATAATAATAGTGTTTTCGGAGCAGTAGGGGTAATCAACCCATTCCTGGGAATAATACGACCTCGGTATTCTCCCGAATATCGAGTACTACTTGCGATTGGTGCACTTGCCTACCCTAGCAAGCCCGCGGCGATCTACTCACCGAACCAACCACAGTAAGAGTTTGTTCGCGGGCCAATCAAGTTTTTGGCGCCGTTGCCGGGGAGCTCTTTGAGTTGTTATTCCGAATCCGAAGTCTATTACTTTTACCTTTATTTCAAAAACTAAAAAAAAAATCTTGTAAACTCTTCTTCAAAATCCAATCCAACAAAAAAAAGAAGTTAATTTTCTACTTTCTATTTTAGGGTGTATGTCCCGTGGACAGCCTTCAGAGACTAAAAATTTGGATTTCGATCCTGAGATCGAACGCTCGCTTGCGCGTATTCGGTCTCAACGCCGAAATCCCTCTTTGGATCCCGAAGAATCCATCGGAGAACCCTCTGCCATTGCTATGGCCAACCCCAATCCGAACACGGTCGTCGAGCGTACAATGTCATATTATGCCCGACCGAATTTGGACGATACTAGGTCCAGTATTGTTCGCCCGACGATGGCGAACAATAATTTTGAGATGAAATCGAGCATTATCCAAATGATCCAAAATGCCGTGCAGTTCGACGGACAGCCGGATGAGGACCCAAACGTTCATTTGTCTAGTTTTTTGGAGATTTGAGATACTTTTAAGATCAATGGCGTCACTAATGACGCCATTCGTTTGCGCCTTTTTCCATTCTACCTCAGATCCAAAGCTAAGGCGTGGTTGAATTCCCTCCCACGAGGATGTATCACCACCTGGGCCGACCTTGCCGAACGGTTCTTAACGAAGTATTTTCCGCCCGCCAAAACTGCAAAGTTGCGAGCAGACATTTCTTCGTTCGTGCAGAACGATTCCGAGTCTCTTTTTGAGACTTGGGAGCGATTTAAGGAATTCCTCTGCAAGTGTCCGCATCATGAGCTGCCTGCGTGGTTGCAGGTCCAAATCTTCTACAATGGGCTTAATTATCAGACGCGTCAAATGATTGACACGGCTGCCTGGGGTACCTTGAATAATAAGACCCCCGAGGCTGCCCAAGCTCTTATTGAAGAGATGGCTATGAACGCCTACCAATGGAACGTCCCACTGGGACGTCCCAAGTAGGCGGTCGGCCTCTTTAAAGTGGATGCCACTGCCCACTTAGCCCTTCAAGTTGAAAGGCTGACGAAGCAGGTGGCTGAGATGTCAGCTGCCTCCACCACTCCGCCATGGGCGATTCCCCCTAATGCCAGCGTAGCAAATGGATTTGTAGACTATGTGGGAAATGCTGGGCGACCTTCCTTCAACCCCAATAACAACCCTTATAGTAATAACGATAATCCGGGTTGGAGGAACCACCCCAACTTCTCATGGAGCAATGCGAATAATGCGCAACGCCCCCCCCCCCCCCCCCAATTCTTTCACGCCCGGATTTCTGCCGCCTCCCCCTCTTCCAAAACCCTCCCCGATGGAGGATAATTTTTCTAAATATATAGATTCCAAAGAGTCAAATATCTGGAACATCACCAGATCGCTAAAAAACTTAGAACTCCAGGTTGGACAGCTTGCGCGAATGATGTCCGAGCGCGCTCTTGGGGCACTGCCGGGAAACACGGAGCCCAATCCGCGGGAAAATATCAACACTATAACCCTCCGTAGCGGATAGGAGGTGATCGATCCAAAACAGGACCGATCCTCAGGTACATATTTCACCTCCGACCCCTCTTCCCCCTTCTTCGATTACGCCGCCCTTACAAATTTTAAATGAAAAAATTATTAAAACGCCCTTGCCATATCCGCACAAGCTCAATAGTGCGCGTAAGGACGCGCAATATGAAAAATTTATTTTATTATTAAAACAAATTCATATTAATGTTCTCTTCTGCGAGGCAATCTCTCAGATGCCTAAATATGTGAAATACTTAAAATAACTTCTTTTCAATAAACCAAAATTAGAAAATATTTCGCATATTTCTCTTAATGCTGACTGCTCAGCGGCTCTTACTAATAAATTGCCCGTAAAAAGAAATGACCCGGGACGGTTCTCCATCCCGTGCCTTTTTGGCAATATATTAGTAAAATATGCTCTTGCAGATTTAGGCGCGAGCATTAATTTGATGCCGTTCTCGCTCTTTCAAAAATTAGGTTTGGGCACTCCGGCCCCTACTAAAATGCGAATCCAACTAGCGGATCGCTCGGTTAAGTTTCCCGTCGGGGTAGTGGAGGACATACTTGTAGGAGTTGATAAGTTTATCTTTCCGGTAGACTTCGTCATCTTGGACATCGAGGAGGACACTGATGTACCAATTATACTCGGTCGCACTTTTCTCGATACCTCCCGCGCATTAATTGATGTCAGTAACGGCCGTCTCCTCCTTCAGGTAGGAGATGATGAAGTTACTTTCTCTATTAATCCCTCCATAGGAGACTCGTCATCGAGCGATGACTTTTGTTATAATTTAGACACATATCTCGGAGATTGTTCTTCCCCTATTTTTGAGTCTACTTTTTTAAACGACGATATTTATGCACTCGAAAATTTTAACTGCGATGAGGAAACCTCTATAGACTTGTCTTTCGAACTAATTGGTAAGAAAGACATAGGAATTAAAACCTCATTAGAAGAACCGCCCTGCCTTGAACTCAAACCCCTACCCGATTCACTCAAATACGCCTTTTTGGGGAAAGATGATACACTCCCTGTTGTCATTTCTTCGCATTTGAGCGAATCGGAGACTTCCGATTTATTGGGAGTTTTGCTTAAACATCGCCACGCAATTGCGTGGCAAATTTCTGATGTCAAAGGGATTAACCCGTCTTTCTGCACCCATAAGATTTTCCTTCTCGATAATTGCCGCAAAACTATTCAGCCGCAGCGACGTCTTAACCCGAACATGAAAGACGTCGTTAAGGCCGAAATTATTACATTATTAGATGCGGGATTATTTATCCCATATCAGAGAGTACGTGGGTTAGTCCCATTCACGTGGTGCCCAAAAAGGGCGGTCTTACCATAGTGGAGAATGAGCACAATGAACTCGTCCCAACTCGTACTGTTACGGGTTGGCGGGTGTGCATCGATTATAGAAAACTAAATGAAATCACCCGTAAGGATCATTTCCCACTACCATTTTTAGACCAAATTTTAGAGCGTTTGTCCGGTCATCCGTATTTTTGTTTTCTTGATGGATTATCGGGGTTTTTCCAAATCTCCATTTCCCCCGATGACCAAGAGAAAACAACTTTTACCTGCCTGTTTGGTACCTTCACATATCGAAGAATGCCATTTGGCCTCTGCAACGCGGCCGCTACATTCCAACGATGTATGCTGGCGATCTTTGGTGAGCTGGTAGGAGACATTATGGAAGTCTTTATGGATGACTTTTCTGTTTTCGGAAGCTCTTTCCCGTCCTGTCTTCGTAATTTAGATCGTGTCCTTCAGCAATGCGAGGACACGCATCTTGTTTTAAATTGGGAAAAATGTAACTTTATGGTTCGAGAAGGTTTGGTTCTCGGCCATATGATTTCGTCTAAAGGGATGGAGGTCGATAAGGCCAAAGTTGAAATTATCAAAAAACTTCCCCCGCCTTCAACGTTAAATCTATTAGGAGTTTCTTAGGGCACGCGGGCTTTCATAGGTGTTTTATTCAAGATTTTTCAAAAATAACAAAGCCGCTTACTCGCCTCTTGGAAAAGGAATCAAATTTTGTCTTTGATAGCGAATGCGAGTCTGCCTTTAATTTCATAAAACAAAAGCTTATCAATTCGCCTATTTTAGTGGCGCCCGATTGGACCCTTCCGTTCGAGATTATGTGCGATGCTAGTGATATTGCCGTAGGTGCATTTCTTGGCCAACGTATAAACAAATATTTTCATCCTATTTACTACGCTAGAAAGACACTCACATCCGCACAAGGAAATTACACGACAATTGAAAAGGAACTTTTAGCCGTCGTATTTGCTTTTGATAAGTTTCGCTCGTATATTACGCTATCCAAAGTTATCGTATTTATCGACCATTCTGCCTTAAAATATTTGTTAGCGAAAACGGACGCCAAACCCCGCCTTCTTCGATGGATCCTCCTCTTGTAGGAGTTCGATTTAAAGATCCAGGATAAAAGGGGCGCGGAAAATTTAGCCGCCGATCACCTCTCCCGCTTAGAAAATCCCGCTGCGGAAGCGCTCGTCGAATCTGACATAAATGACAGATTCCCCGAGGAACCCCTCCTAGCCATAACTACTAGTTCATCTTCCCCGCCTTGGTTCGCAGATTTTGCAAACTATTTAGTTGCGCGGGTACTTCCAAAAGACTTTTCAAGACAGTAAAAGAAGAAATTTTGTTCTGACTTGAAATATTTCTTTTGGGAGGACCCTTTTCTTTTTCGTATCTGCGCGGACCAAGAGGTCCGCAGATGTGTCGTGGGTGTGAAGTGCACGCAAATCCCTAGACACTGCCATGAGGGTCCGGCTGGTGGGCATTATCAAGCTAACCGGACCGCGCGGAAGGCGCTAGAGGCGGGCTTCTTTTGGCCCACTCTATTCAAAGACGCTCACAATTTTGTGCTCGCATGCGATAGCTGTCAGCGGTCGGGTAACATCTCTCGTCGCGACGAGATGCCCCAAAACATGTTTTTAGAGTGCGAAGTCTTCGATTTATGGGGCATAGATTTTGTTGGCCCCCTACCTCCGTCTTTCAAAAATATGTATATTTTAGTAGCGGTCGACTACGTATCGAGGTGGGCGGAAGCACAAGCTCTCCCCACCAACGATGCGCGAATCATCGTTACATTTCTTAAAAAACTATTTCGAGCTTCGGCACTCCGCGCGCTATTGTAAGCGATAGGGGGACGCATTTCTGCAACACCCAGATGGCTAAGATGTTTGATAGATATGGCGTCACACACAAAATTACCACCCCCTACCACCCGCAAACTAGTGTCCAAGTAGAGGTAGTCAATCGAGAGATAAAGCGCATATTAGAGAAAACCGTTTCACTTAATAGGAAAGATTGGTCCATCAAACTCGACGATGCGTTGTGGCCTTATCGTACCGCATACAAAACCGTAATTGGTTGTAAGCCGTATCGATTAGTCTACGGCAAAGCGTGTCATCTCCCCATAGAATTAGAACATCGAGCACTTTGGGCTTTAAAACTTTTAAATCTCGACGCTAGCTTAGCCGCCCAAAATAGAAAACTGCAACTAAACGAGCTCGATGAATGGCGTGCCAACGCTTACGAGAGCAATAAGTTCTATAAGGAGCGTTCTAAGTTTTATCATGACCGAAAACTCAAGCCCCAAAAAACATTTTCTCCGGGCGATCTTGTCCTTCTTTATAACTCACGACTTAGACTTTTCCCCAGGAAACTTAGATCACGTTGGTCCGGCCCTTTCAAAGTTGAAGAGGTTTGGCCTTATGGGACCGTACTCGTCTCCCACCCGGATTAAAGGCTCGTTTAAAGTGAACGGTCATCGCTTAAAATTATACATAGCAGGCGATCCTGTGGGTGGTAATTTCGAATCCGTAACCCTCCTAGATATATAAACCACAAACATAGTCAAGCTACGTGACTATAAACAAAGCGCTCCTGGGAGGCACCCCTTGTTTATCTTTTTCGCTATCTCTTTACCTTTTTCTTTGTTATCTTTCTTCCTAATGCAGGGTTCCTAAACTACGCCTTCCCCACCTCCTATCAGGGAAGCTTCTACCCCCCCCCCCCCCCCCCCGAAATTTCGTTTCTTTGTATATACTCTCTTCCCTGTTTTGTTCCGCATACTTACGTTACAACATTAGGGACAATGTTGGACTTAAGTATGAGGGTGTTTTATCGCTTTCTTTTTCGCACTTCTATTTTCTGTACTGTATTTCTATTTTCTGCACTTCCAACAAAAAAATATCTGAAATATATATATCAAAAAAAAATTATCTACAAAAAAAATATCTGAAAAAAAAATTATATCAGAAAAAAAACAAACAATTTAAAAAAAAACTTAAAAATCTAAAAAGCCCCAAAACTTAAGGTCTAATTTTTTTTTGTCTTTAAAATGTTTTTTTCTGTCTTTTTAAACCAAAAATCCCCAAAAAAAATTGTAAAACAAAATATCAAAAATATTATAAAATAAAAAACCAAAATTATAAACCAAAATTCCAAAAAAAAAATTAGTTTCATTTTGTACAAATCTGTGTAAATATTTTTGTAAATAATCTTCTCTCTCCCCCTTCCTTTTCTCTCTCATTCTTGTAAATACCGTCTCTTTTTCTCGCAATTTCTGGAAAACCTTAAAAATCTAAAAAAAGATAATAAGTTCAAAAAAAATTCAAAAAAAATGAGTTTATGAAAAAACTCTAAAAAAATGTATTAGGAAAATAAAAATACAAAAAAAAAGAGATAATAAATAAAAAACACAAAAAATGATGAAAAAACTCTAAAAAACTAAAAAATATTTTGAAACTAATAAATCAAATATACTATCCTTAATTTTCTTGCTATCCAAAAATTTTGCTTTGAGTTTATTTATATGTGAATTTTATTAATTCTCTGTTTGCTATTCGTTTGTGAATTATAGATTGAAAAATTGAAATATTCGGGGTTAAGTTTTAAAGAATTCATTATGCTTTGTTAAAAATAGCAAACTCGTTTTAGGCACTACTTCTAATTTTTCATTGATAGGAGCACATGTATTATGTTAGACAATAACGACTATAAGATTCAATTATGTTTTCTTTTAGCTTTCTGAAAAATTGGAACTTACAATTTATTAAGGTTGCTCTCAAAATTGTTTTTTAATAAAAAATCTAGTTTTCTTTTCTCACCTTTCTTATCATGCACTACTTGGCATGATAAATTTGTTATCCTTAAAAGATTCTATGTCAATGGGAATAAGATTTCGTTCCGTAAACATAGACACCCAATAGATTAAAAAGATTATATGTTATGGAGTAAGAGGATAAAATTTATTACTCCTACACATATACATTGGGTTAAAATTTATTATGAAGTTGAAACAAAAAATGATATTAGGAAAATAAGATTTCATTTTCCTAATAATCCAAAAAGAAAAAAAATGGAGGTTCGAGAAAAAATTACCTCGCCTCAAAATCAAAACCCTCTTCATAAACCAACATCAATCCCCTTGCCAATTTCACGATTCTAGATTTAATTCAAAAATCTATTTGAGAGCATAATTTGTAAATTCCATTATTTCCAGTAAAACTCCTATAGGCTAAAAGTTCATATAATTCAAAACTATTCTTGTTAATCTAACCATTATAATTATTACTTTCTATTTGATTATATCAAGAAGTCTTTTGGCCAAAACTTTTGCGCTATTTAAATCATCTTCATAAATTTAGGACTTAACTCTTACACCCCGTTTATTTATTTAGATCTCTCTTATAATTGATTAAGCGGTAGCTAAACTTAGAGTTTTTTCTATTCCTTATAAGTTCACCTCAAACTTTTGCTCTGAAATAGCAAAAGCTTAAGTATGGGGGTATTTGATGAATTGTAAATATACCTAGTTTTATGTACATTATATCAGTCGTTTTACTTTATTTTTGTCATTTTTATTTATTTTTGTTCAATAAAATGTTTCTTTTATTGTAAATATTTTGCAAATTTATTTTATTTTGTTTTGTAGATAAAAAGCAAAAAATCTGCCCAAAATACACATGTCACGCCCGTGTACTGATGGTCACGCACGTGACCTGGGCATGACCCGTCAAATGCCAGTGAAATCAAAGATTTTTGAAGAGAAAAGCATGACACGCCCGGCCACACGCCCGTGTCAATCCGACACGGGGCGTGACCAAGCCCGTGTCCATCCCGCTCGACGATTTCAACTCGACGTTCGTTGAATCAAGAGGGACACGCCCATGTCTGATGAGCGCCACACCCGTGTCAGCCCGATACGCCCCGTGCCGAAGCCCGTGACCATCTCTCGACAATTTCTGCTCGACGTTTGTCGAGTGTTGACTCAACCCGACACGCCCACCGTCACGCCCGTGACCAGGGGCGTGACTTTCTCCACCTCGCCCGACAAACTGCCACCGGAGAATCCCGAAGTCAACAACGCCTTTAATCGCCGACTGACACGCCCACCGTCATGTCCGTGACCAGGGGCGTGACCGCCGCATTTTTGGCTGCAAAGTCAAATCGCCGTCAAATCCGTCACTTCACCGAAATCTGCTGTTTAATAGAGCTGACACGCCCCCCGACACGCCCGTGTCGGCGGGCGTGTACTTGGAAATTTTTTCCTATTTAAGGGCAGCTGCTGTATGAGTTCAGGGTTCCAATTTTTGAACCATTTTGTTGACTAGGGCTGCTGTTTGGAGCTTGCTGACACGCCCCCTCTCCTTTTTAAGTTTGTATGTTTGAACTCTTGTAATCAACACTTTTTTGTCATAAAAATCGTTATTATTTCATCCTTACATGCTTTCAAATTTCTCCAAAAAGCCTCCTTTTCATCAATCTTATGTACTTTTATTTTCATTTTCATGGTGCGTGTGTGCGTGTATGAGCTTAAACTTGCGAAATTTATGTTTTTAAAACGAAAACCTTTTTATTATACTTCCATTTTTATCAAATTTCTAGCCGTTACTATGACCATTTTTTATCATATTCTTTAAAGAATCAGTTAGACTTATGGGTTTTACTTTCATTTTCTGTTTTTACACCCTTTTAACCCGATTTACAAAGCTTTAAAAACAGATAATGCGTTATTATAATTTTTCAAGAACTTAGAATTTTTGCAATTACAAAAAAATATTTTCGCTCGAACAATTTTTATTTTCACTTTTTAAGCATTTCTATCAAAATCTAACGGTAAAAATGTAAACGTTTTAATTTTTCGGACATTTGCCTTTCTCACTTTAATTTGAAAACTTTTTGCTCAAATAATTTTTATTTTGCCTTTTTATGCATTTCTACTGCATTCCAGAGGTAGAAATGCAGTCATTTTAATTGTTTAATAACTTTGTTTTTCTTATTTCTCGCCCGAGTGCGTGAGTGTATGAGATAATCTTTATCGTCTTAGTTAATTCATGCAAGTGTGTGTGTGTGTGTGTGTGTGTGTTTATTTATGTTGAGTGCGTGAGTAGTTATATTCAAGTAGAGTGCGTGTGTTGTTTTTATTTTTCTGCCTACTCATTTGAGTTAATTGGCTGGATTTTATTCAAGTAGAGTGCGTGTGTTGTTTTTATTTTTCCGCCTACTCATTTGAGTTAATTGGCTGGATTTTATTCAAGCAAGTGTTTGTAGTTTTTATTTTTCCGCCTACTCACATGAGTTAAATGGATGGACTGTATTTTCAGTCCTACTCGTTTGAGTAGGACTTGTAATTTTCATTCTTTATTTTTCCGCCTACTCACTTGAGTTAAATGGTTGGATTTTATTTTCCGCCTACTCGCTAGTAGTTAAATGGTCGGACTTTATTTTGATGTAAATATTTAAGAAAGCCCTGTAATCGCATTTATTTTCTCCTACTCTTTTGAGTAGGACTCGCTTTCATTTCAGTCCTACTCGTTTGAGTAGGACATGCAATTTTCAGCTTTTATTTCCCGCCCCCACTCGTTTGAGTGGGACCTGCAAATTTCAATTATGCAATTTTCGGCTTTTATGTGTAACTTAGTTTTATTTTTGTCTCCTGTTATATGTTTGAATGAGTGCGGGTGTGTTTAATTGTAATAACTCTTCTTGTACAACCCTGTGTCTGGCGAGCGGGTCCCGCCAGGAAGGTTGAGCAGGCCTGTCCCCGCGACCCGCACCCGAGCGACAGAACGGGCTGAACGACTGAAGGGCTGGCCCGCTCCCGCCCATCTCAGGCGAGCGAGCTGGCGACCCGCAGCAAGTGAGCCGGACCCGCGATTGGCGACCCGCCGGCCAACCCCCCGTACGCGACCTGGCTGCCGATCCGCCCGGCAGAAGACAGGCAGCTCGCCCCTATCGGCTCGCGCTCGCCCAGGGAGGATAAGCGAGCCACGAAGCCAGACCGCGCCCGCCTCCTGCGGGAGAACTGAAGGCGAGCTGACCGCCCGGGGGTGCGAATAGCTACTCAGAACAGCGGAGCCTCGCTGTTGGCAGACCAGGTTGGACTGCGTATAGCTGTTCAGAACAGCGGAGTTTGGCTATTGGCAGACCCAACTAGGGGCCTTTTGGTACTTCCAGGTCAGTCCTTTTGGTTATTGGCAGTTCAGATTCTGAAAAGCTATAAATAAGACCCAAGGGGTACCTCAGAGGACACGCTGGCAGTGCCTCCTTGCTCTCATTCTCAAGTGTTCTCTGAGGGTACCTTAGCTCGGCTCTTGGCTAAGGAGGGGAAGCGCTCAGAGATCTTCCGGGTTTGTGGTGGGACCTCCCTGCCGAGCCCTTGGGTCTGTTTTCTCTTGTCTCTCTCGTTGTTTTTCTTGCAGGAGCGAAGTAGGCGCGAGACCACCCCTTCCCCAAGGGTAGAACTCCACAAGAGGCCGGATTCCGGTCTCAACATTTTGGTGCGGTGAGCGTGGAGAGTGGTCAGGGTAGAAAAGCTTCGGCGAGCACAATGACGGGAGGTCAGGGATTGGACAGACAGGACTCGCCACCCCCCCCCCCCCCCGCCTCTCGCAACGGTGGGGATGTTGGAGGATTTCAGGAATGAGGTGCTGAGCCTCGTCAAGTTCGCACTCGGCGCGCGGGCCGAGTGCTCGACTCCGGCGATCCCGATCGCGGCCGCCCCCTCTTTCGGCGAGGACGCCCCCGGCAGGCGAGCCGGGAAGGAGGTGGCAGAAGAAGGCCGAGGAAGCGAGCTCCCGGGGCGCGAGCTCTTCCCCGGCTCGGCAGGCCGAGGCCGGTTCGGCGAGTTGGGCCCGCGAGACTCGCCGGCCCGCCAGGTGGGGGGAGGCAGCCCCTTCAGCGAGCTGGTCTCCTCAGCTCCAGTACCAGACGGATTCAGGGAGCCCGAGATGACCTACTACACCGGGAAGGGAGACCCGGTTCAGCACGTCCAGTGGTTCGAGGACGTAGTCTCCATCCGTCAGATGTCGGACGGATTCAAGTGCCGCCTCTTCGCCATCACCCTCCGAGAGAAGGCAAGGGAGTGGTTCCACCAGCTGCCGGCCAGTTCCATCTATTGCTTCGAGGACCTGCGCCGAGGGTTCATGTTGAGGTTCACTACCTCAAAGAAGAGGAAGAAGGAGTCTGAGTCCCTGTTCCACATAAAGCAGGGGGTGAACGAGACGTTGGGGAGCTACGTCGATCGGTTCCAGGAGGAGGTTACCCAAGTCCAGGAGATGCCGGGCCACAGTCTGATGATGGCCTTCACACTGGGCCTGCAGCAGGGTTTCTTCCGCATGGAGCTGAAGAGAATTCCCCCCCTCTCCTACGAGGAGCTGATGGAGAGGGCGGCGAGAGAGGTCGACGGGGAGGCGTCGAACCCAGAATTTGCAAGGAAGTTGGCCAGGTGGGCGACTGAGGAGGAAAAGGAGTCGAAGGGAGGAAGAGGACAGGAAGAGAGGAGGGGGAGCCCAGGCAGAGGGAGCAGAGGGAGCAGAGGCAGCTCCAAGGACAGCAGCCGGGGTGGGGGCGTCAGGAGCCCGACCGTAGGCTGGGCTGGAGACCAGAGTGGCAGGGGCAGGGGCCACAGAGGGGATACTACGGGAGAGGTCACTATCAGGGGAGGCAGGACCAGTTCCACCCACCAGGCTGGAGGCAGGGTCAGAGGCCGCGGCTCCCCGATCAGGAGGAGGCCATGGCCATAGCTCTGGGAGCAAGGAGAGGGGTCATGAGAAGGAGGAGAAGAGAGTTCAGGGTGGAGCTGCCCTACTGCGACTTCCATCAGGAAGAGGGGCACGCAACAGCAGGAGGAGGTGCGGCAGGAAGTGAGGATCGAGGAGGTCCTGCCTCGGGCGGAGGAGGATCGCTGTGAAGACCGGGTGGATGTGGGGACCCGAGGAGGGATCGGAGTGATCCACGGGGGAGTGGGAGTCGAGGCTTCCCGCAAGGCAAGTCTCCACACCATGTATCGGCGGAGCGTCGCCTCTACGTCCCAAACCCCGCCGCCAGAGGAGAGGATCACCTTCTCCAGAAGTGATATGCCGGACCACGAGGATCCGTTCTGTGATGCGCTGGTCATCAAGGCCGCCATCGAGAACTTCACTGTCTCTCGGATCCTCGTGGACAATGGGAGCTCCGTGAACGTCGTCTTCAAAAAGGCGTTTGACGCGATGCAGGTGGAAGCTAAGAGGGTGCTGGCCTCGGACGGGCCCTTGTTCGGGTTCTCGGGAGAAAGGAAGGAGGTAGAGGGAGGAGTCGGCCTCCATGTCACCCTGGGGGGCAGTCCCGAAACTGCAAGTTCGTCATTATGGACGCCCCCAGCAGCTACAGAGCAATCTTCGGGAGGCCCCTGATCAGCGCCTTCCGCTGCGTCCCCTCGTCTTTCCATCAGTGCCTGAAGTTCAACGCTGAGGGGGTGCAAGTCAGGGTTAGGGGAGACCCGAAGGTGGTGCGGGAATGCTACGTCACCGCGGTAAACACCATCTCTTGGCAGGAAGGAGCCGAGGAGATGGGGCGGAGGATGGAGGAGGACGAGCAGGAAGCCGGAGAGGTGGAGCTGGGGGCGAAGGACTGCGCAGAGAAGGCGGAAGGAGGAGATATGGAGGAAGTGGCCGAAGTGAGGGCCGTAGGAGGGGAGATGGAGGTAGAGGTCCCCGTTCCGGAGGAAGGGGACGCCGAAGGATGGGGGGAGCAGTCCAGGCTGGAGGCCGCAGAGGAGGTGGTGGAACTGGAAGTGCTCACCCGCGGAGGCAGGGTGGAGAGGATCCGCGTCAGCGGGGGGCTGACCCCGGAGGACCAGGGCAGGATGCTGGAGTGCATCCAGAAGAACGTGGACATCTTCGCCTGGAGCGCCGCGGAGATGCCGGGGGTTGACGCGGATGTGGCTTGCCACCGCCTCAACCTGGACCCGGGAACACGCTCCGTCCAGCAAAAGAAGAGGTCCACGGCGGACAGGCTGGCGGAACACATCAGGGAGGAAGTGGCGAAGCTTCTCAAAGCCGGCTTCGTGTCCGAAATTCAGTACCCCGGCTGGGTCTCAAACGTTGTGATGGTTAAAAAAGGAGACGGCCGCTGGCGGTTGTGTATCGATTTCTCTCTTCTTAATAAAGCTTGTCCTAAGGACTGTTACCCTTTGCCTCGGATCGACGCGCTGGTTGATTCCGCCGTCGGCTTTTCTGTAATGAGTTTTTTAGATGCCTTTTCAGGTTACCACCAGATCAGGATGCACCCCCCGGACATCAAGGATGTCTCATTCATCACAGGGGACGTCTGCTATTGCTACAAGATGATGCCGTTCGGGCTGAAGAACGCTGGGGCCACCTACCAAAAAATGATGGATAGGGTCTTCAAGGAACAGAGGGGGAGGAACTTGGAGGTATACGTGGACGACCTCATGATCAAGAGCCGGGACGTGGACTCCCACCTCCGGGACCTGGAGGAGACGTTCGCCACCCTGCGCAGATACAAGATGCGGCTGAATCCCCTTAAGTGCGTTTTTGGGGCTAGCCGAGGGAAGTTCTTGGGGCACCTCCTCACCCCCACGGGGGTCGAGCCGAACCCGGACAAGGTCAAGGCTATCCTGGAGTTGGGGTCCCCGCGGAATGCGAAGGAGGTCCAGCGGCTGACAGGGAAGCTAGCAGGACTGAGCCGCTTCCTTTCTCGGGCAGGGGAGAAGTACTCCCCCTTCTTCAAAACGCTGAGGGGATGCCAGAGGTTCGAATGGAGCAAGGAATGTGAAGAGGCCTTCCAGGTCCTCAAGGTGCAGTTGACACAAGCTCCGCTGCTCCAGGGGCCGAAGGAGGGTGAGGATTTGTTCTTATATCTCGGGGTTGGGGCAGAGGCCTTGAGCTCCGTCTTAGTACGTGAAGAGGGGAAGAGGCAGCTCCCCATTTATTATGTCAGCCGGGTCCTGAGGAAGGCCGAGCTCCGGTACCCGATCCTGGAGAAGCTTGCATTCGCATTAATCATCTCGGCTCGAAGGCTACGACCCTACTTCCAGGCACACTCAATCCGAGTGGTGACCGACCATCCTCTCCGCAACGTCTTCGAGGGGGTGGAGCATTCAGGCCGGCTGGCCAAGTGGTCGGTGGAGCTAAGCGAGTTCGATGTCTCTTTCGTTCCGCGACTCTCGATCAAAGCTCAGGCGATGGCCGATTTCCTGGCCGACTACGTGGTGGAAGTAGCGGAGGAGGAGCTCACCCGCCCGACTCCTTGGAAGGTGAGGGTGGATGGAGCCTCAGGAAGGCATTCTCTCGGAGTAGGAGTGATTCTGGAAAACCCTCAAGGGACTCGGATCGAGCAGACGGTGGTGGTGCATTTTCCCATTACCAACAACCAGGCTGAGTACGAAGCAGTGATAGCGGGACTACGCCTGGCCAGGGAGTTGGGGGTGCTGGATGTGGAGGTCCTGACCGACTCCATGGTGGTGGCTTCCCAGATCTACGGGGAGTTCGAAGCAAGGGAGCCCGCTTTGAAGTTATACTTGGCCAAAGTAAAGGGGGTCATAGGGACCTTCCAGACCTTCTCCATCCGGCACGTGCCAAGGGGGGAGAATGAGCAGGCCGACCAACTGGCGAAGCACGGCCCCCGGGCAGGGGGCACCATCACCGACCTGTTTCGCCCCTCCATCGAAGAAGGAGAGCTCATGGAGATCGATCAGCAGCCCTCGTGGATGGACCCAGTAGTAGTTTTCCTCTCCACGGGAGAGTATCCGGAGGGAGTAGACAGGAAGAAGCTGAGGCACAAGTCCGCCTACTACCACCTTAAAGACGGGCAGCTATACAGAAAGACCCTCTCTGGGATGCTGGCCCGCTGCGTGTCCGAGGGCGAGGCGCAGAGGATCTTGGAAGAAGTCCACTCCGGGGAGTGCGGGAGTCATTCCGGGAGTCGGACCCTGGAGGGGAGGATAGTCAGGCAGGGGTATTTCTGGCCCACCCTGGGCCGGGACGCCGCGGGGTTCGCAAGAAGATGTCATAAGTGCCAGCTGTTCGCCCCCCTCCAGCTACAGCCGGCCCAACAACTCAAGAGCATCACGGCCCCCTGGCCCTTTGCAATCTGGGGAATGGATCTGGTTGGACCGTTCCCCCAGGCCAGCGGCCAGAGAAGATTCCTCCTAGTGATGATCGACTACTTCTCAAAGTGGATGGAGGTGAAGGCATTGGCCAAGGTGACCTCCCAGGTAATCAGGAACTTCGTTTGGGGGGAGATCATCTGTCGCCATGGGCTGCCCCAGGCCATCGTCACGGACAACGGGCCTCAGTTCGCCAGTGCCGAGTTCACCAGTTTCTGCGAGCAGCTTGGGATCGACCTCAGATTCGCCTCGGTCCACCACCCCAGGAGCAACGGGCAGGTGGAGGCGGCAAACAAAATCATCGTCAATCTCCTCAAGAAGAAGGTGGAAAACTTGAGGGGGAGCTGGGTGGAGCAGCTCCCCGTCGTTCTTTGGGCCCTTAGAACCACTCCTAACACGGCCACGGGGGAGACCCCCTTCAAGCTCTCCCATGGGTGCGAGGCGGTGCTCCCCATAGAATTTGAAGTTCAAACACCGCGAGTCGGAATGGCCAAGGAGGGCAGAGAGGAATGGCAAGCCGAGAACGGGGAGGAACTGAGACTCTCCCTTGACATGGTGGAAGAGTTGAGGGATCTTTCGGCCATCCGACAGGAGGAGGTCAAAAGGAGGATGGCAAAATACTTTGACAAACATGTCAGGGTCAAGCAGTTCACGGAAGGGGACCTGGTACTGAAGAAGGCGGACGCGGCAGGAAGGTCAGCGTCCGTAGGGAAACTCAACCCCAGCTGGGAAGGGCCATTCATTGTGAAGGAAGCTTTGAAGTCGGGGGGCTATCGGCTCCAAAATGTAGAGGGCGAGGCCCTGAGTCTCACCTGGAGTGGAGACGACTTGAAGAGATTTTTTCCCTAATTTCCTGTAAGCAACACGATTTATTACAATGAAGCTTTTCTTCTCTCCCCCCAGGATTGTCATACTTAAGCTTGCTCAGAGAGTTGGAATGAACTTGGACCCCGAGAAGATCCCGCTGCCAGGCTCCCACCTAGCTGGCAGGGCCGGAAGTCACTCGGTGTCATCCCTAGCCTCGAGAAGATCCCGCTGCCAGGCTCCCACCTAGCTGGCAGGGCCGGAAGTCACTCGATGGAATGAACTTGGACCCCGAGAAGATCCCGCTGCCAGGCTCCCACCTAGCTGGCAGGGCCGGAAGTCACTCGGTGTCATCCCTAGCCTCGAGAAGATCCCGCTGCCAGGCTCCCACCTAGCTGGCAGGGCCGGAAGTCACTCGATGGAATGAACTTGGACCCCGAGAAGATCCCGCTGCCAGGCTCCCACCTAGCTGGCAGGGCCGGAAGTCACTCGGTGTCATCCCTAGCCTCGAGAAGATCCCGCTGCCAGGCTCCCACCTAGCTGGCAGGGCCGGAAGTCACTCGATGGAATGAACTTGGACCCCGAGAAGATCCCGCTGCCAGGCTCCCACCTAGCTGGCAGGGCCGGAAGTCACTCGGTGTCATCCATAGCCTCGAGAAGATCCCGCTGCCAGGCTCCCACCTAGCTGGCAGGGCCGGATGTCACTCGATGGAATGACTCAGAAAGCAACGACCTGCGACCCAGAACAAATCGCGTTGTCGGACTTCCACCTAGCCGGCAAGGCCGGGAACTACTCGAAAAGCGTGCGCAGCAAGACGGAATCACAAGAGTTAGTCAAAAAAGAGGGAAAGGGTCTAGCATAGCCCCACCCTCAGACCCCAGGAAAGGTGGTCGAGTAAACGCAAAGGCCTGGCGAGAGTCCGCAGAGAATTAAGCATGCGGCCGAGGGACGAGCCAGCTCGCCTCGATCGGCGGACGAGCCAACTCGCCTCGCTCGGCGGACGGGCAGCCGCCTCGTCAGAGCCGGGCCGCAGGGGCAGGTCGCGCCATCCGGCAATGACAGCGTTGGAAAAATAAGGCAGGCGAAAAAGGCATTCGTAAAAGGAACAATAGCTAAAAATATGAAGTATAAGCGCAACTCGAACATACATCTCAGAACAGATTGTTACACATAATAATGTTCATCTAAAAAGTAAATTACAAAAAGTAAGGGGGGGCGCGAGATCTAGAAACCCTAAAGGGGCTGGAAGGCCTTGTCGCCAGGGTCCGGCACGGGGAGAAACAGCGCCGGCACAACGTCTTCCGCCGAAAGCTCTGCCGCCTCGCCCGTAAGCAGATCCACGCGCCGCAGCATTTGCATCATGTATTTCGCCGCGCTGGCCGCGTTCTTTTGCATTAGCACTTCCAGGTCATGGTCAGAGAGGTGCTCGCGCGGGCAGACCCTGCTGTCTGGAGGAGGAGCAGCGGCGGCGGCCTCCAGCTCGCGTACCCGGGCCTCCAGCGCCGCCTTCTCCTGGCCAAGGGTGGCGATCTCGGCACCCATTCGACTCGCCGTCGCCGCATCCTGAAAAAAGGAATGGGAATAATCATGAGCTGTGTTCGCGAGAGGGAGAGGGTAACTCAGGTTGAGCGCGTACCACCCCGCCCAGGTACTGCTCGAGGGTCTCCTCGGCAGCGGCGGCTCGCCCTCTCTGAAGGTCCGCGTCCACCCGAGCGAGCTTTCGGGCCTCTTCCTTCTCATCCGCTATCTTTTGGATGGACGCGGCGTTCCGCTCCACCTGGGTGCAGCGTCTCCCCACCATATGAGCCAGCTCCAAACCGCGCAGCTGGGCCCGCGCGCTCTCATGAATCAGCACTCGCGTCTCCTCCTTGTCATAAATGGCGGCGTCTTCGCACGAGTACAGACCAAAGGAGAAGCTGTACGCCTCCCCGCCGATAGTATCCTGCTCCATCCAGCTCGGCAGCAGGGTCGAGATCGTTGCACGGTTCGACTCCTTGTCCCACGCCAGGAGCGGGACGCCGAGCTCGTCCAAGTACTTCTCGCCGTAGCCGAAGTTACGATGCCCTCTCGGCACCGGCTCCGCAACGGCTTCAGACCCACCCGGCGGCGCGGAGGTGCCCGCCGCCCCGACCGGGGAGTCGCTGGTCGAAGCAACCAGCAGGGGCGAGGGGGCCTCAGTCGGCAAGATCGCGGGGGCCTTGCCCTTTCTTTGGCTCGCGGAGGGTTGTTGATCCGCGGTCTTCGCCGACTTCGGCGGAGGCGCTGACTGTCCGCCGCCCGGTCGCTTCTTGGCCGGGACCGATGGGATGTCGCGCTGGGCGGCATCCGCAGCCTGGGCGCGGGCGAGAACCCCGAGGGGAATCCGAGCGCTCTCGTAAGGGGGGTGAAGAGGGATGTCGCGTTCACCTGCGAAGAAGGGAAGGTGAGATGAAAGAAGAGTGGGAAAGTAAGGCCTAACGGAGACGAGTGGCAAACCTCCGCCCGGCGGGACAGCCGCGAGGTCGTCAAGGTGGCGGCGCAGGAACGCGACCTCAAAGTTCTTCCCGGCGAAGAACGCGCACAGATCAGCTTCGTGGCCGCCTAGGCTGGGTGGCCGGTAGCTCGCCTCGCTGAGCTGCACCGGCGAGAAGGGCACATTGCCGAAGTCCCCTTTGACGAACAGGAACTTCTTCAGCCAGTTGTGGCTCTTGTTAACTGTCTCCCGCACCTTGAGGTGGGCGCTGGAGAAGTAGGCCGTCCCGTCTCGATTCGCCCTGAAGGAGAACAGCTTCCGGAACACTGCGAGGCTGAACTCCACCCGCTCCTCTCGCAGGATGCAGGCGAACCCCATCATGACGGCGATGGAGTTCGGGGTCATCTGGCCCAGGACGACCCCGAAGTATTTTAGCACCTGGCGCACCTCGGGCCACAGGGGGAGTCGCAGGCCTACCTCAAAGTGAGCGAGAGGGATGGCGAGCTCATCCCTAGACAGGTCGTTGATTTTCTCCCCCTCTTCGGGTCGCCTCGCAGAGAACCCGGCTGGGATGTGGTCGCCTAGAGCTTCCAAGTACTCGCGCTCTGTGATAACGGCGCGAGGGAAATCATGCTCGGAGAAGGTCCAAGCGCACTTGCTTCGGCCGTCCACGTCGCCGCCGCCTCCGCCCATCCCCGTCGAGTCGCCGCCGAACGCGCGAGAAAAAGCCAGAAGGCGAATACAGACGATACTCCGCGGGAACGGGAAGCAAGAAAGTTTGGAATCGGTGGAGAAATTAGGGCCTGCAAGGCCTATTTATAGGGAAAGAGAAAGGGCGGGAAACTTCCCGCCGAAAGGCGGGGTGCGGATAGCCAAAAATCAGCCCGACGGTTCGACTTCCCGCGCGCGACCGCACCTCAAAGGTCGCGCCGACACGGTTCTCGCCCGGCTGCAACCGCGGGAGACCAGCGCGGGCGAACCAACCCCAACCCGCACCCGCACGCCGTTCCGCGCAAGACGGGAGACTCCCGTCTGGCGAGCTCCTCGGCTCGCCCTCGCCCCGATCAGCGCAAAAGGAAGAATGGACCTTTCCCTTAACCCGCCCACAAAAAACAAAAGAAAAGCAGCACGATAATTTCAATACATCTCAGCAACAAAATAGTTAGGCCCATAGGCGGGCTGAAAGAGTCGCAAGCAATTACAAATACAAGATAACTACGAAATGACAATAACCCCGCGGTATCCCGCGAGCGAGGGGCAAACAACCGGGTCAGTACTCGACCCACTTCCACCTGTGCCGCCTCTTTGTTCCCGACCGAGGCGGGACACGGGGATCGTGGTAATCGCGAACCGCCACCAGCTCCCGCTGAGCCAGGCCGACCTGCTCCACGGCGCTCTTAAGATGCCCCTCGGCTCGCGTTATATGCACGCCCGGCGAGGTGACATCGTCGTCTTCCGCTTCGCGCGGAGGGCCCTCCAAGGCCGCGAGCCGGGCCTCGGTCTCGGCCTTGTCGTCATCGATTCTCTTCATGATCTCCTGCAGCAGCAGTGTGTGTTTCTGGAATAGCCGCGTCACCTGCCTCTTCATCCCCGCCGCATCGGTCGGGTCGCCCAGATAGTCAGAAACACTGTCCACGTCAGGCGGAGGCGAGTACCCTTCGCTCATCTCGGTCTCAGGAGAGGCCCTGTGAAAGCCTGCAAGCGGGGAGGGGTCAGAATGAGCGAGCAAGAGACAAAGCCAACGACAAAAACCAGCTCACCAGGGGTTGGCACGTCGCCCGCACCGCCAGATGGGCGAGAAGAGCCCGGCCGACCCTGAAAGTTTCCTCCCTCGAGGGTCTCAAGAGATTTCCCCAGCCCGTGGGAGACCGCCGGACAGGGAGTTTCCGGAGGTGGGCGATCCAGAACCAGGGAACCAGCGATCTTCTCGGGCGACTCGCGAGAGGGGCGATCCTCTCCCCCATTCCCCGCCCCCTCACAGGGGATCGCCTGCAAAACAAGGGGTCAAAGGTACAATAATAACTCGCGGAAGGTCACGTCCACCGGGGGTTACCTCGACACCCGCGGCCGAGCTGGAGCCCGGACAGTCGCCCGCCAGAGACCGCCTGACAATCTTCCCCTTCGCCGGCCTGAAGACAGGGCCGGGAGACCCGCGTGATAACCAAGGGGCAGCCTCGAGGGCCTCCTCCTGAGTCTTCAGGCTCGCTGCCGCCAGGCGAGCTCGCACCTCTTCGCTGACCGGCATCGAGAAATTAAGGTCTGCTCAAAGGAATTGAAGGGATCTGGGGAGCCTCCTTCAGGGGTTAGCGGTGCGTATTTATAGCAGGACAGTGGGCCCCTACCAGAAGATTCCCTGCCAGCTCAGCACAGAGCTCGCCGAACACGCGGGTTGGATGATTCTTTCCGAGCTTGATTCAAGCTCAAAAAGAGCGGGGATTGTGTACAACCCTGTGTCCGGCGAGCGGGTCCCGCCAGGAAGGTTGAGCAGGCCTGTCCCCGCGACCCGCACCCGAGCGGCAGAACGGGCTGAACGACTGAAGGGCTGGCCCGCTCCCGCCCATCTCAGGCGAGCGAGCTGGCGACCCGCAGCAAGCGAGCCGGACCCGCGATTGGCGACCCGCCGGCCAACCCCCCGTACGCGACCTGGCTGCCGATCCGCCCGGCAGAAGACAGGCAGCTCGCCCCTATCGGCTCGCGCTCGCCCAGGGAGGATAGGCGAGCCACGAAGCCAGACCGCGCCCGCCTCCTGCGGGAGAACTGAAGGCGAGCTGACCGCCCGGGGGTGCGAATAGCTACTCAGAACAGCGGAGCCTCGCTGTTGGCAGACCAGGTTGGACTGCGTATAGCTGTTCAGAACAGCGGAGTTTGGCTGTTGGCAGACCCAACCAGGGGCCTTTTGGTACTTCCAGGTCAGTCCTTTTGGTTATTGGCAGTTCAAATTCTGAAAAGCTATAAATAAGACCCAAGGGGTACCTCAGAGGACACGCTGGCAGTGCCTCCTTGCTCTCATTCTCAAGTGTTCTCTGAGGGTACCTTAGCTCGCCTCTTGGCTAAGGAGGGGAAGCGCTCAGAGATCTTCCGGGTTTGTGGTGGGACCTCCCTGCCGAGCCCTTGGGTCTGTTTTCTCTTGTCTCTCTCGTTGTTTTTCTTGCAGGAGCGAAGTAGGCGCGAGACCACCCCTTCCCCAAGGGTAGAACTCCACAAGAGGCCGGATTCCGGTCTCAACACTTCTAATGTTAGGGTATTTTACTTTTCTTCATATTTTCTTTATAACCTTTCAGCGAATAGTTTAGAACACTCGCATAACCAAACATATAAGCTATCCTCATTCCGATGAGGGGCTAATTGCTTTTAGCCCTCGGTATCGAAGAGCTTTGGGATCTAAAATGTTTTAAATAACCAAATGTCTAATTTTTCAATTTAATTAAAAACTTGAGGTTTACCCCGGGTTAACGACGCATAGAACCACATATCGATGTGTGGGCTCTATTTCCGTTATCCATACGCTAGCTAGCCGAGAGGCCGTGCGTATGGACAGATCACCCTTGAGTAAATAGAGTTCCGCACTAACTCTCGAGAGAGGAGGCGCGCTTACTCTACCGGATTGGGTTCCCCACCCAATAGCGGGGTTCTTAGCGTATTGTAGGCATTAAGGGTAATCCTTCGTCGGACGAGAGCCCGTCGAATAGCCTTAATGTCCAGGTGAGAAATATTCCTAGAGATAGGTGAGCTCATTATTTTGAACCTCCATGGCCAAGTTTCCGCTTTAATTAAATTGAAACTTTAGATATCTAGTTATTCAAATCTATTTTTAATCCTAACGTAATTCGATACCGGGAGTTATCTCTTCATCGACTATTCTCTTAAATCTATTTTCGTCCTATTTTTATTACAAACCCTCAACTTACTATTTAGGTAAAATAATAGTGTTTTCGGAGCAGTAGGGGTAATCAATATTTTCCCGGGAATAATACGACCTCAGTATTCTCCTGAATATCGAGTACTACTTGCGATAGGTGCACTTACCTACCCTAGCAAGCCCGCGGCGATCGACTCACCGAACCAACCACAGTAAGAGTCTGTTCGCGGGCCAATCAGTCGACCTGAGAACCAAGTTCGTCGACCTGAGATCAACAAATTACTTTCTGTGAAGAACTTCCCATTTCTGTGCTCTAAGTTCGTAGAGGTGATAATGTAACTTCGTCGACCTGAGTTCAGAGAAAGGATTTTGGACTTAATGTGTTGAAGTTAATCACCAAGAATTCGTCGACCTGAGCTCGGATATCATCGAGCTCAACTCAGAGAATTTACTCTGAGTTCGTCGAGTGAAGCACGACTTTGGTCGAGCTGAGTTCGTCGAATGTCAAACTCACTCTCTGAACTGATTTTCTTCTAAGTCTGAAGTCTTCTGCAGTCTTCGGCTGGCTGGTCCATGTGCAGTTATTTATAAGGACTTAGCCTAAACTCTATGACACAGACATGACCCTGACTATACATGGTGGGTCAATTATCCTAGTTAGTGAACCTAGCCCAAATCAAACTAGGGATCCAACAATCTCCCCCTATTTGGGTGAGATCACTAATACAAATAAAAACAAAAACATTCACAAAGCAGAGAAATATATCTGACAGGAAAAATTAAAATATGTAGCAGATATTTATAATGTAGCTTTGTGACAGTAAATAGATAAAGTGTTTAAGACACACAGAACCCAATCAGCATAAACTCATTTCTTTTTCTTCAGTGTCTCCTTTTGCTTGTCGTCCTTTTCTTTGTCAGCAGGCTAAGTAAATTTGATCTCTCTAATAGGATTTGCTTCTTTCTTCTTGCACATGGTCATATCAGCAGCTCCTATGATGTTGAGAGATGTGGCTCTAGGCACAACAGCCTTTGGGTGCAGATTCATATAAGAATCTACATTAAAGAATTTTTTAACTTTTACATACCTGTTCAATTCTTCTTTCATGTATTTAGACATAGTAGAGTACTGAGATGGATCATTTCCTTCGGCTTTGGCTTTGTTTATCATTGATAATCCAACCAATTCCTGGAACCTTACCATTCTAGCAGTAGTAGCTGTTTCAGGATCCTCAAATGGAATGGGAGGAGACTCTGGCTTCTTAGGACTGTCAGCTTTAACTGGTTTAGGGGCTTACTATTACTGTTGCTGAGGATATTTTTGTTGTTATTGATGTTGATGCCTGCTATAAGGATACCTCTGCTGGCTGCTTCCTTGTAAGGATGAAGATCTACCATGCTGTCTTTGGTATGTTTGAGAATATGAGGTAGACCTCTGAGATGATTTTCCTGAAGAACTTGCAACAGGTGGAGGAGGAGGAGGAGGTCCCTTCCCGTGTCTTTGAGGTGGAGAAGAATATCTTCTGCTTTTTTTTTCTTTCTTTTTGTGGATTCTTGGACAGCCACATCTAGGTTGGAATTCCAGGATAAGGAGTGATTTTCTGCAAAAAATAGTAAGGGGTATCATGAGTAGGGTTTGGCTTAGGAGCAGCAATTGGAGGGGCTTTCCTTTTCTTTGAAAGTTTCTTATTTGTAGAGGGGCTATCATTAGAATCATCATTATCTTCATCATCTTCTTTGTTAGAGGAGGATCCCTAAGTATTATGAAATAAATCATCTAGAGCTTTCAGAAGATTTTTGTCAATTGACTTGTCAGCCTGAGGCTGAGCTTGAGGTACTGGAGCTGGTGCTGGAGTTGGAGCTGGAGCTTGAGGTTCTGGAGCCTGGGGATCTTTAGCAACTATTATATTTTCAGTAATTAACAAATTTTCTTCTTTTATATCTGCCATTATGATGTCATCCAAATTTGGAAAAGGATTTTCATCCATCTTATAGATAGGAGCAGAGACAGCCTCTGGGGAAAGAATATCTTTGGGAGCAGATATTGTATGAGTCTCTATAGCTGCAAAACTGTCCTTGAGCTGCTTAGCAACTGATGGACTAATGGGTGTTGTATAAGGTACAATTGTCAAGGATGGCTTTAAGCAGACAAAAGGAAGAGAACTCAAGTAAATTGTATCAAAAGAATTCCATAGACTGTATAAATCCACTGTGGGATTGACAAAGCAATCACCAATAGTTATTATATCTATATCCTCTATAACTGTATCTGTATCTAGAACCATATAAATATCTGTATTTGAATTTGTTGTATCTGCTGCTGCTGCTGGAACTGGAAGAGCTTCTTCATTGAGCATCTCCCCCTGTCTGATTTCAGCAGGAGCTGAAAACAGGCCCCTAGTTGAAGGAGGGAAAGACGAACCAGCAAGGAGAGCAACAAAGGAGGAAATAGAATTAGCAAGAGGTGTAATGGCCTCTGCTATAAGAGTCCTAATCACTGGAGTGATGTGCTCCAAGATGGTATACAGGGAAGGGGAAACTGTATCCACAAACTCAGGAGGAGTTTGGGTGGATACAGAGGGATTGGCAGAAGGAGTGACATCAGGGAGGATGTCATCCTGAGGAGATGATGGTGCCGGAGATGTTGTTGGACTGGGAATGTTATGAACAGGTGAGGAGGGTGTAGATGGTGGTGAGGTGAGCAGATTGAATGTGGGGGATGACAAGAATGATTCAGTGTTTATGTCTTGGAGATGGGATGGAAGAGGAGATTGAGTGTAAGGCCCCCCTCCCGGAACACAAAACACGGCACGAAGGGGGTCTTATGCCCAGAATAGCCGCGTTGCGGTAGCATTAGCACACGGGCTAACTTGTACCACAAGACGCCTATCCAGCCGGCTATGACCAATATCAACCAAAATCCAACTCAACCAAAACATAACAGAAGCCAATCCACACATAAGTTATATAAGTCCAAAAGTACAACAATAAAAGAAGCTACAACAAGCTTCTAAAGTATCAGAGTACAGCTAAAACATGCCCAAAGGGCTCCATCAAAATCACTCTATACTCTCATCGGTATCTGACGGTAGCGACGACAACGTCTCATCAGGCCTTATCGTCCTGGCGTGGCTATCCTGCTGTATAGTCTAAGGTTGCTCTACCTGTGAGGTTTCCTCCTAAAAAGAAAGACGTAGCAACCGTTAGTAAAAAATAGTAAGTGGCTTTCACATCCGCTCCCCCGGTGACTCCTCGACACCGGGCGGAGAATGGAATAGGGTACAATATATAAATTGTGATAAGCACGTACAAGCAGGTGAATAAGTACATAAGTCGTGAGCAGCAATAGAAGAATGTTTAACATCATTAATAGCAGTCTACTCTAGCAATTCTACACAAGCTATATCAATACATCAAGTATATAAATCTACAACCGGAAAGTAACTTAACTTATAAGAATGCCCATACAGACTTATAAGTTAAGTGTCAGTTTAGCAGTAAAGTAACTCATTGTATAGTAGTGCCCATACAAACTTATACGATGAGGATCTTGATATGCAATGTATTGTAATGGTATGTATGCAATGCAATGACTCACCCATGATCACACACATGCAACCGCTATGTCGACACAGACTTGTAGTTCCCACTTTTCGAGCAGGTTGCCAACCTATCTGGCGTCAACCGTCGTGGTCAAGCGGTGACAGTAGAGCGGGCTTATCTACTACTAAGCGGGCATCCACACTACTTCACTTAGGTCTTCGTATGCCTCAACGCTAGGAACACAAAAACGGAGCCCCCATGTGTACTACTGCCCAGTGGGAGTCTCGGGTAGATGTGCATCGAGAACTAAGCCCCGAATTGGCCTTGTGTGACCCGGAAGGAGCCTCGGAAAAATCATGAGGACCAGTCCCAACCATACACTTGGCGTGGAAGAAGCCCCGGGAAATGAACACCGAGGACCCAGCTCAACTGCCCAAAGTCTAACTATCAACTCATGTTGGTGTGATGAATGGCGAGCCCGTAGACCTGCCATACTATCCCTAACCTAGGATTACGACACCGCGTATCGACTCACATAGCATGCAACTCCACATCACCATGGTACGGAAGGAGCCTCGGAGAAAGCACGAGGACCAAGATCGTATCTCTACCCATGTCCAAGTGACACGACCGTGTTACTGACCGTTTCCTCCTTGGGACATGCTTCCTCGAGTTCTGCTTGACACACATGGGTAGGGAAATGCCTGTATCCCTACCTGTGTCATCCACGAGACACATCTCGTCGAACTCTACTTGACACATACAGGTAGGGACATGCCCGTGTCTCTACCCATGACCTCATACACGCGGGTAATGATATGCCCGTGTCACTACCTGTGTCCTTCTCTGGAATTACTCGAGTCATCGAATCGAGTACTGGGTGGATACACACGGGTATAAACACGCCCGTGTCTCTACCCGTGTCCTCCTCGGGGCACATTTCATCGAGCTTCACCGACACACACGGGCAGGGACGCGGCATGTCTCTACCGTGTCCTCATACACATGGGTAGTGACACGCCCGTGTCACTACCCGTGTCTTTCTCTGGAATAACTTGTGTTGTCGACTCGAGTACTGGGTGGACACACACAGGTAGAGACACGCTCGTATCTCTACCTGTGTCCTTCTCTGGCCTAAATTCACCTCCCCTACACAAGTGTAAGCCTAGCTACCAGCACTTCCATGAGCCCAAATCAACTCTTCTGACTCAAAAGCATGCACGAGGGTCCTAGCACGAATCGGGACGTTACAAATCCTATAAACAAAATAAAAGGTTCCGTCCCCAAAATCAAGATAAGGCTATGGGGAGGGAAAAGCATAAAATAAAATAAAATATGCTTTTAAAAATTACCTTGAGCGAACAACTCTGGGTAGCGCTTTTGCATCAAGTCCATCTGCTCCCATGTATACTCCTCCTTCCCCTGATTAGACCACAACACCTTTACCAAAAGGACACTCTTGCGGCGCAAAATCCTCATCACGTTGTCTATAATCCACACTGCCTCTAGTCACACAAACCTATCAGTTGCTACTACACCATCTGTGGTGGGGATATATTGATCAGGCCACAATAGCACCTTTCAAAGTGACGACACATGGATCACGTCGTGAAGATTCTCTAGCTCTGGTGGTAACTCCAACCGATAGGCCAAAGGGCAAATTCTTTCCAATATAGTGTAAGGCCTAATGTACCTTGGGCTAAGCTTTTTCACACCTTGCACCCGTGACACTCCATGCATCGGCCAGTTTTTTAGAAATGCTTTGTCACCCACTTGAAATTCCACCATCCGGTGCTTTGCATTATAATATTTCGCCTGCCGACTTTAAGCCTCAAGTATGCTGTCCCGTATCAGTCTAACAACCGCATTGGTATCATCAATGTACTCAACTCCCAATACCTTCGGGTCCTCATCCTGCACCCAAGACAAGGTGGTTCTACACCTTCTTTCGTAAAGGGCTTCATGGGGTGCAATACTGATTCAAGCTTGATGGCTGTTGTTGTAGGAGAATTCTACCAGTGGTAAGAGCCTTTCCCACGGCTCTCCTCTATCCAACACACAGAACCTCAATAGATCCTCCAATGTTCTGATGGTCCTCTCAGACTGCCCGTCCGTCTGAGGATGAAACGCTGTGCTAAAGGTAAGGCGTGAACCCATGTACGCCTGTACAACTTTCCACTCCTTAGATGTAAAATGACCATCCCGGTCAGAAATGATTGTCTTTGGCACACCATGGTAGCATACAAACTGCTCCACAAAGAGCCGTACCAAGACATCCACGTGAGCCTCCTTCTTCATAGGGATGAACCTGGCTACTTTTGTCAGGCAATCAATGATCACTCACACCGAATCATTTCCAGAGCATGAGCGAGGTAACCGTGAACAATGTCCATGGAGATATCCTCAAATTTCCACTCGGGGATGTGCAATGGCTGTAACAAGCCACCGGTATTTCGCAAGCCTCGCAATGTGTAACAAAGTACCTGGTGTCTTTCTTCATTCCTGGCCAACACATGGTCTTTCGCAAGTCGGCATACATCTTAGCAATACCGGGATGCACTGACTACTAAAAGCAATGTGCATCCCTCAAAATATCTTCACGAATTCTACCGCTCTTGGGAATGTAAAGCCGGCCATGAAGATGAACGGGGCCATCTTTAAGGAGTACTCGTCAGTAGTCCCATCCTCAATTTACTTTAATAACGGGGCCAGAGCCGCATCCTTTCCTTGCTCTGCTCGAATTCGGTCTCGAATGTCACAGACTATGCTTATCGCATTCAAGTACCCCATATACTCTTTCGAATTGTCTTTATACACGAAGGCAATCTCCATCTCCTCGACCATCCGAGCTAACTTCATATTCACCGATCGGGACTCAGGACTTACTTCTGGTACCTTTCTACTCAGAGCATCAGCTACAGATTTTGCTTTTTCGGGGTGGTAGTTCAAAGTAAATTCATAGTCTCAAAAAAAACTCCAACGACCGTCGTTGTCTCAAATTAAGTTCCTTCTGAGTGTGAACATACTTTAAATTTTTGTGGTCCGAAAATACCTCGCAATGAACTCCATATAGATAGTATCACCAAACTTTGAGGGAGAACATCACCACTCCCAATTCTAAATCATGAACTGGATAGTTGAGTTCATGCTTCTTTATCTGCCTTGAGGCATACACAATTACATGATCGTGCTGCATCAGTACCGCTCCCATCCCTTTATAAGATGAATCAGTGTATACTTGAAATTCTTCCTTCCCAAACGGAAGTGCTCGGATCGGTGAAGAGTCTGTCCTTCAGTTCCTAAAACGCAGCTTCACACTGGGGTGTCCACTCATACGGCACACCTTTCTTTGTTAAAGAAACAAGAGGAAGGGCAATCTTCGAGAATCCTTTTACGAACTTGTGGTAGTACCCGACAAGTCCAAGAAAGCTCCGCACATCAGCCGCTGACTTCAAGGGCGACCACTCCTTCACGGCACGCGCTTTAGCCGGATCCACAGCTAGTCTAGCCCCACTGATAACATGGCCTAAGAAGGCAACCTCCTTAAGCCAAAATTCGCACTTGTTGAACTTGGCAAACAGGGCGTGCACTTTTAGCTTCTTCAGTACCAAGGTCAAACGTTCTACATGCTCCTCCTCCGTCTTTGAGTACACCAGAATGTCATCGATGAAGACGATGACAAAGATGTCTAAATAAGGCTCAAACACCGTGTTCATCAGACTCATGAAAGCTGAAGGGGCATTTGTGAGCCAAAATGGCATTACAGTGAACTCGTACAGTCCGTATCTTGAGCTAAAAGCCATTTTCTGGATTTCCTCCTCTTGTATCCTCAACTGGAAATACCCCAAGCGTAAATCCAACTTGGAAAACCAATGCGCTCCTACTAGTTGGTTAAACAACTCATCGATCCGGGGTAGCGGATAGGTGTTCCGTACCGTCAACCGGTTGAGCTCCCGATAGTCTATGCATAGCTGTAAGGTACCGTCCTTCTTCTTAACGAATAGAACAAGGGCTCCCCAAGATGAAGAGCTGGGACGAACAAACCCTGATTCCACCAGTTCCTACAACAGAACTATAAACCCCGCGTGTTCCTTCGGGGCCATCCTGTAAGGGGTCCTGGAGACGGGCTTGGCATCTGGTACTAGCTTAATTTGAAAATCTACCTGTTTATGCGGGGGTAATCCTGACAATTTCTCAGGAAATACCTCGGGGAAATCTCGCACCACACACACATCCTTGATATCCAACGTCAACTCCTGCAACTCGAAACAAATCATGAAGATTTCTTCCCCCTTCATATGGGCTTTTACAGCCTGAATCGAAGATAATAACAGACGAGGTGCAAATTTTATACCTTGGAAGATGTCATCGGTGTCTCCATGTCTCAAGTAAATTCATTTCTCCGCGCAGTCAATTCTTGTGAAGTGCCAGTCCAACCATGTCATGCCCAGAATAAGATCAAATTCTGGCATCCTCAAGACTGTGGCAGGGGTATCAAATACCTTTCCCCCAATGAATATCTCTAACTCGCACTTAGTGGTTGCAATCATATCAGAGCCATCTGGGAGGCGTACTCGCCGAGCAATACTAGTGAAGTATTGCACTTCTTCTACATCTTTAATGTAGTCCTCAGACACAAAAGAGTGTGAGGCACCGGTATCGAATAACGTATAGGCTGGTTTCCCACCGACCACCATGGTGCCTAAGTACCAATAACAATCCTCAATGCTAGATATATAGTACATCTTAAGCAACTTAATGTTTAACAATGAAAATGTGATAACTAACTGTAACATACCTGCAATCTCCTCCAGGGGGTTCTGCTCCTCTGTCATGTCCAGAGTGAACATTTGATCCCGAGCTTGTCCGGGGTTTCCTCCTCGTGGTCCTCATCCTCGACCACGCATGTGTCCCCGCCGTTGAGGTGCTGCCAAAGGTAGAGCAAGAGGAGCATTCCTAAACAACTACGGGAAGTAATGTCGGATGTGGCCCGGTTGATTTCATTCGAAGCACACCCGCCAATAACGCCCCTCTGGTTGCCGGACATGTTGAGGCTGTGGAGGTGGAGGCAATGCTGGAGGCTGTGGAACCGGGTGCTCCACTCTATAATTCCAGTGGAAACGTCCGCCACCTCTCTGATGTTCTCTTCCTCATCTACAGTCGTGTCTCCTTCTATTTCTAGGGTCAGCTTCCAACACACCCTCAACAGTCCTCTTACTACTTCCCAAGTGGTCCGCTTCTAGCCTCTTTGCCATGTCAATTATTTCCGCCAAGCTGGAGTCCGCTATAAACAAAAGGGCCTGCCTCTGGGGGTCCCACATCCCTTTGTAGAAGCGCTTAGCGTATCCTCTATTATCCAATTCATATGAGTCTGCAAATCTTGTGAGATGTTGGAACTCTCGCTGATACTCCGTAACCGACTTCGATCCTTGCTTCAGCAGTAGAAATCTCTCTTCGAGTTCATCTCGCGCGGTCAAGGGAATGAAGTGCTCTAAGAAGACTCCTGAGAACTCGCTCCTGCTAATCTCCGTATAAACTCGCCCTTGAAAGGTGGAGCCCATAAGGGACTTCCACCACCTCTTGGCGTGCAGTTCCAGGAGGGACACTGCCAATGTTACAGTCATGTTGGCTGGGCAACGGATTCCTGCCAATAGCTCCTGCACCGTATCGAGCCATTCTTCTATGCGCACGACCGACTTTGTCCCGAGGTAGGCGAAGGGGAGAGAGCCTGAATAGTGCTTAACCAGTTTGAGCCTAGAGCTTATTGCTAGACTGGAGTCTGCTGCGACCTAAAGGCGTCTAGGATGGCTGTGAGGGTCTGTCCCAATTCTGATTGTTGGAACTGAGTAGATACGGAAGGGGTAGGAGTGCCCCCCACTAGCTCAGTGTGCACTGGAATCTACATGTAAAGTATAAACCTATGGTCAGGTTGGCTAATCTTAAGGTCAACATTGGACATACTTTGTGTGAATTATATATGGGCACACCACTGCTTTCGGTAAGTCAGTTTGTCCCCAAACTAACTAATCGAACGGGGGTGGTGCCATTGTTGAATGACTTCTTTAGTTCAGGATCAGAGCAAGCTGATACCATTTGTAAGGCCCCCCTCCTGGAACACAAAACACGACATGAATGGGGTCTTATGCCCAGAACAGCCGCGATACGGTAGCATTAGCACACGGGCTAACCTGTAACACAAGACGCCTACCCTGCCGGCTATAACCAATATCAACCAAATGCCAACCCAACCAAAACATAACTGAAGACAATCCACACATAAGTAATATAAGTCCCAAAGTACAACAATAAAAGAAGCTACAACAAGCTTCTAAAGTATCAGAGTACATCTAAAACATGCCCAAAGGGCTACATCAAAATCTCTCAAAACTCATATCGGTAACTGACGGTAGCGATGACACCATCCCTTCAGGCCCTATCATCCTGGCCTGGCTGTCCCGGTGTATAGTCTGCGGCTGCTCTAACTGCGGGGTTTCCTCCTAAAAGGAAGACGTAGCAACCGTTAGTCAAAAATACTAAGTGTCTTTCATATCTGCTCCCCTGGCGACCCCTCGGCAATGAGCGGAGAAAGGAACAGAGTACAATATATAAATAGTGATAAGCAGGTACAAGCAGGTGAATAAGTACATAAGTTGTGAGCAGTAATAGAAGAATGTTTAACATCATTAACATCAGTCTACTCTAGGAATTCTACACAAGCTATATCCATCCATCAAGTATATAAATCTACAACAGGAAAGTAACTTAACTTATAAGAATGTCCATAAAGACTTATAAGTTAAGGATCGATTTAGTAGTAAATTAACTCATCGTATAGGAGTGCTCATACAAACTTATATGATGAGAATCTTGATATGCAATGTATTGTATTGGTATGTATGCAATGCAATGACTCACCCATGATCACGCACATACAACCGCTATGTCGACACAGACTTGTAGTTCCCACTTTTCGAGCAGGAAGCTAACCTCTCAGGCGTCAACCGTTGTGGCCAGGCGGTGATAGTAGAGCGGGCTTCTCTACTACTAAGTGGGCATTCACACTTGTTCTCTTAGGCCTCTGTATGCCTCAATGCTAAAAACACAACAGCGGAGCCCCCATGCGTACTACGACCCAGCGGGATTCTCGGGTAGATGTGCACCGAAAACCAAGCCCCAAACTGGCCTTGTGTGACCCGGAAGGAGCCTCGAAAAAAGCACGAGGACCAAGCCCAACCATCCACTTGGCGTGGATGGAGCCTCGGGAAATGAACACTGAGGACCAAGCCCAACCGCCCAAAGTCTAACTATCAACTCCCGTCGGTGTGACGACTGGTAAGCCCGTAGACTTGCCACACTATCCCTAACCCAGGATTACGACATCGCGTGTCGACTCACACCGCATGCAATTCCACATCACTGTGGCATGGAAGGAGACTCGGAGAAAGCACGAGGAGCAAGCCCAACCATCCATTATTTTCTCTTCTCAACACCATCCGAGCCAGTATAGTCAAACCCCCGCACTTACATCCATCCCCAGTGCTACCCGTAGGGAGACACCACTCTAAGCATTGGACTACTAGACTCATTTTGTTAAACAATTATTCACATGACCATTAATTATCATCCTACTCTTCATTTCGAAATGACCTCAACACATTGTTAACATGATGCGCATTTTTATTGGTTCAACAATTTCTACCAAATCATTTCGTTTAAGTACGCTTCACTTCGCAAATCATTTACGTGGGATCCCTTGATCAAATTTTTTCATTCATTGAACTATGATGGTTAACATAAAAGATTTCACCCAACCTCTATGTCAAATTTCTACATTGTCTCTACCGAGTCCAAATCTGGTTCTACATCAACCCCAGAAATCTAGGTGCAGGGCACCTTCAGGATAGCGACTTCGACCGGAGATTCCCGAAGCTATTAGAGTCTTGTCTATTTTCCCCCTTGAGAATTTGTTCTCAATGAGGAAACTAGACAGGGTTTCATACCAAGCCCTTGAGGCTTGTTTTAACCCATACAAAGCCTTCCTAAGTCTATAAACATAATCAGGTTTAAGAGAATCAACAAAACCTGATGACTGCTCTACATAGACTTCTTCCTTCAGATTTCCATTCAGAAAAGCTGACTTAACATCTATTTGATATACCTTAAATCCTTGATATGTTTCATAGGTAAGGAACATCCTTATTGCTTCCAGTCTTGCTACTGGAGAAAAGGTTTGATCAAAATCAATACCTTATTCCTGCCTATATCCCTTTGCTACCAGCCTAGCTTTATTCTTTATGATTATTCCATTTTCATCCAACTTGTTCCTAAAGATCCACTTAGTTCCAATAATGTTGTGGTCCTTGGGTTTAGGAACTAGCTCCCAGACCTTACATCTTTTGAATTGATTCAGCTCCTCTTGCATGACCTCAATCCAATGAGGGTCTAGGATTGCTTCTTCAAACTTCTTTGGTTCCACTTGGGATAAGAAGCTGGAGTACAAAACTGTACTTAGATTCCTGCTCCTTGTTTGCACCCCTTGTCTGGGATCTCCAATTATTTGATTGGCTGGATGATCCTTTAAATGTCTGTTTGCTAGAGGCAGCCTGTCTTCAGGTTGTACACCTTCAGTATCTTCATTTAGCTGCACCTCTTGGTCTTCTTCAGCATCAGGAGTATCTTGTACTCCCCCTGTACAACAGCCACCATCTTCCACTTGCTGACTTGCAGAAGAACCTTCTGTTAAGGTAAGCTTGTCCATCTTCTCAGTTACACCTGTAGAGCTGCAAACACTTCTTTGCAATTCATTGTTAATAAGTCTAGCTTCATCAAAAACTACATGAACAGACTCCTCTATAACTTGAGTAATCAAGTTGTAGACCCTATAAGCCTTACTATTATTGTTGTGCCCAACAAAGATCCCCTCTTGGGATTTGGCAGCAAACTTGGTTAGATAAGACTTACCGTTGTTAAGGATATAGCACTTGCAACCAAAGATCCTGAAATAGGATAAATTTGGTTTTCTGCCCTTCACAATATCATAGGGGGTCTTTTTGTGGCTCTTGGTGATAGTAGCCCTATTGATCACATGACAAGTAGTGTTTACTGCCTCAGCCCAGAAATATTTTGGGAGAGATGTGTCACTCAATAGGGTTCTACCAGCCTCTATCAAGGTTCTATTTTTCCTTTCAGCAATACCATTTTGCTGAGGTGTTCTTGGTGAGGAAAATTCTTGAAAAATTCCAAATTCTTCACACAATTTTTTCATACTGTCAGACTGAAATTCAGTACCATGGTCACTTCTGATTTTGACCACTGTAATGTCCAATTCAATCTGAATTTGTTTAACAAAACTATATAAGATACTTGAGGATTCAGATTTTTGTCTAAGGAAGAACACCCAGGAATACCTTGAATAGTCATCTACAACCACAAATGTGTAGACCTTCCTACCTAGGCTGAGAATTGGCATAGGACCAAAAAGATCCATATACAAGAGGTATAGACACCTCACAACATCTTTGTTCTCAAGGTTATGAAAGGTGGATTTGGTCTGCTTGCCTTTTTGATAAGCTGAGCATATCCCATCCTTGATACACTTAACTTGAGGACCATTCCTCACTAACTCTTTGTTAAAGAGTTGGCCAATTGTCTTATAGTTAAGATGAGCCAACCTCTTATGCCATTTAACACAATGTGAGACTTTCTCATCAGCTACAAGATAAATAGGAGAAACAATGTTCTCACACATAATGTCTAGTCAGTAGATATTTCTCTTCCTATATCCTGTCAGAATGATCTTTTGATCACTTGATCTTTTGATATGATAACCATCCTTGACAAATGAGATGTCATATCCTAAATCACTCAGCTGACTTATGCTAATGAGGTTATGTTTCAAACCCTTTACATAAGCCACTTGAGTAATTGTAATTTGGTTACTAGAAATGTTACCAAAGCCTTTGATGATTCCTTTTTCTGAACCACCAAAGGTAACTTTAGGGCCATCCTTGATTGGTGTATAGTCCATCAGCAACCCCTAGGTCCAGTCATGTGCCTGGAACATCCACTATCCAAGTACCATATAGGGGCATGGTCACTTGGACTCACCTGCAAAACAGATTACTTAACCTTAGAACCCAAATAATTCTTGGGTCCTTGGTGCAGGTTAGTTTGACTTTTAACAAAACTACCAGTAGCTCTTCTAGTAGGTAGTTTGCTACTCTCCTTGACACTTGAATTATGCCAACAATCTATGGCAAAGTGGCCTATCTTGCCACAACACCAGTACTCAAACCTATTGTACCTTTGTTTAGGTACAACCCTAGCTGGATTTTCTACTGCAACCTTCTTGTTTAGTGCTGGGGCTTTGCCCATAGATTTGGACCTAGCTGTCATGGCAGGTTTTGTAAACCCCAATTCAGTTTTACCCTTTTGAGGTACAAACTCATCTATCAAAGGTAAAACAGATTTTGATTTAGAAAAACTTGCTACAATTTCTCTCTCCTTCTGAAGTCTAACCTCCAGATTTCTAATTTGATCATTTTTAAATGTAATAGTACCAATCTGAATAACAACAATGTTCTTCAGCCTGGCTATTTCATTCAGTTTCTGATCAAACAACTTGTCTGAATCAGCAGCAGCCAATTTAAGACTAGCAATCTCCTTTGCCTGAGTTTTGGCCAAGGATTTGCTTCTCTTCAAGGCCTGCAACAAGTCCCTATATTCATCAATTAACTGATGAATATCTCCTTCAGATTCAGACCCACCCACATCACTGGATGTAGATGTATCTGATTCTGACTCAGTACTAGAAATTGAACTAGAAGAACAACTTTGTACCTTACTTGGTCCAGGCTGATCCTGGATTTTGTATCCTTCAGATAAGGCCATCAGTCCCTTGCACTGAATGTCCTCATGCCCATAAATTGAGTTCATTAGCTGCATGAACTCATCTTCTTCTTCTTCAGTAAATAAACCAATATAGGCTTCGGCTTCTGAATCTGTTTCTGAAGATGACTGATCAGTCAAACTTTTGTCTTTCTTGGCAACAAAGGACTTTTCCTTTTTGCCCTTAAACTGTGTCTTCTTTCTGTCAGTTGACACCTTCCTCTTTTCAGGACAGTCAGCCACTACATGTCCCTGACTATTGCAACAATAGCATACAATCTTTGAGGATGTAGTTTTACTTGGCTTGGACTTTCTTCTGTCATTCCTTGATTACTTCCTTTTCTGATAGTAGTTATCTTTTGTCTGTGAAGTGGATGGCTTAGACCTCCACTGCTTCTTCTTCAGAAACTTTTGAAAATGTCTTGTAAAAGCAGCAAAGTCTTCATCACTTTCACTGCTATCTGAATTCTTGCTTTCTGAATTATCTGTCTCAGCCTCAGCAACTATTTGAGGTGGAGATGGAGACCTGCTTCTATATTTCCTAGTGGCTTCAGTATTGAAGGCCACAACTCTTTCCTTGTGCTCCACTGCAATAGTCTTCTCTTCCTCCTTTCTTTCCAATAACTGCATCTCATAAGATAACAGTTTTCCAAACAAAGTTGGAGGAGGTATGTCAGCTAGTTTGACCACTTCCCTAATGGCACAAATCTTGGTGTCCCAGTCTTTACTCAGGGATCTTAAGAACTTATCATTCAGCTCATAGTTGCTGAATTCTCTTCCATAGGACATCAATTCATTTACTATCCTATAGAACTTCTTGTAGAATTCAGTAATGCTATCAGACTTTACTTGTCTGAAGCTTTCATATTCCTAATTTAATAAAGACTTCCTGTCTTGTCTTACTTCTTCTGACCCTCCATATAGACTATTAATGTGTCCCACATTTCTTTAGAAGTTTTACAATGAATTAAGTTCTGAAATGTTGCATCTTCAATGGCACTAACAATAATATTCTGGGCCCTCTTGTCCATAGTGGACAGAATAATTTCATCTTTAGTCATTTCTGAATAGTCTTTGGGAGTTCTCTGATTTGCTTCCAGAATAGATACTTTCATTGGAACATATGACCCTTCTTTAACTGTAATGTATATTCTTGGGTCAGAGGCTTCCATAAAAAGTCTAACCCTCTCTTTCCATATGCCAAAAATCTCTTTTCTACAGATTGGCAATTTCATGAATCCCAGCTCTTTGTGATTCTCACTAGAACTCATTTTCTTGAATCTTGATTATTCTGATTCTGCCTACAGGATCTTACTCAGACTGTTATGTCCCTTTTTGAATAACCTCGCTTTGATACCACTTGAAAGAAATAGTGCCTAATCACCTAGAGGGGGGGGGGGTGAATAGGTGACCTTTATCTTTTTAACTTTAAAGGCAGAAATACTGTACAATACATACAATTCTACAATTATCACAACACAGCAACCATGCAATCAAACATACACAGAGTGCACACAGGATTTATAGTGGTTCCCCAAGGTCTGGGTACATCCACTTTCCCCCTTCGCCTATCTAGTAGTGTACTAGATTCGGCCTAACTTCTCCACTTCTTCTCAAATCCTCAGATCTTACAACTCTAAACCCCAAACTGGTTCCTACAACTCAAAGTGTCCCCACTCCTACAACTCAGGCATAAAGCCTTACCACTAAGTCTTCACCAAGACCTACACTCAGGCTAAACAGCCCTACCTCAGCCTTCAATCAAGGCCTACACTCAGAGAATAGAATCTCCTACATTCAGGCACAATAGCCCTACCTCAGCCTTTATAAAATAGGTTTACAGCTCAGATCCCTTAGGATCCTATAGAAAATAAAATTTACAAAGTGTTTAACCATAACTCTGAAAGAGAGAGATGAGTTGACTGGCTTCTTGATGAGTTCTTCAAAGAACTTTGTAGAGATCAACCTCCCTTGGCTTTCTTCAAAGCTTCTTGAATTAGAATACAGTAGGGTTGAGCCTCCTCTGAAGATGATCTTCTATCAACTTCTGTCTTGAGAATCAGATCTCAATCTGAAACTTACTTTTCAGCCTGGTTCAACAGTTGTTCTTCTTAGAAGGAGCTCTCTCTCTCCAACTTCTTAGATCTTCTCCTGAAGTTCTTCTTCTTTTTTGTGTTGTTTTTCAATTCATTGATCATTGTTTCTGTCGAAGGAGAAAGGTCTATAAATAGTCTTCCTCCAAGGTAACCGACTGATCCGGTTTCTAACAACCTTCTGACAGCTCTGACAGTTGCAGTTGACCGGTTGAAATGGCAGCTGTCAAGTCATCCAGTCACTTCTTGAAATCTCTGTCACTGTCTGAAAGTGTCTAGACAGATAGTCATTATGTGTCGACACAAATAGACTAAGTGTCGATACAAGTAGACTATGTGTCGACACTAGCCTTGATGGTGTCGACACAACTCCTTGTGTTGTTGTAACAGCTTCTCGACACTACTTTTTCAGAATGTGTCGACACTGATTCTGTGTGTCGACACAAGCCTTCTGTAGAATGTGTCGACACTGATTGAGTGTGTCGACACAAGTACTTCTTCTTCAATACTTAGTTGATTTCTGCTGTGTGTCGACACAACTCCTTTGTGTCGACACATCTTCTTATGTTGAGACTTACTGAGTGTCGACACATCTCCTTTGTGTCGACACATGCCTTCATGTGTTGAAATTTTGCTGAGTGTCAACACATCTCCTTTGTGTCGACACATGCCTTCATGTGTTGAAACTTTGCTGAGTGTCGACACATCTCCTTTGTGTCGACACATCCCTTCATGTGTTGAAACTTTGCTGAGTGTCGACACATCTCCTTTGTGTCGACACATGTACTTTAACTATGTTGAAGTTCACTGAGTGTCGACATAGCCTCCTGGTGTCGACACTTTTGATGTCGACAAAGTTTCTCTGGGTGTCGACACTGCTTCTAAGTGTCGATACTGATTATGTAGACAATTCTTCGCTGTGTGTCGACACTGCCTGTATGTGTCGACACTTTTCTTCTGGTGTCGACTCTGCCTTCCTGGTGTCGACACATTTACTCCAAGTGTCGACACAGTTTCTCTAGGTGTCGACACAAGCCTTCTTAAGTGTTGACACTTTTCTTCTAGGTGTCGACACATGGACTTAGAAACTTTTTCTGCAATCCTACAGTTACTTAACCTGCACAAATAAACTCAAAGCACATCAAATACACCTTGATGTATATCATTGAGTAGGGTGAGGCTTCTTCAAATCAGGTACATATATTCCAATGTACCCAACACTTACACCTCCTCCTTTTACTAAAACTATAAGGCTAGTAGTGAAAGGTGGGTTCACCTTGATGAATGCCTAGCCAGGGAGGCAAGTGTAGCTTCCTGGCCAAGAACTGTGTCGGATACCCCTTAGCGTGGCTGAGCCTATAGTGGCAGATCAAGTTATAGCAAAGCCTTTAGTACTAAGAAGAGCGATGGAGAAGCAGATCAAGCATTTGATGTGCTTCAATCCTCCAATGTTTATAGGTACTGGAATCCCAATGCAAGCCAAGACTGACTCTCTCGGATTAAGAGAATAACGATGGCAATAAAAATAGCGGAGTGAGATGTTGGACCCTTTGGTTTGCATCTCTTTAGTTTGTAAATATCAAATCTCGTGTGGTATTTGTTTGGTCTATTGATCCCAATATCCCAGATTTGTAAGAAGTCAAACGGGTCAATGACATACACACATAGTGTGTTTGATATGTACTTTAGTTATTACATGTAGGTAGTTCATGATTGGACAGCTGAAGAGAAATGAGTTTGGAAGTAAACTCAAAATTCATCGAACTCTATTCGCAGTTAGTCGAGCTCAGATCGCTAGTCGTCGAGCTCATCTCAACAATCCTTGGGATAAGCTCAAGAGCTTAGGATTCAAAGTTTGTCGAGCTCAGCTTGAAGTTCGTCGAGCTCAGTTTGTAGTTCATCGAGCTCAGCCTATAGATCGTCGAGCTCAGCTCTACACTTGTCATGCTAAAGCTAGAAAAATTGACTAAGGCAAAAAGCGCTGAGACCGCTGAGAAGATCAGAGCTCATCGAGCTCAGCACACAGATCGTCGAATGCAGCTAAAGCCAGAAAAACTGACTAAGGCAAAAAACGCTGAGACTGCTAAGTAAGCTGAGAAGAAAATATTGAGACCGCTGAGAAGAAAGCATTGAGACCGCTGAGAAGAAAGCGTTGAGTTAAAAGGTTGTCTCAATAGTTAAGAATAAAGCGCTGAGACCGCTGAGAAGAAAGTGCTGAGGTAGAAGCTTGTCTCAGCTGTTAATAAGAAACCGCTGAGATCGCTGAGACAGAAAGCATTGAGATAGAGGCTTGTCTCAGCTGTCAATAAGAAACCGCTGAGACCGCTGAGACAGATCCGCTGAGACAAATCCAGAGAAAATTCACAAGTCCAGAAACGCTGAGAGCCAAGACAGACGGTTTTGAGTGACTTAACATCACGCAACGCTTCATGGATTTCTGAAATATTTTCTAAGTCCAGATTTTGATGACCATTGCTGACGTTATCAAATCAATTACATGTAGTCGTTACGGGAAAGCTGCAGTAGCGCTGAACGCTGCTTTGTACTTTTCTTAAGAAGGTGGGGCTCAAAGATCCTTGCCTGGGCCCACATATAATTGTACCGTTGATTCAAATCAACCCATATTAAAAGAAAATAGAAGGGATTAGGGCAAGGAAAAATGAACGAAGACCAAACGCAGAAAATACAGAAAGAAATCTAGAGGCGGATGGACATCTTCTTCTCCATTAAGCTTGAAAGCTCAAGTCCAGCAGAGATAACCTGAAAGGCAAAGGAATATAACTGAAGCTCTTTTAGTTCAGCAAGATAGTTCTCTCCAGAGCAGAGAAGTTGATTCATCCATTCAGCAAGCTGATAGCTGTTCATCTGTGCAGCAGAAAAGTGTTAGTTGTAGAAAAGGAATAATTCCTTCTACAACAAGAGTGCTAGAATGATATCTGCTCAGTCCAACAAGGTAGACTCAGAGATTTATCTCTGAGTCAATTGCTTTATTTTTCTTAAACATTCAATATTCACTTCCTGTAGGTTCAGTTTATCTGAAGCTGAGTGTAGGGCACTTCATGCCTGAGGTAGGTGACTAATTAGTCACTAAGGTGGGTGCCCTGTTGGGGTACTGAGGTAGTATCCAAGTGGGCATCTGAGCTGTAGGGCTTAATTGCATGAGGTAGGAGAGTGTTGCTCTCTGAGGTAGGATACAAGTGTGGATCTGAGGTAGGGCTGTCCTCCCAGCCTAAGTATAGGGCCTTGTGCTTGAGGTAGGTGACTGGAGAGTCACTGAGTTGTAGATGACAAGTGTGTCACTGAGTTGAACTGACTCATGAAGGTACATCGCAGGTGGAGGACTCAAAACTGACTCATGAAGGTACATCGCAGGTGGAGGAGTCGAAACTGTTCCGACTAAATCTGAATATGAATTGTTCCTGATGGAGATCGATGAGGAGGTGGATAGCATGTACACTTGCTTCACCAAGATTGTCAACACCTCTACATCACTTGGTAAGACATACTCAAATGGAGACCTGGTGAGGATGATCCTGCGATCCTTGGCTCCACAATTCAACCTGAAGGTGACGGTGATTGCTGAATCAAACAATGTTAGCACCCTGGAGATAGAGAGCCTCATTGGAAACCTGAAGACCCATGAGCTCGAAGTAAAGATACAATTTTACGTGTATCCCAGGTAAATGAAAAAGAAGGGGCTGGCATTCTGGAACACAAAAGAGAGGAAGCTTGATGAAGAATCTGAGGAAGAAGATGAAGAAAGCCTTTATGTGTTAGAATTCAGAAGATTCATGAAGAATCACAAGAGTTAAGGAAATTTCGAGAAGTTTCTGAAGAGAAGTGCTGAAGAGAAGAAGAAGTGGAACAAATCATCAAAGGGGATGGAGAGTGAAGATGAGAAGTGTCACAACCCGCATTTTCTCCAAATTAAAGTTTATATCAGAGAAAGATAAAAGAAGTGTCTTAATGCCACATTATGCAGGGGATAACTGCAAACGCTTAGGCAAGACTCCAACTCAACATTTTATATGAAATTCATATGGATTTATGAACAAAATCTTATTAAGTTTGATTAATTAGCCATATTCCTCAGCTCAGTAGAACACTAGTCCACAGGTAAAGATATAATTATATGCTGTGGAAAAAATAGTTTATTTACAATGGTTAACAACCTGCATGAGCATAAACATTCCAAAGGACAACTCATGAAATGTATACCTCTAAGTTTTTAACATAAGTATAAAAAAAGTTTGTACGCTAGTTAAAATATGGTGACATTAGCTTTAAGAGATGACATGAATGTGTTAATAGAAATGATACTTTTTTTACTTTTAAAATATCTAACATGTAACCTAACATAAAAGATCCAAAGAGCAAGTAGGAACCAATAAATCCTACAAAAGTGACATAGCAGCTAACAAGCACTTAACATTTAAACAAAATCATGTGGGCGTCAACAACCTGACACGAACCCACCAAAACAATGTCTGTTTGAACTAAAGGAAAAGTAAACAACAGCTACCTCACAACCGGTGAGGAATAGACAGCTACAGAACACCAGCCTAAATCTGAAACTCTTATCCACTCAACTGGCTACTTCTCCAAACCTGAGGAATTGACAAGAAAAGAATACCTCAGCAAGATTATACAAGTGGTGATCAAAGATCATAATATCAGCAAAGAACGAAAAAGAAGTAAAGGGTTACCAACCCAAAACATCAGAAAACTGCTTACTTTCAGCAAATCAATCATATGACAAAAGTAAAGGTTTACTTATAGAGTTCAATAGAAAGGTGGTTGCACCAAGTGCTGAATGAAGCCATGCTTCGAGAATATATGCAAGGATAAGTAGAATAACATATATCTATACAAAATGAGGATAAAGACTTAATAACTCTACTCCTCTAAATCATTAACACTGGTAAGAAATGGTCCTGAGTCGGTGGCCACATTGTTCAACCCAAACTTACAGACCCAAAATATTTCAATAAGGTAATGTCGTGGTGGTAATATTATCCAACCCAACCAGGCAGTCCAAATGTCTCAACAGGACAATAGGGTGGTGGCCTCAATATCCAACTCAACTCATCTATCCAAACAAATAGGCGAGGTGCTGTGAAGGTGGCCACACTGTCCAACTCAACTCATAGTCCAATAATAATCCCAACAGTGTAATGATTAACGATTTGACTATATGTTGGGGGTCTTGTATCCTCTACCAACCAAAGGTGTAACGCCCCATATTTTTAGATGATTTTATTTGAATGGGTATCATCATATTTATGATGTCGTGGCGTTACTCTTAACGTCGAGTTGACGACGCAATGCCGTCAAGGAATTTTCAGGTCCGTGCGGTCGAGTCGGCCGAATTCTTGTTGTAATGGGAAAATTTTGCGTTTGGAATTGAAGTTAAGTAATTTTGGACTTGCTCGTCAAGTTTCATCACGATACGAGCGATATTTGGGTCTCAGCGATTTTCCGAAGTTTTGTGGAATTTATATTTGTCGTAAACTTTGAAAATTTATACCTCGAGAATGGCTCGTCGGATTTTGGTTTTGACTTCGCCGTTGTGTTTGTAGCGTCAGTGTTCGCCTACGGTGCGAATTTCGTTTGATTCTCCGCACGTTTGGGCCTCCATTTTGAACTCGTGTTTCCTTATTCAAAAATATATAAATATGATTCTTTTAATATTATAGTACTATTCAAAAATATCTTTTACTATTCATTCATATAATTTGATCAAAAGGATATATTTGCAAAAGAATTGTTCTTCATGCAATTTTTTTTGATCTACAGTTATTTCACTCGAGAACTCTTGTAAGCCTCTCGAGTGATGTCTTCTGTATACACGAGTGATTATTTTGAACTTACACGAGTGCTTATTTTCCTACACGAGTGATTATTCTGAACCTTCTCGAGTGCTTATTCTCCTACACGAGTGATTATTCTGGACATACTCGAGTGATTATTCTCTTACAAGAGTGATTATTCTGAACCTACTCGAGTGCTTATTCTCCTACACGAGTGATTATTCTGGACCTACTCGAGTGATTATTCTGTTACTCGAGTGATAGTTTTAATACTCGATTAAATTTTTTTACCTCTCGAGTACTGCTTTCCTATCTCTCGAGTAGCCTATTTTCTACCTCTCGAGTAACCTTATTCATCTCGAGTAGTCCTCTATTATTTACGTTCGGGTGCCGTTTTGAGTATCAATTTTGCTGTCGTATGAAATAATGGATAACATAAAATTTGTTCGTCTCGACAATATCTACAACTTTCATGTTGGGCACTTTTTGATTTGAAACCATCTTGGACCTCTAGTTTCGAATTTCCCGTATCAGCTTATAAGCAATACGTTTTTTATATATATTTAGACAAAACCTTTTATAATTACATATATATATATATATATATATATATATATATATATATATATATATATATATATATAAATACTCTTATAACTTAGGGCAATTAGAGAAAAAAACTTCATCTTCTCCAAATTCTGAACCGTACCAAAGAGACGTAGGCGAGAGAGAGGAAGTCGTTCGTGTAACTTTCGGTGGCCACCGACGGTGCTCCGGTGCTCAAAATCTTCAACCGAGTATAGATCTGGAAAGCTCTCGTCGAGAGCTACGCCATCGTCATAAAAATTCTCCCATTTCTTGAGTTTTATCATTAGGGTTTTTCGGCCCTAATCTCTATTTCGATCATTTTTGTCCAGATTTCAACTTCCCACATCGTCTTTTGCCCCGATCTGAGATGTGGAGTGAGTTGGAGAACGTTTCCAGTAAGACCTAGGCAAGTTGTGGTTTCCCTCCTTTCTTCTTGTCCGTTTTATGGTAACTGTAAAGTTGTTCCTTAATTTTCGGCACTTTTGCCCTTCGAAGATATTTCTATGTTTAATCTTTTCCTTGTTGATCGTATGAAAACATAGCTTTTACGGTCGTTAAATATAACAAGTTAGAGTTTTATATTATGCAATGCATGAAATAATAATAGTAGATTTTATACTTGAAAATACCTAACATGCATTCCTCGCATAAATCCTCCCAAAGAGCAAGTAATCAACATCCACATATAGAAAACAAAGCAGCTAGCAAGTATCTAAAAATAACAATTCCGTGGGCAACAAAAAACTGACACGAAACCACGTACAACAAAGTATGTTTGAATCAGTAAAATAAAATAAGCAACAAACTACCTCGCTAAGACGAGGCAACAACCACGACCAACACTGCAGCCCAGAAACTCTGAAACCAGCTCTGCTAACTGCTACTGCTCTGAACCTGAGGCATTCCAAAGACAAAACACCTCAGCAAGAAGGTACAATTGGTGTCAGAAAAAAATAACCCAAAATAAATAAAGGTCAAAAGGGGTACCAACTCATGACCAAAAGCACTGAAGTAAAGTACAAAAATAAAACAGGGCATCAACAGGAAAAGAACTCTTACTTGATTCATCACGTTCAAGGTAACAGCAAGAATAAATCATAAGGAAAAAGTACAAAACCTTTATTAGGCAAATGTGGTCGACTCTACTCAAAAACACGGGCGAGGTGCTCATTCAACTAGACACACCCTCACGAATATAATATCCGTCTAACTGTGAGGGAGTCTCATACACTCCACCATACACCGCATACGCCCAAAAACCTGGTAGACTTCCACAAGGTACTAATATAGAAATCAAACATTGCAGTGGTGGTTTCGTCCACTAACTCCTGCCATCAAGAAAACCACAAATAGAACTACCACATATATCTCAAGATTTGGCTCGTCAGATCCTACTTGCCATTTCTAGATTCAAGACGCGGTTGTTTAACCTCTAAGAGCGATTTACAATCCTAGATAAACCCTAACACGCTCAACAATGATAGATAGGCAATTAAATTATCCTATATATCAAACATTGTCGTGGTGGTTTCATCCACTAACTCCCGCAATCAAGACAAGTGGTGGTTTCCGGTAAAACCAAGGCAAGTGGTGGTTTCCCTCCTTTCTTCTTGTCCATTTTCTGCTAACTATAAAGTTGTTCCTTTATTTTCAACACTTTTGCCCTTCGAAGATATTTCTATGTTTAATCTTTTCCTTGTTGATCGTCTCCTACACGAGTGATTATTCTCCTACTCGAGTGATATTTTTAGTACTCGAGTGATATTTTTTACCTCTCGAGTACTGTTTTCCTATCTCTCGAGTAGCCTTATTCATCTCGAGTAGTCCTATGTTGTTTACATTCGGGCGCCATTTTGAGGGTCAAATCGGTGTCATATGAAACAATAGTTAACATAAAATTTGTTCGTCTCGACGAGATATACAACTTTCATGTCGGGCACTTTTTGATTTGAAGCCATCTTAGACCTCTATTTTTGGTTTTCCTTTATTAGCACATAAACAATACGTTTTTTTATTTATTTTGACAACACTTTTTATAATTACTCTTATAACTTAGGGTAATTAGAGAAAAAAACTTTATCTTCTCCAAATTCTGAACCGTACCAGAGAGATGTATGCGAGAGAGAGGAAGTTGTTTGTGTCCCTTCCGGTGGCCGCCGACGTTGCTTCGGTGGTTGAAATCTTCAACCTAGTATAGATCTGGAACGCTCTCGTCGAGAGCTACGCCATCGTGGTAAAACATCTCCCATTTCTCTAGTTTTCTCGTTATGGTTTTTTGGCCCTAACCTCTATTTCGGTCATTTTTGTCCAGATTTCAACTTCCCCCATCGTCTTTTGCCCCAATATGCGACGTGGAGTGAGTTAGAGAACTTTTCCAGTAAAACCAAGGCAAGTGCTGGTTTCCCTCCATTCTTTTTGTCCGTTTTCTGGTAACTGTAAAGTTGTTCCTTAATTTTCAACACTTTTGCCCTTCGAAGATATTTCTATGTTTAATCTTTTCCTCGTTGATCGTCTAAAATTATAGGATCATGTTTGTTTAATTCAATCTTGATTAGGTATGTTTAGTCGTTCTTGGAATGTTTTAACGGTAGAATTTAATTGCTTATTTATCGTTGTTGAGCGTGTTAGTTTTATTTAGGATTGTAAATTGCTCCTATAGGTTGATTAATCGCGTCTTGAATCTAGAAATGGCAAGTAGGATCTGATGAGCCAAATCTCGAGATATATGTGGTGGTTCTATTTGTGGTTTTCTTGATTGTGGGAGTTAGAGGACGAAACCACCACCACAATGTTTGATTCCTTTATTAGTACCTTGTGGAAGTCTACCAGGTTTTTGGGCGTTTGCGGTGTATGGTGGAGAGTATGAGACTCCCTCGTAGTTTGACGAATATTATATTCGTGAGGGTGTGTCCAGTTGAGTGACCACCTCGCCTGTGTTTTTGAGTAGAGTCGACCACAAGTGTGTAATAAAGGTTTTGTACTTTTTTCTTATGATTTATTCTTGTTGTCACCTTGTGGCCTTGTGCGTCGGGTGTACTCTTGTTGAATGAGACGAATCACGTAAGAGTACTTTTCCTGTTGATGCCCTGTTTTCTTTTTCTACTTTACTTCAGTGCTTTTGGTCATGGGTTGGTACCCCTTTTGACCTTTATTTATTTTGGTTTTTTTTTTCTGACACCATTTGTACCTTCTTGCTGAGGTGTTCTATCTTTGGAATGTCTCAAGTTTAGAGCAGTAGTAGTTTGCAAAGCTGGTTTCGGAGTTTGTGGGCGGCAGTGTTGGCTGTGGTTGTTGCCTCGTCTTAGCGAGGTAGTTTGTTGCTTATTTTGTTTTACTGGTTCAGACATACTTTGTTGTATGTGGTTTCGTGTCAGTTTGTTGATGACCACAGAATTGTTATTTTTAGATACTTGCTAGCTGCTTAGTTTTTTATATGTGGATGTGGATTACTTGCTCTCTGGGAGGATTTATGCAAGGAATGCATGTTAGGTATTTTCAAGTATAAAATCTACTACTATTACTTCATGCATTGCATAATTTAAAACTCTAACTTGTTATATTTGCGACCGTAAAAGCAATCTTTACTACTATTATAAATATAGGGTCTTTCATAGCATGAGTTTCCTTTGGGGACATTTATACTCATGTAGGATGTTGGAGTCAATCAAAACAAGTATCTTTCGTAGTGTGTAACACCCCAAATCGCAGGATTGGGAAAAGTTGGGTGACACTGCATGGGGCACGGGCCTATCAGGGGCCGTATCCTCCTCTGCTCGACGAACTCAGCTGACAAAGTGGAGCTGGGGTGTGTCTGGTGTCGTGTATGGGCACACGGCCTGTGACACGGGCGTGTCACAGGCCGTGTCCTTTTCTGGATGTGGCCAAGACATTGAGGCCTGGTGAACATGGGTGCGACATGATCGTGTCTTAGGGTTCATGGCCTGTGACACGGGCTTGTCACTGGTCGTGTCCCGCTCGGGTTTAAGTTAGTTTTGTGCAGCCTGATGTACACGGCCGCAGACACAGGCATGTTTGAAGGCGTGTCAGGTGACACGGCCCATGACACGAGTGTGTCACATGGGCGTGTACTGCTCTGAATGAGTCGGTTGTGTACCACTTAAGGTACACGACCTGTGACACGGGCGTGTCACATGATGTGTCAGGAAAAATTTAGCCTTTTGTGGAAAAAACATGGCCGTCCATTTCCTTAGCTGAGATCTAATGGCTGATGTTCCTCCCTACTTCCTTAAGGCCGAGACTTGAGAAGATATTCTCATTTGGCTTAAACCTATTCTATTTCTACAATCCTAGAGAGAGAGAGAGGAAGAAGGAGGAGGAGGAGAGGAGCTGGCCACCGATGGAGCTACAGAGTTCCTATTCACAATCCGAAGATAATGTTGTGAAGGCGAAGCCGTTGCGTTGCTTTCCAGCCGACTAGGAATCCATGGATCCGAAGCGTTCTTCAATGGTAACGACTTTTATTCCTAGCCATGTGAAGGCTTCCTTTTTGGCATCTGCATCTGATTCCCCCACTAGAGGGTGGCTTGTAACAGGAGTCCCTTAGGTTGATTCATGCAATCCCCAATCATTTGGCATATAGATCCGGAAATGGAGTACGGAATATGCATGCTGTGTGAAGCCCATCTGGACAGGTTGGTCTGGATTGGTGATGTTGCATATACGCACAAGAGAAGACTCTGTGATTAACGTGTAGGTTAGGAGTCGACGAGTTAAACCTGTGAAGGGCAGTAGCAGGAAGTACTGGATTGGTAGTCTAGGAAAATACCTGTATAATGCTTGTGCTGAATGGGTTGTACCTGTGAAGGGTAGTAGCAGGAAGTACTGGATTGGGAGTGCAGGAAATACCCTTGTAATGCTTGATGTTCATGGGTAGTACCTATGAAGGGTAGTAGTAGGAAGTACTGGCATGGTAAGCCAGGAAAATACTTTTAATTCTTGGAATGCTTGATATGTTGTGCCTGTGAAGGGGAGTAGCAGGAAATACTGGCTTGGCAGTCTAGGAAAATACCCTCAAGTGAATGCTATGATGCACAGTTAAGCCTAGGGATAGAAATTGAGAAATGTCGTTAACACAAGGTGTTGGAACACCCTATTACTAATTTGGGTCAGGATCACTATGTCTCTAGGAATCTGTGTTTGACCTTCTGTATAGCTTAATAGGTCAATTAGAATTGAGTCTAAGGGATCAGGAGTCTAGGTTTGGAAGCTGCCCTGAAGACCAAAGTTTTTCTGGAGACTAAGTCCAATCGTCGAGCTCAGCACGACGTTTCGTCGAACTCCGGTCGATGATCGTCTAGCTCAACTTCGACAGATCGTCGAGCTCCACTCGACGATCGCTGAGCTCAACTTTTCAATATCGTCGAACTCCATTCGACGATCGCTGAGCTCAGGTCGACGATTTTTGACTCTGCACTGGATCCTTATCTCTGAGCTCAGTTCTACGATCTTTGAGCTCAGATCGACGATTATGTTGTTGCTTGCATTTTCCAGGTCACTGAGCTCAGCTCGACGATAGCAGAGCTCAGTTCGACGATTTCAGTTATCTTTCAGAATTCAAATTCAAATCTATCAGAAGTTATTCTGCATTTAATTCAGAAGATCTGCCAGCCGTTTTCATTTACTTCTGGAGCAAGTTTCAATGGATTTTTCAAGGAACAAATCAGTGGACTTTCCTTTAGGAGAAATTATGCAATTAAGGCTGTAATCAATGCAGACCAATGGCTATCTTTGACAGAGAGATATCCTATTCAGACACAGAGAATAAAAGAGAGAATGTTTTTGAATCAAACAAGAGATTGACAAGAACAGGACACAACTCAATATACAGAGACTCTTTGAAAATATTCTGTCAACAAGAATTCTGAAGAACACTCATCAGAGAGATCAAGCTTTCAAAAATCTTCAGATCTCTTCAGCTCTTAAAGTGTTCAAGGCCAACATCATTTCAAGACTCCAGACACTCAACATTTCAGCTTGCTGAAATCATCTTTTGCTGGAGATCTATCTTTGAAGGCCTATCACCCTCAGCAAAGCTCATCTTCCTGAAGATCAAGGACTCAGGGGGAGCTTTGAAATCAATCCACTTAGTCTTCTCAGTTGTTTGAGAAAAGAGAAGACTACCATCACTCTCTCACCCCCACTATGTAAAGGGTTTTTCAAACTCCCTTCAAAAGTTTGAATCTGGTTTTTGAGCACCTTGTCAAAAGCTCATTGGTGGCAAGACACCTGATCAAAAAATCTGTTTTGGTTTTTGAGCACCTTATCAAAAGCTCATTGGTGCCCAGGACACCTAATCAACTCATCCTGCAGTGGATTCCTACCTAGGGTGGTAGAAGAGTGGATGTACCCAAGTTTGGGGAACCACTATAATTCCTTGTGTCATCTGGTTTTGCATGTTTTCTTTTTGTTTCTGGCCTAGATTTTCTTGTGCTTAGTTTCTGCATAGCTTAGTTTGTGATTAGTTTTATTTCTGCTTCCCTGCTTACACTCATTACAACAATTGTTGTAAAGCTTTGCAAAAGTTTTTTTCTTTGTGTTTTAAAAAGCACCATATACTCTATTCACCCCCCTCTAGAGTATATCAGATCTAGTTTCCCATTTCAATTGATATCAGAGGCAGGTTGGTTAAACATACCATATCTGTTTGGTTGTACAGGCTAACACCTGAACCCCAAGATCCCAATCTAGATCCTTCTTTTATATTTCATTATTAGATTTAGCTTGCACAAGTCATGGCCCAAAACAAAGATTATGCTAGCACCAGACCTCCAGTGTGCAATCTGTCAAAGTTTGCACTTTGGAAAGAAAGGATTAGACAATACATGAATTCTATTGACGAAGACATTTTTAATTCTGTTTTGACAGTGTGTCCAAGACCTCCAGAGGGCACAAGCACAAATGCTGTTCCACCTCCATCAGGAACAGATGCTGACATCAAAAAGTGGAAAGTAGCTGATGCCAAGGCAATGAACATTTTAGCTCAGACAATGTCAGATGACATTTTTCAAAAAGTAGCTGAATGTAATTCAGCCAAGGAAATTTGGGACAAGCTCTCAGAAATTGTCTCTGGCTCAGCTGATGAGAGAAAGGACAGAAGATCCCATCTCATCTCCCAATATGAGAACTTCAAGAAGGGAGAAACAGAGTCAGTGGGAGACATGTACAACAGACTGAGTCTAATTGTCAGTGAACTGAGGACATTAGACAAAGAGATCTCACTGACAGAACTTAATGACAAGATCCTAATGTGCTTCCCCAACACTTGGGATTCAAGAATCTGGCCAATTAAAGATGCCAGAAGTCTGAATGAGATCACCACTGAAGGCTTGTTGGGTAAGCTCAAATCTTATGAGTTACTCATCAAGAACAGAGAAGAAGAACAGAAGGCTGCTTCACCAGCCACAAGAAAGGAGAAGACTATAGCATTCAAGGCAACTGAGGATCTGCCTGAAGAAAAATGAACAGCCAATGATGAACTTCTCAGCTTGTTGGCCAAAAGATTCTATAAGATGGCCAGAAAGGACTTCAGAAGAAGATCATACAAGGACCAGGATAAGCCAAGGTATGACAAGTCCATTGGCAATAGCAAAGACATCATTTGCTTTGGTTGCAGGAAACCAGGGCATATGGTTCCTGACTGTCCAGAGAACAAGAACAAGGACAGAAGGGACAGAAAAGAAAGAAGAAAGGAGAAGGACTCCAAAAGGAATGGAAGTAGCAAACCTTCCTCCAGCAGAAATAAGCACACAAGGAAAGGATTTGTTGCTGAATCCTGGAGTGAGACTGAAGAGGAGTCAGAAGCCTCTTCCAGCTCAAGTGATGATGAGGATGATGCAGAGGAAAAGGAGTTCTGCATGATGGCAATCAATGCCTCACAACACAACTCAGAGGAAGAGGAGTCAGAGTCAGACTCAGAGACTCAACCTGAAGAAGATCAGGTAATCAGCTCTTTTGATTTCACTTCAGAAGATTTTAAATTTGAATTTAAAGCACTATGTTTAGACCTGCTAAAGTCTGAGAAAGAGATCATCTCTCTCAGAAATCAATTATCTGAACAAAATGTTTTAAAATCAGAAAACCTCAAACTTTCTCAGGAGTTGGAGAACTATAGGGAACAGATAGCTTCACTGAAGAGTGAGCTCTCTGAGGCCAAGAAGCTTGAAGAATCTCTCAATGGGAGAAGCATCAAGCTGATGGACATCACAAGCACAGTGAACTCAAGATTCAACAGTACACTGGGCTTGGGTGCCTCATCCAGCCAACCTATTGTTCTAACAACCCCTATCAAGTTTATTTCTGACAAGGGAAAGGGAGTTGTAGAGGTTGCCAGGAAAAATTCTGATCTGCCTCAGAAAACTAAAGTCCAGCACAAATCGTCGAACGGAGATCGACGATCGCCGAATGAAGATCGACGATCGCCGAACGCAGCTCGACGATCTCAGGACAAATCGTCGAACGCTGATCGACGATCTCAGCCAAAGTCGTCGAACGCAGCTCGACGATCTCAAATACCTGACCTCAGCCATAGTCGACCGTCGAACGGAGCTCGACGATCTGACCCACGATCGTCGAACGCAGCTCCAAGATCGTCGAACAGAGGTCAGAGCTCTGGAAATTCTTTCAAAGGCAAGTCAAAATTAAATCCTAAGGGTTTTTCATCCCAAACCTTCAACCCTTATACTGAATGGATTATACCTCCAAGGAGATATCATCCTGAAGGATATAAGAGTCAGCCAGGGATATCCTTCATTTCTGAATTTAAAGGTTATCAACCTAGGCCCAAGGTAAACTAGGTCAAAAACAAGTGAATTGCTTTATGTGCAGGAGAAGACCTATCCAACATCTAACCAGCAATGGTATTTGGATAGTGGGTGCTCTAAGCACATGACAGGGAACAAGGACAACCTCAATTCCTTTAGAGCCAAGCTTGGACCCAAGGTTATCTTTGGTGACTCCAACTTTGGACAAACTAAAGGTTATGGAGCAGTCCAGATTGGTTCTGTAACCTTCAAGAAAGTAGCATATGTGGAAGGACTGAAGCACAACCTAATCAGCATCAGTCAGCTATGTGATGAAGGCTACCAGGTGACCTTCAGCAAAACCTTATGCAAAATCAAGTCAGAGGACAACACAACTGTGTTGACAGGTAAAAGGAAAGGTAACATCTACCTAGTAGATTTTCTTTCAACTACTATAGATATCTGTTTATTCAATTCAGTTTGTAGACCAAATGTTTTATGGCATAAGAGACTAGGACACCTAAACCTTAGAACTATTGCTAGGCTATCCAAGGACAACCTTGTTAGAGGACTACCTTCTGGCCCCTACAAGAAGGAAGGACTCTGCAAGGCTTGTCAATTAGGCAAGCAAACTAAAAACAGTTTCAAGTCACTTAATAAGAGTGATTCACCTAGGATATTGTATCTGTTACACATGGAAATCCTACACTTTGGTGATTGTAGATGACTTCTCTAGATTCACTTGGGTGTTCTTTCTAAGGAAGAAGTCTGATAACTTTAAGTGTCTGACAGAGTTTCTCAAATGTATAAAGATTGAGTTCAATACTCACATTGCCCTGATCAGAAGTGATCATGGGACAGAGTTTGATTCTCTTCTTATGCAAGAGTTCTGTCAGAGTGAAGGGATCAGACATACCTTCTCAGCTCCTAGAACTCCTCAACAAAATGGGGTAGCTGAAAGGAAAAATAGAACCCTTATTGAATCTGCCACTACATTGTTGTCAGATGCTCATCTACCTCTATCCTTCTGGGCAGAGGCAGTGAACACCTCCAACTATGTGCTGAACAGAAGTCTGATACATAAACTGAAGGGAAAGACTCCCTATGAATTACTCAAAGGGAAGAAACCTAAAGTTGACTATTTCAAAATTTTTGGTTGCATTTGCTACATTCACAATAATGATAAGAAACACTTAGCAAAATTTCAAGCCAAAGCTGATGAAGGAGTGTTTCTGGCATACTCCATGATCAGCAAGGCCTATAGGGTATATAATAAATCATCATTGAAAATTGAGGAATCTGTTCATGTCTCTTTTGATGAAACTAACATGTCTTTCAAGGAGAAGATTTCTTCTACCATAGAACCTTTGCAGGAACACTCTCTAGTTGAAGATATGAACAAGTTACAGGTTGCTCAAGAGGATGAAAGCAGTGAAGATGAAAGCAATGCTCAACATATTGAAGCACAACCTGAAGAGCCAGTTGTTGTACCACAAGAGGAAACAACGACACAGGTTGGTGAACAATCAACACCCCCTGTTGATTTAGTAACATCAAGAGACCATCCAATTTCCCAAATAATTGGAGAACTCTCAGCTGGGGTGCAAACCAGAAATCAGGTCAACCAAAACCTGTTGCACACCTGCTTCCTTTCTCAAATTGAACCTCAGTCCATTCAAGATGCAGAGCAAGATCCACACTGGATCATTGCCATGCAAGAGGAGTTGCATCAATTTGAGAGGAACAAAGTATGGGAACTAGTGCCAAAGCCAAAGGATCATTCCATTGTTGGAACAAAATGGGTATTCAGAAATAAACTGGATGATCAAGGAGTAATAATAAGGAACAAGGCAAGACTAGTTGCCCAGGGATATTCTCAAGAAGAAGGAATTGACTACGACCAGACTTTTGCACCTGTTGCAAGATTGGAAGCCATCAGAATTTTTCTAGCTTATGCAGCTCACAAAGGCTTCAAGGTTTATCAGATGGATGTCAAGAGTGCCTTCTTGAATGGAGACATCAAAGAGGAAGTCTATGTCAGACAACCTCCAGGTTTTATCTCTCCAACTTACCCTGATTATGTTTTTAAACTACATAAAGCATTATATGGTCTCAAGCAAGCTCCTAGAGCATGGTATGAGACCCTAGCATGCTTTCTCTTGGAAAATGGTTTTATAAGGGGTAGAGTAGACCAAACTCTTTTTATTAGAACCCATAAGTCCCATACCCTACTAGTACAAATTTATGTAGACGATATCATTTTTGGTTCGACTGACTCAAAATTGTGCAGAAGGTTTTCTAACCTAATGCATTCTAAATTTGAGATGAGTAGCATGGGTGAGCTATCCTTCTTCCTAGGATTGCAAGTCAAACAACATGCTGAAGGCATCTTTATTTCTCAAACCAAATATGCTAATGAGCTGGTTAAGAAATTTGGCATGTCTGAGGCATCTTGTATGAAAACACCCATGCCTACCAATGCTGTATTGGATGCTGATGAACATGGGAAACCAGTTGATCAGACAACATATAGAGCAATGATTGGCTCTCTATTGTATCTTACAGCTAGTAGACCAGATATAATGTTTGCTACATGTATATGTGCTAGATTCCAAGTTAGCCCTAGAGAGTCACACCTAACATTAGTAAAGAGGATTCTTAGATATGTTAAAAGTTGTCCAAATCTAGGTCTCTGGTATCCAAAAGATTCAGCATTTGAGTTAACTGGATTCTCTGATGCTGATTATGCTGGATGCAGAATTGACAGGATAAGCACCAGTGGAACTTGTCAGTTCCTTGGTGATAGACTTGTCTCTTGGTTTTGCAAGAAACAAACATCTGTGTCAACTTCAACTGCTGAAGCTGAATATATGGCTGCAGGTAGTTGTTGTTCACAAATATTGTGGATTCAAAATCAACTCCTAGACTATGGTTACAACTTAGAGAAGTCAAAAATATTTTGTGACAATACAAGTGCTATTTCAATAGCTCAAAATCCAGTCCTCCATAGTAGGACAAAACACATAGAGATTAGGCATCACTTCTTAAGGGACAATGTTGAAAAGAATAAAATTGAACTGCATTATATCCCAACTGATTTACAAAGGGGAGATATTTTCACCAAGCCCTTGGATGAAAAGAAACACACCTTCTTCCTAAATCAGTTAGGAATGTTAGATGGAGGAAGTCTTAAATAATATCCAAGATTTTGAAAGCTCAAAAATTGACCAAGACTAGGCAAAAATTCTGATTTTCCTTAGTGTCTAGAATTTTCTGATCTCTGAACTGCGCTCGACGATTTCCCCAAAGATCGTCGAACGGAGTTCGACGATTTCCTGAATCGTCGAACGGAGTTCAGCGCTCCTCAGATAGTATGAACTATCTCTTCTGGTCAACGATCGTCGAACGGCGCTCGACGATCTTGTTCCCTGAACGATCGTCGAACGGAGCTCGACGCCTTTCCAGATCGTCGAACGGAGATCGACGATGTTGGAGTCTCTTCAGATTCCTTTAGAAGCCTCGATCGTCGAACTGAGTTCAACGATCTTTCCAATTCTGCGTCGAACCCTAATATAAAACTCATTTTTCGCCGTCGTTCTCTCTTGCGCTTTCAATTTCTCTGCAAAATTTTCTTCCCTCCAAACAGTTCTACGCTTGTTCGGTTTGTTTGTTAAGTTTTTGCAGGTACCATGGCCGTCTCAGTTGCTGTCCTCGCCGCCATGAAGTTTGATGCAGGGTTTGACATTGATTTGGACTCCTTCAACACCACTGATCAAGTCTTCCAGGACATCCTGAGTTTATTCAAAAATCAGCATTTATCTGCCCTCATGACCACAAGAATCAAACTTGCCTCAGATGAAATAAAGGAATGGGTATATACTGCACACAACCTTGACAACAACACCATTGTTGGATCTATTGCTGGCACCCAGGTACCTCTGACCCCAACAGTCTTAACAGAAGTTTTTGGTTTAAGAAATGGTGAAGACTCTGCTGAACTTTCTGGAGAAGAATTTTCTGCTATACTTGCCAGGATGGGTCATCCAGAGGGAAACCCTAGCAAGTTGTTTAAGAGGAACTTGTCAGTTGAATATAGGTTCCTGGCAGATGTTGTAGGCAAGGTCCTGTTGGCAAAACATTCTGCACATGACACCATCTCCAGACATCAGCTCTGCCTCATGGGAGCTCTGGTAGATAGGAAAAGCTTGAACTGGGGAGAGGTCTTCTTTGACCTGATAAAGAAAAAGATTAACAAAAACTTTGTAAATTTTGGAAGAATTCTTGGAGTCTTCCTTCAGGCAAAGTGCCCTGCTCTGTTAGTCTCCTCTGGAGTGCACATCAATGCCTCCAAGAGACTCACCTGTGCCCTATTTGGGAAATGGGACAGGCAGATTAGCAAGCCCAGCAGGCCCTCTTCAACTGCCCCTTCAGGCGCCAGGACTCAAAGAGTCACTCCCCCCCAGGTCTCTGCTCCTGCAGAAGACCTGCCTGCTGCTAGTGCTGCTTCTCCTCCTCCTCCAAGTCCAACCCTACCTATTCCATCCACCACTCCAGCTCCATCCACAATTACAATCTCCAGCCCTTCTCCAACCTCTATTCCATCTCCAACAACCACTTCATCACCTCCAGTTGACCACTTCCACCCATTATTCTCATATCCACCTCCAGATGTCACCTCATCCCCATCCATACCATCCTTCACACTTCTGGATGAATCCTACATGGATGATTCCCCCTCTTCTCCTCAAGAATTACCCTCCACCTCAACATCTTTCCAAGATCTCCTCCACCACATCCTTGACCAACCCACTTTCACTCCCTCCATATCCCTCCCTTTGTCCTCCATCTCCACAATCCCCTCTCCTGAGCCATTCATTCCACCATTCAGCCCTCCACCTCCAGCTTCTTCAGCCATCCCTGTACCCTCTACCTCTGCTCCCCTTCTTGAGCAAGTAGATCTTTCAGCCCTTGCTGACAAGTTGTATGAGCTCATTGCCCCCAGGCTCTCCCTTCTCTTGGAGACCTCTTTGGCTCCTCTACACTTGTCAGTGGCAGCCCTCTCTGCCAGGCTTTCTTCTCTTCTTCCTCAAGCAACCCCACCAGCAGTTTGCCTTGATACAGAGGTATCTGCATCCAGGCAGGGGGAGATGCCCTATGAAGCCAGCCTTCATGCTGCTGCTGCTGCTGCTCCTGTGTCTGCTGCCTCTTATGCTCCAGTTGCTGCTGCTACTCCAGTCTTAGCAATAGACCTAAGGTCTTTGCTATCTGCATTTGATACTGCATATTACAGCTACCTTCCAGAGCCAATTGCTGTCCAGCCCTCAGAAGATCTCTCCAAGGCAATGGTGCCCTTCTCTGGCTGTGACCCCAACATTCTTTCATCCTTTGTACTCTCAGTGATGACTGCTGCTGCTGCTGATAAAGAAAAGGCTGAATCTGCTTCTGAAATTGTTCTTGCTGCTGCTGAAGACAATGTTCCAACTGTTGCTGAAAATCAAATTGTTTCTGATGAGCCCATTTCCCAGGATTCTCTGATGACAGAGGCTGTTGTTTTTGAGCCTGCTGTAGATGTTGTTGTTGTTTCTGAACCTGCTGCTGCCATAATTCCTGAAATAACCAGTGTTGCTTCTACTGCTGCTCCAGTATCTGTTGTTATATCTGCTGCTGTATCTGTCTCTGTTGCTCCTTCTGCTTCTGCCTCTGCCCCATCTGCTGCTGTTCAACTGAAAGAAGATTTGATGAAAGGATTGATGCTTTATATGATGCTCAAAGCTCTGAATCTGATGACTACAACACTGCTTCTGATGATTCTTCTGCCACCATTGCAAGGAAAAGGAAGGCAAGAAGTAAGGCAATGAAGAGGGTTCCACCTGCCAAAGTTAGAGATGATAATGATGTTCCTTACTATATTCTGCACAACTGCCCAATTACTGAGCATTGGATGCAGTTCTCTAAGAATCAGCTAAAGGCTATGAAGAAGAAAAGGAAGTATGAGAAAGGTTCCACCCAGTCCAAGCACCCTCATCCTCCTCCACCACCTCCACCTGATGCAGGTGCAGGTGGCAGCTCTGCAAGTTCAGGCCCAGCTAGAAGCCAGGCTCCCTACCAACCTCATGCTAGAACATATCAAAGGGAAAGCCAGTCTAGGGGCTCTTACTCTAGAAGGGGAGGATATAGGGGAAATCAAAGAGAGACTCAGGTTTACTCCAAAGGGCATTCCAGGCAGCACCCTTATTCCAGGGGAGGACATGTTCCTTCTGATACATCTTCTGGTCCATTCCCCTACAAGCTCAAAGAAACTGTGACTGCCATGACTCCTCAAGATACTTCTTCCAACAGGTATGAACCACCTGTTCCATTTGAGGACCCTGAGAAGAATCCTGTTGCTTGGACTGCTAGAATGAAAGAGTTGGCTGCATTAGATCAAATAAAGAAAGCCAGAGAGCAAGGCCTAGACACCTCCAATATATCTACAATGTCAGAACAAAGACAGAAAGAACTAGAAAGATATGCCTCCAGTAAATTTTTTGATGCAGACAGGTACATGGAGTTGCATCCAGCTGCAGTGGTTCCCAGGACATCAAAGCAAACATATTTGGGAGCAGCTGATGATACCAGATCCAAACAAGAAGCTTTAAATCCTAACAGAGAAATCAAGTTGGTAAAAGGCAAAGAGAAAGAGTAACTCTGTAAGGTGACAATTCTTGGTTTTTCTGACTGATATCTGGATGACATATATATATATCTCTGTGATGGTTCTGTAATGTCTAGCTACTGTTGTTTTTGTGTTTTTCTGATTGTATGATGTTGTTTGATTTTCCAAAGTCTGTAAATAGTTTTCCTAACCCAAATAGGGGGAGATTGTTGGAACACCCTATTACTAATTTGGGTCAGGATCACTATGTCTCTAGGAATCTGTGTTTGACCTTCTGTATAGCTTAATAGGTCAATTAGAATTGAGTCTAAGGGATCAGGAGTCTAGGTTTGGAAGCTGCCCTGAAGACCAAAGTTTTTCTGGAGACTAAGTCCAATCGTCGAGCTCAGCACGACGTTTCGTCGAACTCCGGTCGACGATCGTCTAGCTCAACTTCGACAGATCGTCGAGCTCCACTCGACGATCGCTGAGCTCAACTTTTCAATATCGTCGAACTCCATTCGATGATCGCTGAGCTCAGGTCGACGATTTTTGACTCTGCACTGGATCCTTATCTCTGAGCTCAGTTCTACGATCTTTGAGCTCAGATCGACGATTATGTTGCTGCTTGCATTTTCCAGGTCGCTGAGCTCAGCTCGACGATAGCAGAGCTCAGTTCGACGATTTCAGTTATCTTTCAGAATTCAAATTCAAATCTATCAGAAGTTATTCTGCATTTAATTCAGAAGATCTGCCAGCCGTTTTCATTTACTTCTGGAGCAAGTTTCAAGGGATTTTTCAAGGAACAAATCAGTGGACTTTCCTTTAGGAGAAATTATGCAATTAAGGCTGTAATCAATGCAGACCAACGGCTATCTTTGACAGAGAGATATCCTATTCAGACACAGAGAATAAAAGAGAGAATGTTTTTGAATCAAACAAGAGATTGACAAGAACAGGACACAACTCAATATACAGAGACTCTTTGAAAATATTCTGTCAACAAGAATTCTGAAGAACACTCATCAGAGAGATCAAGCTTTCAAAAATCTTCAGATCTCTTCAGCTCTTAAAGTGTTCAAGGCCAATATCATTTCAAGACTCCAGACACTCAACATTTCAGCTTGCTGAAATCATCTTTTGCTGGAGATCTATCTTTGAAGGCCTATCACCCTCAGCAAAGCTCATCTTCCTGAAGATCAAGGACTCAGGGGGAGCTTTGAAATCAATCCACTTAGTCTTCTCAGTTGTTTGAGAAAAGAGAAGATTGCCATCACTCTCTCACCCCCACTCTGTAAAGGGTTTTTCAAACTCCCTTCAAAAGTTTGAATCTGGTTTTTGAGCACCTTGTCAAAAGCTCATTGGTGGCAAGACACCTGATCAAAAAATCTGTTTTGGTTTTTGAGCACCTTATCAAAAGCTCATTGGTGCCCAGGACACCTGATCAACTCATCCTGCAGTGGATTCCTACCTAGGGTGGTAGAAGAGTGGATGTACCCAAGTTTGGGGAACCACTATAATTCCTTGTGTCATCTGGTTTTGCATGTTTTCTTTTTGTTTCTGGCCTAGATTTTCTTGTGCTTAGTTTCTGCATAGCTTAGTTTGTGATTAGTTTTATTTCTGCTTCCCTGCTTACACTCATTACAACAATTATTGTAAAGCTTTGCAAAAGTTTTTTTCTTTGTGTTTTAAAAAGCACCATATACTCTATTCACCCCCCTCTAGAGTATATCAGATCTAGTTTCCCCTTTCACAAGGCGTGGCTCCTAGGTAACCGATGAATGTGAAGCCAGTTCCGTAAGAAAGGGCTGGTTATGTGTGAGCTGATAAGCTCACCTAAAGGAAACAGGTAAGGTAAAACTGACCCGCGCCTTTTATGTAGCCGCAAGTACGCTGTACTCGGTGATGGCAAGGCGACTTGAGCAACGGGGGGTGGTTGATCCGAGCTGCGTTATGTCCGTTCGACGTGAGACCTAAAAGTGCGGTCTGTTGGAGCGCATAACAAGAGTCTTAGGCCTGCTCGCCATGACATAATGGGGGGCTACGGGCCAATCCCGGGTCATTAATACTGAAGTCTACGGCTGCACGTCATGGAGAAAAATGCTCAATTTTGCCATTGGGTTGTGACCCTGATAGGGTGGTGGGACACTGGTTCGCCGGTACACCAAAAATGTGCACCGGGTGCGCGGATCGTCGGGCCGCGTTGCTGATGGTTGTGATGGAATGGATGTGCGTGAGAGCATATTATATGAATATATATATATATATCTGCCTGTGAAATGCTATGCCTGTAGGGAAGGAATACCACTGCCCCGGGAAAGGGGTAGGGTCGTTATAATTTGGTCAGTTGAAAGCTGACTGTTGCCTTGTTTGCCACCGTTGGGTGGGCTGTCCCTGTGCAGGTGCTGGAGTACCAAGCGGGACGCATAAAGGCTAAAGTCCCTACTGCTGTTGCGGCTGCTGCCGCTATCCCTTGAAGGCTAAAGTTTAAAATGCTGTGTTTTGTTTATTTGTGGCTGGCCTGAGCGCCAACGTTTGGGAGCCACTGTTGTAAATGGACTTGCAAGGCCATAAGGCCAACTGGATTTGTATTTGGTACATTCCTATTTATATATATCAATGTAGAAGTAAGAAGGTGGCTAAGGTGACCTTCTGATCATCCTCCGTCCCAATCGCCGTCATTATCCGCTTGACGCGCGACAACCAGTCCTCGGCCTGCATAGGAGATCCCACTCCCAAAAACGTATGTGAGTTAAAGCTCATGAACTGCTTAATTTCCTTGTAGCTGCTCTAGGATCCAGTGCCTCAATAGGTTCTAGCCTCGCTGCAACCTGTTTGTGCATCAAGGTCGGCTGCGCCTACCCAATCAGTTGTGCTTGAATCATGGCAAACAAGGCCTCAGCAACTAGTCGCACAGTTTTTACAGAAGGCGGAGGTGTAAGCACCTCAGCTGGTTCCGTACTCTCACCAGAACGTTGGGGCTCCGATTGCCCAGCACCACTCCGCGTCACCTATAGGTGAACAAGACACGCACATTAGCGACCTCACAAAAGCAATCACAATAAAATAGGAACGCGCAGGTTCCACAAACACATGTATTTGCATTCCTAAGGTGGACATGCAAAAGTTCATCAGTGTTAACGCGGTTCACACGTACACGTGCTCGCCACACCACAAAAGAATTCGACCACGAATTCGAAAGGGAAGGACCAATATAGGCCCGGGACACGGGCGTGTCAGGGGTCGTGTCCTCCTCTGCTTGACGAACTCAGCTCGATAAAGTTGAGCAGGGGCGTCTCTGCTGTTGTGTATGGGCACACGACCTGTGACATGGGCGTGTCACAGGCCGTGTCCTTTTCTGGATGTAGCCAAGGCATTGAGGCCTAGTGAACACGGGTGTGTCACTGGCCGTATCCCGCTCATGTTGAAGTTGATTTTGTGCAACTTGATATACACGGCCACAGACACGGGCATGTCTAAAGGCGTGTCAGGTGACATGGCCCGTAACATGGGCGTGTCACATGGGTGTGTACTGGTCTGAATGAGTCGGTTGTGTACCGCTTAAGGTACACGCACTGTGTGTTGAAATACCCTATTACTAATTTGGGTCAGGATCACTATGTCTCTAGGAAACCTGTTTTTGACCTCATTGTATAGATCTAAAGGTCAATTAAGATTGAGTCTAAGGGTTAGTAGCTAGGTGTGGAAGCTGCCCTCAAGACCAAGGTTTTTCAGTTTAGAGACTAAGTCATTTCATCGAGCTCAGTACGATGAATCGTCGAACTCCAATCGATGATCGTCTAGCTCAACTTTGACGGATCGTCGAACTCCATTCGACGATCGCTGAGCTCAACTTCAACAAATCGTCGAACTCCATTCGACGATCTTCGCGCTCAATTGGACGATCTTGACTCCAGTATTGATTCTCTATCTCTGAGCTCAGTTCGACGATAGTTGAGCTCAAATCGACGATCTCTGTTGCTGTATAATTCCAAATCGCTGAGCTCAGTTCGACGATAGTAGAGCTCAGTTCGACGTTTTTCTGAAGAGTTCAATGACTTTCAAGATTCAAATTCAGAACAGTTAAGGAGTTATTCTCAGCAATTAATTCAGAAGATTTTGTAGCCGTTTTCATTTATTCTGGACCAAGTTTCAAGGGATTATCAAGGAATGTTTCTTTGGACTTTCCCCTAGAAGACAATTGCAATTAAGGAGTCAATTAATGACAGGCCAACGTCTATTCTTGACAGAGGATCATTTTCTATTCAGAACAAAAGAATAAAAGACAAGATTTTTGTATTCTGATTGTATCTGTAGAGAGTGCACAAGAAGAACAAGAAGAAGAAGAACAAAATATTCTCTGCTACAATTTTTCTCTGGAACAACATCTTTCTCAACAACAATCACTCAAGAGAAAAAGCTGTAGACATTCTCTGTCTAAAAGAATTCACTCAAGAATACACAACCAAAAGGAGATCAACCATCTGATATCTTAAGATCTCTTTTGATTCAAGTGTTCAAGGCCAACATCATTCAAGACTCCAGACAACTAACATTTCAGCTGTTGCTGAAATTATCATTTGCTGGAGATCAACTTCTGAAGGCCTATCACCCTACAGCAAAGCTTCATTTCCTGAACATCTCAAGAACTCAGGGGGAGCTTTGACAACATCAAAATCCACATAGTCTTCTCAGCTGCTTTGAGAAAGAGAAGACTTCCATCACTCTCTCATCCCCATCTATGTAAATGGTTTCTCAAACTCCCTTCAAAAGTTTGTGCTTGGTTTTTGAGCACCTTATCAAAAGCTCATTGGTGGCAAGACACCTGATCAAAAAATCTGATTTGATTTTTGAGCACCTTATCAAAAGCTCATTGGTGCTCAGGAAACCTGATCAACTCATCCTGCAGTGGATTCCTACCTAGGGTGGTAGAAGAGTGAATGTACCCAAGTTTAGGGGAACCATTATAGCTCCTTGTGTCTTCTGGCTTGCTTGTCTTTATTTTTGTTTCTAGATGTGATTGATCTGTGATTAGTTAGGATCTGTGATTAGTTTCTTTTATAGTTTGTGATTAGATAGGTTCTGTGATTAGATTTAATATTTGCTTCCCTGTTCACTCAGATTACAACAACTGTTGTAAAAAGTTTTTAAGCACCATACTCTATTCACCCCCCCTCTAGAGTATATCAGATCTAGCTCACACTTTCAATTGGTATCAGAGCCAGGTTGGTTAAATATACCACACCTCAGTGGTTGTACAAGCTAATACCTGAACCCAAAGATTCTTAGTTAGATCTGTTTTCTTTTGATTTTATTATTAGATTTTGTTTTCACCAATCATGGCCCAAAACAAAGATTATGCTAGCACCAGACCTCCAGTGTGCAATCTGTCTAAGTTTGCACTTTGGAAAGCAAGGATTAGACTATACATGAATTTTATTGACGAGGACATTTTTAATTCTGTTTTGACAGTTTGTCCAAGACCTCCAGAGAACACAAGTACAAATGTTGTTCCACCGCCATCAGGAACAGATGCTGATATCAAGAAGTGGAAGGTTGCAGATGCAAAGGCTATGAACATCTTAGCCCAAACTATGTCTGATGACATCTTCCAAAAGGTGGCTGAATGCAATTCAGCAAAGTAAATCTGGGATAGGCTCTCTAAAATAGTCTCAGGATCAGCTGATGAAAGAAAGGACATGAGATCCCACCTCATATCCCAATATGAGAATTTCAAGAAGGGAGAAGCTGAGTCAGTTGGAGATATGTACAATAGACTCAGTTTGATAGTCAATGAACTGAAGACTCTGGATAAGGAGATCTCACTGACTGAACTTAATGACAAAATCCTAATGTGCTTCCCAAGCACTTGGGATTCAAGAATCTGGCCAATCAAGGATGCCAGAAGTTTGAATGAGATCACCACAGAAGCTCTTTTGGGTAAGCTCAAATCTTATGAGCTGCTCATTAAGAATAGAGAAGAAGAGCAGAAGGCTGCCTCACCAGCCACAAGAAAAGAAAAGACAATAGCTTTCAAAGCAACTGAAGATCAGCTTGAAGACAAAGTCACAGACAATGATGAGCTGCTCAGTCTATTGGCCAAAAGATTTTACAAGATGGCCAGAAAGGACTTCAGAAGGAGATCATACAAAGAGCATGATAAGCCAAGGTATGATAAGTCAAATAATAAAGAAATTGTCTGTTTTTGTTGCAGGAAACCAGGGCACATTGTACCTGACTGTCCAGAAAACAAAAATAAGGACAGAAGGGACAAGAAAGAAAGAAGAAAGGAGAAAGACTTCAAGAAGAATGGCAATGGCAAACCCTCCTCCAGCAAGAACAAACACACAAGGAAGGGATTTGTTGTTGAATCCTGAAGTGAGACTGAAGAGCAGTCAGAAGCTTCATCCAGCTCCAGTGATGATGAAGATGATGCAGAAGAGAAGGAGTTCTGCATGATGACAATCAATGCCTCTCAACACAATTCAGATGCAGAAGAGCCGGAGTCAGACTCAGAAACTCAACCTGAAGAAGACCAGGTAATTAGTTCTTTTGATTTCAACTCTGAGGACTTCAAGTCTGAGTTTAAAGCATTATGTTTAGACTTAATAAAATCTGAGAAGGAAATTATCTCTCTCAGAAATCAATTGTCTGAACATAGTTTCTTAATGTCAGAAAACCTCAAACTCTCAAAGGAGTTGGACTTCTTTAGGGAGCAGATAGCTTCACTGGAAGGTGAGCTATCAGAGGCCAAGAAGCTAGAAGAATCCCTTAATGGGAGAAGTATCAAGCTGATGGACATCACAAGCACAGTGAACTCCAGATTCAATAGTACACTGGGCTTGGGTGCTTCATCCAGCCAACCTATAGTTCTAACAACCCCAATCAAGTTCATTTCTAATAAACAGAAGGGAGTTGTAGAGGTAGCTAGGAAAAATTCTGATCTGCCTAAGAAAACTAAGTTCCAGCAGAAATCTTTGAACAGAGCTCGACGATCGCCGAATGCAGATCGACGATCTCAGGCAAAATTGTCGAACTCAGGCCGACGATCTCTAATTCCTGAACTCTGCCACAGTCGACCGTCGAACGGAGCTCGACGATCTGACCCAAGATCGTCGAACGCAGCTCCACGATCGTCGAACAGAGATCAGAGCTCTAGAAATTCCTTTAAGGGCAAATCAAAATCCAATCCTAGGGGTCCTTCATCCCAAAGCTTTAACCCTTATACTGAATGGATAATACCTCCAAGGAGATATCATCCTGAAGGTTATAAGAGTCAACCTGGGATGTCCTTTATTTCTGAGTTTAAAGGTTATCAACCTAGGCCCAAGGTAAACTGGGTCAAAAACAAGTGAATTATTTTATGTGCAGGTGAAGACCTATCCAACATCAAACCAGCAATGGTACTTGGATAGTGGGTGCTCATAGCACATGACAGGGAACAAGGACAACCTCACATCCTTTAAAGCCAAGCTTGGACCAAAAGTTATATTTGGTGATTCAAACTTTGGACAAACTAAAGGATATGGTGCAGTCCAGATTGGGACAATGACATTCAAGAAGGTAGCCTATGTGGAAGGACTGAAGCATAATTTGATAAGTATCAGTCAGCTATGTGATGAAGGCTACCAGGTGACTTTCAGCAAAGCCTTATGCAAGATCAAGTCAGAAGACAACACAACTGTGTTGACAGGTAAAAGGAAAGGTAACATCTATCTAGTAGATTTTCTTTCAACAGATGTAGACATTTGCCTGTTCAATTCTATCTGTAGACCAAATGTTTTATGGCATAAGAGACTAGGACATTTAAACCTTAGAACCATTGCTAGGCTATCCAAGGACAACCTTGTTAGAGGACTACCTTCTGGCCCCTACAAGAAGGAAGGACTCTGCAGGGCTTGTCAATTAGGCAGGCAAACTAAAAATAGTTTCAAGTCACTTAATAAGAGTGATTCACCTAGGATCTTGTATCTGTTACACATGGATCTTTTTGGACCCATTACAGTACAAAGCCTAGAAGGGAAATCTTACACCTTAGTAGTTGTAGATGACTTCTCTATATTCACATGGGTGTTCTTTCTGAGGAAGAAGTCTGATAACTTTAAGTGTTTGATAGAGTTTCTCAAATGTATACAGATTGAGTTCAATACTCACATTGCCCTAATCAGAAGTGATCATGGGACAAAGTTTGATTCTCTTCTTATGCAAGAGTTCTGTCAGAGTGAAGGGATCAGGCATACTTTCTCAGCTCCTAGAACTCCTCAACAAAATGGGGTAGCTGAAAGGAAAAATAGAACCCTTATTGAATCTGCCACTACATTGTTGTCAGATGCTCATCTTCCTCTATCCTTCTGGGCAGAGGCAGTGAACACCTCCAACTATGTGCTGAACAGAAGTTTGATACATAAACTAAATGACAAGACTCCCTATGAATTACTCAAAGGGAAGAAACCTAAAGTTGATTATTTTAGAATTTTTTGCTGCATTTGTTATATACAAATTAATGACAAGAGATATTTAGCAAAATTTCAAGCTAAAGCTGATGAAGGAGTGTTTCTGGGATACTTCATGATCAGTAAGGCTTATAGAGTTTATAATAAATCATCTCTTCAAAATTGAGGAATCTGTTCACATATCATTTGATGAATCTAACATGTCTTTCAAGGAGAAGAACACTTCTACCATAGAACCTTTGCAGGTACATTCTCTTGTTGAAGACTTGAACAAGTTGCAGGTTACTCAAAAAGAGGAAAGCAGTGAAGATGAAGAAAGCATTCAACATATTGAAGAGAAACAACTTGAAGAACCAGTTGTTGTACTACAAGAGGAAACAACAACACAGGTTGGTGAACAATCAACACCCCCTGTTGATTTAGTAACATCAAGAGACCATCCAATTTCCCAAATAATTGGAGACATCTCAGCTGGTGTGCAAACCAGAAATCAGGTCAACCAAAACCTGTTGCACACTTGATTCCTATCTCAAATTGAACCTCAATCCATTCAAGATGCAGAGCAAGATCCACACTGGATCATTGCAATGCAAGAAGAGTTGAATCAATTTGAAAGGAACAAAGTTTGGGAACTAGTACAAAAGCCTAAGGATCACTCCATTGTTGGAACAAAGTGGGTGTTCAGAAACAAATTGGATGATCAAGGAGTAATTGTAAGGAACAAGGCAAGGCTAGTTGCTCAAGGATATTCTCAAGAAGAAGGCATAGACTATGACCAGACTTTTGCACCAGTTGCAAGATTGGAAGCCATTAGAATCTTCTTAGCATATGCTGCACACAAAGGCTTCAAGGTATATCAGATGGATGTAAAGAGTGCATTTCTAAATGGAGACATCAAAGAAGAAGTCTATGTCAGACAACCTCCAGGTTTTATCTCTCCAACTTATCCTGATTATGTTTTTAAGTTGAACAAAGCATTATATGGTCTCAAGCAAGCTCCTAGAGCATGGTATGATACCCTAGCATGCTTCCTTCTAGAAAATGAACTTATAAGGGGTAGAGTAGACCAAACTCTTTTCATTAGAACCCATAAGTCCCATACCCTACTAGTACAGATTTATGTAGATGATATTTTTTTTGGCTCTACTGATTCAAAATTGTGCAGAAGGTTCTCCAACCTAATGCATTCTAAATTTGAAATGAGGAGCATGGGTGAGCTATCCTTCTTCCTAGGATTGCAAGTGCTGAAGGCATCTTCATTTCTCAAACCAAGTATGCAAATGAATTGGTCAAGAAATTTGGTATGTCTGAAGCATCTTGCATGAAAACACCCATTCCTACTAATGCTGTATTGGATGCTGATGAACATGGGAAACCTGTTGATCAGACAACATATAGAGCAATGATTGTCTCTTTACTATACCTTACAGCTATTATACCAGATATAATATTTGCTACATGTATATGTGCTAGATTCCAAGTAAGCCCTAGAGAGTCACACCTAACATTAGTAAAAAGGATTCTCAGGTATGTTAAAAGGTTGTCCAAATCTAGGTCTCTAGTATCCAAAAGATTCAGCATTTGATTTAACTGGATTTTCTGATGCTGATTATGCTGGATGCAGAATTGACAGGAAAAGCACTAGTGAAACTTGTCAGTTCCTTGGTGACAGACTTGTCTCTTGATTTTGCAAGAAACAAACTTTTGTGTCAACTTCAACTGCTGAAGCTGAATATATGGCTGCAGGCAGTTGTTGTTCACAAATTTTGTGGATTCAAAACCAACTCCTAGACTATGGCTACAACGTAGAGAAGTCTAATATCTTTTGTGATAACACCAGTGCTATTTCTATAGCTCAAAATCCAGTCCTCCATAGTAGGACAAAACACATAGAAATTAGACATCACTTCTTAAGGGATAATGTTGAGAAGAATAAAATTGAACTTCAATATATCCCAACGGATTTACAAAGGGGAGATATTTTCACCAAACCCTTGGATGAAAAGAAACACACCTTCTTCCTAAATCAGTTAGGAATGTTAGATGGAGGAAGTCTATAATAATATCCAAGATTTTAAAACTTTAAAAATTGACCAAGACTAGGCAAACATCTTGATTTTTCTAAGTGACTAGAGTGTCTTTCTGGTCTCTGAACTGCGCTCGACGATTTTCCCCAGATCGTCGAACGGAGATCGACGATTTCCGAAATCGTCGACCTGAGTTCAGCGCTTCTCAGATAGTCTGAACTATCTCTTCCGGTCAACGATCGTCGAATGGTGCTCGACGATTTTCTTCCCTGAACTATCGTCGAACGGAGCTCGACGCTCTCCAATATCGTCGAACGGAGATCGACGATATTGAAGACCTTTCAGATTCCTTTAGAAGCCCCGATCGTCAAACTGAGTTCAACGATCTTTCCTTTTCTGCATCGAACCCTAATATAAAATTCATTTTTCGGCCGTCGTTCTCCCTTTGCGTTTTCAATCTCTCTGCAAAAATTCTCTTTCCCTCCAAGCACCTCTACACTTGGTCGTTTTTTTTGTTGATTTTTGCAGGTAACCATGGTCGTCTCTATTGCTGTTCTAGCCGCAATGAAATTCGATGCTGGATTTGATATTGACATGGAGTCCTTCAGCACTACTGATCAGGTTTTTCAGGACATTCTGGAACTGTTCAAGGAGCAGAAGCTTGTTACCATCATGTCGACAAGAATCAAATTAGCTGCTGATAAGATTAAGGAGTGGGTCTATACTGCCCACAACCAGGACCAAAACATAGTGGTTGGCTCCATTTCTGGAACCCAGATACCTTTGACTCCAGCTATTCTGACAGAGGTTTTTGAGTTAAGTTCTGGAAGAGATTCTGCTGAATTATCTGGAGAGGAATTTTCTGATTTACTTGCAAGAATGGGTCACTCTGATGCTAATCCTAGCAAATTGCTGAAAAAGAACCTAGCTGTTGAATACAGGTTCTTGGCTGATGTAGTGGGAAAGGTTTTGCTGGCCAAGCATTCAGCACATGATACTATCTCTAGGTATCAGCTGTGCTTGATGGGTGCCATTGTGGACAAGAAGCAGTTAAACTGGGGAGAAGTCTTCTTTGATTTAATCAAGAAGAAAATAAACAAGAACTTTATGAACTATGGGAGGATCCTAGGGCTCTTTCTTCACAACAGATGCCCTGCCCTGCTTGTATCATCTGGGATGCATATTAATGCTTCAAAAAGGCTGTCCTGTGCCCTCTTTGGCAAATGGGACAGGCAGATAACAAAGCCTAGCAGGCCTTCTGCAAGCACAACTTCAGGCACAAGGATAGTAATAGTCTCTTCCCCTCCAGTCTCTGCCCCTGCAGATGACTTGCCTGCTGCTTCTCCTCCTCCTCCTATTCCATCTCCACCAGTTCCATCCACCATTCAAATCTCATCCACCATCATCATCTCTAGCCCATCTCCAACATCAATTCCTTCTCCAATCCCAACTCTTCAAGTAACAGAAGAAATCTTCCATCCATTATATCACTACCCTCAACCAGTCATTGATACATCATCCACCATTCCATCCTTCCATCTTCTAGATGATTCCTTCATGGATGATTCACCCTCATCCCCTCCTGATCTACCCTCCTCCTCCACATCTTACCAACAACTTCTACAAGACATTATTGATCAACCCTCTTTCACACCCTCTATCTCCATCCTACTGTCTTTAATTTCCACCATCCCCACACCTCAACCCTCACTTCTACCATCCACCAGCTCTCCTACAACATCACCAGTTGCTCCACCATCCCTCTCTACCTCTGCTCCAGTCCCTGCTGAGCAAGTAGACTTTCCTGCCTTAGCTGACAAAATATATGAACTGATAGCTCCCAGGCTCTCACTTCTACTGGAGACCTCCTTGGCTCCATTACTTCAGTCAGTTGCAGCCCTCTCTGCCAGGCTATCCACTCTCTTTCCTCAGGCAATCCCTTCATTTGGGTGCCTTGATCCAGCTGTATCTGAATCCAGGTAGGGGGAGATGCCTCATGAAGATGTGAGTTTGCCTGCTACTGCTGCTGTTTCTTCAGTTCCTGCTACTGCTGCTGTTACCCCACAATCTCAAGCTCCAGTTCCACCTCAAGTTGCTATCTTTTCAGTAGACCTCAGGTCCCTGCTCTCAGATTTTGATTCCATTTATTTCAGTTGTCTTCCAGAGAAAGTTGCAGTCCAGCCATCAGAGGATCTTTCCAAGGCCATTGTGCCCTTCTCCAGCTGTGAGTCCAGCTTAGTTAGCTCCTATATATCCTCCATATATACTGCTGAGCCTTCTGGTTCCAGTGATGCTGCTGCTACTCCTGCTGAAAATATTGTTGCTGTTTCTGTCGCTGCTGTTGTTAGTGATGATGCTGCTGATGTTCCAGTTTCTGATGATATGCAGACAAAGGCATATGATTTTGACCCTACTATTATTACTGCGGCTATTGCTGATGCTGAAAATATTATCTCTGAAAGTAGTGTATCTGAAACAGTTTTATCTGAATCTGTTGCTGCTCTAGTTACTGCTGATATATCTTCTAAGAGTGTTGCTCCTGAAACTTCTGTATCTGTTGTTACAACTGCTGCTGCTACAACTTATGTTGCTGCTAGTGCCATATCTGCTGCTGTCACCACTGCTGCTTCATCTGCTCTAACACAACTTCAGAAAGATTATTTGAAAAAGATTGATGCCTTATATGATGAGCAAAGATCTGAAAGTGATGAATTCAGGACTGATTCTGATGATTCTTCTGCCACCATAGCCAGGAAAAGAAAGGCAAGGAGCAAAGCTATGAAAAGAGTGCCTCCATCCAAAGTCAAAGATACAAATGATATTCCTTACTACATTCTCCATGACTGCCCCATTACTGAACATTGGATGCAGTATTCCAAGAACTAACTTAAGGCTATGAAGAAGAAAAGGAAGTATGAGGAAGGATCTTCTCAGTTTCATCATCCTCATCCTCCTCCACCACCTCCTCCTGATGCAGGTGCAGGTGGAAGCTCAGCTGCTCAACCTTCTGCTAAAAGCCAAACCCCCTATCAGCCTCATGCAAGATCTTAATATAGGGGAAGCCACTTCAGAGGTTCTCAATCAAGAAGAGGAAGTTATAGAGGAAGCCAAAGGGAATTCCAAGTCTACTCCAAAGGCTACTCCAGACAACATCCATACTCTAGGGAAGGACAAGCTTCATCAGACACAACTTCAGGCCCTTTTACCTATAAGTTAAAAGAAGTAGTCTCATCTAGAGCTCCTCAAGATAATCCTTCTAACAGATATGAGCCTCCAGTGCCCTTTGAAGATCCAGAAAATAACCCTACTGCATGGACTGCCAGGATGAAAGAGTTAGCTGCCCTGGATCAGATCAAGAAAGCCAAAGAGCAAGGCAAGGACACCTCAAGCTTTACTACACTGTCTGAACAAAGAAAGAAAGAACTTGAAAGATAGTCCTCAAGCAAATTATTTGATTCTGAAAGATATATGGAGCTGCATCCTGAAGCTGTGGTTCCAAGGCCCAAACAACAAACTTCCTTAGGTGCAGCTGATGACAGAAGGTCAAAGAAAGAAGCTCTTGATCCTAATAGAGAAATCAAACTTATAAAGAGCAAGGGGAAGGAATAATTCTGTAAGGTGACAAATATTATGATTACTGATTTCTGTCTGAGATTATATATCTGTGCTTTGTTTATTGCATTTCTGTATTGTTGCTTTTTATGTTGTTTTTAATTTTTCCAAGTTCTATAAATAGTAATCCTAACCCAAATAGGGGGAGATTGTTGGAACACCCTATTACTAATTTGGGTCAGGATCACTATGTCTATAGGAAACCTGTTTTTGTCCTCATTGTATAGATCTAAAGGTCAATTAGGATTGAGTCTAAGGGTTAGTAGCTAGGTTTGGAAGCTTCCCTCAAGACCAAGGTTTTTCAGTTTAGAGACTAAGTCATTTCGTCGAGATCAGTACGACGAATCGTCGAACTCCAATCGACGTTCATCTAGCTCAACTTCGACGGATCGTCAAACTCCATTCGACGATCGCTGAGCTCAACTTCAACAAATCGTCGAATTCCATTCGACGATCTTCTCGCTCAGTTCGGCGATCTTGACTCCAGTATTGATTCTCTATCTGTGAGCTCAGTTCGACGATAGTTGAGCTCAGATCGACGATCTCTGTTGATGTATAAGTCCAAATCACTGAGCTCAGTTCGACGATAGTAGAGCTCAGTTCGACGTTTTTCTGAAGAGTTCAATGACTTTCAAGATTCAAATTCAGAACAGTTAAGGAATTATTCTCAGCAATTAATTCTGAATATTTTGTAGCCGTTTTCATTTATTCTGGATCAAGTTTCAAGGGATTATCAAGGATTGTTTTTTTGGACTTCCCCCCAGAAGACAATTGCAATTAAGGAGTCAATTAATGACAGGCCAATGCCTATTCTTGACAGAGGATCATTTTCTATTCAGAACAAAGGAATAAAAGACAAGATTTTTGTATTTTGATTGTATCTGTAGAGAGTGCACAAGAAGAACAAGAAGAAGAAGAACAAAATATTCTCTGCTACAATTTTTCTCTGGAACAACATCTTTCTCAACAACAATCACTCAAGAGAAAGAGCTGTAGACATTCTCTGTCTAAAAGAATTCACTCAAGAACACACAACCAAAAGGAGATCAACCATCTGATATCTTCAAATCTCTTTTGATTCAAGTGTTGCTGAAATTATCATTTGCTGGAGATCAACTTCTGAAGGCCTATCACCCTACAGCAAAGCTTCATTTCCTGAACATCTCAAGAACTCAGGGGGAACTTTGACAACATCAAAATCCATATAATCTTCTCAGCTGTTTTGAGAAAGAGAAGACTTCCATCACTCACTCATCCCCATCTCTGTAAAGGGTTTCTCAAACTCCCTTCAAAAGTTTGTGCTTGGTTTTTGAGCACCTTATCAAAAGCTCATTGGTGGCAAGACACCTAATCAAAAAATCTGATTTGGTTTTTGAGCACCTTATCAAAAGCTCATTGGTGCCCAGGACACCTGATCAACTCATCCTGCAGTGGATTCCTACCTAGGGTGGTAGAAGAGTGGATGTACCCAAGTTTAGGGGAACTACTATAGATCCTTGTGTCTTCTGGCTTGCTTGTCTTTATTTTTGTTTCTGGCTGTGATTGATCTGTGATTAGTTAGGATCTGTGATTAGTTTCTTTTATAGTTTGTGATTAGATAGGTTCTGTCATTAGATTTAATATTTGCTTCCCTGTTCACTCAGATTACAACAACTGTTGTAAAAAGTTTTTAAGCAACATACTCTATTCACCCCCCCCCCCTCCTCTAGAATATATCAGATCTAGCTCACACTTTCACTATGACACGGGCCTGTCACAGGTCGTGTCACAGGTCGTGTCAGGCAAAATTTAGCCTTTTGTGGAAAAATCGTGGTCGTCCATTTCCTTATCGGGGATCCAATGGCTGAGGTTCCTAACTGCTTCCTTAAGGCCAAGACTTGAGAAGATATTCTCATTTGGCTTAAACCTATTCTCTTTCTACAATCATAGAGAGAGGAAGAAGAAGGAGGAGGAGGAGGAGGAGAGAAGCTGGCCACCGGTGGAGCTACGGAGTTCCTGTTCACAATTCGAGGCTAGCGTTGGGAAGGCGAAGCCGCTGCGGTGCTTTCCATCCGACTAGGAATCCATGGCTCCGAAGCGTTCTTCAAGGGTAATGACTTTTATTCCTAGCCATGTGAAGGCTTCCATTTTGGCATGTGCATGTGTTTCCCCCACCAGAGGTTGGCTTGTTACGGGAGTCCCTTGGATTGATTCATGGAATCCCCAATCATTTGGCATATAGATCCGGAAATGGAGTACGGAATATGCATTTTATGTGAAACACATCTGGACAGGTTGGTCTGGATTGGTGATATTGCATATACGCACCGGAGAAGACTCCGTGATAAACGTGTAGGTTAAGAGTCGATGGGTAAAAACCTGTGAAGGGCAGTAGTAGGAAGTACTGGAGCGGTAGTCCATGAAAATACCTGTATAATGCTTGTGCTGAATATGTTGTACCTGTGAAGGGTAGTAGCATGAAGTACTAGATTGGGAGTCCAGGAAATACCCTTGTAATGCTTGGTGTTCATGGGTAGTACCTGTGAAGGGTAGTAGCAGGAAGTACTAGCTTGGTAAGCCAGGAAATTACCTTTGATGCTTGGAATACTTGATGAGTTGTGCCTATGAAGGGGAGTAGTAGGAAGTACTGGCTTGGTAGTCCAGGAAAATACCGTCAAGTGAATGCTATGATGCACAGTTCAGCCTTGGGATGGAAATTAAGTGCTGTCGCTAACGCAAGGCGTGGCTCCTAGGTAACCGATAAATGTGAAGCTAGTTCCGTGAGAATGGGCTGGTTATATGTGAGCTAATAAGCTCACCTAAAGAAAACAGGTAAGGTGAAACCTACCAGCGCCTTTTATGTAGCCGCGCGTATGCTGTACTCGGTGATGGAAAGGTGACTTGAGCAATGGGGGGTGGCTGATACGACATACGTTATATCCGTCCGATGTGAGACCTGAAAGTGCGGTCTGTTAGAGTGCATAGCAAGAGTCTTAGACCTGCGCGTCATGACACAATGGGGGGATACGGGCCAATCCCGGGTCATTAAGACTGAAGTCTCCAGCTGCACTCCATGGAGCAAAATGCTCAATTTTACCATTGGGTTGCGACCCTGATACAGTGGTGGGACCCTGGTTCGCCGGTACACCAATAATGTGCCCTGCGTGCACGGATCGTCAGGTCGCATGGCTGACGGTTGTGATGGAATGGATGTGCGTGAGAGCACATTGTATGAATATATATATCTTCTTGTGAAATTCTATGCTTGCAGGGAAGGAATACCACTGCGCCGGGAAAGGGGTTGGGTCGTTATAATTTGGTCAGCTGAATGCTGACCGTTGCCTTCTTTGCCACTATTGGGTGGGCTGTCCCTGTGTAGGTGCAGGCGAACTAAGCGAGACGCATAAATGCTAAAGTCCCTGCTGCTGTTGTTGCCGCTGCCACTAGCCCTTAAAGGCTAATGTTTAAAATGTTGTGTTTTGTTTATTTGTGGCCGGCCTGCGCGCCAATGTTTGGGAGCCACTATTGTAAACGTACTTGTTAGGACATAAGGCCAACTGACTTTGTATTCGGTACATTTCTATTTATATATATCAATGTGGATATTGTTATAGTGGACAATCATGTTTGAAGTTCAGTTTCGTGTTATAAGCTTCCGCTAGAATGCTATGAGTTAGGATGCGCAACTCTGGTATCACTCCGTGACCTCGCCGCCTATTTCGTGGTATATGATGTAGGGCCCAGGCCGGACCTTCTATTATATACTAAATGAACGGATAGATTCGTTACACGGCATATAATTATAATTTGATTCGTGGACTAGATGAGCCACTAAGCCGAGATATACGACTAACTACTGCACTTAAACTGATTTTACCTTAAAATAACTTAAAAAATCTTTCTTCATTATTAAGTAGGTGTATGCCTAAGCATTAGCAGTTATCCCCTGCTGACGTGACATCATGACACGCATTTTCCCTTACTCTGATAAGTTATTATATGCGGTGAAAATGCAGGTTGTGACAAAAGATCTCACCTAACACTCATAAACACATAAAACCTCAACTAAACCATAGGAACTCTCTTTTTTCATAATGGAAGAAAGTTCCCAAGTAAAAATCATTCTAAGTCATACTCGACGATTTCAACTTAATTCGGTGAGAAATTTCAGAGTCCAAGCTGATTCAGAACAAGCAGCTTTGATGACAACACTAGAACCGTGCGCCTCACTGCACAACTTAAATCAAATGTCCTTTACAGTAGTGATACAAAATCTGCCGCGGTACTTCAAAGTACCTGCGTCATCAATGGAAAAGTTTGGTAACTCCCCTTTCTCTATTCTAAGATTGAGATGCAGCAAGTCTGGATCATCCTTCTGATGTAGCCTCGTAAGAGTAACCCAAGAAGTTTCTGCAACAACCAAACTGCTTGATGAGTCACAACTTGCAACAAAAATATCCATCAAGAGAAATTCTTCTACAAGCAAATCCACGGAGAGGTTAAAAATTTTCCCCGTCTTCCTACTCAAGGCATTGGCTACCACATTAGCATTGTCAGGATGGTACTGAATCTCAATATCATAATCTGTAATAAAATCTAACCATCTTCGCAGGCGTAGATTCAAATCCCTGTGAGTGAAGACGTACTTCAAACTCTTATGATCGGTATAATTCTTGCATAATGCGTCATACAACAAGTGCCTCCACAACTTTAGAGCCTAAATCACACCTGCAAACTCTAGATCATGCATAGGGTAGTTCCACTCATGTATCTTTAACTGTCTCAACCCATACACAATTACTTTTCCATCTTGTATCAACACACAACCAAATATCACGTGGGATGCATCCATGTAAAAAACATGCTCTATTCCTTCAGTAGGCAAGGGAAAAATGGGAGCAGTGCACAATCTCCTCTACAATTCCAGAAAAGCCTCCTCGCACTTATCGCACCACACAAAAGTTGTGTTCTTCTGCATCAATTTAGTCAATGGCGCAGACAATGTAGAGAGACCCTCAACAAACCTCCTATAATAACCAGCCAACCCTAATAAGCTCCTTATCTCTTTGGGAGTGGCAGGGCTATTCCAATCCATAATAGCAGTTATCTTCTCTGGGTCAATATAAATTTCGTCTTTTTTAACCACATGACCCAGAAACGAAACCTGAGGAAGCCAAAACTCGCACTTACTTAGATTGGCATACAATTTATTCTCCCTCAAGATAGATAGAACCAAACGCAACTGCTTGGCATGCTCATCAGCACTGCGGGAATGAACTCGAACATCGTCTATAAATACGACCATAAAACGGTCCAGAAAATCCTTGAACACTTTGTCCATAATATCCATAAAGGAATTGTGTGCATTGGTCAAATTAAAAGACATCACCAAGAACTCAAAATGTCCTTGTCGGGAATGAAAGGCAGTCTATGGGATATCCATATCACGAATCTTCCACTGATGGTAGTCTGAACGAAGTACATTATTTGTAAACACAACACTACCATGCAACTGATCAAACAAATCATCAATTCTCGGTAGGGGATAACTATTCTTGATAGTTACCTTATTCAAATCTCTGTAATCTATGCACAACCTCATAGATCCATCCATTTCTTCACAAACAGCACGAGAGCACCCCAAGGTGAAGAACTCGGCCTAATAAATCTGCTTTGCAACAAATCATCCAGCTGGGTACGCAACTCCTACAGCTCGCGAGGGGCCATTTAGTATGGTGCCTTAGCAATTGGATGGGTACCCGTCTCCAGATCTCTAATGAACTCCATGTATCTCTCAGGCGGAAGACCAAGAAGATTATCAGGAAAAACATCTGAAAACTCGCGCACCACTAGAATCTCCTCTAAACTCAGCAAAATAACCTTGGTTTCCAAAACTGGAACCAAACAAGCAAAACAGCTAGAATCTAAAATTTCCGAGCACATACGGTAGAAATAATTGGAGAACTCTGGCGCGGATAGCCATAAACACTCCTTGGTTGACCATTATCCATCTTGAAGTCCAAGCGCTTAACCTTGCATTAGATAATATCATATCTGGACAACCAGTCCATGCCCAAGACCACATCAAAATCTTCCAAGTCTATCACCTTTAATTCAACAACCGCTAGAAAATCACCTAACAGAATAGAACAACTCTGAATACCTTTGTCTGATACCACAAAATCACTAGAAGGAAACTTGCCTTGAAATGCATCACCGACTTGATTGAGAGTCAAACAATGATGCTCAACAAAGGCCCTAGCCACAAACAAGTGGGTAGCACTGGAATCAAAGAGAACACGTGTCCAACGGCCCTTTACTTTAAATTTCCCTATCAAAACACTTACATAACTAATCGAACTACCTCGAAACTACCACTACGAGCTCAACAGAAACAAAACCAGGTCAAAAACTAACCCGAAATCACTTGGGTAGATTTTTGGGCCTCCTCCAGTGACACCACGCCGATCTTTCCATTTCCCTTATCCAATCACTGCGGCGGCGGCAAAGCTTGTAGTGGAACTAGCTGTAGCGTGGCTGAAGCTCGGGGCATTTTTACATGAGATGTCCATTTTGTTCGCAGTGAAAGCAGACCTTATCTTTAAACTAGCAATGGGCAACATCGTGCCCCTTGAGCTTGCATAGGGTAAAAACCAAATCTCCTTTAGGAGCACCCTGAATAGCATGCACTTGCTCCTTCTTCTGATCTCCTATTCTCTTGAAACATTTTTCAAACGGGTGGCCTGGTTGGTCACTAAAATGCATATCTCCTTGCTTCTCTTTCTCGAAGCAGAACCCGATCCCTTGGGCTTCTTTCCCTCATCAGAATTCATTTTTTCTTTTCTCAGCTGCATTCCTCGGTTCTTGGGAGTGTCGATCGCATCGACCTTTAGAGCAACATCCACAACTACAGCATAGCTTTCAATCCATATGCACTAGCCAGCTATTGAATGTCATTCTGAAGACCACCAAAACTTGTTTAACTCAGCTAGACTCTGAGGACACCATGTCTGGGGCAAACCGGCTCAGCTTACTAAATTCTACCTCATGTGAGCATCCACTTCCTTAGGTGCAGAAAATTGTTCATCAAGCGGTCGTGCTCGACCGATGGTAGAAACTTTCTCAGCAACAGCTCCGTGAAGGCTTCCCATGAACATCCTTCCTTCAAGTTTTCCTTTTCTCTCAGCCACCAAGTCTTTGCAAGTCCCTTAAGCTGATAAGCAGCGCCCATCACTCTCTAGTTAGCAGAAACTCCAAAGTAAGAGAACATCTCCTCGATGGCCATAATCCAGTCATCCAAAGCCATGAAGTCCGCCCAACCATCATAGGTAGGCAGTCCCAGTCGCTGGAAGTGCGAAATAAAGTTCATCTCTGGTGCCAACATACTCGGGGCACTAGAGGAGCAGGAACGACCTGACCCACTGCAGGGTCCTGAACTCTAAGCGGATGTCCCAATACAACGATCAACAAGGCTTGGATCTGCGATAGCATCTCCAACATTTGCCTAGACAAAGCTTTGTTGCTCTACCGCAATCCTTCTATTACGGCCTCAATCTTAGCTCTAGACGAGTCACCCTCAGATTGGGGAGTAGACCATGTCATAGGACGTCTTGACATCTGAATATCACATTTAACAACTAATCAAAACCTAGCCTACTGCTAGAAGTACCAATCTTAGTTTAGATAATACACGTACAAATACTTGCTCAAGCTGCTAACTTGCTCTAGGATAGTATTAATAATGTCACGCCTAAACTTAAGATTATATACCATCATCCTATTGACTCATGTGCCTAAACCATGGATGCGTGAATTTCCTATTTTTTACTCAAACTCATGTGTGTACGTATGTCATCATGTAAATCTTTAGCTTGGCAAGTGTGCTAATGCAATGTTATATAATTAATGTTGTGCTATGCAATCTAAAAAGGCCTTAATGCATGTTATGAGCGGCGTACACATGAAATTTTATGAATCCCATACTACATAACATCGTATGCAATGAAAAAAGAAAACATGCTAATGGGCACTCATGTGATGGTGGTTATGCATCCCATTCCACATAACCATCACATATTGCCACCTATGGTGGATACATATACAAACACATATTATGCATCTCATACTACATAATATGTCATGTATACTTCTTATCATGCTTATGAGTGTAGTGTTCATGCTTCATCCAAGATGTACTAATGACACATCGGTGTGTGTATGATATGATACTAGACAACTAACACTAGCTAGAGATGGTTGCTCGACCTATTATCTAACAAACCGTCCCTCTGATACCAACTGTCACAACTCGCATTTTCTCTAAATTTAAGTGTATATCAAAGTAAGAGAAAACACGTGTCGTGATGCCATGTCATGCAGGGGATAACTGCAGACGGTCAGGCAAGAATCTAACTCTACATTTTATATGAAATTCATAAGTATTTATGAAGAAAATCTATTTAAGTTTGATTAATTAGTCGTATACCTCGGCTCAGTGGATCACTAGTCCACAAGTAAAGATATAATTATACGCTGTAGAAAAATAGTTTATTAATAATGGTTAACACCCTACATGGGCATAAACATCCAAAAGAACAACTCATGAAATGCATACCTCTAAGTTTATAACAGAAGTATAGAAATAGTTTGTATGCTAGTTAAAATATGGTGACATTAGCTTTAAAAGATGACATGAATGTGGTAATAGAAATGATACTTTTTTACTTTTAAAATATCTAACATGCAACCTAGCATAAAACCTCCCAAAGAGCAAGTAGGAACCAATAAATCCTACAAAAGTGACATAGCAGCGACCAAGCACTTAACATTGAAACAAAATCATGTGGGCGTCTACAACCTGACACGAACCCACCAAAACAATGTATGTCTGAACTAAAAGAAATGTAAACAACAGATACCTCACAACCGGTGAGGAATAGACCGATGCAGAACACCAGCCTAAATCTGAAACTCTTAGCCGATCAACTGGATACTGCACCAAACCTGAGGAATTCACAAGAAAAGAATACCTCAACAAGATTATATAAGTGGTGATCAAAGATCATAAGATTAGCAAAGAACCAGAAAGAAGTAAAGGGTTACCAACCCAAAACATGAGAATACTGCCTACTTTCAGGAAATCAATCACATGGCAAAAGTGAAGGTTTACTTATAGAGTTCAATACAAAGGTGGTTGCACCAAGTGAGGAACGAAGCCATTCTTTGAGAATATCTGGAAAGATAAGTAGAATAACTATATCTGCACAAAAAGAGGAGAAAGACTTAAAAACTCTACTCTTGTGAATCATTAACACTGGTAAGAAATGGTCCTGAGTTGGTGGCCACATTGACCAACCCGAACTGACAGACCCAAAACATTTCATGAAGGTACTGTGGTGGTGGAAATATTTTCCAACCCAACCAGGCAGTCCAAATGTCTCAACTGGACACTTGGGTGGTGGCCTCAATATCCAACTTAACACATCTATCTAAACATATAAGCAAGGTGCTGTGAAGGTGGCCACACTGTCCAAATCAACTCACTGTCCAATAAAAATCCCAAAAATGTAATGAATCACGATTTGACTCTATGTTGTGGGTCTTGTATCCACAACCAACCAAAGATCACACATAACACCCGTAAACACATATAACCTCAACTAAACCACAAGAACTCTCCTTTGTCATAAAGGAAGAAAGTTCCCAAGTAAAAAATCATTCTAAGTCATACTCGACGATTTCAACTTAATTCCATGAGAAATTTCAGATTCCAAGCTGATCCAAAACAAACAGCTTTCAATAACTTTATATACAAAGAATCGGCGAAATAACCCTAGTCTAAGAGAAAAGCGTCAAGTACACTCGACGCCGCATCGAGTGCAGTAAACACACTAGACGCCAGCCAGCTTCACTTACCGAAAAAGACCTTTGCTCAATGCTACGTTGAGTCCAATCAACACCGCGTTGAGTCCACTGAACGTTGTCAACACTTATTTTGACTGCCACAAAATTTCTCAATGATGAGGGTTCACTCAATGCACTCGATGCTTTTTAACTTAAGATAGAATTTTCACTGGATGGCATTGAGTGTATTCATCTCACTCAATGCCTCTTGAGTGTATAATACTCAGTGAATGGTTTTTAACTTAGCATCTCAGACCACACAGCAAGACGTTGAGTGCATTCAACACACTCAACGCTTTGGACTTATGCTAAAAACTGGAATTTAGTGCTAAGGCTACACTCAATGCCTAACCTGTCTGACGAAATTGCTTTAGTCTAAGGCTCCATTTGACGAACTCCGTTCGACGAATTTTCTTCGTTCGACGAACTCCGTTGCACGAATTTGCCTTCTGTTTGACGAACTCCATTGCATGAATTTACCTTCTGTCAACGAACTCCGTTCGACGAATTTGCCTAGGTATAATATTCCAATTAGACTAATTTAACGTTACTCTTCCTGATAATTGCCGAAATATACTTCGACAATTCTCAGCCCATAGCTGATGACTCCAACCACTCATAACCGATGACATTAAGATTTACAGCAACTAATTCAACGAATTAATATTTCCAACAACCATAATTGAGGACATCTAATCCATAATATACAATTAATTAAACCAGGTTTAACTGACATAAAAATTGGCGGGTTAGAACCTATTAACAGCCATTAAATCAATGGATTTACTTGCCTACAGTCATATACTCGTCCAACTATCTTGTTCAGATTATTCCCAAATTCAGCAATTACTCGACAATCTCCTACAGGATCGATAATGTTGAACTTGGCCAGAAAACTATATCATAAAGCTGATCAGTAATGGCCGGATCTAACCTTACTCCCAAAAACTACAAAGGGAAGAACAATACGTAAAATATACAAGGAAAAGAAAAGCTTGGCAAGGGGAAGAAGTAACCACTTGCCTCAAATTGCCAAATCCAGCCATGTAAACGCTCCTCCTCAAGGTTCTAGCCATGAGAGCACCTAAGCAACACTTCTTGAAACTTTTTGAGAGGAAGAAAGGTCAAAAATGCAACCTAAACCTCTACAAATCCACGAAACGGGTAGAACTTACCGTTGAAATGTAGATCTAGGTGACAGCTATCCGGATCTACTATCCGACGATGATTTCGTAAACCGGAGCTCCTACAATCAACAGTCGAAGGCTCTCCAAAGATCGCCTCTTTCTCTATTATGCAAACAGGCCGACGGTTTCCAGAAGAAGGCAATGAATAGGCTTTTTGTCTTATCGCAAGGCTATTAATGCTTATAGATATAAGTATTATATTAATAATTTATCATTATTTAATCGTCCAAACGACTCAAAATTTGCACCAACACAGATTTCAACGAAAATCGCACTGTAGCTAAATGTCAACGCTACGAATCCAATGGCAAAGTCAGAATTAAAATCTGACAAATAAAACTTGGGGAAAAAAACTCCCGAAGTTTAAATAACATCATTCCCAAAAAGACTCCGCCGTGTTCCAAAACGAACCCCGACTCGCAAGGGAATTTCATAACACATGAGATATTAGGCAAACCAATATTGCTAAACCAAAACCTCGAATACCAACGAGCAAAAATCATGCTCTGACAATGGTAACCACCAACTAAGGGTCAACGTAATGCCCTGACGTCAAATTTACGCCAATAAATGAATTAAATTAAATATCGAAAAATCAGGGGCGTTACAAGAAGTCTTCAACGGAGTGCTACCACTGCAATAAGCCTGGGAACATCAAGAGGGAGTGTCTGCAGCACCAGGAGGAAAAGGAGAAACCGAGCCAGGACAAGGAAAATAAGAAAATGTTGAAGGCATTAACATAGGATGAAGATGGATCTGATGAGTCAAGCACTTTTGACTCAAGTAGTGAAGATGGGGCATATCTATTCCTCATGGGGGAGAAACAAGATGAGTCTCACAATGAATCTATTGTCTAGAGCGATACTGAGGTAAACCCACCTTCTTATAATGAACACTTTGAAATTTATGAATATCGTTGTGATAATTTAGGTAGCGTAATTCTTGAGAAAAAGTCCTTTAGAACTGAAAATAAGAAAAAAAAGAACTTAGAAAACTTAAAGTATGAATTAATTAAATGTGATAAAGAGAAGATCAAGTGCCAAGAGTGCCCTCAGTCGGTGGCAATGATCAAAGAGATAAAAGAAGGTATCTCCAAGACATCCTTTAAAATGAACAATCTAATTAATGAAAAGAATGTTTCTAATAAAAACCTTTATATGTCTCTTGGAAAAATATAAGAAGGTAAAAAGCAATTCGCAAATCGTTGCATAATGCTAGTCACGGAAAACACCGCCCTGATGGCGAGGATCCATGATTTAAATTGTGCAGTCCAGAAATTTGAAATAGGGCAAAAATCTCTAAATATGTTGCAAGGAGCACAGTGTGATGGATCTGGAAAGTTTGAACTAGAGTACGTATGTACAACGCTACCGCCGAACGAAAACCGACTTCCACCTATGTTTAATGATTTAAATAAAAAAACACAATTAAATCAATAATTTAGGAAAACAGTCCACATCCTCCAGCACGAGCTCTAAAAACACGAAAAGGCGGCTTCCACAACTTATACCTTATGTGCAGACTGTCAAAAGTTTGGCCACACATCTAGCTCGCCTTTGAAGGGTGGTGCTAAGAAAACTATGCAAATTTGGATACCATAGTCATCTACCTATTGTATGGGTGGGACAATTTGGGTAACCAGATCTTTAACCACATCTTTCATTTAGGTATGTTAGTAGGCTAAGGACAAGGAGAATGTGTGGTACTTGGACTCTAAATGTTCCAAGCACATGACATGAGATAAAGATAAGTTCCTTAGCCTGTAGTGGAAGAATGGGGGCATGTTGACATTCGGGGATAACAACAAAGGACCTATTTTTAGAATCAGCAGTATAGGTAACAAAGCATTTTCAATTTCAAATGTATTGGTTGTAGAAAGCCTTAAGAAAAATTTAATTTCAATTAGTCAACTCTGTGAAAAAGGATTGAAGATATTATTTGAATCCTCTATGAACACCTGCAATATTATAGATGCTTAAACGAATATCATTTTGCTTACTGCTTATTGGACTTGTAATGTTTACACTATTATTTTTTAAGATATATCTACTTCTGATTTGAAATACTAGTTACCAAATATAAGGAATTAGATCTTTGGCATAGGAGACTATGTCACAACCCTCATTTTCTCAACATTTAACAATGTATCAGAGTAAGGGAAAATGCGTGTCATGATGCCACGTCAGCAGGGGATAATTGATGACGCTCAGGCAAAACTTCAACAAAACACGTAAACAAAATATCTATAAGTTTATTAATGGAAATCCAGTTTAAGTTAAGCGCTTGGTCGTATCCCTCGACTCAGTGGCTCATCTACTCCATAAGAAAAAAGATAGTTATACGCTGCGGAAAAATACATTATTTACAAGAATAGATGTCCCACATGAGTATAAACATCCCCAAAGGACAAATCATGGTATGGAAAATTGTAGATCTATAATAATAGTAAAAGTAGCATTTACGACCATTTAAATATCATTACTTAGGCTTCAAATATGACATGTATGGAGTAATGGTAATAACTTTTATACTTTAAAATACCTAACATACAACCTAGCATAAATCCTTCCCATAGGGCAAGTAAAAACAACCACAAATAGGTAAACTAGCTGCTAGCAAAGTACTTAATAATCCAAAAGAAACTATCAGTCAGCATCAACAACCTGATGTGAACCCACTGAAAGTATGCAAGTCTAAACTAAAAACCAAAACAACAAACAACCTCACAGTGGTGAGGAAAAAATCACTGCAACACTACAGTCCACAAGCTACTACCCAACTCAGACGCTCCAACGGCTACATTCTTGAACCTGAGGAATTCAAAAGAAGAACCCCTCGGCAAGAATATACAAGTGTCAAAGGAAAATAATCAGGTAAAAAGTATAAAAGAAGGAAAGGGTTTACCAAACCCGATTATAAGAAATGCTAAAAAGTACAGCTGATTAGTCAAATAACACAAGAAAAGTGAAAGTCTGCAATGAACATAAGGTAAGGTAAAAGTCTACAATAAACATAAGGTACGGTAAAAGTCTGTAATGAACATCAGCACCAAGTGATGAACGAAGCCATGCTTCGACAAAATCTGCAAAAATTAGAATAAATAGCATAAAATGATCTAAGAAGCAAATTGAGCACAAAACAGCTCGAAAATGTGTGTCACTAACACTTGGTAAAAACAACCGGGCCAGAGTCGGTGAGCAAAACATCCAAACCCAAACTACCAGACCTAAACGTCTCTAAAAGGGCACTGCGGTGGTGGTCACCTGTCCAACACAACGCAACAGTCCACAAAACATAGACCAAACCAAACCACCAAGTGTAACAACTCACAAACTGGTGTCCAGTTGGTGGTTTTTTATCCAATGCCAACCTACCTAGCCGAAGAAGCATCATATCCGAACACCCCAACCTAATCCCAAGACTAAACCCAAAGGCAAACCTTTCAAATGCCCTAAAACTATCCTAAGGACCATACAAGATGAATCCTACATGAAACGACAAAAATATTCTATGTTCTGCCCAAATTCGGCGAGTATACCCAACGAATTACTATGATACTCGGCGAATTTGACAACACTCGGGGAATAAGACTGGTGATACTCGACGAATTGCCTAACGATACTTGACAAAATGTATCGATACTTGACAAAATATCTATGGCTTTACCGGCCACTTGACACTTATAAGCCAAGACTAGACTCGGCGATTCGTTGACTATACTCGACAAATTAACCTAGATACTCGGCGAATACAATTAGACTAAATCCCTCCATACTTGCAGAACTTTACTTGGCAAAACTACCGTCGATACTCGACGAACTGGCCTAAGATATTCAAAGAAGTCCTATGATATACGTCGAATTTTACTTAGCAACTTTACAATATTCGATGGTTGACGATACACGACGTAAATCCCTTTGGCTAGTCTGCTTAACTTGCGTAATTCCGACACCTATACCCGACGAATTTTAACCTGATACCCGTCGAATTCTACTTAGTGAAGCCCGACGAATTTATAATCGATACTCATCAAAATTGTCTGTGGAAACTTACCGAATTCTATGACCACCACTTGATGAATTTTAAGTTGATACCCGGCGAATTCTACTTGTTCCTAAAACCAAGCTTCCTTAGTTCCGGCCGAAAACCTGTCCTATCTTAAGTGGTGGTTCTTTTGGTTTTACCTACTCTTCTCCTATTCTCTAAGGGAGGAAGAGAGGAAGAGAATGAACTCAAATTGGACATGCATGGGGAGAAATTCCACTTCCCTCAAATACTCCAGAAAAACGTCTCCCACTCCCACCGCGACAAGGATCGATCGTGAAAAGTCCCTAGCAATGTTTCCTGAAACCGTTGTTGGGAAAAGGCGTCAAAAATGGTAACCCTAACGCCAATAAATCGGGAAAATGAGGAAACATACCACGATCATGAAGCAATTGCCGAAAGCTTTCAAAATCACTACACTTTTGACGAAACTGACCACCAGAGCTCCCTCAACCGCCGGCTGAAAGCACGCCCAGTCCGCCGCTCCTTCCATTTCACGAGAACTTCCACTGTCAGCTTAGAAATAAGATGAACAGTACTATTTGACGCGACCTAATTACAACTATTTATATGCATATATATAATTAATTGTTATAATATAATATTATATTACATTTAAAATTAATTAATCCCAAAACGATTCGAAATCCAAAACAACTCGGAACCGTATGAAAATAGCACCATACCTAAAAAAATGATGCTATGAATCTAACGATGAAGTCAAAATTCAAATTTGACAACCCAAACCCGGGTAAAACACCAGCTGAAGGAAAAAAATGCCACCACATCCCTATAAAAGCTCCACCGAGTCACCAAAACAGACCCGGCTCGTGAGGGAAGGTGCACACCAAACAAAAAGCCAATCCACACAATAAACCCACCGAGAAAACCCATCCTCCAACAAACAACTCCCATTAACCACGCGTCAATGTAACGCCCTGACGTCAAAAATACGTTACTACGGGAATACAAATAAATAAAGAAAAATCAGGGCTTTACAGCTACCCCTCCCAAAAGGAAGTTTTGTTTCAAAACTTATCATAAACAGGATCAAATACAAAACATAATAAAAGCAATCATAGACTACCAAAGAAACACTCACCAAAAATATCAGGAGAACAGATTAGGATGAGCATCCCTCATAGCTAACTCCAACACCCAAGTCGTGCTCTCAACATCTTAGTTCTTCCACAAAACTTTTACCATGGGTATTATCTTCCTTCTAAATACCCGATCCTAAGTATCCTAAATACGAACAGGCGTTTCCACATATAAAAGGTTAGGCTCCAACACGGGAATTGTAACGCCCCAAAACTCAAAAGAGCGACGGGGGACGTTTTGGGCCAGTTTTGGGTTCTGGCTGCCGGCACACGGCCTGGGACACGGGCGTGTCCCAGGGCGTGTCAAGCTTGTGTCGACACTCAGCCGGCGGAGTCGACATTTTGCTCTCGACATTGTGTCGAGACTGTGCACACGGCCTGCGACACGGGCGTGTCGACCCGTGTCGACACTCAGCCCGCGAAGTCGACACTCTGCGCTCGACGAAGTGTCGAGACATGGCACACGGCCTGCGACACGGGCGTGTCTCAGGGCATATCGACTCGTGTCAACACTCATCCCGGGAGTCGACGAGCTTTGCTCGACGAGGTGTCGAGACAAGGCATAAGGCCTAGGACACGGGCGTGTCTAAGGACGTGTCGTCAGTTCGACGATCTACGCTCGACAAAGTGTCGAGTGTCGAGACCGTATACATGTCCTGGAGCCCAGGCGTGTTGAGGTGACACGGGCAAGGATACGGGCATGTCCTAGAACCCTTGCAGTGCTCGGGTTGTTTTCGGGGAAAAATAATCGGGGTACACGGCCGGCCACACGGCCGTGTCAGGTGGAACACGGGCGTGTCAGTATGAACACGGGCGTGTTCGATACCCGTGTGTTGTTCCAGGCGAGTCGATTTTGACAGCAAATGAGGCACACGGCCCTGGACACGGGCGTGTGCCAGGCCGTGTGCGATCCAGATTGGGCATTTCAGTCCCGAATCAAAGCCATTCGTTTCTTTATTTTGGGATCCAACGGCTGGGGGGTGTTCCTGATGAGATATACCCGGGATTGGACTTAGAGACCCTCACTTTTCATGAGTTCTTATCTTTCTAAAGCTTAGAGAGAGAGGAGAGCCAAGGAAGGGAGAAGAAGCTAGATCCGGCCATTGGAGGAGCTTCGAAGCTCCAAATCGCGAGCCGACTCCGGATCCACGGAGGCGAAGAGAGTGTCGTGCTTTTCATCCGCTTACTTTTCCATGACACCAAAGAATAACGCAAGGGTAATGATTCTCTTCTTGAGCATGAGTAGTTCTCCTTCTTTGCATAGGAAGCCCGCTCTCGCGAGTTTGCGGTGAGTTGGAGGCATTCCTTCGGGTAGATATGTGAAGTCCCCATTGTTTAGAGTCTGTAAGCGAGAACGGACATAGGCATGATGTGTGAAGCCTACCCGGACATGTTGATCTGGATCGGTGATGTTGCATTGCATAAATGCCGGAGAAGACTCCGTGCTATTGGTTGTTTTTTGGGATTTCTACAAGGTAGATTGCAACAGGGAGCCTTGGGGATTAACCCTAAGGTGCACGCGGAAAACTAGGCTGATGCGTGATCTTGCCAACATGGAGGCCTGAGAGCCAACTTGAACATAACCGAGTTATGTGAAATTGTGTGATGAAAATGGGACTCCAGAGAAGTTTGACCTGCGCATGTCTTAAATTGTCATTGCGACGTGAGCACGAGTTAGATGGAACCGTACTCATATCTATGTCGTTCGGGTTAAAGAGACCTAAGGTTACGTGGCACTTGCCGTTGGCATAGATGAGAGTCTTCGGCGCTCTATGGCTTAAATTGTCGTGACCCATACCGGGAAGACAAATTGCTCATATGTTTGGCCGTCAAAGTGACGGTGGTGGGTCCGAAATGTCTATGGCTTTAACTGACGTGACATCGATCGGTTCACCGAGAATGTGCCTTGAGTGCACGGGGTATGTGGCCGATTGAGCCTACGCCTGTGATGAAATGAATATTATTATATTGCTCGCTTGTGCTAATAAAATTGCACGGAAGGAGCATCGCCGCCCCGAGTCGGGGGCGGGATCGTTATAATTTGGTCAGCATTGCCGACCGTTGCCTTTTTGTTTACCACTGTGCGGTGGTTATGTTGCTTGCAGGTGCTGCTGGACCAAGCGGTCAATAGCGGGCTAAAGCCCAAATTGCGAAGCCGGCCCTTGAAGGCCTATTTGGAGTGTTCACTGCTTTATTCTTGTATGACCGGCCTACGTGCCGTGGTTTGAAAATCATGTAACATTAAGTGAACTATTTTGTAAGGCCTTAAGACCAGTACTAGTGTATGTACTTCATTCCTGGTTGTCTATTCTAGTGGACATTCATGCTTTAGTGCTGGGTTCTTTATTTCAACTTATAAACTGCTTCCGCCAGAATGCTCTGTGTAGGACGTTATGATTAGTTGGATGGTTTCCATTGAGTAACCACCTAGTCTGTCTGTAGTATATGACGTCGGGCCCCGGCCGTACCTACTGCTATATGCTATGCGACGGATAGGGGGTGTTACAGGAATAACATCAAGAATTTGCTTGTCGTTCAGTGCACATTTTCGCAATTGACTCACATGGGAAAAATCATGAACACCCGGAAAATTTGCTGGCAAATCAAGTCTATAGGCTGATACACCAATCCACTCAACAACCTTGAAAGGTCTCACATACCTTTGGTCCAATTTGTTGTTCTTACCGAACCTCTTAACACCATACATTGGGGAAACCTTCAGGATAACCATGTCCCCAACAACAAATTCTAACTCAGTCCATCGACGGTTGGTGTTCTTTTCATAATGCTCTTGAGCTATCAGAAGCTTCTCTCAAATCTGCTTAATAGAAATTTCCATCTCTTATAACACTTCAGGATCCAACAATGGCCTCTCACCAACCTTGGCCCAAAGCAAGGGAGTTCTGCAATATCTCGCATAAAGAGCCTCAAACGGGAACATCTGCAAACTCTCTTGGAAACTGTTATTGTATACAAATTTCATCAACGTCAAAGGTTCATCCCACGCTCCTCCGTGGTCTAAAACATAACATCTGATCATATCCTCTACGATCTGATTTACCCTTTCCATATGACCATTTTTGTGTGGATGATAGACTGTGGAATACCTCAAGCTGGTACCGAACCCTTCTTGTAAACTCTTCCAAAAGTGAGACGTAAAACTGGAGTCTCGATCTGATACAATGTTAATAGGCACTCCATGTACCCTTATGATCTCATCCAAATAAAATTTAGTTATCTTATTCATGCAGTAGTTGATTTTGAATGGCACGAAATGTGTACACTTCGTTAATCTGTCCACTATGACCGAAACTGAATTGTATCCCCAGATAGATCTCGACAATCCAGTTATAAAATCCATTGAAATACTCTGCCACTTCCAACTCTGAATTTCTAATGGCGTCAACTTGCCTCCAGACCTTCCATGATTGGCCTTAAGTAGCTTGAAAGTAAAACATTCTGATACATACTTATCTATATCACCCTTCATATAGTACCACCAAACGATCTACTTCAGATCCTTATACATTTTTATAGAACCGGGGTGTTAGGCAACACTAGAAGCATGCTCCTCTTTGCACATCTTAACTCGGATATCCTAAACTACAGGAATACAAAATCTACCGAGGTACTTAAAATTACCCGCATCATCAATCGAAAAGTACGGTAATTCCCTTTTCCCAGTTCTGTTATAAATTTGCTGCAAATCAGGATCATCCATTTTATGCAGCTTTGTCAGTGAAATCCATGAATGCTCTAATACTTCCAAACTACTGGGCGAGTCGCTCTTCCCCATCGATATATCCATCAAAAGAAATTCTTCCACCAGCGAATCCATAAAAAGGTTAAAACATTTCGCTGACTTCCTACTCAGGGCATCCGCTACCATGTTAGCTTTGCACGGATGGTAATGGATCTCTACATCATAATCTGCAACATACTTTAACCATCTCCGATGGTGCAAATTCAATTTTCTTTGAGTGAAGACGTACATCAAACTCTTATGGTCAGTATAAATCTTGCACAGAGCGCCATATAACAGATGTCTCCATAATTTCACGGAATAGATCACAGCTACGAACTCTAGGTCATGCATAGGGTAATTTCTTTCATGAGTCTTTAACTGCCTCAACCCATACACTATCACTTTGCCTTCTTGAATCAATTCGCACATAAGTCTAACGTGTGATGCGTACACATACCCAACTGCAAACTCTAGGACAAAGTTGTAGTAGTGCACAATATCCTTTTTAATTCCTGAAAAATCTCTACGCACTTATCGCTTCAAACAAAAGCTACGTTCTTCTGTGTAAGCTTAGTGCGCTACACAGACAATGAAGAAAAACCTTCCATAAACCTCCTAAAATATTCTGCCAACCCTAGGAAGCTCCTTATCTCTTAGGGTGTGGCATGTCGATTCCAATCCATAAGAGCAGCTATCTTTTTTGGGTCCACAAAAATTCCATCCTTGTTAACCACATGACACAGAAAAGAAACTTAAGGAGCCAAAACTCACACTTGCTCAGCTTAGCATACAATTTGTGCTCCTTCAATGCAGACAAAACTAAACGCAAGTACTGGGCAAGCTCTTCAGCACTGCGGGAGTATACCAGAACATCATCAATGAACACAACCACAAAATGGTCCAGGAAATCCTTAAACACTCTGTTCATCATATCCATGAAAGTAGAGGGTGCATTGGTCAATCCAAAAGATATTACCAAAAACTCAAAATGTCCATGTCGTGAACGAAAAGCAGTCTGTGGAATATCTACCTCACGAATCCTCAACTAATGGTAGCCTAAACAAAGATCAATTATTGAAAACACAATGCTACCACGCAACTGATCAAACAAGTCATCAATCCTCAGCAGGGGATACCTATTCTTGATAGTCCATTGTTCAGCTCTCTATAATCGATGCAAAGCCTCATCGATACATCCTTTTCTTTTCAAACAGTACAGGAGCACCCCATGGTGAATAAATTGACCTAATAAATCCGTTCTGAAGCAACTCAACCAATTAGGTACGCAGATCCTCCAGCTCACGCGGGGCCATACGATATGGTGCCATAGCAATGGGGCGGGTACCCGGCTCCAAATCTATGATGAACTCCATGTCTCTCTCAGGTGGAAGACCAGGAAGATTATCAGCAAATACATTAGGAAATTCACGCACAACAACAATTTCCTCAGCTCACGACAAACTACTATCGGTCACCAACACAGAAACCAAACAGGCAAAACATCCGAAATTTACATGCTTTCGAGCACGTACCGCAGAAATAGTCGGAGAAACTTGGAGCGAAAAACTATAAACACACTTGGGTTGATCATTATCCATCTTAAAGTCCAAGTGCTTAACCTTGCACTGGATGACCGCATTATACTTGGACAACCAATCTATGCCCAAAATCACATCAAAATCTTCCAAGTCTATCATCTTCATCGCGGCAATAGTTAGAAAATCACCTAACAGAATCAGATATCTCTGAATGCCTTGGTCCAATACCACAGAATCGTCAGTGGGAAACTTGACACAAAACGTGTTGCCAATAAGATCAATGGTCAAACCGTGACGCTCTATGAAGGTTCTAGCCACGAACGAGTGGGTAGCACCGGAATCAAAATAAACATGCGCCCAATGGTTCTTGACCTTAAACTTTCCTATAAAATTGCATATGCAACTAAGGGGACGAATATCAAAATGACAGCTACAATTAAAAGCTAGATTTAGGTTAAGATCTAACCTGAAATCACTTGCAAAAACGTCTGAGCTTCCTCCAAAGATACCAAGTTCAGCTTCACCTTCCCCTTGTCCAATGGATGCGGTGGCCGAAAGGCCTGAAGTGGAACTGGTTGCAATGGGGGTTGAGTCTGCTGGCACTTCGACCTGAAATGTCCTTTCTATCCGCACTAGAAGCATACCCTCTCCTTTCTCCAACAATGGGCAATGTCGTGCCCCCTCCGCTTACATGAAGAACAAACCAAATCTAACTTTGGAGCACTCTGGATCGCATTAACTTTCTCATGCTTCTGAGCTCATATCCACTTGAAGCTTTTCTCGAATGTATGGCCCGATCGGCCATAAAAACTGCATATCTTTTTACTTCTTTTCCTCGACACAATGCCAGATTCTTGTGGACTCTTACCCTCACCAGTCTTCCTCTTATACTTTCTTAATTGCTGACCTCGGTGCTTGATATTGTCAATCGCCTCAACCTTCAGAGTAGCCTCCACAACCTCAGCATAGCTTTCAGATCCATAAGCTCTAGCTAGCTGCTGGATGTCATTCCTAAGACCACCCAAAAACCATTTAACTCAATTTGACTCTGAAGGCACAATGTCTGGGGCAAATCAGATCAGTTTGCTAAACTCCACCTCATACTCAGTAACAGTAAGCTGTCTTTGCTTTAGGTGTAGGAAAGTATTCATCAAACAGTCTCCCTCGATCGATGGTAGAAACTTCTTTAGCAGCTACTCCTTAAAGTATTCCCATGAACACCCATCTTTAAGGATCTCCTTCTCTCTTAGGCACCAACTCTTAGCAAGTCCCTTGAGTTGATATGCAGCTACTATCTCCATCTGGTCCGCTTAAAATCCTGAATAAGCGAACATCTCCTCGATGGCTATTATCCAATCATCCAAAGCCATAAAATCAGCTCTACCATCATAGGTAGGGGGTCCCATTCTCTGGAAATGCGAAATAAATGTCATTTCTGGCGGCAACAACACCGGGAGAACCAAAGGGGTAGGGGGGACAAGAATAGGAACAGTCTGACCCACAGTCGGGTCCTACACTCTAGGCGGCTTACTAGCAACAACCGACAACAATGCCTGGATCTGTGACTGCATATCAACATCTGCCTCGATAGAGCCTCGTTGCTTTGCCGCAATCCTTCTATTACGGCCTCACACTGAGCTCCAAACTATTCTCCCTCCGACAGAGGAGTCGACCTCATCACAAAACATCTCAACATTATAATAACATAATATAAAAACTAATCAAAACCTAGCTTACCGCTAAAGCCACCCAACTTAGTTCAGACAATACATAATTAAACACTTGCTCATGCTGCTAATTCTCTGAGATTTTGCAATTATGATGTCATGCCAAACTTAGGATGATATACTGTCGTTCTATTGACTCATGTGCCTAAACCATGAATGCATGAGTTTCTTATTCTCTCTGACTAAAACCATGTGTGTACATATGTCATCATGTAAATCTTTAGCTTAGCACGTGTGCTGATGCAGTGGTATGTCATGCATGTTGTGCTATGCAATCTTAAAAAGGACTTAATGCATGTTATGAGCGGCGTACACATGAAATGTTATGCATCCCATAATACATAACATCGCATGCAACGAAAAAGAAAAGTGCTAATGGGCACCCATGTGAAGGTGATTATTCATCCCCTACTACATAACTATCACATGTTGTCACTTATGGTGGATCCAAAAACAAACACATTTTATGCATCACATACTACATAATATGCCTCGTATAATTCTTATCATGCTTATGAGTGTAGTGTTCATGCTTTAGCCAAGACGTACTGATGATACATAAGTGTGTGTATGAAATGTAACTAGACAACTAACACTAATCTGATATAGTTGTTCGACCAATTGCCGAAACAAGTCATCCCTCTGATACCAACTGTCATAAACCGCATTTTATCTACATTTAACAATGTATTATAGTAAGGTAAAATGTGTGTCATGATGCCACGTAAAAAGGGGATAACTGCCGAAGCTCAGGCAAAACTTCAACTAAACACCTTTACAAAAGATCTATAAGTTTATTAATGAAAATCCATTTTAAGTTAAGCGGTTGGTCGTATCCCTCATCTCAGTGGCTCATCTAGTCCATAAGATAAAGATACTTATACATTGTGGAAAAATACTTTATTTATAATATTAGATGTCTTACATGAGTATAAACATCCCTAGAGGACAACTCACGGTATGCAAGACTCTATATTTATAATAATAGTAAAAGTAGCCTTTACAACCATTTAAATAAAATGAGTTAGGCTTCAAATACGGCATGTATAGTGTAATGGAAATAACTTTTATACTTTAAAATACCTAACATGTAACCTAACATAAATCATTCCCAGAGAGGAATTAAAAACAACCATAAAGAGGTAAACAAGCAGCTAGCAGAGTATTTAATAATCCAAAAGAAAATATCAGTGGGCGTCAACAACCTGACATGAACCCAATGAAAGTATGCAAGTCTGAACTAAAAACCAAAACAACAAACTTCCTCACATCGGTGAGAAAAAAAAACCACTGCAACACTATAGTCCATAAGCTACTACCCAAATCAACCGCTCCACCGGCTACAACCCTGAACCTGAGGCATTCAAAAGAAGAACACCTCAGCAAGAAAATACAAGTGGCAACGAAAAATAATCAGGTAAAAAGTATAAAAGCAGGAAAGGGTTTACCAAACCCGATTTTAGGAAATGCTGAAAAGTACAACTGATTAGTCAAATAACACAGGTAAAGTAAAAGTCTGCAATTAACATAAGGTAAGGTAAAAGTCTGCAATAAACATAAGGTAAGGTAAAAGTCTGCAATGAACATATGCACCAAGTGCGGAACAAAGTCATGCTTCAATAGAATTTGCAAGAATTTGCATAAATAGCATAGAATGATCTAAGAAGCAAACTGAGCACAAAACAACTCGAAAATGTGAGTCACTAATACTTGGTAAAAACAACTGGGCCGGAGTCGGTGACAAAAACATCCAAAACCGAACTACTAGACACAAACGTCTCAAAAAGGGCACAATGGTGGTGGGCACCAGTCCAACACAACCTAACAGCCCACAAAACAGAGACCAAAACGAACTATCAAGTGTAACGACTCACAAACCGGCATCCAGTTGGTATTATTTTATCCACTGCCAACCTACCTAGTCGAAGAAACATCATACTCTAACACATCATGTAACACCCCCATCCGTCGCATGGCATATGACAGAAGGTCCAGCTGGAACCCGACTCCATATACCATAGAGAGTCGAAAGGGTTACATAAGAATATACAAACTATCCAATTAAGACTACACGTCCTACACAGAGCATTATAGCGGAAGCTTTTAAAATTGAAAGAACCCAAACATTAAATCCATATCCAAGAATGTCCACATCCACACAACAGGAATGAAACCCCAAATACACTAAAAGGGTACATGGCCTTATGGCCTTACAAATGTTCACTTAATAAAAACATGTCTTACATACATCGGCTCGCAGGCCGGCCACACATGATAACAATAAAAATGACTATTTGCTTTGGCCTTCTAGGGCCAGCACAGCAACATGGGCTCCAGCCTGCTATTTGGTACTCGGCTCCGCAGCACCTGCAAGCACATTCCACCGCACGGTGGAAAACAAAGGAACGGTCAGCCAAAAGCCGACCAAATTATAATAACCCCGCCCCTTACTCGTGACGACGGTGCTCTTTCCCTGCATAACATTAGCCCAATGAAATAATAAAGCGCAATTATACTATGCCACAGGTGTAGGCGCGCACGGCCAAACACCTCGTGCACTCAGGGCACATTAACGGTGAATCCGGTCAATACCGTGGCTTCACCACCATCCCAAAGATGGCAACCAAGTGAGAATTTAGCATTTCTGACCACCGTCTATGGCTCCCGACTATGCCAACGTCCAGTCCCCTTTTCGGGTCTCTCGCACCGAACCACATAGCCTAGGTCCGATTCCACTTGCCCGTTGCTCACGCCGCCAAGTCAATTTAGGTCCTACGCGCGGGCCAAGCTTCTCTCGGATCCCAAAGTTTTCCAAACAATCTCATAGCCCAGTTATGATCAAGGCCGCTTCCCAGACCGCCAAGTTAGGAGAACACGTTTCCGCTCAGTTTTTCGGGTGCGCCTTGAAGCTAACCTCCAAGGATCACTGCTGCAATCTACCGCGTAGAAACCCAAAAAGGCCAAAGCACGGAGTCTTCTCCGGCAAAACATATCAATTGCAACATCACTGATCCAGACAATACACGTCCGGGTAGGCATCACACACAATGCATATGCCCGTAACTACGATTCCGTACTCTATATGCAACACAAGGGGGACTATTCACATGAACCCCAAGGAACACCACACATTCACCGCACACTTACGGGAGAGGGATTCCTTATGCAGAAAGAAAGAGCTTCACATGCTCAAGTAGAGAATCGTTACCCTTGTAGGCTGCTTTGGCGCCATGGAAAAACTACACGGATGGAAATCTTCGCAACGAACTTTCCTCCACAGATCCGCTCTCAGATTTCAAAACGGTGCTTCGATGCTCCGCCAGCGGCCGGAATCCCTTCCTTCTTCCTCCTTTTCCAACTCCTTGAGAGAGAGAATGGTTGGAGAGAAATGAAGGATTAACTCCTCTATTCCCGGCCTTAACAGTGCAGGAAACCATCTAGGTCATTGGATCTTAATTAAAGAAAACAAACGGCTCAGATCCGTTCAAAAATCTCCAGAACTGGGCCGAACACGGCTTGGCACATGGCCGTGTCCCAGGCCGTGTGCCTCGCTCCAGGCACGATCGTCGAACGGTGGAAAGACACACGGGCAGAGACATGCCCGTGTCTCACCTGACACGCCCGTGTTGGGTTCCTCGACACGCCCGTGTTCGGGGGCGTGTCACGCATAACCGCCACGGCAACAGTCATGACCCAAAAGAACACGGGTAGGGACACGGACAGGCACACGCCCGTGTCCAATGACACGCCCGTGTCACTTAGCTGTGTTTCTAGCCGTGTCCTTCTCGGGATGAAAACAGCCAAAAACACCCGCCAGACACGGCCTTGGACACGCCCGTGTCCTAGGCCATGTACCCCTATACAGGCACCAAAAATTCCCTTTTTCCCGACCGACTCAAATACACTTTTCGGGGCGTTACAAATCTCCCCCACTTAAGGAATTCCGTCCCGAAATTAAGTAAAGGTACACAAATCTAAAAAATACCTGAGTGGAATAACTCGGGGTGTTCCTCCAACATAGCTTGCTCTCGCTACCAAGAAAGCTCCTCATGTCCGCAATTATCCCATCGGACTTTAACCATATGGATATCCTTGTTGCGGAGTCGCTTGACTACAACATCTTCAACACGTACTGGCTTGACCCTTGTGGTCAACTCATAATCAACTGGTACTTGATTATCCGCAATGATCTGCGAAGGTTCTTGCAATGCCTTACACAACACCGATACGTGGAACACGTCTTGCAGCCCACTCAATTCCGCCGACATCTTCAATCTATACGCCGCCTCGCCAACACGCTCCAGGATTTCAAATGGTCCAAGGTATCTCGGACTCAACTTCTTCAAGCATCGAACCCGCGATACACCCTTGAACGGCTTGATTTTTAGATACATCATGTCGCCAACATTGAACTCCACGTTCCTATGCTTGGCGTTATAGTACTTTGACTGTCTATCCTGAGCGATCTTCAACCTTTCCTGAATTGTACACACCATTGAAGTGGCGTCTTCCACCGCTTGACGTTTATACAACTTCGATTCGCCTGCCTCCAACCAAGACAATGGCGTACGACACTTCCTCCCACACAAGGCCTCAAAAGGCGCCATTCCAATACTTGCCTGAAAGCTGTTGTTGTACGCAAACTCCACCTTGTACAGGTGATCTTCCCACTGCTTTCCAAAATCTAGGACGCACATGCGAAGCATGTCCTCCATAGTCCTATTGACCCTCTCGGTGTGGCCATTTGTGTGTGGGTGAAAAGCTGCGCTGAACTTTAGCTTAGTACCCAACAGACTATGCACCAACCTCCAGTCATTCGACGTTAAGAGTCCATCTCGATCACTAACAATACTGCGGGGAACACCATGCAATCAAACAATATTCTCAACATAGAGTTTGGCTAACTTTTCCACCGGATCTTCTTTCCTGACCGCGATAAAGTGCAACACCTTTGTCAACCTATCTACGACCACCCAAATGGCGTCGTTTACCTTCTGTGACTTCGACAGACCATGCACAAAATCCATAGATATGTCATCGAATTTCCATTCTGGGATAGGTAGGGGCTTCAAGAAACCTCCGGGCTTCTGGCATTCCGCCTTCACCAATGCACAAGTACGACACTTGGCCACATATAGTGCTATATCCTTCTTCAAACCCGGCCACCAGAATAATTTCTTCATGTCCCTATACATTTCTGTGCTTCCCGAGTGGATTGAGTACTTGGTATGATGAGCCTCATACATCAATTCCTCCCGAAGATTATCCACAGTAGGAACGCATAGGCGACCGTCCTTCCTTAGCAAACCATCTTCAACAACAAATTGAGAATTTGACCCATCCAAAGATTCATCCAAGATCTGCTTCATGATGTTATCCTGAACCAAAGCCCGCCGAACTCTATCCGCTAGGTCACACTACACCTCTGTCCAAAACACTTTCGCCTCAGTACTAGATTGCTTGTCGACACAAAATATCTCCAAAGTCTCCAACTCATGGACCAATCTCTCATCTTGTACCGATAACCAGTTGGCCTGTGCGGGAATATTACGACTCAACACATCCGCCACTGCATTTCCCTTCCCATGCACATAATGTATCTTGAAGGTGTAGTCCCCTAAGAACTCCATCCACCTCCGCTGCCTCATATTCAGATCCTTTGGATCCAATAGGTACTTCAAGCTCTTATGATCGGTGTAAATATCAACTTTCACACCGTACAGGTAGTGCCTCCAAAGCTTTAGAGCAAATATCATGGCTGCTAACTCTAGGTCGTGGACCGGAAAATTTCTCTCGTGAACCTTCAACTGTCGTGAACCATAGGCTATCACTCTCCCATGCTGTAACAGAACATAGCCCAAACCATTACCCGAAGCATCACTATAGATCTCGAACCCTTCGGTTCCAACTGGCAAACATAAAATAGGCGCCGTGTTCAACCGCCTCTTCAACTCTTCAAAAGCCTGTTCGCACTCCAGCGACCACACAAGCTTTTGATCTTCCTTGTCAACATCGTGAGTGGAAGTGCTATCCGTGAAAAGTTCTCTACGAATCGCCTATAGTAGCCGAAAAACCCCAGAAAGCTCCGGACTTCCGCCACCGTAGTCAAAGTAGGCCACTCCCATATTGTCACTATCTTCGCCGGATCCACAGCTATCCCTTCTCCACTAACAACATGACCAAGGAACGCTATCGAGGATAACCAGAATTCACACTTGGAGAACTTAACATACAACTGATTCCTCCTCAACGTCTCCAACACCATATGCAGATGTTTGTAGTGATCCTCCTCGCACTGTGAGTACACCAGGATATCATCGATAAATACTATCACGAAACGATCCACGTACTCTCTGAACGTCCTGTTCATCAGATCCATAAACACGGATGGTGCATTAGTCAAACCAAACGGCATGACCGTGAACACGTAATGCCCAAACCGCGTACTGAATGTTGTCTTTGGGATGTCGCTCTCCCTTATCCTCAACTGGTTGTAACCGGACTTCAGATCTAACTACGAATATACCGTTGACCCAACCAACTGATCAAATAGATCGTCAATCCAGGGAATCAGATACTTATTCTTTTCCGTAAGCTTGCTCAATTCCCGGTAGTCGATACAAAGCCGCAAGATCCCATCTTTCTTCTTAACAAAGAGAACTGGTGCGCTCCAAGGCGACGAACTTGGACGCACATAATCTTGCTCTAGCAACTCTTGCAATTGCACCTTCAACTCTGCCATCTCTATTGGCGCTATCTGATATGGAGAGCGTGACACTGGTTTGGCACCCGCTACCAGCTCAATGGTAAAATCAATCTCCCGCTGAGGAGGGGCTCCTGGGAGATCATCTGGGAACACATCAGGATATTCGGACACAACTGGAATACTGTCAAGACTTGGCTTAGGCATCGAAGTCTGCACTAGAGTGACAAACAGCTCTTCCCTAGACCGAACTGCCTTGAACACCTGAAGGGCTGACATCAAAATATTACCCGACCCCTTCATGCCCGCAAAAGTAGTCTCCCGATCAATGTTCAAACCCAACTTAACTTCCTTACGGTTGCAATCAATGCATGCACCCTGCTCCGAGAGCCAATCCATATTGAATATTACGTCGTACTCTACTAACAGTAGAACCAACGCCCGCAAATCAAACTCCCGGTCTCCAATCCGAATCTTCACAACGCAGACCCTATCCGTGCACATTGAGCACCCATTGGGCAACAACACATCCAACTTATCTTTTGCCATCGGGGACGGAACCCCGATGCGCGATATAAATTTTTCGGACAAGAAGGAATGCGATGCTCCCGTATCAAACAGGGCTCTCGCCGTAAACTCAAAGATCAACACAAAGCCTAGCACCAACAAAAGTAAGCTAACAAATACAAAGGTAACAACTATAAAAGTTAAACCACTGTAATTTAACTCATACCTCTCACCACGTCTCCCTGCTTTATGGCCTCTTGCAGACCAAGGTTGTAGACTCTAGGCTGGGCTGAGCATGGTGGGATGCAGTTGACTCCACCGCCTTCCCTTTCTCCTCATAAGTCGCTCCAGGCTTCCTCTCAGACTTTGCACATTCACTCCAACACTCACGAGCAAAATGCCCCGCCTTCCCACAGTTGTAGCAAGCTCCTGGGACTCGACTTGTAGTTGCCCCCGACGCACCAGCCGAAGGGGCTGAGTTCGAAGTCTTCTGCTTCTTGTTCCACCTGCGGAAACTTGACTTGGCATTGGGCACCTTGAACTCGGACTTCTTTTCTCCTAGGTCCTTCTTCTCTTGAACTTTCTTAACGACCTTCTCCAACGATTGGGCCGAATTGACCAAGGCTAGGAAGCCTTGTGCCTTAGGCCCAACAAGTAGTAATTGTAGGTCGCCACGTAGACCCTCATAGAATCGGTTGGTCTTCCTCTCATCTTCCATAAACGTTGCACCAGCATAACGACCCAACCGTGTGAACTCATGAAGATACTCGTCCACGCTTCTGGCTCCCTGAGTCAACCCAAGAAATTGGTTCTCCATTTCCAACTTCTGAGCAGAGGGTACAAATCTGGCTAGGAACAACCTCAATAATTCCTTCATAGGGACATCAGCAAGCTGCCTTCCCACTAAGAGATGAAACTCCAACTCATCCCACCACAGCCTCGCTTCACCGACCAAAAGGAAAGTCTCTATGCTGGTCTTCTACCACTCCTCAGTTAGCGTGGCTATCAGAACCCTCTTTATCAAAGAGAGCCAGTCCTCAGCTTGAGCTGGCGTTCCAACCCCATCAAACCATGGAGGATTAAAGCCCAGTACATGCTTAAGCTGCTTCTCCGTAGCTCTCCTCGGCTCTACCAGATCAATTGTCGCGCGCTGCACCACTCTCGGCTCTACTGCCCTAACCGGTTCTTGCTCATTCTCAGGAGGTGCGTGATGCATTTGCCCTGCAGGTTGGGCATTTATCATTGTAAATACCTCCTCAGCCACCATCCTGATGGTTTCCGCTGAAGGAGGTGTTGTAGGCACGTCCCTTGGTGCACTACTTTCTGCTTATTACGGACAATCTAACTGACCAGCACCGCTCCTAGCTGCCTATAGTAGCAAAGACACATGATTAGACGACAAATAAATTGCTAAAAGCAATCATTGGAACACTCAAATTCCCCAAAACAAGTGTATTTTTCATTTCTAAGTGGACATTCATGGGTTCTTTTTGTTGTTATAACGATGACGCACACATGTGCTCACCACCCCTTAAAAGAATTCGCCCACGAATTCATTTAAGCCTGACCGTAACCAGAAGTCTGATATCAAATTGTAACACCCCCGTCCGTCGCATGTCATATAACAGAAGGTCCAGCTGGAACCCGACGTTATATACCATAGAATGTTGAAAGAGTTACATAAGAATATACAAACTATCCAATTAAGACTACACGTCCTACACAGAGCATTCTAGCGGAAGCTTTTAAAATTGAAAGAACCCAAATCTTAAATCCATATCCAAGAATGTCCACATCCACACAACAGGAATGAAACCCCAAATACACTAAAAGGTTACATGGCCTTATGGCCTTACAAATGTTCACTTAATAAAAATATGTATTACATACATCGGCTCGCAGGCCGGCCACACATGATAACAATAAAAATGACTATTCGCTTTGGCCTTCTAGGGCCAACACAGCAACATGGGCTCCAGCACGCTACTTGGTACCCGGCTCCGCAGCACCTGCAAGCACATTCCACCGCACGGTGGCAAACAAAGCAATGGTCAGCCAAAAGCCGACCAAATTATAACGACCCCGCCCCTTACTTGGGACGGCGGTGCTCTTTACCTACATAACATTAGCCCAATGAAATAATAAAGCGCAATTATACTACGCCACAGGTGTAGGCTCACACGGCCAAACACCTCGTGCACTCAAGGTACATTAACGGTGAATCCGGTCAATACCGTGGCTTCACCACCATCCCAAAGATGGCAACCAAGTGAGCATTTAGCCTTTCTGACCACCGTCTAAGGCTCCCGACTATGCCAACGGCCAGTCCCCTTTTCGGGTCTCTCACACCAAACCACATAGCCTAGGTCCGATTACACTTGCCCGTTGCTCACGCCGCCTAGTCAATTTCAGTGCTACGCGTGGGCCAAGCTTCTCTCGGATCCCAAAGTTTTCCAAACAATCTCATAAACCAGTTATGATCAAGGCCGGTTCCCAGACCGCCAAGTTAGCAGAACACGTTTCCGCTCAGTTTTCCGGGTGCGCCTTGAAGCTAACCTCCAAGGATTCCTGCTGCAATCTACCGTGTATAAACCCGAAAAACCCAAAGCACAGAGTCTTCTCCGGCAAAACATATCAAATGCAACATCACCTATCCAAACAATACACGTCCGGGTAGGCTTCACACACAACGCCTATGCCCGTACTTACGATTCCGGACTCTATATGCAACACAAGGGGGACTATTCACATCAACCCCAATGAACACCACGCATTCACCGCACACTCGCTGGAGCGGGATTCCTTATGCAGAAAGAAAGAGCTTCACATGCACAAGTAGAGAATCGTTACTCTTGTAGTCCGCTTTGGCGCCATGGAAAAACTACACGGATGGAAATCTTCGTAACGAACTTTCCTCCACAGATCCGCTCTCAGATTTCGAAACGGTGCTCCGATGCTCCGCCAGCGGACATAATCCCTTCCTTCTTCCTCCTCTTTCCAACTCCTTGAGAGAGAGAATGGTTGGAGAGAAATGTTCGGGGACGTGTCATGCATAACCGCCATGACAACGGACATGACCTAAAAGAATACGGGTAGGGACACGGGTAGGCACACGCCCGTGTCCAATGACACGCCCGCGTCACTTAGCCGTGTTTCTAGCCATGTCCTTCTTGGGATTAAAATGGCCAAAAACACCCGCCAGACACGGCCTTAGACACGCCCGTGTCCTAGGCCGTGTCCCCCTATACAGGCACCAAAAATTCCTTTTTTTGCGACTGACTCAAATACACTTTTCGGGGCATTACACCTCAACCGAAACCCAAGACTAAACCCAAAGGAAAACCTTACACATGCCCTAAAACTATCTTAAGGAACATACAAGATGAATCCTACAAGAAACGGGAAAAATATTCTAAGTTCTGTCCAAATTAGACAAGTATACAAAACGCATTACCATGATACTCAACGAATTTGACAACATTTGGCGAATAAGACCGGCGTTACTTGACAAATTGCCTAATGACACTTGACGAAACGTATCGATACTCAACGAAATTTTCTTGGCTTTACCGGCCACTCCACACTTATAAGCCTAGACTAGACTCGGTGATTCGTCGCCTATACTCGACAAATTAACCTAGATACTCGGCGAATACATTTAGACTAATTCCTTCCATACTCAGTGAACTTTACTCGGCAAAACTACCGTTGATACTCGACGAACTGGCCTGAGATATTCGATGAATTCCTGGGGTATACGACGAATTTTGCATGGAAACGTTACAATATTCGACGACTGACAATACACGATGAAAATCCCTTAGGCTAGTCTGCTTAACATGCCGAATTCTGACACATATACACGACGAATTTTAACCTGATACCCGCCGAATTGTACTTAGTGAAGCCCGACGAATCTATAATCGATACTCATTGAAATTGTCTGCCAAAACATACCGAATTGTACGACCTACACTCAACGAATTTTAACCTGATACCCACCAAATTCTACTTGGTCCTAAAACCTAGCTTACTTAGGGCCTGCCGAAAACCTGTCTTATCTCTAAGGGAGGAGGAAGAGAGGAAGAGAATGAACTAAAAATGGACATGCATGGGGAGAAATTCCACTTGCCTCGAAAACTCCGGAAAAATGTCGCCCGCTCCCACCGCAACAAGGATCGACCGTGAAAAGTCCCTAGCAAAGTTTCCGGAAATTTTGGAGGGAAAAGGGGTCCAAAACGGTAACCCCAATGCCATAAATTAGTTAAACGAGGAAAACTTTCCATGATCGCGAAGCCCTCGTCGAGAGCTTTCCAAATCTCTACTTTATTGATGACACCGACCACCGGAGCTCCCCCAACCGCCGACCCAAAGCACTCCGCGTCCGCCGCTCCTTCCATTTCGCAAAAACTTCTGCTGTTGGGTTAGGAAGAAGGTGAACAGGACTACTCGACGTGACCTAATTATGGCTATTTATATACATATATATAATTAATTATTATAATATAATATTATATTACATTTAATATTAATTAATCACAAAACGATCCGCAATCCAAAACAACTCAGAACCTTATGAAAATCGCACCATAGCTAAATACCGATGCTACGAATCTAACGGTGAAGCCGAAATTCAAATTCGACAACCAAAACCCGGGTAAAACACCACCCAAAGGCAAAAATGCCACCACATCCCTATAAAATGCTCCACCAATTCACTAAAATAAACACGGCTTATAAGGGAAGGTGCACAAACAAACCAAAAACCAATCCACACCTGAAAACCAACTGAACAAACCCGTGCTCCAACAAATGACACTCGTTAACCACTCATCAACGTAATGCCTTGACATCAAAAATACGTCACTACGAGAAAACAAATAAATATTGAAAAATCAGGGGCGTTACAGACTAGGTCACTCAGGAAGTAAGCTAATAGTCAAACTATCGAAAGATAAACTAATTTGTGGACTTCAAAAAATTAGCGCTAGTTTGATCTCTATATGCGCTCCATGTCAAAAAGTAAAATCTATCAAAAAATCATTCAAAAGTAAAAATGATATTTCCACGTCTAGACCACTAGAACTCAGACAAATGGATCTATTTGGTCCTCTTAGTATATAAAGTCTAGGTGTAAAACGATACACGTTTGTTATTGTGAATGATTACTCCCATTTCTGTTGGGCATTCTTTCACGCTAACAAATCTGGCAGATTTGTTGAATTCACAAATCTATGCACTGGACTACAGAAGGAAGAGGAGCTAAAGATTAAATGCATAAGATCATATCACGGGGGATAGTTTGAGAATGAAAACTTCACAAACTTCTATAATATTCTAGGGATTAAGAATGAAATCTCTCCCCCATGAACTCCACAACAAAATGGGATAGTAGAAATAATGAAATGTACACTCCAATAAATAGCATGTACAATGCTCGCCGAGTTTGGATTGCCTTGATATTTTGGGGTTGAAGCAGCTTTGGAGAGAGTTTAAATTGAAAATTATGTTGGATGAAGAAATTATTAAATTTTGTGTTCTATCTTTGTTTTACTTATATACCATGATTTAAGACAAGCGTACCCATCGAGTAATAGTACAGTATTTTTATAAAAATCACGGTCGTATTTTTCCACCGATCTGCGTCGAGCACTCTAGTTAAAGAATGGAACTATTATGTTATCGAAATGAGATTTTGATCTTTCAAAGTGAATATAAAAGTAATTCTTAGGGTTTTGAAAATAGATGAGGTAGAGATCCCTCGATTTTGATTTACTTTGGAAACTAATTATTAAAATAGAAAAACTCGGTTTGTTTATTAATTAAAATCTTTGACCCTAGAGGTTCCCTAAATATGAGTGCACCTCCATCGAGGATACATCCACCTGGGATTACGTAATTTGACTGAACTTTCACATCTAGTCAAAAATACATTAATGCATGCTTTATGTGGTGAACCCCGCTATTGACCTCCTACTGATATTCGAAGGTTCAACCCGAGAGGCTTACATTCATCTCTTTCGAGAGTTAGGCGTAGTTTCCCTTTACCGGCAAGAGATCAGATCGTGGTAAATCTTAAGTGTTTATTAATTAAAACGGGTTTTTAAAGTGCGGAACTAATATCCTTCCCAAAGCACATCTCAATCGAGTGCTAAAACGTTCTTAGCTTCTCATTTGGGATGGGGCAGTAGTAGAATATTAAAATACATAAAAAAGTGCAGAAATAATATCCGTCTCAACCATCTTAATCAAGCGCTAAAACGTTCTTAGGCTCTCATCCTGGATGGTGGTGGTAGTATTAGAATTACAAAAAAAAGGAAGGAAATATGCACACACCATGTCTAAACAGAAATGAAAACTAAGTTAAAAAGCAATAAGAGTGGAAAATTTAGTGAAAGTTGAAATTTTATTACAAAAAAAAGTGTTACACACTAGAAAACCTAAACTAGAGTGAGGAAAATATCACTCAAAAACTACTCCTAACAACTATATACAACTATGTGGAACTCTACCAGTTCTCCTCTAAACCTTAGCCTTGGTCATCTATTTATAGCCGAAATTTTTGAAGTACACGCCCCTCCATACATGCTCCCCTAGGGTATGTTGCCTGGGCATGTTGTTGACGTGGCATCTATTTATAGAATTTTTGGCGGCTTTTGGATTGGGTTGAAAAGTACACGGGTGTGACATGATGGTCACATGCATGGAATTTAGGCGTGTACCTAGGCATGACTTGAGTTTGCTGAATTCATGATTTTTGCACGGCGTAACAGCGAGAAGTTTGCTTGGTCATGGGTGATTTCACAGGCTTGCCAGGTGGCACACGGGCATGCCAGGTGGCACACAGGCGAGTATCCCGGCCGTGACTAAGCATGATTGCTGAAATCTATCGAACTGCTGGAATTGTTGGTTTTAGAGTTACACATCCTAGGTCACGGGCATGACCTAGGGCTGTGAGTTAGGAAGTTTTGCTGAATTTCCCCAATTGTGCATAAATACCTATAAGGCACAAAAACAGGTTTAGTTAGAACAAAAAATAAAAAAGAAATAATTTATTTAAGGATGTACATAATATAATTACATTTTATATTAAAATGAAACTATTATAGAACCTTAATATATGTATATTTTGCTACTCATCAACAGCCACCACAAAAAATTATGTGATGAAATGGGACATGCTTCGCCCTATTCTTAAACAAACCCTGTATGAGCTAAACTTCGATAAGAAGCCCTCAATATCATATTTTAGAGTCATTGGTTGCCCATGTTTTATTCTAAACACTAAGGATATCTTAGGAAAATTCGATGAGAAATCAGACCATTGAATCCTCTTAGGATACTCTAGTATGATTCGTGCCTATAGGATCTATAATAAAAGAACCTTGCATGTTGAATAATCGGCTCACGTGCACTTTAATAAAAATAAACCAACTGAAGAATCCAGGCTGAATGAAGAGGAAATTGACGATGATGTGTTGTTAGGATATAATTGTGAGGAGAGAGAAGTAGTCGATGTTCCAACTCATATGGAAGGATATAAGCCTCCAAGCACACTAAATTTTTCTAAACAACATCCACAAGAACTAGTGATAGGAGATCCCTTACATGGGGTTAAAATATGGTCAGCCCAGCATGAATCCTTCTCGAGCATAAGTTTTATATCTGAGATTGAACCTAAGAATATTTTAGAAGGTTTAAATCATGAATTGTGGTTCATGGATATGAATGAAGAATTAAATTAGTTCGAGAGAAGTAAAGTCTGGGTATTAGTGGAGCATCCAGATATCCATCAAGTTATTATTTTGAAATGGGTACGTAAAAATAATCTTTGTGGTGAATCTAGGATAACTAGGAATAAGGCACAGTTGGTTGCACAAGGATATTCACAAATAGATGGTTTGGACTTTGAAGATTCATTTGCACCAATTTTACGTCTTGAATCCATTCGTATGTTTTTGGCACTTACAAGTTACAAAAAAAAAATTAAGTTATATGAAATGGATGTTAAGAGTGCATTTTTAAATGGATATATCTAGGAGGAGGTTTATGTTGAGCAACCACCCGACATCAAAAATGCTAACTACCCAAATCTTTTATACAAATTAGTGAAAGCCTTGTATGGACTAAAACAAGCACCCCGTACTTGGTATGATAAGATCACGACTTTTCTCCTAGAGCATGGTTTTAGGATGGGTAGTGTGGACAACACACTATTTGTGAAGCATGAAAATCTCAATCTGAGTTTATTTCAATTTTTTGTTGATGATATCATCTTTGATGCTCCAAATGAAAATCTATGCAATGAAATTGTCACCTTAATGCTATGTGAATTTGAAATGAGCCTAGTTGGAGATTTAACATATTTCTTAGGTTTTCAGAATTCTTAATGAAAGGATGGAATTTCTTTAAGTAAATCGAAATACATAAAATATATGTTTGTGCGATTTAGCTTTGAAAATCTGATACAAGTAAAAACTTGAATAAGCGCATCTCTAAAATTAGGAAAGGATGAAAGGGACATTATGGTACACCAAACTTCATTTAGAGGAATGATCGGATCACTTTATCTAAGTGCTTCTAGACCTGATGTTACATTCATGATGTGTCTTTGTGCTAGATATCAAGCAAATCTTATAGAATCTCATTTCAATGTTGTTAAGCACATCTTTAGGTATATTATAGGCACCCAAAATCTTGGTCTTTGGTACCCTCACACTACTGACTTCACGCTCCATGAAAATTATGACCCTGATTACGTTGGGTGGCCACTCGATCGTAAAAGCACGTGTGGTACTTGTCACTTCTTCGGTCCAACACTAGTGTCATGGTCTAGCGGGAAGCAAAACTCGGTTGAACTCTCCACTGCTGAGGCTGAGTATGTAGCTCTAGGAAGTTATTGCGCACAAGCACTTTGGATGTCATAGATGTTAGAGGACTTCATCCTAAAATTAAAGAACATTGACCCTAGGTACAATAACAAGAGTGCCATTGACATGACGAATAATCTAGTACAACACTCTCGCTTTTAATATGTTAATGTTCATAACAACTTTATCTGTGATCACATTAAGAAATAGAACGTGAAAGTAAGCTTCATTGTGACTGACGATCAACTTGCTGATATCTTTACTAAACCCCTCACTGATGCTGGTTTTTCTTTGCTTTGACTAGAACTAGGCGTTTTGGATCTCACCGCTTGATCGTGCCACATCATCTACTAACATCAGGGCATTTCTCATTTCTTTTCAATTTTTGTGAGTTACTGCCTCACGGTAGCCGTAGTGCTGGAAGTAAGTCGGCTACATGTTTTTTTGGTTTGTTTTGTGTGTTTCAATTTTTGCTTTCTTTTGTTTTGACTGTTTCGTTTATCTTATAATCGAAAATAAAAAAATTAAAAAATCACAAATCTCCAAAAACACGTTTTTTTTGTTTGCTTTGTTTGCGTTATTTAATCATTTTATTAAAACAAAAACTTAAAAAAACACCCAAAATACAAAAGAAATGTCTTTAGTTTTCCTTTTCAGTGTGTTCATTTAATTTATTTAATTTTTATTTACTAAAAAAATTCTAAAAGCATAAACTAAGAAAAATGGAACGATCATTCTTAGGACACGCATGAATAAAACTTAGAGCATAAAGATTATGTGCAATGTTTGATTTAGGATTGTTAATCCCTATTAACATTATCTGATTGTGTCATGATTTTTCTAATATATAGGTACTTAGCTACTGAATGCGATTAAATACGATAATATATGTTGATATGCCTCTAGGTATGTGTGAAGATTTGGGAAGAGTAATGACATTACACTATTCACACATCCCCGGACAATACGCTCATGTAGAAATTCAAGAGTAGATGCTATAAATCGTGATATTGTGTCTAACATTCTAGAAATAACTTGAACAATCAATGTCATGATGTTCCTATTTTTATATATAGTTAGAACTTTGGGCCAAAATTCTTGTGCATAAGTATTTTGCATACAAGTAAAAGTGTATCTATCTATGTGGGTAGATTTCGACTGATTCGGGGTCCTTGAACTCAAAAAAACATATAAAAATGATAATGAAAAATTAATAAAAATGAGTATATCATAAGCTATCTAATCATGTGTCAAGGATACCCCCCAAGCACTACTCACTTCTCCTGATACGTCTTCATAAGCATTGTGAGTATGAGCACCTTTATCAAATGAATCGTTTTGATCCTGTGCAAAGACTAAAACTTAAGTTAGTGCCCCTTGTTTGAATCTTGGTATGAAATAGATACCAAAGCGACATGATTTTTCACATTACTTCTCATGTGATATCATATTGAATTATTGAGATAAAACATGCACTAAAGATTAATTCTATTTGATGTTTTTCTTTTGATGCAGCATGTACACATATCATTGTTCTATCTAACGCTTCCATGTATAAGAATTGGAATTCCACTACATTGTATGTTTATAACACGTATGAACTAGTACATGATTTCTAATCTAAATGCTTACAATGTTACACTGTATTAACTCTATGAATCTTTTGGGATTGTACTCCAATTAGATTGTGTATTTAGTTTCACTTGTGCTATCGATTTTTTTTTTACTCTGAAAAACTTGCCAAATCAATTGATTTTTGTATAGGGTAGGTCTGTATTCATGGTGCTCCGCGCTAATTTTTTCTCCCATTGCTTATGATTATTTTTGTGCATGTGCGTATGTCTCTCATCTCTTTAGTATCTCATTATAGGGAGATAGGTGAGTGTTCATGAGACAGGTTCGCTAACCACTAGCCCCTTCCAATAATATTAAAAGGGGAGAAATGAGTGTTCATTAGTATCTCCTATGATAGACGAGTAAGTGAGTGTTCATTAGTATATCCTATGCTAGCCAAGTAAGTGAGTGTTCATGAGTATATCCTATGTTAGCTTAGTGTGAGTGCTAGTAATCTAGGGAAAGATCTCATGTAGGGGGAGCACACACATAGGAAGAGCACATACATAGGGGTAGCAAATGTGTAAGGGGAGCCATTTTGATTATTTTTATATTGATTATTACGGTTTATGGTTCATTCCGGGGAATATCTCATTCTGATTATTTCTATAATAATTATTTAAACCTGCTATTTTTCATGATTACTGATTGGATTATACTATAACATGCTTTTTTTATATCTCATGAACGGAATTTGATATTATAAAAAAGGGGAGTTTGTTGGAATCTATGGTTCGCTTCTCTTTAGATTTATAATATCAAATATCGTATTATATTTGATCATACGAGGTTTGGGTATAGTGTGAAGGTTTATAGGTACAAAAAGAATAGGAAATCAAGTTCTGGAACTTGCCGATCACTAGTGCTACCGCTCGCGCTAGTTTCTGAAATTAATTTACGACAAGAACTCTGTGATCTACCATGTGGTGCTCGCTCTCTTAACGAGTTCTTTGGGACGTTTAGATCGGGAGACCTAGTGGGGCTCTAAGACACTTTCAGGAATGAAGGTAAAGAGCCGTCTCAAAGAACAGTCTAGGGAGGGAAAGGGAGAGAGCCAACTGGTCCGATTAGTGGGTCGGTATAGAAAATGAAAATGAGTTTCTATTTCACCGCATCCAATCTTCGACATCAAGGAGATGTAATTGTTTGTAATTGAAAACTACTTTCATTTCAATTGAATAAAATTATTATTCGTTCTTCATTCTTATTGTAATTTAGTGACTGTGTACCGGTAGATCTCTGAAGGGTGTGTGCTTCTCCAAGACAAAGTTTATCTTTGAAAATGAGTTCTGTGACCTACCACCGCGCGATAGCAAGCTAACGCCCTGTGATAGCTTTCATAACCAGTTTACCTGGATAAAAATAATTTTAATTTTTAAGTTAGTCAACAAACCTTATTCACCCCCTAAGGTTGGCCACCCGATCCAACATGATAGAAAGTCACCGTAGCCACTTTCCTGTTGGATGGAGAAGCAAGGCTATGGTGGGACGAATTGGAGTTGCATCACTTTGCTAGAAGATAGCTCACCAATACCTTGATGGTTGAGTTCTCAAAATTGTTTCTGACTCGATATCTCCCTTCAGTGTAGAAGATTTCTATGGAGAATCAATTACAGAGGTTAACTCAAGGGAAGAGTAATGTTGATGACTACTTGCATGAGTTCACTAGATTGACGCGATATGTGGGTTCAACCTTTATAGATGAGGAGCGCAAGACAAATCGGTTCTATGAAGGCCTGCGAGATGATCTAAGGCTACTGCTTGCAGGGCCGATAACACAAGGCTTTCTAACATTATTCAATACTGTTCGATCTCTAATGCAAGATATGCTAAGAGTTTAGAGAAAGAGGGACGTAGCTGCGAAGAAGATCGAGTTCAAAGTATCAAATCCTACGAATTCTGGGTTCTTTAAGTTAAACAAGAAGTCTAGGACTTCTAAGCCAGCTCCGTTTGCGGTCTCAGGAACCAACATTAGACAAGGACCTGTTAGATGTTGCACATGTGGCAAGGTGGGGCATTATGGTCGAGATTGTTGGAATTGTCGCCCAAAGATGGAGAAGAAGCCAGGAGCATCATATGCTGAGAAAGGGAAAGCGTTGGAGTCAACTGCATCAAATTATGCTCCAGCCCAACCGAGATTCTACAACCTTGGCCAACAGGAGGTCATTAAGCAAGGCAATTGATGGTGTTACCATTGTGATCTAGAAATGATCAAGCAGGTAGTCTCACTGCCAACGCAATATGAGCCTATTAGGGTAGCACATATGAGTGATTGGGGAATTTGGAGGAATGGATTATGTTGGTCTTACCCATGTGATAAGAGGAGGACCAAGCATTTGCAGGCATTGAGTGTGTTGAGAACACACTGTCGGGAGTTAAGTGCATCGAGACCATTCTACGATTTATCGAGTAAAGTGTTGATTCAATGAGTTGTCATTGAGTGCATCGAGACCATTTGATGATTCGTCGATTCAAATGTTGATTCGTCGAGTTGGCGTTGAGAGCAAAGAGACCACTCGATCCTTCATTGACACAAGTGTTAATTCGTTGAGGAGTTTAGAGCATTGATCTCACTTGACGATTCGACAAGTAAAATTTTGATTTGTCGAGTCATGTACTGAGGCCACTACCAGGCATTGATTGTGATATGTCCACTCGACGATTCGTCGAGTCAAGGGTTGAATCGACGAATTATATTCAATATGTTATGGGTCTGCCGATAGCGATGACTTTCTGATGTTTATTCCTTTGGTTATAAATAAAAGATGTCTAGGGCTCTGCAAAGGGAGAAGCAAGAGTGCGAAATCAGAGCAAGTGCAAGCCGCTAACTGAGGGGAAAAATGTCACGCCCCGATTTTTCGATGTTTAGTGTAATTCCTTTTTTTGCATATTTATAATGTTAGGGCATTACTTTAACGCATGTTTGGCATGTGTCGTGGTTAGAGCGTGGTTTTACTCTTTAGGTTTTCAGTGTAGCTGGGTTTAGCCTATTTCAAGATTATCTAGCGAGTCGGGCCTATTTTTGTAACTCGGTGGAGCCTTTTTGGAAATGCTTGTGTTTTGACTTCGAGAGGTGTTTGCTCGAGTTTGGTTCGTTAGATATCGATTCCGAATTCATTGTTGGATTCGTAGCGTCGGTATTTATCTACGGTGCGAATTTCATTAAATTTTGAGTTGATTTGAATTTCGAGTCATTTTGGCATTATTTAAGTAAATTAATAATATTAAATTGTATTTATAAGTACAAATAAGTGTCAAATCGAACCCTACCCATACTATTCATCTTTCCTAAACCCGACAGTGCCATTTTTCACAGAAGAGGAGCGGCGGACAGGGCGTGCATTCGACCGGCGATTTACTGGGTTCCGGTGGTCGGTTTCGTCGATCATTTGAAGATTTAGAAAGCTCTCGGCGAGGGCTACACGATCATGGTAAGTTTCCTAGAGTTCTCTATTTTTATATGTTAGGGTTAGCGATTTTGACCCCTTTTAACCTCCAAAAGTTTCAGGAAACATCGCTAGGACCTTTCTACGGCCGATCCTTATTGCGGTGCTAGCGGGCTCGGTTTCTTTGAAGGTTCAAGGCAAGTGGAATTCCTTCTCTTGCATGTCCATTTCGTTTTTCATTTTCTTCCCCTTTTTCCTCCTTCCTTAGAGAATAGGAGTAGTAAAGGTGATTCATGAAAATTAACCCCTAGGTTAGGGCATAATTTCGGCCAAAGCTGTGAAAACTAGGCTAGTTGACAAAAGGATTTTCGGCGGGTATCGGGTGGAAATTCGTCGAGTATAGGTGTCTGGATTTGATAGGAATAGTAAACTAGCCTAAGGAATTTTTGTCGAGTATCGGCTGACAAATTTGGCGAGTATCGGAATTCGTCGTGTATCGTCAACCGTCGAATTTTGTAAAGTTGCCAAGTAGAATTTGGCGTGTATCATAGGAATTCGTCGAGTATCACAAGTCATTTTTTGCCGAATAATGTAGAATTCGTCGAGTATCATTGTTGTACATCGGGTATACTCGTCGAATTGTCCAGGACTTGGAGTTTTTTGCCAGTTTTATCTGATTCGTCGAGTTTGGTCCTTAGAATTTATTTTGGGTATGTTTGTGTCATTTATCTTGGGAAGAGTCTAGGTTTGGGTCATTGGGTTTTACAGAGGTTTGGTTGTGGTCATTCGTATTGAAGGTATTTTTATATGGCCATGGTTGTCTGTGAATATTTTACCCAGTGGATTTGTGACTGTTGGTTTTTTGTGTAGGTTCACACCACCATAGGTCTCAGTTTTCCACGGTATTAGGTGTGTCGTGGTATAATAACACCGTTCTTTGGATCCTTGCAAGGTTTTTGACTGTTGGTGAGTGGGTAGGTACCCACAACTGCAGGTACCGGTTTTCCCCGATATCTTTGCTGAGGTTTGTGAATGTTGGTGTATTGGGTAGGTTCCCTGCACTACAGGTGCCAATTTTTCCCTGGTGTTTATACTTATAAAGTTATGAGCAGGATATTTCCTGATATTTATACTTTCTTGTATACATGTTTCTTAGAGCATAGTTCTTTATCGCACTTTGTGAAAATTTTCCTACTGTTAGAGTCGGTAAGTTAGCTTTTACCATTGATTTCTCATTCAGTTGAGGTTGTCAGCTTTTCCTTATAGTATGGTTTGGTAAGCCCCTTCTTGTTTTTTACTTGATATATATCAAATCGATTCCTTTTTCTACTTGTATTTTCTTGCTGATTTGTTCTTCTTTTGAATGCCTCAGGTTCAGGGCAGTTGCCGGTTGAGCGGCTAGGTCTTGGAGTTTGCTAGTAGACTGCTTGTTGCAGAGGTTTTCCTCACCTTGTGAGGTAGTTCTTGGTTGCTTACTTATTAGCACAAACATACATACCTTCAGTGGGTTCGTGTCAGGTTGTTGACGCCCAGTGGTGGTTTTCTTTTAAATGTTAAGTATTTTGCTAAGCTGCTAGTTCTACCTCTTTGTGGTTGTTATTTTCTAGCCAAAATAAAGACTTTTTCCATACTTATAATAAACCTAGAGTTTTGCATACTGCGGGTTATCCTTCAGGGATGTTTATGGTCGTGTAGGGTGTTAAATCAACATAATCAAAGTATTTCCACAACTTATAACTATATATTTTTTTCTAGTGGACTAGTTGATCCACTGAGCCGAGGGATACAACCACCTTAACTTAAAACTGAATTTATTTCATAATAACTTATGAATTTCTTATGAAAAGTAGAGTTGGAGTCTGCTTGAGCGTCTGCAATTAACCCTACGTGAAGTGGCATAACGACACATTATTTCTCCTTACTATGATACATCTTTTAAATGCGGAGAAAATATTCGTTGTGATAGTAGGTATCAGAGGGATGGGTCGTCTGACAACTGATCGAATAGCTATCTCAGGTTTATGTATTTCGTCTAGAGTCATGTCATACACACACCGATGTGTCATCAGTACGTCATGCCTGAAGCATTAACACTACACTCATAAGCATGATAACAAGTATAAGGGTGATATCATGTAGTATGAGATGCATAATATGTGTTTGTATATGGATCCACCATAGGTGGCAACATGTGTCGGTTATGTAGTATGGGATGCATAACCACCATCACATGGGTTCCCATTAGCACGTTTTCCTTTTTTTCATTGCATGCGATGTTATGTAATATGGGATGCATAACATTTCATGTGAACTCCGCACATAACATGCACTAAGGCCTTTTTAGATTGCATAGTACAACATGCATGACATAACATTGCATCAGCATATGTGCCAAGCTAAAGATTTACATGATGACATATGTACACACATGGTTTTGAGTCAAAAGGAATAAGAATTCATGCATTCATGGTTTAGGCACATGAGTCAATAGGATGACTATTGGGAATTGCGTTGTTGATGCACGAAAACACAAGGGTGGTCGAGCAACACCAGCTAACGGTTCGAACACCGGGGAATAGGAAGACTGTGAGTAGCGATCTACTGAGCGGATGAGGGCTGGAAGAAGAGCAGGGCCGTGAACCACGACAACAACAGACTTCGCCCGTCGCGGCCTGAATGCCTCTCTTGCAACGGGCTTTCCCTTGATTGAAGAAGAATTTGGTTACAAGTGAAAGGAAAAGCTGGACAAGAGCAGAGCGAGGGGGAGTCCGCAAGGCACAGGATTCGAATCCGCAGCCTGTAACAAGTAGGCTCCTGTGTTCGAGTCAGCGTGCCTTTGGTGCACCACCTCCCCCCTATTTATAGGATATGGGGCCTGCCCAAACGGGCAGGGCTAAAATAACCGGCTGCCCGGGGTACAGGAGAACCGGGCAGCGGTGACGGGAAGCAAAAAGAAAGAACACGCCAGTCCGCGCAGTAGGGGCGGACTGGGCTCGCGGACTAGAGCTTCCACTGCTGCTGGGCGCGCCCGCTGGAGGGCGGCGCCCTGGGCGGACGAGACACGGCATCCGCCGCTGTAGAGAACCTGACCCCAAGCGCTGGAGGACTGAGCGGACAGGTCCTTGAGTCCGCTGATGGGGTACCACGTCCAATTGGTAATACTGCCGGACTGGGCGGACTAACAAATCTCGTCCGCGTCTGCTGAAACGGGGGCTCTGGAATCTTGTAGTATGTTGCGGACTGAGGGGTTAACATAATCCCCGCACATTTTTAAGTTTCCAGAAAACTTCGAAAATGTTTTCTTAACCGCCGAGTCCGCAAGCCTCGAAAACGCCGCCAACGCTATAAATATCGCTGGGGGGCCTGGAACTGTTGAGAATCTCGATCGACACGGGGCGCTACTCACCACTTGCGGTCTCTACTTTCCAGTCCGGCATGGCTAGGCTTGGAGCTTTCTTCTCTAGTCTCACTGCAAAGGGCGATCCCGCACTGTCGACGCCTATGAAGACCAAGAAGATTGTAAAGAGGTTGACAAGAAAAGATCCTGTCCGCCCCACAGGAGAGTTCCCAGAGCCAGAAGCCTGCGAAGAAAGAAGTCTGCCACGCCGACATATCTGCTCGCGATGATGCCGCAGTCGACGCCGAACCATTGAGAAGTGAGAAGATGGTGACACTGTCGGACTCTGCCCCTTCTCAGAAAACTGCAACGTCGGCGGACACCACTGGCGAACACATTGAGGCTGACATATCTTCTCCCAATGCCCAGGTGCCTATCTTTAACTTGGATGAAGAAGACAGGCGGACTGAGGAGGAGGATGATGCACCCTCAAAGGCATTGACTGCTGTGAACCCAGAGCCTGTCCGCGAAAACCAGCCCGACCTAGGGGGGTCCGCCGCGGATTCTGCTGAGAAGATTGTGAAGAGGAAGAAGAGGAAGAGGGACGGTGCGACCGTCGCCGAGCGGGTTGAGAAGAAACTGCGCACAATGAAGGAGAAGAACGTCTCCAAGCAGACTGGGGATGCGGACTTACAACACAGGCCGCGTGACAAAGAAGTTCCAGATAGCGATCTGGTTACACCGGAGGCCCAAATCCAGGGAGATAATTCCCTCTCAACGATCAGTCTATCCACGGATGAGATAATTGATTCCTTAGACGTCGATCAACTTGATTTAATCAACGAATCCTTGCTGGTTGTACTGCAGCAATCTGAGGCGGAGACTACTGGAAATAAGGGTGACGAACTTCCTTCCTTGTCCGCTGCGGAGGAAGAGGAGAGAGAGAGACTGAAAGAGAAGATAGAGGAGAAGAAGAAACAAATCGTTGCTCATGTTGCTGCGGTGGGGGCGGCCTCGAAACAGGTCGCGGCGGATAAAGCTGCTGAGGATCTGCGGATTGCTGCGGAGCTGATGCGGTCAGGTAAACTTCAACCGACATCTAAATACTTTCAGCGTAAGTGGCTTTACAGGTCGCCGCCGCGGACGTCAAGACCAATCAGAATCATCACCGAGACAGACGATATTGTGGTTTCAACAAGTTCGGCTGCTGAGAAGAGAGCGAAGGTTCATCGCGAATGGAAGAAGCTGTTAAGCGCCTTTGACCCGGAGCGGGCAAGGCGGCCAATCATCTTCGATAGTCGGCAACTCGCTGCTGCTATGTCTAAAAGTGATCTTTCATCCTTTCTTTGCGTCCGCCGCGAGCTGCCTTTGAATGTGGAGTTGACTTTGTTTGTTGCAGGTAGAAGGTCGCCACCGGGCTCCATCGAGAGTGGTGAGTTTGTGGTCACACCAATTACTGGTGCTGACGCGGCCTCGCACGTGGAATCCGCGGGGGATGAGCCGCCCAGCCTGAATATGATTAAAGAGTTAGAGAAGAAATTTGAAGCTGAAATGTAGTGTGTCAAAGCTGAGTTAGAGAGAGCAGAGGAGCGTGAGAGGGCGTCCGCGGCGCGTGAGAAAGCGTCCGCGGAACGCGAGAAGGCCCTAAAAGACCAGATCGCCAGCATCTCGCGGGCGCTGGAGAGGTCTGAAAGAGAGAAGAAGAGGCTCGCGGATGACGTCCGATTCTACAAAGGCAAGCACTTGGCGTTAGTGCGTGAAGGAAAGGAGAAGCGGACTGCTGAGGTCGCTGAGCAGAGGCCGCGAGCGCCAGATCGCGCTGCTCCGGAGATCGCTGCACCGGCAGGTGTTCAACAGCCCGCGGATGAGGAGCCAAGGCCGGCGGCGGAGCCAATGGTGCCTCTCAGCCGGATAGATCGGGAGGCTACTCATATGCACCGGACCATAAATGTCATTCATCATCATCTCTGCCGTGTGTACAGCGAAATTCTCCAGATAAGCGATCAAGCGGCTCATCTATGCAGAGACAGGGCAGAAAGGCCGGCGCGGACCGACAACAGGGACCGCTGAGTCCGCAATGCCTTGAGCTTTTATTTGCTTAATTGTATAATTATTTGGATAATTGTGCTTCAAGCAATGCTGTTGTAAAATGAACTCTATTTGATCTGTGCGGACTCAGATTTATATATCCGCAAATTATGTAGCTTAATCCTTGTGATGTGGCGAATTGCGCGGACTAATGCTGTGTCTGCTTCTCGATATTTAACCTGTAGGTGGCAATACTGCGAACTAAGTGGATTGAAAATGTATCTGCTCCTTGTGACCTAGGAGAAAAAGCGCGATCTTACCGGACAATAAATCGTGTCGGCCACAACTTTTTGCTTTGACTTTTCCTTGGCATGTGAATCTGTGTTTGTATCCGTGTTATTGCTTGGCTGTTTTAACTTTTTGCGGACTGTGCGGATTGGAATTGCGAGCTCTGCGGCCTGGTCAAAAAGGTGTCAGACTCTTTAGCTATAAATAGGGCCTTCTGCTTTCTCTTATGCAGGAAACAGCTGAAGTACAAGGAACCCTGCGGCCTGCAAAATGGTGTCCGCGCGGACTGATGCTGTTGTCGCCTTCCATTCCGCGGACCACCGGAAATGCACATTGACAGAGGCCGACTTGGACGCCTTTGTCGAAAAGAAGATGGCGAACTCGAACATCCTCGTCCGCCTTCCCGCCCATCAAGAAAGATTGAACTTCTCAACCGCGACCTAGATCGCCATTCCTGTGGACCATTTCGACAGCGGATTCAAGTTTCCGCTTCTATGGGAACTCGCTGCGATCTTCGAGCACTATGGAATGGTGCCTGGCCAGCTTGCGCCGAATACACTCGCTGCGATCTGCAGCTTTGTCTCTTACCTGCGATCTGAGAAGATCGCTTTCTCAATGAATATCTTCCGCAAGATATTCTCTGTCCGCTCCATCACTGCTTCCGGAGGCCGCCCCTACACGGGGGTTATATACTTCTACTGCAGGAGAATGAAGGTTGTGGGTCTTCCCAACAATATCCACAACTGGACCTCTAGGTTCCTGATTTTTGAGGGCGACCTAGGGTTCGCGCACACCTATCCGCAGGTGCGCGCGGACTCCGCCTTCAAAAGTGTGCAACTGGATGATCTAGAGTCCGCCATTGTCGAGTTCTTGGCCAACGCTAGGCTCGACATCGAGCATTATATTCTGCTGCTGGCGAGCTTAGCGGACGTCATGCCCGAAGAGAGTAAGTGGCTTCCGAACTCAGATTTTGCATCCGCTGCGACCTTGGTGTTTAACCCATTTGTTTTTGCAGCAACCTTGGCGGTGCCCGCTAACTTGCCGCAGATGCCCAGCGGCTTCGTCCCTACACAGAAAGAAAAGAAAGAAGCAGTCGCCAGAAAGAGGAAGGAGGAAGGGGATTCCGCAGCGGATTACTCTTCCTCAGAAAGCTTCTCCATGAGTGGCTTCGGCATCAGCCAGAAGGACCTTAGGGGAAACCCTATGGTCCACTAGCACAGCAAGAATAAACACGTCCGCCTATCCACCGCGCTTCCTTCGTGGAAGAGTCCGCGGATATCACGCCACGCCCACATCGCGATCTCCGCGCTTTACGGAAAGCGCAACCTGAGCGACCTCAAGAAGGTGCCCGCCGCCGACCTCCCTCTGCTAGCCTCTCAGGCTTCTGCGAACAGCGCGGTGACAAATCACTATGTTGCCACTCTGGCCAGAGACCTGTTGAGGCAGAATGAACAACTTCAAAAGGATAATAAAGCGCTAAAGGAAAGGAATGTGCGGCTGGGAAAAAGGGTTGCCCAGCAAAGAGAAGAGCTCGGGGTTAGTTGAATTCGTTGTGGTCTTAATTTGCCATCCGCCGCGGTCTGTCTGACGTTTGCTTTTTGTTTTGCGCAGGTCGCCAATGACTTGGAAAACAACAACTTCTAGTCTGCCATGCTCCCTTTCGTAAAGGAGACCGTCGAGGTCGCTATTGAGCGACTTGTCCGCGACAGCTTCATAAAGGAGGGAGTGGATGGCGTCCCTTTTTTGGAGATCTTCCCTGAGCTGGCTCCGCAGGTCGCGGCGATGGAGAGGGCTAAAAAAGGAAAGGACATTATTGAGGAAGAAGGCGGAGAAGAAGAAGAGGAAGAAGAAGAAGAAGAAGGGCAAGGCGAAGAGCCAAGCGCCAAGGAAGACAATGCTGCCTCAAGCCCGCGAGTGGAGGAACTGTACGCCGAGTCCGACACCTCTGCATCCTCCTCTGCTACCGGGAGCTCGCATAGCGGGTCCGCCTCGAGTACAGGATCGGATAGCAGCGGGAGCAGCTCCGGGGGCTACTCTCCAGAAGTTGACATTGTTGGTGACAGCCCTGCACCTCCAGAGAAGAAACAAAGGACTACAGATTGATCAATGTATTTTTATCTTTTTTGGTTTTTTGAAAAAGTGGCGGACGCAAGATTGCAGTTCGCCGAACATATAGAATGATGTAAACAATTTTTGATGAAATAGAAAAAGGATATTTTTGGCATGTGTGCTTTCTGCAATGTTCTCTTTCCACGTTCACCGCACCGACACTTAGCAGTCCGCACGTCTTGCTGATAAGTTTGAGCTTTTTATCTTGCTGATTAAAGAATATTATTGTCCGTTGGAATAAGAAGGAATTGTCAGGCGGACTCTGTTGAGTTTCAATTGCAGTCCGCATGACACATCATTTATGATGAACTTTTGGTGATGAGAGAATCCAACTTATTAACCCATTCAACATTTGTCCTTAAAATTGACAAGAATAGCCAGCTGAGCGAATAGCCTTAAAGAATGTCAAGTGGTACTTCATTTTCTAGGGGAGTCCGCATTTCTCTTTATTAACTTATCAAATTGTAATGTATGAGAACCATTCGGCGGGCTGAGCGAATACGGAAAACCAACCCGCTCATTATAGAAATGATTATAGATAATGGTTTCAAGAAAATTATCGGACTGAGCGGATACAGAAAACCATTCCACCAAAGATAGAATCTATAAAATCCCAAGGAAACTGGCGGACTGCGCGGATAGATAAGACCAGTCCGCCAAGATAGAAATGACCCATAGCGATAAAGAGAACCAATCCGCTCATAATACAAGAAATGATTTATAGCTTGCGACCAGGTGGGCAGGTGAGCCGGAGCGGCATACTTTCCTCACCGGGTTACATGCTATAAAATCAACCCGAGCCGGCAGACTGAGCGGACACAGAAAACCAATCCGCTCACCATAGAAGAAATGACCTATAGCTTGCGACCAGGTGGGCAGGTGAGCCGGAGCGGCATACTTTCCTCACCGGGTTTCAAGCTATAAGGTCAACCCAAATAGGCGGACTGAGCGGATAGAGAAAACCAGTCCGTACATAATTCCCTGCGAAGAGCAAAAATGCTCATTTGGCGGAACGGTTCCCTGCCCTCTTGCCTGGAGTACAGTCTAAGCTGTGGGTCTCCTGCATGCACTGCTTGAGGGTACCATGGAGTGTTCGAGGGTTACAAGCTAAGATGACCCGCGGGCAGGTGAGCCGGAATGGCATACTTTCCTCACGCGATCATCGAAGTTGTAACGATATCCTTATGACGGCATGGTAGAGCTTTTCCCCACCCAGCCCTCCATAATGCCGAGGTGGGGTCAGGTACTTGCCGGGATCCGAAGTCCAGAATCCAACCGCGCTAGAGCCTGCAAGCTCCCACTACACGGTGCGAAATCTCCTCGCAACACGTGGTCTTTGTGGTGTTACGCTAATGACAACGGCTCTAGGGGAGGTTTTTCTGAACTCGGCGATGTCTCCTGATATCAGTGAACCGTTATAGGTCTTTGGGAGAGAGAGAGAACACTAGAAAAAGGTGTCAGTATGGATCCTTCGGTTAATAAAATATATTTGCAAAGCAAACATTAGAAAGAAGAAAGAGAGTTCAAGCGCAGAACCGTTTTTAAAATCTTTCTTAGTGTTTCATCTGTTATGATTACACAAACAAAACACTTGAAGAAGCGTTAGCAGGCAGTTTCTATTCATAATAACTCTTGAAGAAGATACACAAAGTAGAGAGGAGTTTCAAGAATAGAACCGTTTGAGATCATCCCCGCTCCAGGTGTGTGGTATATCCTCTCCTTCGTATGTCTGCAAGCGGTAAGCGCCGCTCTTTAATGCTTCTTTGATAACAAAAGGGACGGCCCAATTTGGATTAAGCTTCCCAACCGAACCAGCTCTTGCAGCAGCATCAATCTTCTTTAGAACGAGATCTCCCACTTGGAAGTGTTTGATCCTCACGTTTTGATCAAAGTGGCGGGCCATCCTCCTTTTGACCTCTTCCTGTCTTATGGCTGCTTGATCTCTGATGGCCTCGACGTGTTCCAAGCTGAACCTCATCTCTTCATTGTTCAACTCAAGCCAGTCCTCAACGCCTTCTCTTGCAAGCAGAACTCTGGCTGACGGGACTTCAAACTCAACTGGGATAAGTGCCTCTGAGCCATGAGAGAGCTTGAATGGAGTCTCCCCAGTTGCGGATGATGGCGTTGTCTTAAGGGACCAGAGGACTGATGGAAGCTGATCAGCCCAGCTGCCCTTGAGATTCTGCACTTTCGTTTTGAGCAAATTGAGGATCTGCTTGTTGGCTGCTTCTACTTGGCCGTTGCTTCTGGGATGATGAACTGATGCAAACCGCAGCTCTGTTCCGATCTGCTTGCAAAAATATATCATCTCGGAGTTGTTGAATTGCGGCCCATTATCAGTGATTATAGCCATTGGAATTCCATATCGGCAGACAATCTCCCCCCAAATGAAGTTTCTGACGACCTGAGTAGTTGTCTTCGCCAATGCCTTGGCTTCGATCCACTTGCTGAAATAGTCGATCATTACGATGATGAAACTCCGCTGACTGCTTGCCATGGGAAAAGGACCGAGGAGGTCCATTCCCCAAACTGCGAAGGGCCATGGAGTTGCAATCGATCTGAGGGACTGAGCTGCTTGGTGCTGAAGTGGAGCAAACTTCTGGCACTGAACACACTTTCTGGCATAGATCTCAGCGTCTCTCTTCATAGTGGGCCAAAAATATCCTTGCCGCAGGATCCGTTTTTCAAGAGTTCTGGCTCCCGAGTGGCTTCCACACTCTCCGGAATGAATCTCTTGCAAGACAGTGAAAGCTTCTTCTTGTGAAACACACCGGGCCATGGTAGAGAGGAAAGTTTTTCTGTAGAGGACTCCCGCCACTAGGAAGTAATGAGCTGCTTTTATTCTGAACTTTTTCTTATCTCTGACTGTATGATGATAATCTCCCGTTGACAGATAGAGGATGAATGGGTCCATACAAGAGGCACGTTGGTCTACTTGCATCAAATCTCCTTCCAATACTGCCGGGCGAAAGAGCTCGAAAGTTGTCCCTCCTAAAAGCATCCCATGCTTGGAAAGAAAATCGGCCTCCTCATTCTCTGTTCTGGGGATGTGCTCGATAGTAAATCTCTTGAACCTGCCAACTTCAATCTTCACGAGAGCTAGATATTTCTTCAAGATTGGCTCTCTTGTCTCAAAGTTACCGAGGACTTGTGATGTCATTACCAGAGAATCGGTTTTGATGTGAACATGATCGATTCCGAGTTCTCTTGCAAGTCTCAAGCCTGCTAGCAAAGATTCATACTCGGCCTGATTATTGGTTACTGGAAAGTAGAATTTGATGGCCTGCTCCAATTTGACCCCGTTTGGATTGATGAGAACCACTCCTGCTCCAGAAGAACTTCTGCCTGAGGCACCACAACATAGATGGTCCAAGCCAAGGGTGACATTTCTGCCTGATCAGAACTGGACTCTGGCATGTCGATTAGAAAATCTGCTAGGACCTGAGCTTTAATGGCTGTCTTGGGCACATAAGAGATTTCAAATTCGCTCAACTCTATTTCGCACTTGGCTAGTCTGCCAGAATGTTCTGGTTTTTCCAACACACCCTTCAAAGGCTGATCGGTGACAACTTGAATTGAATGTGCCTGGAAGTACGGACGAAGCCTGCGAGCTGACATGACCAGTGCCAAGGCTAACTTCTCCAGAATTGGGTACCGTGTCTCAGCACTCTTTAGGATATGACTAACATAATAAATTGGAGATTGCTTTCTGCTCTCTTCCCGGAGAAGAACGGAGCTGACGGCCTCAGGGCCAACCCCTAGGTACAAGAAAAGAATCTCTCCTGGCCGAGGACTCTGAAGCAGGGGTGCTGAGGTCAATTGCATCTTCAACTGCTCAAAAGCTTTGGAGCATTCTTCCGTCCACTCAAACTTGGAGGCTCCTCGGAGAGTTTTGAAGAATGGAGCACTCCTATCTCCAACCCGAGAGAGAAATCTCGCAAGGCCCGCCAGCCTCCCCCCTAACTGCTGAACTTCTTTAGGTGAACGAGGGGTAGGCTTATCAAGGATGGCTTTTACTTTATCAGGATTGGGGGCAAGTCCTTCCGGAGTAAGGAGATGACCAAGAAACTTCCCCTTACTCGCCCCAAACGTACATTTCAAAGGATTGAGCTTCATTTTATACCTACGCAGAGTAGCGAACGTCTCTGCTAGGTCTCGCAAGTGAAGCGAAAACGATTTACTCTTAATCAAGAGATCGTCTACATACACTTCTAGGTTCCTTCCCTTCTGATGGTTAAACACACGGTCCATCATCCGTTGGTAGGTTGCACCAGCATTCTTAAGCCCAAAGGGCATCACAAGGTAGCAATAACAACCATCATTAGTTATGAACGACGTGTGAGGAACGTCAGGCTTATGCATTCTTATCTGGTGATAACCAGAAAATGCATCTAAAAAACTCATATAAGAGTACCCTACCGCGGAATCAACTAAAGAATCTATCCGAGGCAAGGGGTAGCAATCTTTAGGGCATGCTTTATTAAGTTTAGTGAAATCTACACACATTCGCCACTTTTCTTCTGGTTTCTTAACCATTACAACATTAGAAATCCAGGTAGGATATTGAATTTCTTTAATAAAATTTGATTTGAGGAGCTTTGCGACCTCCTCCCTTATTGGTTCAACAAGCTTTGTAGCCATGTCCCTCTTCTTTTGTTGTATGGGCTTGTAGCCGGGATCAACGTTCAAGTGATGGCAAGCAACATCAGGATCCACTGCTGGCATGTCCTCTGCTGACCAGGCAAAGACATCCAGGTTGTTCAGCAGGCAGGAAATCAACTCAGCCTTTTGATCTTCAGGTAGATCCGAGTTGATGGAGAGCTTCCTCTCCTCCCCCTCAGCAATGGGGACTCCTTGCGTCACCTGGGCAGGTTCCAGGTGAGCACCTTCATCAGCAGCGTTTTCTGAACTGGAAGAGACTTCTGCAGCTTCTGTTGGAGCAAGGGAAGGGCTGGCTTCAACCATGTTGACAGTACGGACGTAGCACTCCCTTGCCCTCCTTGGGTCACTCCTGACCAGGCACATCCTCCCATCGGCAAAGAACTTGATGGCAAGGTGGTAAGTGGAAACCACCGCTTGATACTTGTTTAACAAGGGCCTGCCGAAGATGGCATGGTAGCTGCTGGGGGCGTCAACCACTATGAACTGTATCTGCTTAGTCGACCCTCCGAGCTTCACGGGTAGGATGACGCTGCCCTCTACTTCCTTTCTCTCTCCCGAGAAGCCATAGAGTGGCCCCTCAGTGGAAAGCAGAGGCTTTCCGGTCCTCAGGGCCTCAAAGGTAGACTTGAACAGGAGGTTGACTGAGCTCCCTGTGTCAACAAGAATTCTATCGACCATGAAGTCTCCAAGCACAGCCTTGATTACAACTGCATCATCAAATGGATTGGCCGTTTGAGGTAGATCTTCTGGACCAAAGGTGACGACTTCTCTTGGAGGAGCAACGGAAGAAGAGGCCACCTCTGCCTGGGTGATCCTTGAAATTGACGATTTCCGGGTGGACTCGGTCCCGGCTCCACCATGGATGAAGAAGAGGCGTCCTAGAACCCCTTCATCATCTGCATCGAAGCACTCCACCGGGATGTTGATCGGCCCCAGACGGCCCTCGTCCTCTACATCCACACATTCTTGGTAGGCCTCAGCTACCTCTTTGCCTTTCGAGGTGGATGGCTTTGAAGAGGAAGGAGAATCCTTCTTGGCCCGGTCAATCTTGCCCTCGGCAAGCAACTTCTCTATCAGCGCACGAAGGGCCTTGCAGTCCTCAGTCAGATGGCCCTTTTCTTTGTGGAACTGGCAATATTGTGTGTTATTTCTTGGCTTCCACATTTTCTGAGGCTCTTGCCTCTTTTCTTCTGATCTTCTTTGCAAGATCTGGATGACTTCGTCAAGGTCCAGATCTGCAGCGTCCTCCATGGGGCTTTCATCAAATTGGATCGGAGCAGGCAAGACTGCTTGTTGGAGGATGGGTAGAGCTTGCAATGGAACGGCGGGAGTGGCGGCCAACGGCAGTCTCTGCTCACGAAACTGTTGATGGCCTTGGAAAGGTTTCTTGTTGCGGAAGTTTCTGCCCCTTTGAGACGGAGGCTGGAAGTCTGGGCGAGGGGGCTTGCCACGAGAGGAAGAAGCAGAGTCATCCCTTCCTTCAGCCTTAGCTGTCAGGGATGAGACATAAGTAGGATTTGCATTTTCTCCTTCTATGAAATGGTTGACCATGGCGATCAACTCCTGATAGGTCTCAGGTGCCTTGGTTGTTGCTTTAAACTTCAGAGGGCCCTCCCGGAGGCCATGGATCAAGGCGACCTTATAATAATCGGGGTTTACATTCCTGACCCCTTGGATCTCTCTTTGAAAGCGATCAACGAATCGCGCCACCGATTCATTATCCCTTTGCTTTATTTCAAATAGGGCTGCTGGCCCATTCTTCCTCTTCCTTGAGGTAGCAAACCTCAGCTGTAACTGGCTACGAAGCTCTGCAAAAGAAGAGATTGTGCCCGAAGGCAGCTCGTAGAACCACTCTCTCACCTGCCCTTCGAGAGTGGTAACCAGCAATTTGCACTTAATTGCATCTGAGAGGCATCTCAAAGCAACTGCCCCCTCAAATTCTTGGAGGTGAGAAACTGGATCTGTCGCTCCTGAATAGAATGGGATGCGAGGCTCCCTGAAGTTGCTCGGGGCCGATTCCCATCGGATTCGGTCGACAAAGGGAGACGGGGTTTCGAACTCTGCGGGGTAGAATGGGCGGACTGGAGCCGGGGAGTCCGCGGGCTCGGCGGACTGGCGGTCAGCAAAATGGAGCTGGCGGGCTGGAGTGCCCCTGGCAGCTTCTCTGAAGAAATCTCTGAAAGCAAACTGCTCCTCTTGAGGGCGCAGAGGGGCAGCGGACTGAGCAGGGTTCCGAGGAGTTGCTGACGACTGCCGAAGCGGAGTTCGACGAGCTGGGGTCTGGCGGACTGGCGAATCCGCTGGATCCGCTGCGGCCTGAGGAGCAAGCCGCTGGGCAAGCGCGAGCAGAGCTTGGCTGATTGCGTCGAGACGCTGGTCAATCTGCTGGCGGGACTGCTCGGCCTCAAGGCGAGCTTGTTCAATCGCGTCCCAAAGAGAGTCCTCTGAAGAGCTGGAGCAGTCTGAGGAGCGGGCTCTGCGGTCTGACATTTCCGTCCGCTGATTTCAAAACACTACTCGGATCTGAAGGTCGCGTGTTAACTGTTGATGAACGAAAACACAAGGGTGGTCGAGCAACACCAGCTAACGGTTCGAACACCGGGGAATAGGAAGACTGCGAGTAGCGATCTACTGAGCGGATGAGGGCTGCAAGAAGAGCAGGGCCGTGAACCACGACAACAACAGATTTCGCCCGTCGCGGCCTGAATGCCTCTCTTGCGACGGGCTTTCCCTTGATTGAAGAAGAATTTGGTTACAAGTGAAAGGAAAAGCTGGACAAGAGCAGAGCGAGGGGGAGTCTGCAAGGCACAGGATTCGAGTCCGCAGCCTGTAACAAGTAGGCTCCTGGGTCCGAGTCAGCGTGCCTTTGGTGCACCACCTCCCCCCTATTTATAGGATAGGGGGCCTGCCCAAACGGGCAGGGCTAAAATAATCGGCTGCCCAGGGTACAGGAGAACCGGGCAGCGGTGACAGGAAGCAAAAAGAAAGAACACGCCAGTCCGCGTAGAAGGGGCAGACTGGGCTCGCGGAATAGAGCTTCCACTGCTACTGGGCGCGCCCGCTGGATGGCGGCGGCCTGGCGGACGAGACACTGCGTTCGCCGCTGTAGAGAACCTGACCCCAAGCGTTGGCGGACTGAGCAGACAGGTCCTTGAGTCCGCTGATGGGGTACGACGTCCAATTGGAATACTGTCGGACTGGGCAGACTGACAAATCTCGTCCGCATCTGCTGAAAGGGGGGCTCTGGAATCTTGTAGTATGTTGCGGACTGAGGGGTTAACATGCGCCCTACAATATTGCTCAGGAATTGAAGAGGCATCACCAATCTTGCTAAGTTGCATAATGTATCTGATGTGTGCTTAAGTTCATACATGTCGGTTGTCCTTGATTGGACAGGTGAATCAAGAGAGTAAGTTGGAAGTCAGATAATTTTACTAAGGCAAAAGCTTTGAGACATCTGAGATAGCTGAGAAGAATGTCTTATCATAACTGCTGAGAAAAAGCCAGTAGGAATTCTCTAAGTCCTAAAGCATTAACTGAAGCAGCTTCACTCAATACTTCTAATGAAGAAGGAAGCATTGAGACAGTTGAGAAGAAACCGCTGAGATAGGAGATAGTCTTAGCTGTGAAGAAGAAAGCGTTGAAAGTGTTGAGACAGTTGAGAAGAAACTGCTGAGACAGCAGATAGTCTCAGCAGTGAAGAAGAAACCTTTGAAAGCTTTGAGATAGTTGAGAAGAAACTGCTGAGACAGTAGTTAGTCTCACCTATGAAGAATAAATCACTAAGACTGTTGAGAAGGAACTGCTGAGACAAAGCCGGTGAAAATTCTCTAAGTACAAAAGAGTTGAGTGAGGCAGGTTCACTCAACGATTCTAATGAAGAGCCAAGTCAGCAGGCGTTGAGTGACATACATCTCTCAATGCTTAATGAGTTCTGGAATTTTTCTAAGTCCAGAAAGTGATGACTATTGCTGACGTCACCAGAATTCAACAAAGTCAAAGTATTTCGTGTCGTTGCGGGAAAGCTACTGCAGCACTGGATGACCCATGCTGACGTCACCAGAAGTCATCAAAGTCAAAATAGTTCATGTTGTTGCGGGAAAGATACAGTAGCGCCGGAAGCTAGTATTTGTCCTTTTTTGAGGGAGGTGGTGCTCACCATCCTTGGCTGGGCCCACACTCAAATTGTGTCATTGATTCAAATCAATTGATATAAAAGGAAGAGAGAAACGGGGAATTAGGGTGAACAACCAAAAATAATGAAATATGAAAAATAGAGGTGGCTGGACTTCATCTTCTCTAACAAGCTTGAAAGCCAAGTCTAGTAGTGCAAGAAAGCCAGACAGAGAAAGATAGCTGATGCTTTTTCCAGTTCAACAAGTTTGTTCTTTGTAGAACAAGGCAGCTGATTTATCTAATCAATAAGGAGATATCTGTGTGAAGTGCAGTCAGCCTTCAACAACAGATAGCTGTTCTTCAGTACAGCAGAGAAGCAGTTAGTTGTAGAAGAAGACTAATTCCTTCTACATCAAGAGGGTTGGACTGATATTTATCTCTGAGTCATTGTTTTATCTCTGAGAGTAGGGCTACCCTCAGAGATTTATTTTTGAGTCAGTAGTTTAAATTTATTTCAATTTCTTGACTAAATTCCTGTAGGATTCAGGTTGTCTGAATCTGAGCTGTAAGTCCTTTTGGCCTGAGTTATAGATGACTAATTAGTCACTGAGATAGGTGCCCTGCTAGGGTACTGAGGTAGGATCCAAGTATGGATCTAAGAGCAGTGCTGTCCTCCCAACCTGAGCAGTAGGGCCTAGTGACTAAGGTAGGTGACTGATGAGTCACTGAGCTGTAGTTGACAAGTGTATCACTGAGTTGTAGGCTTTGGAGGAGACTGAACTGTAGGTGCCTCGAAGAGTACCGAGGTAGGTACTTGGAAGGGTACTGTGCTGTAGGTGTGTTGCAGCACTCTGAGAGTAGGTCCTTATGCCTGAAGTTGTAGGGCTAAAAAGCTTGAGCTGTAGGCCTTATATATAAGGCTGAGGTAGGTGGTTTGTGGAACAATGAGCTGTAGGAGCACTGTATGGCTCTAAGGTAGTAACCTTTGTGGCTCTGAGGTAGGAACCTTTGTGGTTCTGAGGTTGGGTTCTAAGGAGAATCTGTGTGTAAGGATGAGGGCTTGAGGTGTAAGATCTGAGGAGCATTTTGGAGGAGTTTTTGTCTTGTCTAACATAAGTTAGAAAGGTGGGAGTGAAAGTAGTTGTACCTAATTGGGGAACAACTATAAATATCTTTGTGTTGTGTTATGTTGCTTGTTCTTTTCTCATATTGCAGGTACTAAGGACAAGCTCTCGATCACTTGGTTAGAAACTAATAAAAAGACTAAGAAATTTTCAAAGACCTATTCACCCCCCCTCTAGGTGGTTATCTAACCTTAAGTTAATAAATTTCAAGTGGTATCAGAGGGAGGTTACTGAAAAAAGATTAAACAATCTGAATATACCTCCAAGGTTAGCTATAAGATATAAACATGGGTTCAGGAATGAACTATAAGGAGCTAGTGGCCATGAAACTACTAATCTGCAGGAAGGAAGGATTTGTCCTCTTGAAGCAAAGGGTCAGATTGTTTATGGAAGAATCTGACCAGAGGATCTATGTAACAGTAGTGGAAGGTCCTTTTATCCCCACAAAGGCTTCCACCATAGATCCAACTCTGAGAGTGCCCAAGGCATATACAGAGATGGACAGAGATGAGTTAATTCTGTCTACCATGGACAAAGGGCACAAACTATTATAACCAGTGCCATTGATGACTCAACCTTCCAAAATATTGTACACTATAAGACTTCCAAGGAAATGTGGGAGACTCTTATGGTCTACATGGAATGCTCTAAGGAAGTTAGAGATGATAAGAAGTCCATGCTCAACCAAGAGTATGAGGCCTTTAGATAAAGAAAATTTGAAAAGTGGCTGACTGCTTTGAGAGGTTCTTTAGGACTGTTATTGAACTAAGAACCTATGGTAGGGTATTCATCAACTATGTGCTGAATAACAAGTTCCTTAGATCTCTTACTATAGATTGGGACACCACGATTTGTGCCTTTATGGAAATGGCTAAGCAGACAGACACTCCTCCACCAACTCTCTTTGGAAAGCAGTTATCCTATGAAATGCAGCTGGCTGCTAGACAAGAAGAGGACAAGGGGAGTCAATCCAATACTAAGGATAAGACAGTGTCCCTCAAGGCAGAAGCCCCAATAAGGAGCAGAAGAAAGACTCCCTCTCCACCAAGGATAGAAGCTGAGTCCAGCTCAGAATTGTTTGGGATGAGTTCCTCAGACAATCATATGATTGATGAAGAGTTTGCAGCCTTCTCCAGGAAATTTCAGAAGTTCATGAAGAACAAGCACTAGAAAAGTAGACCCTCTTCATCATCTCATCACACGAAGTCCTCCAAGAAGGACAGGTATGGCCCGAAATCTAGAAAACAGATTTTTTCTAATGTTATATGTTATTTTTGCAGCAAAGCTGGACATGTCATTTCTGACTGCCCAGTCTGGAACAAGGAATAAGATGATAAGAAGAAGCATCACCATCACCACAAGGTTATGAAATAGGAGAAGTCCTTTATGGCTAAGAAGGATAAAAGCTGGACAAATTCTTCCTCCTCACAATCAGAAGATGATGAAGAAGAAGTCTATATAGGGTTAATCTCTGTTGGTGTAGATCCAGAAGAAGAAGAGGAATATCCTGCTACCAGGATAGGAATAAGAGCCCCACTGTCACACTCTGACAGTGTCAATGAGGCGGATGAAGAATACTATGGATGTCAAGGTCTGATGACAATAACTGAAGAAGAAAGAAGTGAGGTACATGCAGAATCATTCAAGGTACATCCTCTTTCCATTTCTTCATCTTCCTCTGACCATGAAACCAGTACAGATACTGGTGCATCTTCATCCTGTGATAAAGATTGCTCAGAATCTGTGACTGATGTCAATCAATTAATTGACAAGTTTGGACTGCTACTAGATGCTATAAAGAAGAGCAGAAATCTTGCCAAAAGGCAAGAAAAGGAGATCGAAGTTCTCAAGCCTTATAAAACTCTTTATAATAATTAATCTATTGAGTTTTATAGGAAATGTCATGAGGGGTATGAACTCAAGAAAAGCCTTGAGTGTCACACCAAGGTTTTAGAAGAAAAATGTAAACATATTAGATATCTAGAACAGATATTAACTAACAGATTAGGGATTATTATTAACCCTTCTCAATCTCTTGGTATGTTGTCAAAAGCTGCAACTTGTCAAACCTCTGAGAAGCTGGGTTTTAATCACACAAATTATCAAGTCAAATCAAATATTCCTAATAAGTTGACAGTATTTCAAAAAGTGAATTTACCTCTAAAACTGTCAAATATGCACCTCCCAATAAGATCAATCAAATTTGTGCTCTACCAGTGGGGTGAAGACACATGATCTCAGAAGGAGTGATGTTGTCCCCTGTAGCCATAATTTTCAGGATAAGTCCTTTAGATTTGTATCCAAATATCCATTATTTTAAGATATGAGAGAGACCACTAGATGGCAGACTCCAAAAATACAATGAGCCTATCCTGGACCAACTGTATTTAGTTCTTCAGCACCTTCAGTCAGGAAGAAGGAAGCAGCATCATAAAATGCTCATCCAGCAAAGTCTGGAGCTGCTCACATCTCTCATGGAAAACAATTCTGTGTTGTCCTGATGAGAAGGTATAACATTCATAAATGTTGGTGTTGTGGAAAAGTGGGCAACTTTGCCATCGATTGTTGGCACAACCTGAATGTGGCTAGTGGATAGAAAGGTGCTCAGCTCAGGCAGAGAGTTAGGCAAAAGTTTTATAAAAATAAGAAGAACCTAGGACCCAATAAACATTAGGTGCCTAAGCGTAAATGAACGTTTTTTTGCTGGATAGTCCAAATACGTGTCTAGATAAGACTTGGTATTTGGATAATGGATGTTCCAGGAAAATTGCTGGGACATGATGATTGCTAATGGAATATACTCCATCTAAAGCAATAAACAAAGGTTGAGGCCATTAAATGTGCAATCCTCAAAAGCTAGAGGCATCAAGCCTCAAGGTAAGTCTCTCACTCTTGTATAGAGGCTAAGTTTGCAAATTCATGAATTAAGTTTGTTATGCTTAGGATGAACCTAATCAAGCACACCAGTTAGAAAATAATGATTCAATTATCCTTCATAATCTTCTGCATTGTTAACTTATGCAGCCTTTTCTCTCAAGCTCAAATAACATGTAAATCAATGCATAATTAGGTTGCTAATAAAACTATCTTATTAGCATGTTAGGTTTCCATTATATGTAAAATTGATAAAATATTTGAATAATGGTGTGTCAACTAGAATATACATCTAGACTGTGAGGGAAGCTACAAATTAATCAAGCATTGAGTAAATGAAAGAAAAGTTAAGAGCTATAATAGAAGTGCTAAAAACCTAGTATCATAACAAGTAGCGTAAAGCAAGTCGTAAGACCTAAAAGTACCAATTTAAGCTAAAAATGTTTAATTGGTTATTCTAATTATAAGGAAATTAAACCTTTTCATTATAAATAGAAAGGCGACAGGAAATGAAAAGCCACACCACTCTTAAAAGCCCAAAACCTAGCCATTGAGACTGATACCCTCTCAGTGTCTTGCCGCACTAGTTTAATGGCGCCAAATATCACCAAGGAGCTCCAGGAGGGCTAAGAAATTATGAGAAATGGATTCAGTCATGCCTCGTCAGAGTTTAAAGTAGTGTTAAGGATGATTGAGTCCACATGTTTCACGTACGCCCTTTCCGAACCCTCCACCATTCTCAGAAAATAGGTAGTTGAATTCTTCTCCAATATTAAAGTGTCTTCTTCTCAAAACTCACTTAAGTCTAAGATTGAAGACATCGAGATTAAGGTAAACCCTAAGAGACTAGGCAAAGCCCTTCATCTACCCTCCATCAACCGTAGCGAGGAAGAAAAACCCATCATCATGGAGAGATAGTGCTCTCAGGTGTTGTGGATATAGTGATGCCAAAACTGGGACACTTAAGAGGAAATTCTTCTATCAGAGAGGTAAACTGCTAGAAGATATTTTATGGAAAGCTCTTATCTATAAAACTGGATCACATGAAATAATCTCCAAGTCAATGTTTGATGTTATGACTAAGATAATCTTCAATAGGAAGACCTCTTGGTCCGCTCTCATCTACAAGAGAATAGTAGATTGTCTATACACTCCAAACATGGGCAGAATTCTTTCTTTGTATCTAGTGAACACCTACCCTGATACATTCAAGCAAGATCATGGAGTGAAGATTCACTACCTGAAAAGGACGGATATAAAGACATTGAATAGATTGACTAGGATCCTACCCAAGAGCAAACCTTCAACAACAAAGGACTCCTCAGGGGATAAAGAATAGCAAGTTGCTGAAGTGGACAGTTCCTCATACTGTGAACCTGAGCTAGGAATTTCACCCTGCTGATGTTCGTATGCAGACAGAAATATCCCTGAGTTTCTCCTCAACAAGCATTCAACTCCAGGATACTGTTGTGCATGTTGATAAAATTAGTGTCAGCCCTAGGTCAGGACAAGTTTCAAAGAATACTATTGGAGTATATGTTGCTGCAAAAGATGAGGCAGATATGGTTGATACTGATGATGTAGCTGCAGTTGAAGTTATCCCTTCTACAGATGATAAAGGTTAGCTTCCTAAGGCATTAGATACTTATCTTGATGGGTCAAGCCCAAAAAAGGATGCTCAGTCTGAGGGGGAGAATAATCAAATGAATTTGAAAACCTTGGACCATGTTGTCAACAGATTGGTTGAGTTTGCACCCACTAAATGTGTTGTAGTTGAGGTGGAGTCTTCACAAGTCCCTGCTCTGGATGATGTCCCTCCTCCATTAAGATAACCATCCACTACCCAAATCTCTAATGAGTTACTCCTAAACCATATCAAAGAACTCTTGGATGCTAAGATAATAACCCTCGAGGAGTATGTTGACCAATCAGTTGCTGGGATGAATTATTAACTGAAGTTGAGTAAAATAAAGAAGAAATCTCTCACTTAAACAAACATGTCACCACCAAGTTTGATATGCCTGGAACTACTGGCATAAAGCTGACCACCCTCATGAAATCCTTAGAAACAAGCCAAAAACTCTCTAAAGCTGACGAAGGATATGTCAAGAATTTTGTGAGTGTTACTAATGAGGTGATCCGGGTTGTAGTAGATCATGTAAATCAGTATGTCACTAATGTTGTTGTACACTCTCTGTTGCAGGTAATACTTCTGAAAAATGAGTTGTTTGCTGACAATGAGAGAATTTTCCAATCTATATCAAGAAAAAATGAAGCCAACACCACCTCACTGCAAAATACCAACTTTGAAGAAGGCAGAAAGGGGGAGAGCAGCCATGCTAAGACAGCAGCACTCATTGAGGTTCAAGCCTTCAATATAATTCAAGGCACCAGGGTGGCACTGCACCTGCCCGTCCTGGATAAAAAAAGTCCGGAGGAACTAGACTTCCCATCATAAGCTAGAGTTGTATAAGATGCATAACTCGCTGACAGAAGAAAAAGGGAAGGAACTCAAATGGCTGAATAGTTCATGGCAAATAGGAGAGATGAGAACAGAGATGATCCAGATCATGAACAGCTAAGTGATGTCTCTGAATCCATCATTATCAATGCTTGGGTAAGCCATGGACAAATCTTAAAGAATATTGATAGTGTATATCCTTCTAAGGAATGGATCAAGAATTTGGAATGAAATTCCCTAAGGGAAGAGTATTCAAAGAAAATCTGGTAAGGAGGAGCAACACTAAGAAAATTCCTCCCAGATATATTCCAAAGCCATTCCTTTACTTCAAACGACAGGAGAACAAAGCTGAAAACTTGAAGAAGACTGTTGCTACCAAGGATGCTGATTCAAGTTCATTAAAGAAGAGCTGATATGAGGCTGCAAGACTTAGGGTTCTTTAAATGTTTTATCAATGTCTTGTAATGAATATCAACAGGGTAGTAATATCAAATAACTATCAATAAAATTAATATGAGTTGGCCCTGACTATTTTGATGAGATAATGTGCATACAATTCACATTTATTTATCTGTGATTAATAAATATGATGTTCTTTCATATTTATCTTATAATCACAAGTTTTTCCTATTGGTGTTTGGCTAATGCTCTCCATATTAGTTAATGATTAGGTATATCTTAATCATAATGTTTAACTTGTCAATGATTAATAAAGCTTTTGTTGTTAGTCATACTGTTACATTGTTAATGATTGATAATTCACTGGTACTATTAATTGTTCAATGATATTGTTAAGCCATCTCATCTCGGCGGAGTTATCCTATACTGGGATGGATAGTTGTCATGATATTGACTCATCAGGCATATCATGATACTTTTTGTGTTAATGCACCTTAGCATGGATGGGTGTTCTGTCTTCTTCAAATAAGAGGAGATTGTTGGGAATTGTGCCCACAATGTTCCTCAGGATTTGAAGAGGCATCACCAATTATGCTAAGGGGCATAATGTCTTTGATGTGTGCTTAAGTTCAAGCATGCAGGTTGTCCTTGATTGGACAAGTGAATCAAGAGAGTAAGCTGGAAGTTAGATAATTTGACTAAGGCAAAAGTGTTGAGACAGCTGAGACAGCTTTGAAGAATGTCTCAGCATAACTGTTAAGATAAAACCAGCAGGAATTCTCTAAGTCCAGAAGCGTTGAGTGAAGCAGCTTCACTCAATGCTTTTAATGAAGAAGAAAGCATTGAGACAGTTGAGAAGAAACTATTGAGATAGGAGATAGTCTCAGCTGGGAAGAAGAAAGCATTGAAAGTTGATGAATTGTAAATATACTTATTTTAATGTACATTAATTAAGTCATTTTCATTTCTTTTTGTTATTTTTGTTTAATTTTCTTTAATAAATTGTTTCTTTTTTGTAAAATTTATTCTAACTTAGATTTATTTTGTTGCCTGAAAATTTTAGGAAATTGTCAAATTTTGCATGAGTCACGCCCGTGTTCTTTGGGTCACGCCCGTGACCAGGGCGTGACACGTCAACTTCCAGTGAATCAACAATTTTTGATGAAAAAAGCTTGAAACGCCCGGCCACGCGCCCGTGTCAAATATGACACAGCCGTGACCTAGCCCGTGTCACTCCCGCTTGACGAAAATGCACTCGACGTTCGTCGACCAACCTGATACGCCCGTGTCAGCCAACCTGACACGCCCGTGTCATCCAACCCGACACGCCCATATCACTTGCTCTCGACATTTTCCTCTCGACATTTTCCGCTCGACAACTTCCAGACTCGACAAACGCTCTCGACACAACGATCTCGACATTTGTCGAGACCAACCCGACACGCCCCTTATAGACAGAGTCACGGGCGTGACCGCCACGTGTACTCCTCCACCTAGCCGACAAGACCCATGTGGCGACTTTCGACGCGGCCCGCACCCAGATCAACCTCCCTGAAACGCCCATAGTAACGCCCGTGACCTGTGGCGTGACTGCCATGTGACCGACACGTGTTTAGCCCGAAGTCAACTAAGCCGTTAGGCCACCGGATCGAATCGATGAATAGTGCTGACACGCCCCTTGATACGCCCGTGTGCGAGGGCATGTCCCGTGAAATTTTTTGTCTATAAAATCCAGCCTTCTGCTTGTAATCCTGTTCCACTTTTTGGTTCCATTTTGTATAGGGGATATGCTACCAAGATTAATACCAAATGTTATGTAAGGGATATTTTCTCCCCCTCTCCTTAATTTTTTGTTTCGTGTCTTTGTAACTCGTCCTTTAAGCTTAATAAAATGTGTTTTTCATCTCTTTATTTTGCTTTGGAATGAATCTAAACAACTACCCTTATGCAATCTTATTCATCTTTGCTTTAACTTAGTTTTAATTCTTTTAAAATGGGTGTGTGTGTGTATGAGTTTAGCTTTTTATGTTTTATGTTTTATGTTTTAGTTATTTTTTCTACTTAGTTTTGTTTAGACTAGGATTTTTTATAGCTTTTTATGCATCCTTATAAACCCGTAAAAGCACTTTCAAAGTGATTTTTATTTTTCTTTAAGCTAGATTTTCATTTTTAGGTTGTAAAACTTTTCGTTATTTTCACTTTATTTTCACTTTTTGACAACTTTTACGGAGTTATATGAATGAATATTTAGTCGTTTTAATTTTCCGTGCACTTCAATTTTTGGTTTAAACTTTTGCTCCTTTTATTTTTTTGTCTTCATTTTACGCATTTCTACCGCATTCTTGCGGTAGAAATGTATTCCTTTTAATTTTTCGAGCTTTTTCATTTTGCGTTAATTTGCAAACTTTATTGCTCGTTTAATTTTTATTTTAGCTTTTTATGCATTTCTACCGCATCCTAGCGGTAGAAATGTAGTTATTTTAATTTTTCGGTAACTTAGTTTTTTGTAATTTTTTATGTGTGCACATTTATTTCTGCCTATTCGTTAAGAGTTAAATGACGCATTTTTTTTATTTCATTTAGTAGAGTGTGTGAGTTTTTACATTTTGTCTTGTGCGTGTGCTTTACTTTATGTCGAGAGTTTGTGTGCATGAGTTTTAATTTATGTCGAGTGTGTGGATGCGTTGCATTTATTTTCTCCTACTCGTTTGAGTAGGACTCGCTTTCATTTCTCCCGCCCACGCATTTGCACCGGGACTCGTACTTTACTGCTTTCATTTCAGTCCTACTCGTTTGAGTAGGACTTGCAATTTACTGCTTTCCTTTCCTTCTTTCTTTTATCGCTTTCATTTTCAGCTTTCTTTACTGCTTTTTTTATTGCTTTCACCACCTGCGGTCCTCATTCCGATGAGTGGCTAACCATTCTTAGCCCTCAGTATCGAAGAGCATTGGGACAAATAAAATATCTTTAAATAATAAAAGGTCCTTATTTTCTAATTAATTAAAATTACTTAAGGTTTGCATAGGGTTTACGATGCTAGGACCACAAATCGATGTGTGGGCCCTATTTCCGTAGTCCATACGCTAGCAAGCCGAGAGGCCGTGCATATGGACTGATCACCCCTTAGTAAAGAGAGTTTCGCACTAACCCTCGAGAGAGGAGGCTCGCCAATTCTACCGGATTGGGATCCCCACCCAATAGCGGGGTTCTTAGAGTAATGCATGCATTAAAAGGAATCCTTCGTCGGAATAACATTCAGTCGAATAGTCTTAGCGTTCAGGTGAGCGATAGTAATAGAGATAAGTGAGCTCATTCTAGTGGAACCTCCACGGCCAAGTCTCCGCCTTAATTAATTTGAAATTTAGGATCTCTTTTTAATAAAAGTTTATTTTAGTTCAATTTTTATTCGATGTGGTTGCGCTAAGCTTTTCATCGGCTCCACCTTTATTGCTTTCATTTTCTGTTTTCTATCTTACTTTTTACTTATATATATATAAAAAAATAGCCGACAAGTAATTATCGGTAAAATAATAGTCCCCTCCAGGGAAGAGTAGAAATAATCGAACCGACCCCGAGAACAATACGACCCCGATATTCCACCTCGGAATATCCTGTACTGCACGCGATAGGTGCACTTGCCTCCTTTCGTTAAAACTCGATCTCAACCATTTTATATCCAAATAATAAATCCGCGCGCACTGTTTTCTAAATAAAAATCACATCTGCCTTTTCCCTTAATAAAACTTCCCGGGGTTCCGCGGGAATCCTCATAAATTTTTGGAGTTTTAACCGCATCAAGTTTTTGGACCCGATGCGAAAATAACAATCAAGATTTTGGCGCCGTTGTCGGTGATTTTTCGAGTCGTTATTTTGAACTCTGGAGACCTATTAATTTTACCTATTTCTATATATGTAACAACAATTAAAAATGGCCAACAAAAAAATACTAATACTAATACTAATAATAATAATAACACTTAAAAAAACATACAAAAAAACTTTAAAAATTATAATATAACTATCTATAAAATTTATTTTTTTGAAATGACGTCGTTTCCAACTAAAAAAACTAAAAAATTATTATCATATTATTATCTAAAAACAAAAAAAAAATCCTAAAACTAAAAAAATACTGAAAACTAAAAAACTAAAATCCTAAAAACTAAAATCCTAAAAACTAAAAAATCCTAAAAACTAAAAAAAAACTATAAAACTCAAAACTCTAAAAATCTAAAAAATCTAAAAAAACTAAACATCTAAAAAAACCACAAAAAATCAAAAAAACCCACAAAACCTACCTAAAAATCATTTAAAAACAAATAATAATAAAAAAACCTACTTAAAAACACACAAAAAATACTATAATAATTTGTTATTAAAATATATATGTTTTGTTTAACTTAATTTATTTTGACTTCTTTTATTTTAACTTATTTTGTTTCGCTTCGGCGCACTTCATTTTTGTGCGCGCTAGGGGATTGCCTATTCCGTACATGCTCATAAGCTAAGACGTTAGCTAATCGAGTCACACCTACACTGCCCCCTACCACCCGCACACTTTAGGTCGAGTTTATCTTTTTCATTTTATTTTTTCCGTTATATTTTTTGCTCCTTCTTCCAACATAATGCAGGGTTTCAACCCGGGCCTCCCCGACCTCATCTTAGGGAAGCTTCTACCCTCTCTTTTAATTTTTGTACATATTTCATTTTTTCAATTATTCGTTTTGCATACTTAGATTGTAACATTGGGGACAATGTTGGGTTTAAGTATGAGGGTGTTTTCCTATTCTGCACTTTTTATATTCTGTACTTAGCAAAAAATACAAAAAAATTACAAAAATCAAAAACTCAAAAAAAAAATTTCATTGTTTTTTATAATAATCAAAAACTTCAAAAAAACTATAAAACAGAAAAATCACAAAAAAAAATTGTTTACTTTAATTTGTAAAATAATTTTGTAAAAACTCTTTCTCTTTCCCCCCTCTCTTCTTCTTCTTTTTTTAAAAAACAACAAACAAAAAAATCTCCCCGCCCCCGCTCTCTTCTTTTTTTGTAAAAGCTCGCTTTTTAGCAAGCCCGCGGCGTTCGACTCATCGAACCAACCACCTAAATGAGAGTCTGGTTGCGGGCCATCAAGTTTTTACTTTGAAAAAGTTTTGTAAAAAATTTTCTCTTTTCCCCCTCTCTTCTTTATAAATGCACTTCTTTCTCTCCCCTTCTTATAATTTGATAAAAAAACTAAAAAAATATATTCTGAAAATCCAAAAACCCTAAAAAGATAAAAATCAAAAATAAAAAAAAATGATAAACAAAAATAAAAAAAATTGATAATCAAAATTCCAAAAAATGATAAAAACCCTAAAAATCCAAATTTTTTTAGTAATTTTGTAACAAAATAAATCGAATATACCACATCCTAACCCTTTTTGCTTTTCAAAAATCTAGTTTCGAGTTAATTTATATGCGAATTTTACTTATTCTTTGTTTACTATTCGTTTATTAATTAAAGTTCGATAGATTTAAGTGTATGAGGTTAAGATTTAAAGAATTTTTTATGTCTTTTCCTTATAATAGGGAACTTGTTTTTTACCACCACTTCTAATTTTTATAAATATAAGCTCGTCTTTTATGTTAGAAAATAACAACCATGGATTTCAATTATTTCTACTTTTTGCTATTAGAAACACAGGAACGTTCATTTTAAAAAGGTTGCTCTCAAAACTTTTTTACTAAAATCTAGTTTTATTTTTGAAAAAATAAACCCATCTCCTTTTTTTCATGTCTCACTTGACATGCTTACCCATATTTTATCCCTTAAAAGATCATATGTCAATGAGAATAAGATTTCGTTCCGTAAACATAGGCAACCAATATTTAAAAATATTATATGTTATGGAGTAAAATGATAAAATTCATTACTCATATACATATACATAGAGTTATTTATTATTTATGAAGAAAGAAAAAATTTATATATTAGGAAAATAAGATTTCATTTTCCTAATTATTCCAAAGAAAAAAATATATAGAGGTTCGAGAAAAAATTACCTCGCCTCTAAATCCAAGCCCTCTTCTTAAACCACCAAACCACTTAGCCTATTTCAATAATTCTAGAATTAATTTAAATTTTTTTGAGAGCATAATTTTTAAATTGCATTATTTTCTTTAACTTCTTTTAAGCTAAAGTTTTTTATATAATTTCAATCCATCTTTGTTAAACTAACAAAAATAAATTTTTTCTTTCTATTTATTCTATCTAGAAGTCTTTTTGAAGCTCTTCCTCTATTTATAACATTTCATAAATTAGGATTTAAGTCTAGAACCCCGGATGTTCATATTGATCTTACTTTTAATTAATTCAAGCGGTAGCTAAACTTAGGATTTCTTTAATTCATTATAAGTTCAACTCAAACTTTTGCTCTGGAATAGCAAAAGCTTAAGTATTAGGGTATTTAATGAATTGTAAATATAGCTATTTTTATGTACATTAATTAAGTAGTTTTCATTTCTTTTTGTTATTTTTGTTTAATTTTCTTTAATAAATTGTTTCTTTTTTGTAAAATTTATTCTAACTTAGCTTTATTTTGTTTCCTGAAAATTTTAGGAAATTGTCAAATTTTACATGGGTCATGCCCGTGTTCTTTAGGTCACGCCCTTGACCAGGGCGTGATACGTCAACTTCTAGTGAATCAGCAAGTTTTGATGAAAAAATCTTAACACGCCCGGCCACACGCCTGTGTTAAATATGACACGGCCGTGACCTAGCCCGTGTCACTCCCGCTCGACGAAAATACACTCGACATTCGTCGACCAACCTGACACGCCCGTATCAGCCAACCTGACACGCCCGTGTCACTTGCTCTCGACATTTTCCTCTCGACATTTTCCGCTCGACAACTTCCAGGCTCGACAAACGCTCTCGACACAATACTCTCGACATTCGTCGAGACCAACCTGACACGCCCCATGTAGATAGAGTCACAGGTGTGACCGCCACGTATACTCTTCCACCTGGCATACAAGACACACGCGACGACTTTCGACACGTCCCGCGCACAGATCAACCTCCCCGACACGCACAAAGTCACACCCGTGACCTGGGGCGTGACTGCCATGTGACCGACACGTGTCCATCCCGAAGTCAACTAAGCCGTCAGATCACCGGATCGAATCGATGAATAGTGTTGACACGCCCCCTGACACGCCCTTGTCCGAGGGAGTGTCCCGTGAAATGTTTTGTCTATAAATTCCAGCCTTTTGCTTGTAATCATGTTCCACTTTTTGGTTCCATTTTGTATAGGGGATATGCTGCCAAGATTATTTCCAAATGTTATGTAAGGGATATTTTCTCCTCCTTTCCTTAGGTTTTAGTTTTATGTCTTTGTAACTCGTCCTTTTAGCTTAATAAAATGTGTTTTTCATCTCTTTATTTGGCTTTGGAATGAATCTAAACAATAACCCTTATACAATCTTATTCATCTTTGTTTTAACTTAGTTTTAGTTCTTTTAAAATGGATGTGTGTGTGTGTGTGTATGAGTTTAGCTTTTTATGTTTTATGTTTTAGTTATTTTTTATACTTAGTTTTGTTTAGACTAGGATTTTTTATAGCTTTTTATGCATCCCTATAAACCCGTAAAATCACTTTCAAAGTGATTTTTATTTTTCTTTAAGCTAGATTTTCATTTTTAGGTTGTAAAACTTTTCGTTATTTTCACTTTTTTTCACTTTTTAACAACTTTTACGGAGTTATAGGAATGAATATTTAGTCGTTTTAATTTTCCGTGCACTTCAATTTTTCGTTTAAACTTTTGCTCCTTTTATTTTTCTGTCTTCATTTTACGCATTTCTACCGCATTCTAGCGGTAGAAATGTATTCCTTTTAATTTTTCGAGCGTTTTCATTTTGCATTTATTTGCAAACTTTATTGCTCGTTTAATTTTTCTTTTAGATTTTTATGCATTTCTACCGCATTCTAGTGGTAGAAATGTAGTTATTTTAATTTTTTCGGTAACTTAGTTTTTTGTAATTTTTTATGTGTGTGCATTTAGTTCCGCCTACTCGTTAAGAGTTAAATGGCGCATTATTTTTATTTCATTCAGTAGAGTGTGTGATTTTTTACATTCTATCATGTGCGTATGTTTTACTTTATGTTGAGAGTGTGTGTGCGTGAGTTTTAATTTATATCGCGTGTGTGCGTGTGTTGCATTTATTTTCTACTACTCGTTTGAGTAGGACTCGATTTCATTTCTCCCACCCACGTATTTGCACCGGGACTTGCACTTTACTGCTTTCATTTCAGTCCTACTCGTTTGAGTAGGACTTGCAATTTACTGCTTTCCTTTCCTACTTTCTTTTATCGCTTTCAATTTCAGCTTTCTTTACTGCTTTCTTTATTGCTTTCACCGCCTGCCGTCCCCATTCCGATGAGTGGCTAACCGTTCTTAGCCCTCAGTATCGAAGAGCATTGGGACAGACAAAATAGCTTTAAATAATTAAAGGTCTTTATTTTCTAATTACTTAAAATTACTTAAGGTTTCCCTAGGGTTTACGACGCGTAGGACCACAAATCGATGTGTGGGACCTATTTCCATAGTCCATACTCTAGCTAGCCGAGAGGCCGTGGGTATGGACCGATCACCCCTGGGTAAAGAGAGTTCCACACTAACCCTCGAGAGAGGAGGCGCGCCAACTCTACCGGATTGGGTTCCCCACCCAATAGCGGGGTTCTTAGCGTAATGCGGGCATTAAGAGGAAACCTTCGTCAGACTAACGTTCGGTCGAATAGTCTTAGCGTTCAGGTGAGCGATAGTCCTTGAGATAAGTGAGCTCATTCTATTGGAACCTCCACGGCCAAGTCTCCGCCTTAATTAATTTGAAATTTAGGATCTCTTTTTATTAAAAGTTTATTTTAGTTCAATTTTTATTTGATGCTGTTGCGCTAAGCTTTTCATCAGCTCCACCTTTATTGCTTTAATTTTCTGTTTTTTGTCTTACTTTTTACTTTTATATATATATAAAAATACCCGACAAGTAATTATCAGCAAAATCATAGTCCCCTCCAGTGATGAGTAAAAATAATCGAACCGACCCCGAGAACAATACGACCTCGATATTCCACCCCGGAATATCATGTACTACACGTGATAGGTGCACTTGCCTCCTTTCGTTAAAACTCGATCTCAACCATTTTATATCCAAATAATAAATCTGCGCGCCTCGTTTTCTAAATAAAAACCACATCCGCCTTTTCCCTTAGATAAAACCGCCCGGGGCGCCGCGGGAATCCTCACCAATTTTTGGAGTTTTAACTGCATCAAGTTTTCGGACCCGATGCAAAAATAACAATCAAATGCATTGATATAGTTGAGAAGAACCCGCTGAGATAGGAGATAGTCTCACCTGTGAAGAAGAAAGTGTTGAAAGAGTTGAGACAGTTGAGAAGAAATCGCTGAGACAAGAGATTGTCTCAGCTGTGAATAAGAGACCGATGAGACAGTTGAGAAGGAACCGCTGAGACAAAGCAGGTGAAAATTCTCTGAATCCAGAAGTGTTGAGTGAGGCATGTTCACTCAATGCTTCTAATGAAGAGCCAAGTCAGCTAGCATTGAGTGACTTAACATAACACAACGCTTACTGAGTTCTGGAATTTTTCTAAGTCTAGAAACGGATGACCGCTGTTGACGTCACCAGAAGTCAAAAGAGACAAAGTAGTTCGTATCATTGCGAGAAAGCTACAATAGCACTGGATGAACCATGCTGACGTCACTAGGAGTCAACAAAGTTAAAATAGCTCACGTCATTGTGGGAAAGCTATAGTAGTGCCGGAAGCTACTATTTGTCCTTTTTGAAGGAGGTGGTGCTCACCATCCTTGGCTGGGCACACACTCAAATTGTGTCATTGATTCAAATCAATAGATATAAATTGAAGAGAGATACGGGGAATAAGGCTGAATAACAAAAATGAAGAAATACGGAAAATAGATGCGGCTGGACTTCATCTTATCCGACAAGCTTGAAAATCAAGTCCAGAAGTGTAAACCAACAAGACAGAGAAAGATAGCTAAAGCTTTTTATGATTCAGCAAGTTTGTTCTTTGCAGAACAAGGTAGCTGATTCATCTAATCAGCAAGGAAATAGCGGTGTGAAGGGTCGTCAGCCTTCAACAACAGATATCTGTTTTTCAGTGTAGTAGAGAAGCAGTTAGCTATAGAAGAAGACTAAGTCCTTCTACAATAGCAGGGCTGGACTGATATCTGCTCAGTCCAGCAAGGTAAACTCGAAGATTTATCTCTGAGTTAGTGGTTTAAATTTATTTCAACTTCTTGACTAAATTCCTATAGGATGCAGGTTGTCTGAATCAGAGTTGTAGGGCCTTTTGGCCTAAGTTGTAGGGGACTAATTAGTCACTGAGGTAGGTGCCCTGCTGGGGTACTAAGGTAGGATCCGAGTGTGTATCTGAGAGTAGGGTTGTCCTCCCAGCTTGAGTAGTAGGGCCTAGAGACTGAGATAGGTGACTGGTCAGTCATCGATCTGCAGGTGATAAGTGTGTCACTGAGTTGTAGTCCTTGGAGGAGGCTGAGTTGTTAGTGCCTGGAAGGGCATTGAGTTAGGTTCATGGAAGGGTACTGAGCTGTAGGAGTGCTGCAACACTCTGAAAGTAGGGCCTTGAGCCTGAAGTTGTAGGGCTGAAAAGCCTGAGCTGTATGTCTTAGAGATAAGGCTGAGGTAGGTGGTTTGTGAGCACTGAGCTGTAGGAGCACTGCAGGGCTCTGAGGTAGGAACCTTTGTGGTTCTGAGGTTGGGTTCTCAAGAGAATCTATGTATAAGGCTGAAGGCCTAAGGTGTAAGCTATGAGGAGCATTTTGGAGGAGTTTGTGACTTGTCTTACATAAGTTAGATTGGTGGGAGCGAAAGTGGATGTACCCAATTGGAGAAATACTGTAAATAACTGTATGATGTGCTGTGTTGCTTTTTCTTTTCTTATTATGCAGGTATTAAGGACAAGCTCTAGATCACTTGTTTAGAAAACAGTAAAAAAACTAAGAAATTTTCAAAGACCTATTCACCCCCCCCCCTTTAGGTGGTTAGCTAACCTTAGTTTAATAACTTTTAATGACAGTATATCATCCTAAGTCTAGGCATGCCATCATAATTGAAAATCCTCGAACAAGTTAGCACCATGAGCAAGTGCTTAAGTATGTATTGTCTGAACTAAAGTGTTTGGGTGCTAGCAGTTGAGCTAGGTTTTTTTATTAGATGTATTATGTAACAGCCCAAAGTTCTGAAACAGGGAAAATTTGGGTGACACGGCCTGGGACACGGGCGTGTCCCAGGGCGTGTCAGGTGGACACGGCCTGCGACACGGGCGTGTCGCAGGGCGTGTCAAGGCAGTGTCGACAGTCGACTTAGGTGTCGACGATTTTCGCTCGACGATCGTCGAGAGGAGGCACACGGCCTAGGACACGGGCGTGTCCATGGCCGTGTCGTTGAGTGTCGAGTGTCGAGATCGTCGAGTGTCGAGATCGTCGAGTGTCGAGATAGGTGACACGGCCTGTGACACGGGCGTGTCACAGGGCGTGTCAAATCGGAGCGACGAGCTCAGCCCGCCGAATGATTTTGACAGGGCGTGTCTGGGTGCCGTGTCTGGGCACACGGCCGGGGACACGGGCGTGTCCCAGGCCGTGTGAAGTCTCGGGATGATTTGGGATTTTTTTCACCCAGGTACACGGCCACAGACACGGGCGTGTCTGAAGGCGTGTTGGTGACACGGCCCATGACACGGGCGTGTCCCATGGGCGTGTCACTGGTTTGGATAGGTCGGTTGAGCACCGCTTGAGGCACACGGCCAGGCACACGGCCGTGTTCGAGGCCGTGTCTGGTCAAAATTGGTGTTTTTGGCAGAATCGTGGCCGTCCATTCCTTCAGTCTGGATCCAAGGGCTGAAAGCTCTTCTTCTTTTTCCTTAAGGGCCGAAGTCAGAGATTGATTTCTCATTTACTTTGGCCTTAACCTTTCTTCAAGAGAGAGAAAGAGAGAAGGAAAGGAGGAGGAAAAAGGAAAGGGGGCTGCTGCTGGTGGTGCTGCAGTTTACCGACGAGAGATCCGAAGCCAGCGTTGCGGAGGAGCGATCTTGCGAGTCTTGCAAGCTAGCTTTCAAGCCATGGCACCGAAGCGATCGTCAAGGGTAACGACCTTTCTTCCTAGCCATGTGAAGGCTTCCTTTTAGCATATCTTTGTGAGTTCCCCCACCAAGAGGTGGCTGGTTTTGGGACTCTTTGGGTGGATGTGTGAAATCCCCCTTGTTAGCATATAGATCCGGACAATGGAGTACGGAATAGGCATGCTGTGTGAAGCCCATCTGGACAGGTTGGTCTAGATTGGTGATGTTGCATACGAACCGGAGAAGACTCCGTGATAAACGTGTAGTGTGCGGCGTCTACGGGTTATGCCTGCGAAAAGGAGTAGCAGGAAGTACTGGGGTGGTAGCCCAGGAAAATAGCCTTGTGATGGTTTTGGGTCCAACCTGTGAATGAGGCACAGGTAGTCCTGGTGGGACCAGGAAAGACCCCTGACATTTGTGCTTGTGCGGTGTCCACCTGTGAAGAACGTAACAGGAAGTACTGGTGTGCCCAGGAAAGACCCGCTGTTGTTGTGAGAAAATGGGTGTAAGGCTTATGCCCAGGCTTAAATGCCAGGAACAGGATTGGTGAGACCGACCCGTGCCTTTGTTATAGCCATGAGTACGCTGCACGCGGAAAAGGCAAGGCGACTTGAGCAACGGGGGGGTGGAGGATCCGACCTGCGCTCTGTCCGTCTGACGTGAGACCAAAAAGTGCGGTCTGTTGGACGCGCATAGCAAAGAGTCTTCGGCCTGCGCGCCATGACACAACGGGGGGCTACGGGCCATCCCGGTGTCCGAGGACTAACTCCGGCTGCACGCCATGGAGTAAATGCTCAAGAGATTTACCGTTGGGTGATAACCCTGATACGGTGGTGGGCAAGAGGTTGCCAGAACACCAAGAATGTGCCCTGAGTGCACGGACCGTTGGGCCGGGTGGCGAACGGTTGTGATGGCTTGTGTGCGTGAAAGCACATTTTGATATATTGCCATACTTGTGATATGATATGCCTGCAGGGAAAAAATACCGCTGCCCCGAGAGAAGGGGTAGGGTCGTTATAATTTGGTCAGCTGAACGCTGACCGTTGCTTTTGTTTGCCACCGGTGGGTGGATTGTCCCTTGCACAGGTGCTGGTGAGCCGAGCGGGACGCATAGAGGTTGATGCTCCTGCTGGTGTTGCTGCTGCTGCTGTTTAGCCCTCGAAGGCTATGTTTGAGATGTGTGTTTTCTTTTGTTGTGGCCGGCCTGCGCGCCCATAGTTGTAGCCACTGTATGAAAGTTATGTAAGGCCATAAGGCCAACACTTGTTCTTATTGTAAGACATTCCTATAGATATATAAAATGTGGAGTTTTATGTTTGGACATTCCTGAGGAGTTCAAGTAGTTAGGGCTTCCGCTAGAATGCTTGTGATAGGTGCGATTGCGCTACTCTGGTATCATCCTGTACCTTCACCGACTGTTTTGTGGTATATCCTGTGGGCCCCGGCCGGACCTTCTAGAATATATCATATGAACGGATGGGGTTGTTACATTTTTGGTATCGGTTGTCTTGGTCTTTCCCTCTCGAAGTCGTGGCCGACTTCTTTTGTGGGGTGGCGAGCACGTGTTTGTGCGAACCAAAGTCTACGATTGAACTCCTGAATGTCCATGATAGGAATGCATTTTGTATGTTTGAGGAACCTGCGTGTTCTTATTTTGTGTTGTTTGCTTGGGTACGACCGCTTATATGTGTGTCTTGTCCCCTTTAGGTGACACGAAGTGGAGCTGGGCCGTCTGCGTCCCAGCATTCTGATGAGAGTAGAGCACCAGCTGAGGTGCCTACACCTCCACCGTCTGCAGAGCATGTACGGTTAGTTGCGGAGGCATTATTTACCATGATCCAAGGCCAGCCACTTAGGCAGGAACAAGTGGATGTTAGGCCAGAACAGGTGGAGGCAAGGCCGGAACCTGTAGTGGATGTGGCTCCTCGAGCAGCTGAGAAGCAACTAACACGGTTCATGAGTTTCCATCCGCCTACATTTTCGGGAGCGGGTACTCCGACGCAGGCAGAGGATTGGTTATCGCGCGTCAAGAGAGTTATGGCGGCGATTGGCACGGCGGAGCGTCAGAAGGTTACCTTAGCTACATTCTTGCTTGAAGGAGAAGCTCGCTTGTGGTGGGATGAGATAGAGTTACATCATTTGGCGGGTCGTCCGTTAGCTCAAGTCTCCATGGATGAATTCTCTCGATTGTTCCTAGCAAAGCACCTTCCTGTGGCTCAGCGGATAGCCATGGAAAATGAATTCCAACGGTTGACTCAAGGTGAGGGCAGTGTTGACGCGTACCTGCATGAATTTACTCGCTTGGGGCGGTATGCGGGTTCGATTTTTGCTGATGAGCAGAGGAAAACCAATAGGTTCTATGAAGGCCTGAGGGACGAGTTGAGGTTCCTTGTGTCAAGTTCTGTGAACCAAGGTTTCCAAGCCTTGGTTGACACTGCAACCGCGTTGGAAAGGATATGAAAAGGGTGCAAGGAAAAAGAGCTTTGACTGTGACGCAACCGGAGTGGAAGGCGCCCGATCTGGGAAACCATTCTATAAGAAGAAATGGGGGTAAGAAGTCCAAGCCGAGTGGACAAGCTCCTTCAATCAGTTGCAACGGGAGCAACGTCAGGGGCTACTCCCAAGCCAGATACTCGGGTCTGCTACAATTGTGGCCGCATGGGGCATATTGCGCGAGATTGTCGGATGCCGCCGAAGAGTGAAAAGAAGGCGGGAGCATCGTATGCGGAGAAAGGAAAGGCGGTGGTGGATTCCTCTGCCTCGCAAGCGCAACCCCGGGTCTACAATCTTGGCCTGCAGGAGGCCATCAAGCAGAGTGACGTGGTCACAGGTATGAGTTTAGTTTTGCTTATGCTAATGTTTGTATGCTTAGCTGAGTACCTCTTTGTTTGCGATTTGTATGTGTGACATGGTTGTCATAGGTTTTGTGATGATTCGGGACACGCTGGCGCGAGCACTATTTGATACAGGTGCATCGCATTCTTTTCTGTCTTGTGATTTTATAACGCGGCTTGGGATACCCAGTCGTGCAAAGACAGATAATGTCAGAGTGGTGTTGCCGAATGGTGTTGGATGCTTGCGGATCAAGCTTGCGATGTGGCGGTTCAGCTAGGAAGTCGGGATTTTTGCTTAACCGCATTTGTTTTGCCAATATCGGAATTCGATGTGATTTTTGGGATGGATTGGCTTGCGGAACAGCATGCCGTGATTGATTGCCAGTCCAAAGAGATCATGTTGGGCCAGAACACCGAACAGGAGACTAAGTTCGCGGGGATGCGAGGAGTGGGCGGGACGTTGGTGTCTGCACTCCAGGTTCTCAAAGCTGTCCGGAAGGGTGCGGAGTGTTACTTTGCACTGATTCAGGCTGTTGAGCCTAAGGCCCATGTGAGCGAGGTTCCGATTGTGGCAGAATTTACAGATGTGTTTCCCGCGGATCTCCTGGGCTACCACCCCAGCGGGAGATTGACTTCACGATCGAGTTGGTGCCAGGTGCGAAACCTGTGGCCCGCTCGCCATATCGCGTCGCGCCAAAAGAGATGGCGGAATTAAAGGTTCAACTGCAAGAAATGCTAGAGCAAGGGTATATACGCCCAAGTATGTCACCTTGGAGCGCGCCGGTGCTTTTTGTAAAGAAGAAAGACGGTGGATTGCGATTGTGCATCGACTACCGTGAACTGAATAAGCTGACCGAGAAGAATAAATATCCGATCCCCCGGATTGATGAGTTATTTGATCAGCTGGTAGGTTCTACCGTCTATTCGAAGTTGGACCTGAAATCTGGTTATTACCAGTTAAGGATTCGGGAAGGTGATATTCCCAAAACTGCATTTGGAACACGCTATGGGCACTATGAGTTCACAGTCATGCCATTTGGACTGTGCAATGCGCCCTCTGTGTTTATGGATTTGATGCACCGCATTTTCCATGAGTACCTGGATCTGTTTGTGATAGTGTTCATTGATGATATCCTGGTGTACTCGAAGTCCAAAGCTGAACATGAGATTCACTTGCGGTTGGTGTTGAACACGTTGAGGCAAAATCAGCTTTATGCCAAGTTCTCGAAGTGCGAGTTTTGGCTATCGTCAGTGGCATTTTTTGGGCCACGTGGTGAGTGGAGCGGGCATTGCAGTGGATCCAGCGAAGATAAGAGCCATACAAGAATGGCCAATATTGTCTTCCGTGGCGAAGTCAGGAGTTTCTTGGACTTGCGGGCTACTATAGAAGATTTGTGGAGAATTTCTCGCGGATCGCTTTGCCGCTAACCACACTGACGCGGAAGGATCAGAAGTTCGTTTGGACGCCAGAGTGCGCACGAGCTTTTGACGAGCTGAAGATTCGGTTGACCACGGCGCCGGTGTTGTCTTCGCCATGTGGGACCGATGGTTTTGTTATTTATAGTGATGCCTCAGGGAGCGGCTTAGGCTGCGTTCTTCTGCAAAGTGGAAAGGTTATTGCTTATGGCTCACGCCAACTGAAGGTGCACGAGCGAAATTATCCCGTCCATGATTTGGAACTAGCGGCGGTGATTTTTGCACTGAAGCTGTGGCGACACTACCTTTATGGCGTGAAGGTGGAGATCTATACGGATCATAAGAGCCTCAAGTACCTTTTGGAGCAGAAAGAGTTGAACATGCGACAACGAAGGTGGTTGGAGTTCCTTGGGGATTACACTTTCGAGATTCATTATACACCCGGGAAGGGGAATGTTGTCGCGGATGCGTTGAGTCGGCGAGTTCCGGCTAGAGCAAATTGGTTACAAAGGCATGATGAACGTCTGATCCAGGAGTTGGAAGCATTGGAGATCTACTGTGTTGATAAGAATTCCACTACCACTGTATGTTTGAACTGGATCGAGGTGCAATGTGACCTTGCGGACGAGTTCGACGGGCAACGGAGTTGGATGAAGATCTCTTACGCTATGTGAATGAAGAGCCAGAGGGCAAATTCACCTGGAATGACGGTCTTGTACGAAAAGATGGCCGTTTGTGCGTCCCAAATGTGGGGAAAACTGAGGGAAGAACTGATGTATGAAGCACATTATACGAAGTATTCCATTCACCCCGGGAGCACAAAGATGTTCAACGATATGAAGAAACTGTTCTGGTGGCCAGGGCTCAAGAAAGATGTTGCCCTATATGTAGCCAAATGTCAAACATGTGCGATGGTGAAGGCGGAATGCCAAAAGCCGGGCGGTTATTTGAAGTCACTGCGTGTGGAAATTTGATGATATTTCCATGGATTTTGTGCATGGGTTGCCAAGATCGCAGCGAGGAAATGATTCCATTTGGGTGATAGTTGACCGGCTAACCAAAGTAGCACATTTTCTCCCGAACAGACGGGATGATTCAGTTGAATATTTGGCCAAGTTATATGTTGATCAAATTGTGCGGCTTCACGGTGTTCCTCGGAGCATCGTAAGTGATCGAGATGGGCGATTTACGTCAAGTGATTGGAGGCTAGTTCACCGATTGTTGGGCACGAAATTGACTTTCAGTACGGCCTTTCATCCCCAAACGGATGGCCAAACTGAACGTACCAATAGAACAATGGAGGACATGCTCCGAATGTGCGCCCTTGATTTCGGAAAGAAATGGGAAGATCATCTTTATATGGTAGAGTTTGCATATAATAATAGCTACCAGGCAAGCATTGGGATGGCACCATATGAAGCTCTATATGGAAGGAAGTGTCGTACTCCCTTAGCTTGGGTAGAAGCGGGTGAAGCCCGGATTGTTAAACCAAATGAGGTGGATGAAGCAAACTCAACCATTCGGTCTATTCAAGAGAGATTGCTGATTGCTCAAGATCGACAAGCAAAGTACTACAACGCCAAGCACGGAATGTCGAATTTGCGGTTGGCGATTGGGTCTACTTGAAGATCAAGCCATTCAAAGGTGTTTCCAGGATTCGACGATTGAAAAAGTTGAGTCCAAGATATTTAGGTCCTTTTGAAGTGGTTGAGCGAATTGGCGAAGCGGCGTATCGGCTAGCTCTGTCGGCGGACTTGGGTGGATTACATGATGTTTTTCACATCTCGGTACTGCGGAAAGCCGTGAAAGATCCAGCTCAAGTGATCGCGGATGATCGTGTGCCGGTGGAGTATGGGCTAACAACGAGAATTAGACCCATTCAGATCGAAGATCGAGCCGAGAAACAGTTGCGGAACAAGACGGTCGATATGGTAAAAGTCCGATGGGACAACTGCGGCCGTGAAGAGCTGACATGGGAGCGCGAGCAGACCATGCGAGAAGAGTTCCCTGAGCTGTTTGTGTAAATTGGAGCGAAAAAGTTGTAACATTACATTTTATGTGTTGTAACCTTTTTCTTGCTGGTTTCTGTTGCTTTCCTGTCTCCAAATTTCGAGGACGAAATTTCCTGTAGGAGGGGAGGTTTGTAACAGCCCAAAGTTCTGAAACAGGGAAAATTTGGGTGACACGGCCTGGGACACGGGCGTGTCCCAGGGCGTGTCAGGTGGACACGGCCTGCGACACGGGCGTGTCGCAGGGCGTGTCAAGGCAGTGTCGACAGTCGACTTAGGTGTCGACGATTTTCGCTCGACGATCGTCGAGAGGAGGCACACGGCCTAGGACACGGGCGTGTCCATGGCCGTGTCGTTGAGTGTCGAGTGTCGAGATCGTCGAGTGTCGAGATCGTCGAGTGTCGAGATAGGTGACACGGCCTGTGACACGGGCGTGTCACAGGGCGTGTCAAATCGGAGCGACGAGCTCAGCCCGCCGAATGATTTTGACAGGGCGTGTCTGGGTGCCGTGTCTGGGCACACGGCCGGGGACACGGGCGTGTCCCAGGCCGTGTGAAGTCTCGGGATGATTTGGGATTTTTTTCACCCAGGTACACGGCCACAGACACGGGCGTGTCTGAAGGCGTGTTGGTGACACGGCCCATGACACGGGCGTGTCCCATGGGCGTGTCACTGGTTTGGATAGGTCGGTTGAGCACCGCTTGAGGCACACGGCCAGGCACACGGCCGTGTTCGAGGCCGTGTCTGGTCAAAATTGGTGTTTTTGGCAGAATCGTGGCCGTCCATTCCTTCAGTCTGGATCCAAGGGCTGAAAGCTCTTCTTCTTTTTCCTTAAGGGCCGAAGTCAGAGATTGATTTCTCATTTACTTTGGCCTTAACCTTTCTTCAAGAGAGAGAAAGAGAGAAGGAAAGGAGGAGGAAAAAGGAAAGGGGGCTGCTGCTGGTGGTGCTGCAGTTTACCGACGAGAGATCCGAAGCCAGCGTTGCGGAGGAGACGATCTTGCGAGTCTTGCAAGCTAGCTTTCAAGCCATGGCACCGAAGCGATCGTCAAGGGTAACGACCTTTCTTCCTAGCCATGTGAAGGCTTCCTTTTAGCATATCTTTGTGAGTTCCCCCACCAAGAGGTGGCTGGTTTTGGGACTCTTTGGGTGGATGTGTGAAATCCCCCCTTGTTAGCATATAGATCCGGACATGGAGTACGGAATAGGCATGCTGTGTGAAGCCCATCTGGACAGGTTGGTCTAGATTGGTGATGTTGCATACGAACCGGAGAAGACTCCGTGATAAACGTGTAGTGTGCGGCGTCTACGGGTTATGCCTGCGAAAAGGAGTAGCAGGAAGTACTGGGGTGGTAGCCCAGGAAAATAGCCTTGTGATGGTTTTGGGTCCAACCTGTGAATGAGGCACAGGTAGTCCTGGTGGGACCAGGAAAGACCCCTGACATTTGTGCTTGTGCGGTGTCCACCTGTGAAGAAAGTAACAGGAAGTACTGGTGTGCCCAGGAAAGACCCGCTGTTGTTGTGAGAAAATGGGTGTAAGGCTTATGCCCAGGCTTAAATGCCAGGAACAGGATTGGTGAGACGACCCGTGCCTTTGTTATAGCCATGAGTACGCTGCACGCGGAAAAGGCAAGGCGACTTGAGCAACGGGGGGGTGGAGGATCCGACCTGCGCTCTGTCCGTCTGACGTGAGACCAAAAAGTGCGGTCTGTTGGAGCGCATAGCAAGAGTCTTCGGCCTGCGCGCCATGACACAACGGGGGGCTACGGGCCATCCCGGTGTCCGAGGACTAACTCCGGCTGCACGCCATGGAGTAAATGCTCAAGAGATTTACCGTTGGGTGATAACCCTGATACGGTGGTGGGCAAGAGGTTGCCAGAACACCAAGAATGTGCCCTGAGTGCACGGACCGTTGGGCCGGGTGGCGAACGGTTGTGATGGCTTGTGTGCGTGAAAGCACATTTTGATATATTGCCATACTTGTGATATGATATGCCTGCAGGGAAAAAATACCGCTGCCCCGAGAGAAGGGGTAGGGTCGTTATAATTTGGTCAGCTGAACGCTGACCGTTGCTTTTGTTTGCCACCGGTGGGTGGATTGTCCCTTGCACAGGTGCTGGTGAGCCGAGCGGGACGCATAGAGGTTGATGCTCCTGCTGGTGTTGCTGCTGCTGCTGTTTAGCCCTCGAAGGCTATGTTTGAGATGTGTGTTTTCTTTTGTTGTGGCCGGCCTGCGCGCCCATAGTTGTAGCCACTGTATGAAAGTTATGTAAGGCCATAAGGCCAACACTTGTTCTTATTGTAAGACATTCCTATAGATATATAAAATGTGGAGTTTTATGTTTGGACATTCCTGAGGAGTTCAAGTAGTTAGGGCTTCCGCTAGAATGCTTGTGATAGGTGCGATTGCGCTACTCTGGTATCATCCTGTACCTTCACCGACTGTTTTGTGGTATATCCTGTGGGGCCCCCGGCCGGACCTTCTAGAATATATCATATGAACGGATGGGGTTGTTACATATTATTTGTTTAGAAGCTGACTTAGTGTGTGGCAACTAGGTCGACTCCCCAATCGGAGGGCAAGTCTTCAGGTATGCAGAGCGAAGCGGTGGTCTAAAGTATGCGGCAGAGTAATGAGACTTTCTCCAAACAGATTGTGGAGATGCAGTCGCAGATCCAAGTGTTGTTATCAATTGTGTAAGGAAAGCTACCGAGAGTGCAGGACCCTACAGTGTGTTAGATTGTTCCTGTTCCTGTCCCCCCTACTCCTCTAGTGCCCCCGGTGTTATTGCCACCAGCGATGATATTTATTTCTCATTTCTAGAGACTAGGACCCCTACTTATGATGGTAGGGCAGATTTTATGGCTTTGGATGATTGGATGATAGCCATCGAGGAGATATTTTTTTACTCGGGAGTTTCAGCGGACTTGAGGGTGATGGTCGCTGCGTATCAACTAAAGGGACTTGTTAAGAGTAGGTGGCTGAGAGAGAAGGAAAACTTTAAGGATGGGTGTTCATGAGAATCCTTTAAGCTCCATTCATTTGCACGAATTTGAAGACTTGGAATTTGAATTAGAAGACGAATTCCAATTACACTTTTTGACTCTTAGGTAACTTTAATAATTGATATTTGATTTGAAAATCCCAGAATTAGTTTTAGCTTAGGCACAATATCTTGTTGGACATATCAGAATTGGAAAGTAAGGGTTCGGTCGATTTAAGCCCGATAAAAAAAATAGCGCAGCAGACTCTAAACTATGCTTCCCCTTCATCCTCAACATTCTGTTCTTACTCATCATTCCAACTCGCTAGGTCTTCCCCTCCATGACAGTGACTCACCATTTTCTGATAAACCAGATGGCACCGATGCTAGAGATTCTCCTTCAGTGTTTATCGGCGGCATCTAGCAATATTCTGAAGATCTAGAAGGTACGTACTGCTAAATTTTGATGAGGAAATATAGATCTGAGCTCGATCTCCTCTCCTGATCTCCATCGAAGAGTTGCACTTCTTTTCTTTCTCTTCTCCATCAAAGCGCAGCATCCACAACTCCTTCCAGAACTGTACTCGGAGGAAATCCAGATCTGTGACCTCCTCTCCTCTCTGGATGTCCACAATTTCTTCCAGCACTTTGAGTTTTTTTGTTCTCTTCTCATATCTATAGTGTTCTATTTTTGCATACTTTTGATTTAAATTTTTGTGATTTCTCTATAAATTTCAAACATTTCTCCTACCTAAATTTCCCTTCCCCCTCTCCCCTCCTCCGTCACTAAGGATTCTGGCGAACCCTGTCCTTTTTCTCTATCAAATCTTCCAGCAATCTTAGTTCCAAAAACTAGCATTCCTTCCGCCGCTTCACAGCCTCTAGTATGAGATCTGAATGAATCCATCGCCGCCATTATATTTCTATCTTTAAGGTTTATTATCTTCCTCATCTCAATGTACAAATCTGTACTTGTGCTCGACCGACATCCGAGAGATCTTCATCTCCTATATAATTCACATGCAGCATCAATTCCTCTTGAAGTTCCTGATTGATGTCACCTATCCTAAGTGAGATATTCCACTCAGGGTTTATGATAAATTCCACTCTACATCGCAGGACTCATCTTGTTCAATCAATCTTTGTTGTCTTCCTCTACTAGTTCTATGTGTTCTCATGAGATTGTTCTGATCTCCAAGCACCTACGCCACTCCAGCTACTATACATCCACTACATATATAATTTCCTAATTCCCCTGCAAATCTATCAATCTATATCAGAATAAGATCTGATTAATGATCAATATTATTTAATACAGAATTCTTGATCTGCTTAACTGATTTTTAAGTTACTTCAATTGGAGGGATCTTAAATCCTTTGTCTTCTTTCCATTTTCTGCTTTTGTCATAGAGGTAATGATCTGATATTTTAAGTGCATCATCTACTGTGAGATCTCCTTATTTCTATTACTTTTTTGTGTGGCATTCCATTATTGTTTTCACAGAGGATTTGTTGATCTTCACTACCAGCTAGCTGTCATCTAAGGTTTTCATTATTTCACATCTGGATGAATATTTTTGTTGTGGTTGTTGTGATTTCATATTCAATTATAAGAGCAAAAGATTTTAACAGGTGGTTTTCTTAACATGGAAGTGTATTATTTCTATAAACGCATATCAGATGTGGTTTTCTTTTCTAATTTCTACTATTGCTAATTGTTAATCATGGAAATGTAAATCTGAGGTCTTCTTAACATGAAAGTGTCTTCAATTGTGATCAATGATTCCTGATCAGCATCTTAATAATAGACTTCTTTTAAAAGATATTTTATTTGAGATTTTAGGGTTTAGAGTTCTTTTAATAAAAACACCTATTGCAATCTGTAAGCTTTTCTTTCCATTGGTTTCCTTTAGTCGCTCTTCACTGCTTAATTTGAGGTTTTTTAGCATGGAAATGTTTTTGATAATGTTCAATGATTCGTGGCCAGCATCCTGGCAATTTACTTGTTTTAAAATATATCTTCTTTGATATTTTCATCATAGTTAATTTAGATTTTCTTCTTAGTCAATGTAATGAATTCATCAAAACTTTCTTTAACCATGTTCTGATTTTTTTCCCATTCTTTTTCATAGATCATCAATGTAGATTTGGAGTAATATAAATGTATGAGATGTTAGTGTAAAGTTTGTCAAGTATTGATGTTTTAAGAAATAAATGGAAGAGAACTCTAGAAGAGACAGTTATCATAATGGTGGTTGATGTAGCTACGATGCATATTCCAAAAAACTTTCCCTACAACTTAAGAAGGTCAATGCCAAATATGCGATAAGAAGAACACTTTAAAAAAATTTATATAGTGGTACAGAAATAAATTATTTTAATCAGTTGTGCATGAGTAAACAATCATGTCTCGATCTATGTAATATATCGATTGAGAAAAATTTGCTACATGATGCTCCACATATTTCAGTTAGCAAGTCACTTGCGCTGTTTTTATATATATTGGCTCATAACAAGAGATTCCGTGATGTGGGAGGGACATATTTGAGGTCTACTGATACTATATGTAGACACTTTAGTTTAATGTTGAGGGCAATTCTAAAATTGACTAAAGAGTACATCAAACTACCAGAAGAAGGACAAGAGCAAAGGTGGCTATTCATTTCACTAAATAATTAAATTGAATGTTTTCTTTGCTAATAGAATGGTATTGGGGCATTATATGGCACACATATTGAAGTCATAGTTCTAGTAAAATATCAAGGTCGATATAGGAATTGAAAATAAGCTATAACAACTAATGTATTGGGAGTTTGTGATCGTAATATGAAGTTTGTGTATGTTTTACCTAGATGGGAGGGTTCATCATCAGATTCTAGGGTGTTGCATAGTGTATTAGAAAGATCGGATCTCTTTGAAGTACCAACAGGTATAAAATTTTTAGTACGACACGACCATTACATATAGATGCATCTTTATAAATACGTAAATAATAGATATATTTTGTATAGGGAAGTTTTATCTTGTCGATGCGGGGTACACTAATTGTCCGAAATATCTTGCTCCATATCGTTCTACATGCCATCATCTTAAGGAATGGTCCGCATAAGGAAATAATCCCACAAATTATAAGGAATTATTTAATCTTCCTCATTCTAAGTAAAGAAATGTAATTGAAAATACTTTTGGCTTGTTGAAGAAGCGATGGGAAATTTTGCTTCAACCTTCTTTTTTTAATACCAAAATTCAGGTATTAAATTGAAATGTATTCTTGCACTTACATATTTATGTCGATAATAAGTATGAAGTAACTAATATTTTAGTGTTGTTCAATTGCAGGTTCAAATCATAAATGTTTGTTGAATTTTACATAATTTTTTAGTTGAAAGTAGATTAAAGAATGATTTTGGATTGTTGTAAGAGGTTGATGCAGAACTATCAACTCAAGTTGTTGGTAGGGATAGTTTTGAATATGATAATATTCGTGGACCAGTGCAAGCAATAATTTATTGATCAAATTTTAGGGATACTTTGGCAATTAATATGTTTAATGATTATCAAGCTTTATGAAATTAGACGATTGCAATTATGAGACTTTATTTTAAATATGCAATTATGCGACCTTATTTTAAATATGCAATTATGTGACTTTATTTTAAATATGTAATTATGTGACTTTATTTTAAATATGCAATTATGAGACTTTATTTCTTATTTTATATTGCACGTAATATGTTCGATGATTTATTTCAATTTATTTTGATTTTCATTAGTATGTTCAATTTTACAAAATCTGCAATATATATCAAATATGTGTGTTATTTTATATTTCTAGACAATAAAGATAATTCATAAGTCTATTGAATGTTATTCTTGCTTTAAATACAGAGTGATAAGCATGGACAGATATTATAAATTTTTTGTTAAAGGGAAAGAGAAAGAAAGAGAAATAGAAAAAGTTAAATAGAAAGAAAGAGAAGTAAAAAGGGAGAAAGAAAAAGAGCAAACTTATGTTCATTGGACAATGGATATGGATCGTTGTCTGACAGTTGCTCTATTAGAGCAACAATGCTTGGGCAATAAAGTTGTGAATGGATGGAAAGCAATTGCATTCACTACTGCTATCAATACGCTAAAGGATGATTGTAATGTAAATGTTAATAAGGAAAAAGTGTTATCTCGGAAAAAACATGTCATAAATATTATCAGGAGGTTTCTGCAATGCTAAATACTAGTAGGTTCAGATGGGATTGGGATCGTAACATTGTTAAAGTCAATAGCGAAGATGTTTGAGCAAATTACGTTAAGGTAATTAAATATTTGCAAAGTTATAGAAAATTATTTATTTAGTTATCATTATGAACATCATAATTTGTGAATATGCTGGCTCATCCAGCTATAAAACATTATCAAGACAAAATGATAGTAAACTAGGTTGACTTGGATACTATATGTGGTTGTGATAAGGCAATTGGATCTGATGCAACAATTGGGTATGAAGCAACTAATGCAATTGATTTAGATTATTCTGGTTGTGAGGAAAGCTATTCATGCGGGAAACATATTAAATATTCCACGAGTATTCAGCCATCAAGGAAAAAAATCCAACTTCAGATGATACACTTGCAGATGTCATTTCTTTAATCACTAGAAGTCTCAGTAAAGCATATGAATCTAATTCAACTAACCGAACCTCAACACATGAATGAATTGCACCAAATCCAAATCCAAATCCAAATTTAGCTCTCATGGAGACCACTACAAAAATATGGGATGAACTGGTGATCATGTTAGAGCTTGCAATGATTGAGAAGCTTAAAGTTATTTATTTTTTAATCAACGATCTATTAAAATATGTTGTCTTTATGACAATTCCTTGAGATGTGTGAAAAATATGGTTACTTCTGTAATTCAAGGATTGATAAGTGTTGGACTACTCCTTTCTTTTTTTATAGACAAGCAATCGAGTCTTAAATTGTTATGTTTATCATGTTCAATCGAGTCTTTTACCCTTTTATAGTCTTTGTTTGTCTTTTTTGTTAGTTTATCTTAATGCTTGGGATAACATAGCATATTAAACAATCACATTCTTGTTCTTAATTCGACTGAATTGTTATTTTTATAGTATTTGTTTGTCCTTCTTATAGTATCTATTTGTCTTAGATATTTTCCACTGAAGTGTGAGAGCTGCTCATACTTGGATAAGTAATTGTCATGGTTAAGCATCCTGGAGGTATAAATATGTGCATAAGTCTTCCTTATTTTTGTACAAAGCATTATTTTTGTAATAATTAAAATTCAGTGTTTGTTTTATGTGTGTACATTAGCTTGCATGAATTCTAGCCATGCATTCTCTCATCTTCTTTTCTTTTTATTATTTATTTATTTAAATAAAAATCTCCCTCATGATGCCCTTGATACTGCAATCATTAGTGATGTGAGTGTATAATGGATTTGAAAGAATGATTTGTGAAGATTAGCTTGGAGATTTCTCCTCCTCTCGTGTCATATAAGGAGACAATTGAAGGAGGGGACGCCTTCTCATTCTTGGACAGTCTGAAGATTTCAATGGTGGTAGTCTATATGTTGAGAAAGTTGCTACGAATGGAAGATGTGTGGTTCGAGTCTTAGTATGGTAAAATCATGAGCTATTTCCTATCTTTCTTAATTTGTTTTCATAAGCTCTCTCATTCACATTAAGTTCTTCCAGTTGTGCTGCAGAAATATTTGGGACCAGCTCAAATCTTCTGGTTTTGAGCAACTGAAAATGATGTTCAATAGCATTTAAACAAATATTGATTACTTTTTTGGATCATGCAGGTATGTAGAATCCCTTCCTTTCTATCCATGTATTGAATTTTGGTGTGAAGCATGCATCTTAAAGCAATTCATAACGACATCATCAATGTGTTATTTTCTTTAGTTTAATAACCAAAGATCATGATTAGTTATTAGATGACTATTATACAAAGTTACAAAATCTGAGCATAGTGTGATTATAGTGCAGCTCTAGTTTTTTCTTATTCCAGCATTATTATATTTACAGAACCGTGGGTGCCTTCAACTATAGTTGCAAGTAGGTACCATGACTACAATTTATCTCTGGTTTTCTTAAAGGCTTTAGATCTTCAGCTGGATGCTGTCTGGTGATGGTGTTAACGTGTCGGAGTTCTTGGAGATTCAGATGGAGGTTGACGTAGATAGGGGGGAGACAGTGGCACAAGACGAGGAAGATGAGGTCGGTGACTTTACTGATAAGTAGAGGGGTGAAAGAAAAGGCATTTTCTTCAAGCACGATGAAGTCAGTTCAAGAACCATTCCGACCAACTTTGTGTCGCAACAAACAGGACCGCAATTGAAGTGAGAAGTTACTGTGCACTTCTGCTGTGTTGGTTGTTACAGATGATCGACATTAATAATTTTCGGGAACCTGCACCCTTTTCATACTTTGAATGTTCAGAAGAGTGGAGGAAAAATTTACTATTATGTTCTGGAGCTACATACATGTGTCTGTTTTTCTGATTTTTGATCAAATCTCTGAGTATTTTGTTTAAAATTCTTGTATAATGCAAGCATTTATGGAAGCGACCTATTTTTTTAAACCAATACATCATTTCTACACTCGTGGTACCATCTTTCTGGACTGCATTATCACTGCAGTGGTAAAAAATGCAGTCAAAATGATTCATAATATGTTTGATGCTTGTCTTTTAGGTCAAATATTTCCTAAACAAAAAACATACATAATTCATAATATTTTCTAATTTTTTGATTGAATTTTATTAAACAAACGAACAAAAGAATTGATTAATATCACAATATTCATATATATTATTTAATAGGCGAACACTAGAATTGGAATTAGTCACCAATATTTAATTCTACAATATTCACCAATATTAAATTCCAATATCAAATTCCAATTCCGTGCAAACGAACGGAGACTTAGGGAGTTGCTACTGAAAGAGTTTCTTCCATCGGTCGAGAGAGACTGTTTGATGAATGACTTCCTACACCTTAAGCAAAGGCAGCTTACTGTTATTGAGTACGAGGTGGAGTTTAGGAAACTGAGATAATTTTCCTTGGACATGGTGTCTTTAGTGTCTAACCGAGTCAAATGATTTCTTTGTGGTCTTAGGAATGACATACAGTAGCTAGCTAGTGCTTATAGATCTGAAATCTATGTTGAAGTTGTGGAGGCTGCTTTGAAGGTTGAGGTGATTGACAACGCCAAGAATCGAGGTCAACAAATTAGAAAGGATAAGAGGAATACCTGTGAGGGTAAGAGTTCAAAAGAATCCAGCATTGTGTCGAGGAAAAGAAGTAAGGAGATATGCAGTTTCTATGGCCGGTCGGTCCATCCGTTCGAAAGATGCTTCTAGAGGATAGGAGCATAGAATCAGTAGCAAGATCATGCGATTTAGAGTGCTCCTAAGGGAGATTTAGTCTCTTCTGCGTGTAATAAAAAGTATCATGACACTGTCCATTATTGGGGAAAGACAAGAGGCTGCTTTCAGTGCGGGCAAGAAGGACATTTCAAGTCAAAGTGACCGCAGGCTCAGCCCCCGTTGCAACTAGTTCCACTTCAGGCCTTACCGCCATTGCAGCTTTTGGACAAGGGGAAGGTCAAGCTAAACGTGATGTCTTTGGAGGAAGCTCAGACGTCTTCTCAAGTGATTTCATGTTAAATCCTAGCCTAGTTCCAGCTTTTAGTTCATAGTTGTAGTTTCGACGTTCGTTTCCTTAGTTACGCATATGATTTTATAGGAAAGTTTAAGGTCAATAACCATTGGGCACACGTTCTTTTCGGTTCTAGTGCTACCCACTCATTCGTGGCTAGGACCTTTGTAGAGCATCACGGTTTGACCCTTGATCTTGTTGACGATGCATTTTGTGTAAAGTTTTCCTCTGGCGATTCTGTGGTATCTGACCAAGGCATTCAGAGTTGTCCGATTCAGTTAGGAGATTTTCTAGCCATTGTTGATCTGAAGGTGATAGACTTGGAGGATTTTGATGTGATTCTGGGCATGGACTGGTGGTCTAAGTATGATGTGGTCATCCAATACAAGGTCAAGCACTTGAACTTAATGATGGACAACGGTCAACCTAGGAGCTTTTATGGTTATCCATGTCATGTTCCTCCATTTATTTATATGGTACGTGCTCGGAAGCTTTTGAATTCCGGATGTTTTTCCTATTTGATTTCGGTGTTGGCGACCGATAGTAGTTTGCCACGAGTTAAGGAGATTGATGTTGTGAGTGTGTTTTCTAATGTATTTCCTGATAATCTTCAAGGTCTTTCATCATAGATTTGGAGTCGGGAACCCGCCCTATTGCTAAGGCATCGTACTGTATGGCCCCGCGTGAGCTGGAAGAGTTGCGTACCCAATTGGATGAGATGTTGTAGAATGGATTTATTAGGCCAAGTTCTTCTTTGTGGGGTGCTCCTGTGTTATTTTTAAAGAAAAAGGTGGATATATGAGGCTTTGCATCGATTATAGAGAGATGAATAAGGTGACCATCAAGAATAGGTATCCCTTGCCTTGGATTAATGACTTGTTTGATCAGTTGCGTAGTAGCTCTGTATTTTCAAAGATTGATCTATATTTAGGCTACCACCAGTAGAGGTTTCGTGAGTCAGATATTCACAGACTGCTTTTCGTTCACGGCATGGACATTTTGAGTTTTTTGTAATGTCCATTGGTTTGAGCAATGCACCATCTGCTTTCATGGATATGATGAACATAGTGTTTAATGATTTCTTGGACTGTTTCGTGCTTGTTTTCATAGATGATGTTCTGGTGTACTCTCGTTGTTGATGCACGAAAACAGACAGGGAGTCGGGCACAACCAGCTAACGGTTCGAACACGGGAAAAAGGGGAGACTGCGAGCAGCGATCTACTAAGCGGATGAGAGCTGAAAGAGGAGCAGGGCCGTGAACCACGGCAACAACAGACTTCGCCCGTCGCGGCCTGAATGCCTCGCTTGCGACGGGCTTTCCCTTGATTGAAGAAGAAGTGGGTTACAAGTGAAAGGAAAGGACTGAGGGAAGTAGAGCAAGGGGGAGTCCGCAAGGCACAGGATTCGAGTCCGCAGCCTGTAACAAGTAGAATCCTGGGTCCGAGTCAGCGTGCCTTGAGTGCACCACCTCCCCCCTATTTATAGGATAGGGGGCCTGCCCAAGCGGGCAGGGCTAAAATAACCGGCTGCCCGGGGTACAGGAGAACCGGGCAGCGGTGACGGGAAGCAAAAAGAAAGAACACGCCAGTCCGCACAGAAGGGGCGGACTGGGCTCGCGAACTGGAGCTTCCACTGCTGCTGGGCGCGGCCACTGGAGACCGGCGGCCTGGGCGGACGAGATACTGCGTCCGCCGCTGGAGACTTGCCCAACGCGCCGGCGGACTGAGCGGACTGGGCTTTGCGTCCGCTGCTGGAGTATCACCCTTGGCGCGACTGGCGACAGTGCCGGACTGGGCGGACGGACAAATTCTGTCCGCGCCTGCTGAATGGGGGCTTTGGGAACTTGGAGTATGTTGCGGACTGAGGGGTTAACATAATCCCCACACATTTTTAAGTTTCCAGAAAAACTTCGAAAATGTTTCTTTAACCGCCGAGTCCGCAAACCTCGAAAATGCCGCCAAAGCTATAAATACCGCTGGAGGGTCTGGATCTGCTGAGAATCTTGATCGACACGGGGCGATACTCACCACTTGCGGTCTCCACTTTCCAGTCCGGCATGGCAAGACTTGGTACATTCCTCTCTAGCTTCACTGCCAAAGGCGACTCGGAGCCGTCAACGCCAGTGAAGACCAAGAAAATTGCAAAGAGGCCGGCAAGACAAGATCCTGTCCGCCTCGCAGGAGAAAACTCCCAGAACGAGAAGCCTGCGGAGAAAGCAGTCCGCCACGTCGATGTTTCTGCTCGCAAGGATGCCGTAGTTGACGCCGAGCCATTGAGGAGTGAGAAGATGGCAACCTTGTCGGACTCCGCCCCTTCTCAGAAGACTGCGACCTCGGCGGACACTACTGGCGAACACATGGAGACTGACATATCTTCCCCCAATGCCTTGGTGCAAATCATTGACTTGGATGAAGAAGACCGGCGGACTGAGGTAGAGGACAACGCGCCCTCAAAGGCATTGTCTGCTGTGAATCCTGAACCTGTCCGCGCTGACCAGCCTGATTTAGGGGGGTCCGCCGCGGATGCTGCTGAGAAGACCGCCAAGAGGAGGAAGAGGAAGAGAGACGGAGAGACCGTCGCTGAGCGGGTTGAGAGGAGGCTGCGCGCTATGAAGGAGAAGAACATCTCCAAGCGGACTGGGGAAGCGGACTTACAACACAGGCCGCGCGACAAAGAAGTTCCAGACGGCGATCTGGTTACTCCGGAGGCCCAAATCCAGGGAGAGAATTCCCTCTCAACGGTGAGTCTTTCCACGGATGAGATATTTGATTCTATAGACGTCGATCAACTTGACTTAATCCAGGACTCCTTGCTGGTTATGCTGCAGCAGAATGAGGCAGGGACTGCTGGAGATAAGGGTGACGAACTCCCTTCCTTGTCCGCTGCGGAGGAAGAGGAGAGGGAGAGGCTGAAGGAGAAGATAGAGGAACAAAAGAAGCAAATCGTTGCTCATGTTGCCGCGGTCGAGGCAGTCTCGAAGCAGGCCGCGGCGGACAAAGCTGCTGAGGATCTGAGGATTGCGGCGGAGCTGATGCGGTCAGGTAAACTTCAGCCGGCGCCCAAATATTTTCAGCGCAAGTGGCTTTACAGGTCGCCGCCGCGGACGTCAAGACCGATCAAAATTATCACCAAGACGGACGATATCGTGGTCTCAACAAGTGCGGCTGCCGAGAGAAGAGCAAGGGTTCACCGTGAATGGAAAAAGCGGTTAAGCGCCTTTGACCCAGAGCGGGCAAGGCGGCCAATCATCTTTGATAGTCGGAAACTCGATGCCGCTATATCTAAAAGTGATCTTTTATCCTCTCTTTTAGTCCGCCGCGAACTGCCTTTGAATGCGAAGTTTGACTTTATTTGTTGCAGGTAGAAAGTCGCTGCCGGGCTCCATAGAGAGTGGCGAGATCGTGATCACACCCAACACTGGAGCCGACGCGGTCTCACATGTGGAGTCCGCGGAAGATGAGCCACCCAGCCTGAGTATGATAAAAGAGTTAGAGAAGAAATTTGAAGCTGAAATGCAATGTGTCAAAGTAGAGTTAGAGAAAGCGGCGGAGCGCGAGAGGGCGTCCGCGGCGCGCGAGAAAGCGTTCGCAGAACGCGAGAAGGCCCTCAAAGACCAGGTCGCCAGCATCTCGCGGGCGCTGGAGAGGTCTGAAAGGGAAAAGAAAAGGCTCGCGGATGACGTCTGATACTACAGAGGCAAGCACTTGGCGTCGGCTCGTGATGGAAAGGAGAAGCGGACTGCAGAGGTCGCTGAGCAGAGGCCGCGGGCGTCAGATCGCGTTCCTCCTGAGATTGCGGCACCGGCAGGTGGCCAGCAGCCCGCGGATGAGGAGCCGAGGCCGGCAGCGGAGCCAATGGTGCCTCTTAGTCGAGTTGACCGGGAAGCCGCCCATATGCACCGGACTATAAACGTCATCCATCACCATCTCTGCCGGGTATACAGTGAAATTCTTCAGATAAGCGATCAGGCGGCTCATCTATGCAGGGAAAGAGCAGAAAAGCCGGCGCGGACTGATAACAGGGACCGCTGAGTCCGCAATTCCTTGAACTTTTCTGATTAAATGTATATTGTTTGTATGATTGCTCCAAACAATGCTGTGTGATGTGTGATTGAACTTTATTTGATCTGTGCGGATCCAGATTATATGTCCGCTATTCTTATGTAGTTTTATCTTTGGCATGATCTGTTGCGGACTGTGCGGACTAGCGCTGTGTCCGCTTCTTGCTAACCTGCAGGTGGGAAAATACGCGACCTGAGCGGATAGGAAGCTGCGACGGCCGCGACTTGGCCCTGAATTTCCCTTGGAATGTTAATTTGTCTTTGCATCCGCGTCATTTGTTTGGCTGTTTTTTAAATGTTTTGCGGACTGTGCGGATTGAATATGCGACCTGCGCGGACTGGCCAAAAAGCTGTCAGAAATTTTATCTATAAATACTGCCTTCTGCTCTCTCTTTGTAGGAAATTTCTGAAGTAAACGAAACCCTGCGGCCTGCAACATGGTGTCCGCGCGTACTGATGCTGCAGTCGCCTTCCACTCTGCCGACCACAGAAAATGCACTTTGAAAGAGGCTGATCTGGCGGCTTTTGTTGAGAGGAAGATGGCGGACTCCAACATTCTTGTCCGCCTACCCGCACACCAGGAAAGATTGAACTTCTCGACGGCGACCCAGATCGCCATTCCAGTTGATCACTTCGACAGCGGATTCAAGTTCCCGCTCTTATGGGAGCTTGCCGCAATTTTCGAGCACTACGGGATGGTCCCAGGCCAGCTCGCGCCGAATACCGTCGCTGCGATCTGCAGCTTCCTCTCTTACCTGCGATCTGAAAGGATTGCCTTCTCAATGAACATTTTCCGAAAAATATTCTCTGTCCGCTCTATAACTGCCTCTGGAGGCCGCCCCTACAAGGGCGTAATTTACTTCTATTGTAGGGGGATGAAAGTTGTTGGTCTTCCAAACAAGATCCACAACTGGACCTCAAGGTTCTTAATCTTTGAGGGCGACCTCGGGTTCGCGCACACTTATCCGCAAGTGCGCGCGGACTCTGCTTTCAAAAACGTGCAGCTGAACGAAATGGAGTCCGCAATTGTCGAGTTCCTGGCCAACGCCAGGCTTGATATTGAGCACTACCTTCCGCTGCTGGCGAGCTTAGCGGACGTCACGCCTGAGGACAGTAAGTATTAGCGGACTCAGATTTTGTATCCGCCGCCACCATGCTTTTTAACCGGTTCTCTTTTTGCAGCGACCTTGGCGGTGCCCGCCAACCTGCCGCAGACGCCAAGCGGCTTTGTTCCTACACAAAAGGAGAAGAAAGAGGCGGTTGCAAAGAAGAGGAAGGAGGAAGGGGATGTCGCTGCGGACTACTCCTCCTCCGAAAGCTTCTCCATGTCCGGCTTTGGCATCAGCCAGAGGGACCTTAGGGGGAACCCTATGGTCCATTGGCACAGCAAGGAGAAGCATGTCCGCTTATCCACCGCACTTCCCTCGTGGAGGAGTCCGCGGATAACGCGCCACGCCCATGTTGCGCTCTCCACTCTCTACGGAAAGCGCAACTTGAGCGAACTGAAGAAGGTGCCCGCCGCCGACCTCCCTCTGCTGGCCTCTCAGGCCTCTGCGAACAGCGCGGTGACAAATCATTATGCTTGCCACACTGGCCAGAGACATGTTGAGGAAAAATGAACAGCTTCAGAAAGATAATGAAGCGCTGAGGAGAGGAACGCGCGGCTGGGAGAAAGGAATGCCCGGCAAAGAGAGGAGCTGGCAGTGAGTTGAATTCGCCGCGATCTGGATTTGCTATTCGCCGCGATCTGTCTGAGTTTGCAATCTTGCTTTTGCAGGTCGCCTATGATTTGGAGAACACTAAATTCCGGGCCGCCACGCTCCCTTTTGTGATGGAGACAGTTGAGGTTGCTGTTGAGCGGCTTGCCTGCGACGGCCTCATGAAGGAAGGAGTGAGCGGCGTCCCCTTCCTGGAGATCTTTCCTGAGCTGGCCCCTCAGGTCGCGGCGATGGAAAGAGCTAAAAATGGAAAAGAGGTTGTCGAGGAAGATGAAGACGAAGAAGAAGACGGAGGCTCTCAATGTGAAGGGCAAGTCCCTGCGGACAATGCCGAATCAAGCCGGCGAGGAGAGGGTCTGTCCGCCGAGTCCGGCTCTTCTGCTTCTTCCTCTGATACTGGCAGCTCGCATAGCGGGTCCGCCACTAGTTCAGGGTCAGGTAGCAGTGGGAGCAGCTCGGGGGGCTACTCTCCAGATGTCGACATCATTGGTGACAGCCCTGCACCTGCTGAGAAGAGACAGCGGACTGACTGATGATCAATGCATATGTATACATTTTGTAATTTTACTTGTAAAAAGTGGCGGACGCAAGATTGCAGTCCGCCGAACATTTTGAATGATGTAAAATTTTTTGAAGAAATAGAAAGGATATTTTTTGTCATGTGTGCTTTCTGCAATGCTCTTTTCTCCACGCTCACCGCACCGATATTTAGCAGTCCGCATGTCATGCTAATAAACTTGGGCTTTTTAACTTGCTGATTAGAAATAATTGCTTTTCGCCTTTAGAAGAAAAACAATAGCAGGCGGACGCTGTTTAGCTCTAATTGAAGTCCGCACGATATATGTCATTTATAATGAATCTTGCTGATTAGAGAAAATTGTTCCACTTTGGACCAAGAAACTCAGGCGGACTCTGTTGAGTTTCTCTTGCAGTCAGCATGATATATTATTTTCAGTGAACCTTGATTAAAGTATTTAGACATCAACTCATTCATCATCCGCCTCAGAGAACAGCCAGCTGATAATAATGCCTGGGGTACTTAGTTATAGCTGTAGTCCGCAAGCCAGACCGCACATAATATAAAAGCTCATTGATGAACTTATCAAATAATGCAAGAATCATTCTACGGACTGAGCGGATACAGAAAACCAATCCGCTCACAATAGAAGTGATCAAAACTTATAACATGAAAATCATTCTGCGAACTGAGCGGATATAAGAGACCAATCCGCTTATAACAGGAAAATAAACTTGAATATGTACCCTGCGGACTGAGCGGATACAGAAAACCAATCCGCTCATAATAGAAATGACCTATAGCTTGTGACCAGGTGGGCAGGTGAGCCTGAGCGGCATACTTTCCTCACCGGGCTACAAGCTATAAGATCAACCCAAGTCGGCGGACTGACCGGATAGAGAAAATCAGTCCGCCAAAGATAACCAGCTTGTAATCCCAAGTTCCAAACTATGCGGATAACGAATCCAGTCCGCCAACGATAGAAATGATCTATAGCTCGCGACCAGGTGGGCAGGTGAGCCTGAGCGGCATACTTTCCTCACCGGGCTACAAGCTATAGAATCAACCCAAAGAAGCGGACTCTGCGGACAGAGAAAAGCAGTCCGCTAAAAACAGAAATGACCTATAACTCGCGACCAGGTGGGCAGGTGAGCCTGAGCGGCATACTTTCCTCACCGGGCCACAAGCTATAGAATCAACCCAAAGAATTCCCTGCGAAGAGCAAGATGCTCATTTGGCGGAACGGTTCCCTGCCCTCTTGCCTTGAGTACAGTCTAAGCTGTGGGTCTCCTACAGGCACCGCTTGAGGGTACCATGGAGTGTTCGAGGGTTACAAGCTAAGATGACCCGCGGGCAGGTGAGCCTGAACGGCATACTTTCCTCATGTGATCATCGAAGTTGTAACATTATCCCTAATGACGGCATGGTAGAGCTTTACACCCACCTTGCCCTCCATAATGCAAAGGTGGGGTCAGGTACCAGCCGGGATCCGAAGTCCAGAATCCAACCGCGCTAGAGCCTGCAAGCCCCCACTACACGGTGCGAAATCTCCTCGCAACACGTGATCTTCGTGGTGTTACGCTAATGACAACGGCTCTAGGGGAGGTCTAGCTGAACTCGGCGATGTCTCCTGGTATCAGGGAACCGTTATAGGTCTTTGGGAGAGAGAGAAAACACTAGAAAAAAGGTGTCAGTATGGATCCTTTGATTAAGAAAAATGCATTTGCAAAGGAAGCATAAGAAAGAAAGAAGGGGTTCGGGTGTAGAACCGTTTTTGAAATCTCTCTTATCACCTTATCTGTTATGATTACAACAAAACACTCGAAGAAGTGTTAGCAAGCAGTTTCTATTCATAACAATTTTGAAGAGAATACAGAAAGTAGGAGGAGGTTTTAAGAATAGAACCGCTTGAGGTCATCCCCACTCCACGTGTGTGGTATATCCTCTCCTTCGTACGTCTGCAAGCGATAAGCGCCGCTCTTTAACACTTCTTTGACAACAAAGGGCCGGCCCAATTTGGGTTAAGCTTTCCAACTGAACCAGCTCTTGCAGCAGCATCAACCTTCTTTAGAACTAGATCTCCCACTTGGAAGTGTTTGATCCTCACATTTTGGTCGAAGTAACGGGCCATCCTCCTTTTGACTTCTTCCTGCCTTATAGCAGCTTGATCTCTGACCTCCTCGATGTGTTCCAAGCTGAACCTCATCTCCTCATTATTCAACTCGGCCTAATCATCAGCACCTTCTCTTGCAAGTAGCACCCTGGGTGATGGGACTTCAAACTCAATCGGGATGAGTGCCTCTGAGCCATGAGAGAGCTTGAAGGGAGTCTCCCCGGTTGCGGATGATGGCGTTGTTCTAAGGGACCAGAGGACTGATGGAAGCTGATCGGCCCAACTGCCCTTGAGATTCTGCACTTTCTTCTTGAGCAAGTTGAGGATCTGCTTGTTGGCAGCTTCCACCTGGCCATTGCTTCGGGGATGATGAACTGATGCAAAACGCAGCTCTGTTCCGATCTGCCTGCAAAAATCTATCATCTCTGAGTTGTTGAACTGTGGCCCATTGTCGGTGATTATTGCCATTGGTATCCCATGCCGACATACAATTTCTCCCCAAATGAAGTTCTTGACGATCTGAGTCGTTGTCTTGGCCAATGCCTTGGCTTCGATCCACTTGCTGAAATAGTCGATCATTACGATGATAAAACGCCGTTGCCCGCTTGCCAAGGGAAAAGGACCAATGAGATCCATTCCCCAAACCGCAAAGGGCCAAGGAGTTGCAATCGACCTGAGGGACTGAGCTGCTAGGTGCTGAAGCGGAGCGAACTTCTGGCATTGAACACACCTTCTGACGTAGATCTCTGAGTCTTTCTTCATTGTGGGCCAGAAATACCCTTGCCGCAGGACTCGTCTCTCAAGAGTTCTTGCTCCAGAGTGGCTTCCACACTCTCCTGAATGAACTTCTTGCAAAATGGTGTGAGCTTCTTCTTCTGAAACACATCGGGCCATGGTTGAGAGGAAGGTCTTTATATAAAGGATTCCCGCCACTAGAAAGTAGTGAGCTGCTTTTATTCTGAACTTCTTCTTGTCTCTAACTGTATGATGATAATTTCCTGTTGATAGAAATAGGATGAACGGGTCCATCCAAGAGACACGCTGGTCGACTTGCATCAGATCTCCTTCCACCACTGCCGGGCGGAAGAGCTCGGAAGTTGTGCCTCCTGAAGGTATCCCATGCTTAGAGAGAAAATCGGCCTCCTCATTCTCTGTTCTAGGAATATGTTCGATGGTGAAGCTTTTAAACCTGCCGATTTCTATTTTCACAAGAGCTAGATACTTTTTCAAGACTGGCTCCCTTGCTTCAAAGTTGCCAAGGACTTGCGACGCCATTACAAGAGAATCAGTTCTGATGTGAACATGATCGATCCCTAATTCCCTTGCGAGCCTCAAGCCTGCTAGCAGAGATTCATATTCAGCCTGATTGTTTGTTACTGGAAAGTAGAACTTGATGGCCTGCTCTAGCTTGATTCCATTTGGATTGATGAGGACCACTCCTGCTCCAGAAGAACTTCTGCCTGAGGCACCATCAACATAGATGGTCCAAGCCAAAGGTGACCTTTCTGCCTGATCAGAACTGGACTCTGGCATGTCAATCAAAAAATCTGCTAGGACTTGAGCTTTGATGGCTGTCTTGGGCACATAAGAAATTTCAAATTCACTTAGCTCTATTGCCCACTTAGCTAGCCTGCCGGAATGCTCGGGCCTTTCCAACACACCCTTCAAAGGTTGATCGGTGATGACTTGGACTGAATGTGCTTGGAAGTATGGACGGAGCCTGCGAGCTGACATGACCAGTGACAAGGCTAACTTTTCCAAGATCGGATACCGCGTTTCAGCACTCTTCAAGATATGACTGACATAGTAGATTGGAAACTGCTTTCTGCCTTCTTCCCGAAGGAGAACGGAGCTGACGGCCTCAGGGCCAACCCCTAGATACAAGAAAAGAACCTCTCCTGGCCGGGGACTCTGAAGCAGAGGCGATGAGGTGAGCTGCATCTTTAACTGCTCAAAAGCATAAGAGCACTCTTCTGTCCACTCAAACTTGGATGCACCGCGGAGAGTTTTGAAAAAGGGGGCACTCCTATCTCCAACCCGAGAGAGGAATCTTGCAAGACCTGCCAGCCTTCCCCCTAACTGCTGAACTTCCTTCGGTGAACGAGGGGTAGGCATTTCAAGAATAGCTTTTACCTTGTCGGGATTGGGGGCAAGTCCCTCCGGAGTAAGGAGATGACCAAGAAACTTCCCCTTACTCGCTCCAAAAGTACATTTCAAAGGATTGAGCTTCATCTTGTATCTACGCAGAGTAGCGAACGTCTCTGCTAGATCTAGCAAGTGCAGCGAAAACGATTTACTCTTAATTAAGAGATCGTCTACATACACTTCTAGGTTTCTTCCTTTTTGATGGTTAAACACACGGTCCATCATCCGTTGATAGGTCGCGCCAGCATTCTTAAGCCCAAAGGGCATGACAAGATAGCAATAACATCCATCGTTAGTTATGAATGACGTGTGAGGAACGTCGGGCTTATGCATTCTTATCTGGTGATAACCAGAAAACGCATCTAAAAAACTCATGCAAGAGTATCCTACCGCGGAATCAACTAAAGAATCTATCCGAGGCAGGGGGTAGCAATCTTTAGGACATGCTTTATTAAGTTTTGTAAAGTCTACACACATTCGCCACTTTCCCCCTGGTTTTTTAACCATTACAACATTTGAAATCCAGGTGGGGTATTGCACTTCTTTAATAAAATTCGCCTTGAGGAGTTTTGCAACCTCCTCCCTTATTGGCTCTGCAAGCTTTGTTGCCACGTCCCTCTTCTTCTGTTGGATGGGCTTGCAGCTGGGATCGACATTCAGATGGTGGCAAGCTACATCAGGGTCCACCCCCGGCATGTCTTCTGCTGACCAGGCAAAGACATCCAGGTTCTTCAGCAGGCAGGAAATCAACTCAGCCTTTTGATCTTCAGGAAGCTCCGAGTTGATGGAGAGTTTCCTCTCCTCCCCTTCAGCAATGGGGACTCCTTGCGTCACCTGGGCAGGTTCCAGGTGAGCACCTTCATCAGCAGCAACTTTCGAACTGGAAGGGGCTTCTGCAGCCTCTGCTGGAGCAAGGGAAGCTTCAACCATGTTGACAGTGCGAACGTAGCACTCCCTTGCTCTCCTTGGGTCGCTCCTGACCCGGCACATCCTCCCATCGGCAAAGAACTTGATGGCGAGGTGATAAGTGGAAATTACTGCTTGGTACTTGTTCAGCAGGGGCCTGCCGAAGATGGCATGATAGCTGCTGGGGGCGTCGACCACTATGAACTGTATCTGCTTTGTTGCCCCTCCAAGCTTTACTGGCAAGGTGACGCTGCCCTCCACCTCTTTCCTTTCTCCAGAGAATCCATAGAGCGGCCCCTCAGTGGAAAGCAGAGGCTTTCCGGTCCTCAGGGCCTCGAAGGTAGACTTGAAGAGGAGGTTGACTGAACTGCCCGTGTCAACAAGAATTCTGTCCACTGTGAAGTCCCCAAGCACAGCCTTGATTACAACAGCATCGTCAAATGGATTGGCTGTTTGAGGAAGATCTTCTGGACCAAAGGTGACGACTTCCCTTGGAGGAGCAACGGAAGAAGAGGCCACCTCCGCCTGGGTGACCCTTGAAATTGAAGATTTCCGAGTGGACTCGGTCCCTGCTCCACCATGGATGAAGAAGAGGCGTCCCAGAACTCCCTCATCATCTGCATCAAAGCATTCCACTGGGACGTTGATCGGCCCCAGACGGCCTTCGTCCTCCACATCTACACACTCCTGGTAAGCCTCGGCTACCTCTTTGCCCTTCGAGGTGGATGGCTTCGACGAGGAAGGAGAATCCTTCTTGGTCAGGTCAATCTTGCCCTCGGCAAGCAGCTTATCAATCAGCGCACGAAGGGCCTTGCACTCCTCAGTCAGATGACCCTTTTCCTTGTGGAATTGGCAGTATTGCGAATTATTCCTCGGTTTCCACAACTTCTGAGGCTCTTGCCTCCTTTCTTCTGATCTCCTTTGCAGGATCTGGATGACTTCGTCAAGGTCCAGATCTGTAGGGTCCTCCATAGGACTTTCTTCATATTGGCACGGGGCAGGCAAGGCTGCCTGCTGGAGGATGGGAAGAGCCTGCAAAGGCACGGCGGGAGTGGCGGCCAACGGCAGTCTCTGCTCGTGAAACTGTTGATGGCCTTGGAAAGGTTTTTTGTTGCGGAAGTTTCTGCCTCTTTGAGACGGAGGCTGGAAGTCTGGACGAGGGGGCCTGCCACGAGAAGAAGAAGCGGAGGCATCCCCTCCTTCAGCCTTAGCTGTCAGGGATGAAACATAGGTCAGATTAGCATTTTCCCCTTCTATGAAGCGGTTGACCATGGCGATCAACTCTTGATAGGTTTCTGGAGCCTTGGTGTTGCTTTGAACTTCAGAGGGCCTTCCCGGAGGCCGTGGATCAAGGCAACTTTGTAATAGTCGGGGTTCACATTCCTCACCCCCTGGATTTCTCTTTGAAAGCGATCAACGAATCGTGCTACCGATTCGTTATCCCTCTGCTTAATCTCGAATAGGGCAGCTGGCCCATTCTTCCTCTTCCTTGAGGTAGCAAACCTCAGCAGTAGCTGGCTACGGAGCTCTGCAAAAGAAGAAATAGTGCCCGAAGGCAGCTCATAGAACCATTCTCTCGCTTGCCCTTCGAGAGTGGTGACCAGCAATTTACACTTGATGGCATCTGTGAGGCATCTCAAAGCTACTGCCCCCTCAAATGCCTGGAGATGAGAAACTGGATCTGTCGTTCCCGAATAGGAAGGGATGCGAGGCTCCCTGAAGTTGCTTGGAGCTGATTCCCATCGAATTCGTTCAACAAAGGGAGATGGGGTGTCAAACTCTGCAGGGTAGAAAGGGCGGACTGGAGCTGAGTCCGCGGGCTCGGCGGACTGGCGATCAGCAAAGTGAAGCTGGCGGCTGGAGTGCCCCTGGCAGCTTCTCTGAAGAAATCTCTGAAAGCGAACTCTTCCTCCTGAGGGCGCAGAGGAGCAGCGGACTGAACAGGGTTCCGAGGAGTTTCTGGCGACTGCCGAAACGGAGTTCGGCGAGCTGGGGTCTGGTGGACTGGCGAGCTCGCTGGGTCCGCTGCGGCCTGAGGAGCAAGCCGCTGGGCCAAAGCAAGAAGAGCTTGGCTGATTGTATCAAGGCGCTGGTCGGTCTGCCGGCGAGACTGCTCGGCCTCAATGCGAGCTTGTTCTATTGCGTCCCAGAGGGAGTCTTCTGAAGAGCTGGAGCGGTCTGAAGAGCGGGCTCTGCGGTCTGACATCTTGCGTCCGCTGATTTCAAAACACTACTCGGATCTGAAGGTCGCGTGTTAACTGTTGATGCACGAAAACAGACAGGGAGTCGGGCACAACCAGCTAACGGTTCGAACACGGGAAAAAGGGGAGACTGCGAGCAGCGATCTACTAAGCGGATGAGAGCTGAAAGAGGAGCAGGGCCGTGAACCACGGCAACAACAGACTTCGCCCGTCGCGGCCTGAATACCTCTCTTGCGACGGGCTTTCCCTTGATTGAAGAAGAAGTGGGTTACAAGTGAAAGGAAAGGACTGAGGGAAGTAGAGCAAGGGGGAGTCCGCAAGGCACAGGATTCGAGTCCGCAGCCTGTAACAAGTAGGCTCCTGGGTCCGAGTCAGCGTGCCTTGAGTGCACCACCTCCCCCCTATTTATAGGATAGGGGGCCTGCCCAAGCGGGCAGGGCTAAAATAACCGGCTGCCCGGGGTACAGGAGAACCGGGCAGCGGTGACGGGAAGCAAAAAGAAAGAACACGCCAGTCCGCACAGAAGGGGCGGACTGGGCTCGCGAACTGGAGCTTCCACTGCTGCTGGGCGCGGCCACTGGAGACCGGCGGCCTGGGCGGACGAGATACTGCGTCCGCCGCTGGAGACTTGCCCAACGCGCCGGCGGACTGAGCGGACTGGGCTTTGCGTCCGCTGCTGGAGTATCACCCTTGGCGCGACTGGCGACAGTGCCGGACTGGGCGGACGGACAAATTCTGTCCGCGCCTGCTGAATGGGGGCTTTGGGAACCTGGAGTATGTTGCGGACTGAGGGGTTAACACTCGTAGTGCTGAAGAGCATGCTCTGCACTTGCGTCTAGTTTTTCTATTTTGAGGGAGCATAAGTTATACGCCAAGCAAAGTAATTGAGAGTTCTGGCTTCCTCAGGTTTCTTTTCTGGATCATGTGGTTAATATGGATGGAATTTCTATGGAACCTGAGAAGATAGCTATTGTTATGGATTGTAACAGACCTGCCACACCCAAAGAGATAAGGAGCTTCCTAGGGTTTGCAGGTGATGCATTGGAAGGCAAGTGTACCAGTCGCATAAGTAATATAAAATGGGTGAATTTCCTCAAGTATCGATCTCTTCAAGGAACACAGTAAGGTGGAGTTAATTTTGAGTACTTGAGATTGAAGTGCTTAGGTCGGAGCTAACTAAGGGGGGTTTTGATAGTTATGGAAAAAGAAAATAAAACACTATCAACTACTCCTATGCAATGCCGTTATACAATGCTTCGCCAGGCGGGATGGAAGACTACATGGGCCGCTATGCACCAAATCGCTGGGCGGATGGATGGGTAGGCTTGCAGATGAGGTGGTTAGAACGGCGGAATGAGGCTCGAGAGCACCTCTTCGCTATGCACACCACTAGCAATTGCTAGTGCGGCATAACTGGATGTGGTGAGGATGGAAAATAAAAGCGCACCTCAAGCAAATAACAAAATATAAAATCAAATAAACATGATTGTATACAAATGTTTTAAAAACTAAACACACTTCATCAAATTTAAGAGATCAAACTACACTATCAACAACAAGAGGAAAAGAGTGTGCGAGATCGACCGAATCTAAAGTCTTGCGGAGGATTTAAGGAAGGAATCACAGGGTTATCAATCCGCATCCTAGCTCGGTCCTCAACTGCGTCTGAGGTAGAGGAGGCAGTCACTCACTCCCAATGGACCCGTCTTCTTTGTGTCACGATCCGGTGGAGGATGGCACAAACTTCTCCTAGCTTGATGGAGAAAGCTAGGTTAAAACTCTTCTTGAAGCTCGAGGATGAAGGAGGACGCCGAGAGGAAGCTTCGGCTTGGATTTGGCTGTGAAATCTTGCCCGAAGCACCTCCCTAAGTTGGAAGATGAAGAGAAATGGCGGAACCCTTCCTCGGAGGCGAAAAATAGTGGGGGAGAGAATCTATTTTTTCCGGGAAGAAAATCTGCACTTTAAATAGAAGCAAGTCAGAAAAATAGGCACGCACGGTTTGGCACACGACCATGTGTTAACCGTGCGTTATTAACTTTTAGGCCAAGCTTGAGGATGAAGATGCATTGACCCGTGCGTTTTACTCGCGCACAGGCACTTCCGCACGTGCGTGAAGGAAATCGCACGGGTAAACATAGAGCGCAGAAAAGCATGAAAAACAGGGGAACCGTCCGTTTTACTCGTGCACGGGCGCTGCCGCCCGTGCTTGAACAAATCGCATGATTAACCATAGAATGGCGCCAAAACGAAAGGTACAGGAAAACCTTGCATTTCCTTCCCGTATAGTTTGGCCGAAACCGTCTGTTAACCGTGCGTTTATAAACGTCGAGCACATCTCGATGAAATTCGTCAAGTTCCACTCGACATGGTAAAATGCACGATTAGGAAGAAACCGTGTGCTGAGGAAATGCACGACCGTGCGTTTTCCTCAAACCTGCATTCTAGCATTAGGGAAAACACACCACCTGCATATAAACAAATAAAAGCAAATACGACCCTCCAGCAAAGCTGAAATGCAACAAAAGCAACTAGAAAGGTCCCCTGGGGAGCACCATGTGCCTACCCACAACAACAGAATGTGGAATTGCACACCCTTGGGCCAGAAAAGTGCACTTAGCGTGAAAAACTCTATAATTGAAATATCAATGATAACATACTAAAAGTGAAGTGCAAGTGCGTGAAAACTAGCACAGATAAGTCCGAAAAACCCTATATAAATCGGACTCATCAGTAGGATATTATAGGAGGTTCGTGGAACGGTTTTCTACGTTGTCCGCGTCGCTGACTAAGCTTACACAGAAGCATGCAGCTTTTGTTAGGCACAATAAGTGTGAAGAAGCTTTTCAGGATTTAAGAGGAGACTGTGCACTGCTCCGATTTTGGCCTTGTCTACTGAAGGAATTGAGTATCTTGTGTATGTGGACGCATCACGTGTTGTACTTGGTTGCGTGTTGATGCAAGAAGGTAAAGTGATAGCGTATGGGTCGTGATAGTTAAGACTCATGAAAGGAATTACCCTACACATGATCTATAATTCGTAGTTATGATTTACGCCTTGAAGTTATGGAGACATCTTTTATATGGCACTTTGTGCAGGATTTATAGTGATTATAAGAGTTTGAAGTATGTCTTCACTCAAAAGGAAATGAATTTTCACTAGCAGAGGTGGTTAGAGTGTGTGACAGATTATGATGTAGAGATCCAATACCATCTGGGCAAAGCTAATGTGGTAGCCGATGCCCTGAGTAGGAAGTCAATGAATATTTTTAATCTTTTTGTGGACTCGCTGGTGGAGGAATTTCTTTTGATGGATATATCGGTGGGAAGTAGTGACTCGCACAGTAGTTTGGAAGCATTAGATCCTTCTTGGATTTCACTGAGAAGGCTACATCAAAGGGATGACCCCGATTTGCTGCACCTTTATAATAGAACTGTGAAAGGGGAATTACCAGACTTTTTAATTAATGACGAGGGTACTTTGAAGAACCGCATCAGATTTTGCATTCCCTAAGTTGAGGATATCCGAGTTAAGTTATGCAAAAAGGCACATGGTTCTAGTGTTGTTTACCACCCCGATTCTATGAAAATGTATAAGGATATGAGGCAGATCATTAGTTGTTATGGTATGATGGTCGATGTAGCTAAGTTTGTATCAAAATGTTTTACTTGCAAGCATGTTAAGGCCGATCATGGTAGTCCTGGAGGCAAGTGGATGCCCTTAGAAATTCCAAGTTGGAAGTGGGAGAGTATTTCGATGGATTTCATTACTGGATTGCCGAGATCTCCCTGAGGACACGATTCTGTTTGGGTTATAGTGGACATATTGACGAATTATGCTTACTTTGTGCCGTTCATGATCGACTACTCCATGAAGAAAATAGCTAAATTATATTTAGATGAGGTTGTCAAGTTACATGGAGTGTCTGTCAATATTGTATCAGATCGAGAATCCAAGTTTACATCTCGCTTTTGGAATTGTTTACAGGAGGGGCTGAGTACCGACTTGAGGTATTCCACCGCCTATCATTCGCAAACAAATGGTCAGACGGAAAGAGTATATCAGATCATGCAAGATATGATCAGATGTTATATTTTGGATCACGGAGGAGCGTGGGATGAGAATTTGAGACTAATGGAATTTGTATATAACAACAATTTCCAAGAGAGTTTGCAGATGGCCCCGTTTAAGGCTTTGTATGGGAGACATTGTAGAGCACCCTTATTTTGGGCCGAGATTGGAGAGAGACTGTTGTTGTGTCCTGAAGCGTTAGAAGAAATGGATATTTCTATAAAGCATATTCGAGATAAGCTTCAGATAGCTCAAGAGCGCTATAAGAAGAATACCAATCGGCATAGGACCGATTTGGACTTTGCTCTTGGGGACATGGTGTTTCTTAAAGTTTCCCAGATGTCTGGTGTTAAAAGGTTTAGTAAGAATCATAAGTTGGACCCGAGGTATTTGGGACCTTTTAAAGTTGTTGAACGGATTTGTGTGTCAGTATATAGGCCGGATTTGCCCGCAAGTTTTCCCGGTGTGCAAAATGTCTTTCACGTGAGCCAACTACAGAAGTTTGTGCTAAGCGACAGGAAAGTTCTTGATTCTTTGCCCTAGTTCGAGCCTTACCTTTCGTATGTGGAAGTGCCTGTTCGTGTTTTGGATTCTCAAGATTAGGTATTGCGAAGGAAGACAATACCGATGGTTAAAGTTTTGTGGCGGAACAAAGATGTGAAGAGCGCGACTTGGGAGTTGGAGTCATCTATGAGGGAGGCTCGTCCTCATCTGTTCTCCTAAATTGTTTGGTATGTAACCTTTTCAATAACCCCTTGTTATTTCCTTCTTCTGTAACAGAAGTTTAGTGCTTAAAGTTTCAGGACCAAATTTTCTTTTAGGGGGAGTGGTTGTAACGTCCCCGATTTTTTGATGTTTAGTGTAATTCCTTTTTTGGTGTATTTATAACGTCAGGGTATTATGTTAACTTATGTTTGGCACGTGTCGTGGTTAGAGCATGGTTTTTGCTGTTTAGGTTTTCAATGTGGTTGGGTTTAGCCTGTTTGCAAAATTCCCGTGCGAGCCGGGTCTGTTTTGGTGACTCGGTGGAGCCTTTTTGGGAATGCTTGTGTTTTGAATTCAGGAGGTGTTTGCCTGAGTTTGGTTCTTTCGATCTCGATTCTGACTTGCCATTGTATTCATAGCATCGGTATTTATCTAAGGTGAGAATTTCATTAAATTACGATTTCATTTGAATTTCGAGTCATTTTGGCGTTATTTAAGTAGATTAAAATATAAAATTATATTTATAAGTATAAATAACAATCAAATAGAACCCTACCCATACTATTCATCATCTTCCCTAAACTTGACAGCGCAATTTTTTGCAGAAGAGGAGCGGCGGACAGGTCATGCATTCGGCCGACGATTTCCAGGGATCCGGTGGTCGGTTTCATCGATTGTTTGGAGATTCGAAAAGCTCTTGGTGAGGGCTACACGATCGTGGTAAGTTCCCCCCGATTCGTCGAGTTTTATATGTTATGCTTAGCAATTTTGACCTCGTTTACCTAATGCGTTCATGGAAAGTGTACCGATCGGTGTCAAGTAATAAAGTTTAGGAGTTGAATCCCCGGATATCTATCTCTCGAGGAGTGCAAGTAGGGATTGTGATTTTGATATTGAAAAGGTGATTACAAACGTTAACGTAAACAAAGGGAGTTTTTGTTTGGATTCCTAAGTTAACAACAATAAGAAAAGTATTATCGGTCGCCGTCACCGCGTCTCTTCGGTGGAATACTCAAGGGAGTAATACAGAATATGGAAGAGATAATGAGGGTCGCGGTCACCTCTTCGCAAAACATGCTTCTAACAATCGCTAGAACGACATGATCACAACTTGAATAAGAGAAAATCTGAAGTTCAACAGAAATATCCAGAACTAAAAAATATCAACACTCAGACATGCTAAAATATTCAAGCTATCAATGTTCTCACACATCAATCCAACTCCCAAATATGAAGAAAACGATATACTACAAGTAAAGCGGAAGAGAAATAACCAAACGCACGAAGTCTCTCCGAGATTCACGACCGGATTCAAGGGTTTTCGGGCCATGTCCAAACTCGGTTTATAGTTGACATTTAGGAACTGAAAAGGGCTGTCAACTCCTTCAAAAGTCCCTTCTTCTTTGTGAATAATCGCTGGCTGGTTATAACCGGAGAACTTCACGGATGCAGCAACCTTTGAGCTTGACATGGAGCTTGGAGATTGGAGATGATAAAGGTGGTCGGAAATGAAGAAGGTGCTAGCGCTTGGAGTAAAAATTTTGGCTGGATCAACTCTCCAAGGAGGCGAGATAAAATAACGGCTAAGGGAAAGTTTCTCCGCTCGAATGAGCAGAAAATGGCAGCTGGGACGGACTGGAACCGAAGTCTTCCCATAAGAAGAAATCTGCGCTTTAAATCGAAGCAGGTCAGAAAAATAGGCACGCACGGTTTGGCACACGACCGTGTGCAAACGGTGCGATATTAACTTTCTCAGCAAGCCTGCGGAAGGAGAGGCGTTGACCCGTGCATTTCCTTCGCGCACGGACGATTCCACCCGTGCGTGAAGGAAATCGCACGAGTAGCGACAGAAAGCTGGAATGCCGGGAGACATAGGAGAACCGTGCGTTTTACTCGCGCACGTGCGCTTCCGCCCGTGCGTAAACAAATCACACGATTAACCACAGAATGGAACAAACTAGAAAGCTAAAAAAAACCGTGTGTTCTCTTCGCACACGGTTACGAGGAATCCGTGAATGAGAATCGTCGAACTCAGCTCGACGAAATTCGTCGAGCTCAACTCGACGATCTTCCAGCTGAATATAACGCACAATCGGGCTCAAACCGTGACCGAATAAAACGCACGACCGTGCGTTGTCCTGAAAATAGAATTCCTGCCTTTGGAAAAAATGCACCACCTGCACAACAAAATCCAAACTTAAGCACAAGCTCCCAGCAACAAAAATACAACAAAGAAAACAGCAGGAAAGAACCATGGGGAGCACCATGTGCATACCCTAATAATAGAATGCGCAATTGCACACCCTCTGGCCAAAACAGTGCAAAAATTGTCCATGACCGAACGATGCAAATATAATCGATATCCGGTTGAAATGCAGTACAGTAGTGAGAAAACTAGCCCAGATGAGTCCAAAAAACCCTATAAAAATCAGACTCATCACACCACCAGACTTAAACATTTGCTCGTCTAGAGCAAATCATCTTTCTGTGGACTCGAAAATAGCTAGCTGGCTTAGAAATTTCAAAATAAAGTAAAGCGAGAAATCAAACACAGCATGAGCATAAAAATGTAATAGAAATAATTTTTAATCATGCTACGAAGTTTATAAATTTCGACAAGTGTAAATAAGTATTGTAACTACTCAAAATAGAATACCGGAGAATTGTGCGGTCATGCATAGGAAGAAAGTAGGCAGGCCACTAAGTTGAGCATTGCTAAAGACCCGGGCTCGGGATCACCTCCAAAGAAATACATCAATGTCGGAGACCATACGCTTGCCCGTTCGCACTCTCTCCATAGAGCTAGTACGACTCAAGCGCGAATCCATAGGACTTTAGGGTATAAGTGGGGCTTGGTTAAATACATAGGTAAGGATGTAAAAGGGGCAAGAACGATAGCTACGCACATCCCCAATGAGCTCAAACAAATGCATTCCTCTTGCCTACAAAACATGCTGGTGCACTACACCACCAGACTTGAGCTTGACAACACGGGTGTGTGCACCGCCTACAACCACAACAAAACTATAAACAAACCATGCATTTTCACTTTCTTCTTTTATATCATCAGCACAGATATATATCTTTTTTTTAGACTTTTTATTTATACAATGCACAGTCAGCCCAAATTTTAAAAATAACATCACCGCACAACCACAAAGAAATATCACAGCCACAACACCAATGGAAGAAGTAACATACTACTACAGCGAAATAGGGGTGTGCAACTGGACAAAGCTTTAAGGCCTTGGTGATAGCGTAGTGGTGCTAAATCAATAGGATGTGTAGGCACAAAATAGGCTAACAAGGATTAACGTCAGTACTGGGAACAAGGCTCAACCGGGCCAAAATGATGGCCTACATCACGCTCACGCTTGACAAATCATGCACCAATGCTTCGAGAGTAGCTTGGGGCAAGTTCTTAGCCTTTGTGAAAGATAATCCTTCCTCATGACTCGAGAAAAATGAGGCTAGCGACGGCTACACACATTCCTACACTACGATTCGATTGCTCCAACTTCCATAGTTTTGAGTGGCAAAAACATTATTTATAAATGCAGAAAAGCACAAATCTACGAGCACAAAGAAAAATTAAATCTATACTATTTCTACACACGATGAGTACTTGATTAGGAGCACTGCACGAGTTTCACACTACTATATCCTAAAATCCTAAGCCAGCTCCACTATCTTAAAGTTAACACAAAAGAAATAAATTAAACTTGGGCCGAGCGCGTGCTTAAGTGCACGCTCATGCGGTATAGGTGCACAATGCTGTCATGATAAAATAAAAACTGAAAATGGAAACACTCTTGTGGTATGCAAGTGCATGTGCAAAGGTAACTCGTGAAACTTTCCCCCACCAGACCTATACTAAACATTCTAACCATGATTTGCAATAAAAATAGAAAAATAAAGGGTGAGGAAAGAGGTTACCCCATGCTCAGCAAATGAGCATACTAGAAGATTGGCGTTAATTTCAGCAGACAGTCCACGACCCAAACGAACTCCACCTGCATAAGAGAATATCTCCAACCATTCATACTAAAAGCATATAATAACATTAGCAAAATCGATCAAATGAAAAGCAGAAAAATTTGGTTGTCTCTCATAAGCCCTTTTCTTTACCATCCTTAAGGTGGACCAAATACCTGTATTAGCAGTTATATAAATATATTTTTAGGGAAAAAGTTTAAAATATAAATAAAAAGGTCGACACACTCACACAGCAGTAAGCAGTAAATGAAACTAGAAAAAGCAGCAAAGGAAAACCCTAGAGATCCTTCACTCCTCAGCCGAACACTAATTTGTGATAGATCCCCCAGCCACGTGAGATGAGAACGAGGCAAAGGCTTAAGGGCCCAGGGAAGACGAGTCTCCCCTACCCATAACCTTGTCCTTCTCACGCCGACGGGAAAAAACTCTGAGCATTGCATAGGAGCAGCTCCTTTCGTTTCAGATCCATAAAAGCGGATTACCAAGATGGTATGATCACACCTACCAATTCAGCAGAAAGTTTACATTTCGTATTTGGGGGCATCTATAACACCCTAAATTTCAGAATTGGGAAAAATGGAAATGGGGTGACATGGCCTGGGACACGGGCGTGTCCCAGGGCGAGTCCTGCTCCGGTGAGCAGCTGACGAGAGGTCGATAAAATTTCGTTTGACGAAGAATGAGGGCACACGCCCTCTAAAACGGGCATGTCAGAGGCCGTGTCCTCTGCGAGTCGACAAACGTTAGCTTGACGAAGTTGATCTGGGGCGTGTCAACTGCCGTGTATAGGCACACGGCCTGGGATACTGGCGTGTCATTGGGCGTGTCCTTTTCTGGACGTGCCCAAGGCAATGAGGCCAGGTGAACATGGGTAGGATATGGGTGTCTCATGGGGTACATGGCTTGGGACACGGGCATGTCACTAGCCATGTCCTGCTTGGGTTAAAGTTGATTTTGTGCAGCCTAAAGTACACGACCACAAACATGGGAGTGTCTACAGGCGTGTCCAATGACATGGCCCGTGACACGGGCGTGTCCAATGACATGGCCCGTGACACGGGCGTGTCACTTGGTCGTGTATTGGTCAAGATAAGTCTATTGAGCACCGCTTGGGGTACACGGCCTACGACACGGGCGTGTCACAGGCCGTGCCAGGCAAAAAATATGCTTTTCTGGCAAAATTGTGGCTGTCCAAATCTTCAGCTGGGATCCAAGGGCTGAGGTGCCTCCCTACTTCCTTAAGGCCGTGGATGAGAAGGAAATCTCATTCTTTACTTGGGCCTTTATCTTTCTAAAAGTTAGAGAGAGAGAGGAAGAAGGAGGATGAGGAAGAGGAAGTGGCCATCGGTGGTGCTGCGGAATTCTGGCTAGAGATCTGAGGCCAGCGTTGTGGTGGAAAAGCCGTTGCGGTTCTTTCCAGCCATCTAGGAGCTCATGGCGCCGAAGCGTTCTTCAAGGGTAACAACTTTTCTTCCGAGCCATGAGAAGGCTTCCATTTTGGCATATGCATATGATTCCCCCACCAGAGGGTGGCTGATTATGGGAGTCTTTTGGGTTGATTCATGGAATCCACAATCATTTGACATATAGATCCAGAAATGGAGTATGGAATAGGCATGCTATTTGAAGCCCATCAGGACAGGTTGGTCTGGATTGGTGATGTTGCATATATGCACCAGAGAAGACTCCGTGATCAACGTGTAGTTTAGGAGTCGATGGGTTAAACCTGTGAAAGACAGTAGCAGGAAGTACTGGAGTGGTAGTCCAGGAAAATACCCTTGTGATGCTTGTGCTATTGGGTTATACCTGTGAAGGGGAGTAGCACGAAGTACTGGATTGGTAGTCCAGGAAATACCCTTTGTAATGCTTGATGTTCATGGGTGGTACCTGTGAAGGAGAGTAGCAGGAAGTACTGGCGTGGTAGTCAGGAAAATATCCTTGACATTTGTGATAATTGTCGGGTTGTACCTGTGAAGAGAGTAGCAGGAAGTACTGGTGTGCCCAGGAAAGACCCTCTGATGTTGTGATATGAATGGGTGTGAGAGTAAGTACTGGTACGCCCAGGAAAACACCCAGGCTTTATGCCAAACAGGAATAGTTAAATCGACCCGTGCCTTTTATTTAGCCGCGAGTACGTTGTACTTGGTGATGACAAGGCAATTTGAGCAACGGGGGGTGTATGATCTGACCTGCATTATGTCTGTCCAACATGAGACCAGAAGGTGCATTTTGTTGGAGCGCATAATGGGAGTCTTAGGCATGCGCACCGTGATACAATGGGTGGATACGAGCGAATCCCGGTTCACTAAGACTATAATCTCCGGCTACACGCCATGGAGAAAATGCTCAATGTTTTACTGTTGGGTTGCAACCCTGATACGGTGGTGGGCAACTGGTTCGCTGTTATAACAAGAATGTGCCCTGAGTGCACGGATTGTCGGGCCACATGGCTGACAGTTGTGATTTAATGGATGTGCGTGAGAGCACAATGTATGAATATATATATCTTCCTATGAAATGTTATGCCTGTAGAGAATACCACTGCCCCGGGAAAGGGGTAGGGTCGTTGTAATTTGATCAGCTGAATGCTGACCGTTGCTTGTTTACCACCGTTGGGTGGGCTGTCCCTGTGTAGATGCTGGAGAGCCATGCGGGACGCATAAAGGCTGAAGTCCCTGCTGATGTTGCTGCTGCTGTCGCTAGCCCTTGAAGGATAAAGCTAAATGCTTTTTTTGTTTATATGTGGCCGGCCTGCGTGCCAATATTTGAGGCCATTGTTATGTAAATCCATGTAAGGCCATAAGGCCAACTATTTTGTATTTGGACATTGTTACTTTATATAAATGAGGAACTTTTATATGGTGGACATTCATCTGTATGAGTTCAGCTTCGTGTTATAGGCTTCTGCTAGAATGCAATGAGTTAGGATGCGCAACTCTGTTATCACTCCGTGACTTCCCCGCCTGTTTTATGGTCTATGTTGTGGGGCCCTGGCCAGACCTTCTAGTATATACCTGTGAACGGATGGATTCGTTATATTTTTGGTATCAGTTATCTCGGTCTTTCCCTTTGGAAGTCGTGGTCGACTTCTTTTGTGGGGTGACAAGCACGTGTACGTGCGAACCGCTTTAGCACTATTGAACTCGCGAATTTCCACTTTAGGAATGCAAATACATGTGTTTGAGGAACCTACGCGTTCCTATTTTGTGTGATTGCTTATGTGCGGTCGCTAATGTACGTGTCTTATCCACCTTTTGGTGACGCGGAGTGGTGCTGGGCAATCAGAGCCCCAACGGTCTGATGAAAGTACGGCACCAGCTGAGGTGCCTACACCTCCGCCTTCTGCGGAAACTGTGTGATTAGTTGATGAGGCCTTATTTGCCATGATTCAAGCACAACCGATTGGGTAGGCGCAAGGGCAGGCGCAGCTGACCGTGAGGCCAGAATAGGTTGCGGCGAGGCCAGAACCTGCAGTGGCTGTGAATTCTCGAGAAGCTAAGAAGTAGTTAAAGCAGTTCATGGGTTTTAACCCGCCTACGTTTTCGGGGCTGGGATCCCCTACACAGGCCGAAGAATGGTTTTGGCGCGTCAAACGGATTATGACGGCAATCGGAATGGATGAACATCAAAGTCACCTTAGCCACCATCATGCTGGAAGGAGAGGCTCATTTATGGTGGGATGAGATGGAACTACACCACTTAGCAGGTCGACCGTTATCACAAGTGTTGATTGAGGAATGTTTCCGACTCTTCCTGGCAAAGCACCTCCCGGCGGCACAACGCATTGCCATGGAGAATGAGTTCCAAAGGCCGACGCAAGGTGAAGGTAGTGTTGAAGCTTATCTGCATGAGTTCACGAGGTTGGGATGGTGTGCAAGTTTGATCTTTGCGGATGAGCAGAGGAAGACAATTAGGTTCTATGAAGGACTGAGGGATGTGTTATGGTTCCTGCTCTATGGTTCTGTGAACCAAGGCTTCCAGGCATTGGTCGACACTGCATGCGTGATGAAAAACGATATAGAGAGGGTTCAAGTGAAGCGGGCCTTGGCTGCAACACAGGCGGAGTTTATGGTTCCCCGACCTGGGAAAGCGTATTATAAGAAGAGATGATACAAGAAGTCCAAGGCGGCTGGACAAGCTCCTTCTTCGGTTGCATCGGGAGCAACGTCGGGGTCCACATCAAAGCCGGAGACTCGTACATGCTTTAATTGTGGATGGGTGGGGCATATAGCCCATGATTGTCGGGTGCCGCCAAAGAGTGAAAAGAAGGCGGGTACATTGTATGCAGAGAAAGGAAAAGCAGTGGTGGAATCCTCTACCTCCAAGGCGTAGCCTCGTCTCTACAATCTTTGCCTGCAGGAGGCCATTAAGCAGAGTAACGTCATCACAGGTATGAGTTAAGTTATTGGTTGTTTTATTGCTTGTATGCTTTGGTTATTGCATATTTGTATGCGGCTTGTTTTTGTGACATGATTGTCACAGGATTTGTTATGATTCGGGACACACTGGCCCGAGCACTATTTGATACAGGTGAGTCACATTCTTTTCTGTCTCACGATTTCATTGATCGACTTGGGATACCTAGTCGCGCAAGGACAGATAGCGTCAGGGTGGTGTTGCCGAATGGCTGTTTGATGCTCGCGGATCGAGCTTGCGATGTGGCGGTCCAAATAGGAAGTCGGGATTTCTATCTGACTGCATCTGTATTGCTGATATCGGAATTCGATGTGATATTTGGTATGGATTGTCTCGTGGAGCAGCATGCCTTGATTGATTGTAATGCCAAAGAGATCACGTTGGGCCAAAATACCGAGCAGGAGACGAAGTTCGCGGGTATGCGAGGAGTGGGCGGGACGTTGATGTCTGCACTCCAAGTCATCCAGGCTGTTCGGAAGGGCGCAAAGGTATACTTCAAGCTAATTCAGGCTGTTGAGCCCAAGGCCGGTGTGAGTAATGTTCCGATAGTATCGGAATTTGCAGATGTGTTTCCCAAGGATGTCCCGGGGCTACCACCCTAGCGAGAGATTGACTTCACGATCGAGTTGGTGCTAGGTGCGAAACCTGTGGCCCGCTCGCCATATCGCACCGCGCTAAAGGAAATGGCGGAGTTGAAAGCCCAACTGCAAGAGTTACTGGAGCAGGGTTATATACGCCCAAGCATGTCACCTTGGAGCCCGCCTGTATTATTTGTGAAGAAGAAAGACGGTGGTTTGCGGTTATGTATTGACTACCGTGAACTAGACAAGCTCACCGAGAAGAATAAGTATCAGATTCCCTGGATTGATGAGTTTTTCGATCAGTTGGTGGTATCCACCGTCTACTCGAAGATGGATTTGAAGTCTGGTTACTACCAGTTGAGGATACGGGAAGAAGATATTCCCAAGACCGCATTTGGAACATGGTACATGCATTATAAGTTCACAGTAATGCCATTTGGACTGTGCAATGCGCCCTCGGTGATTATGGACTTGATGCACCGAATATTCCGAGAGTACCTGGATCTGTTCGTGATTCTATTCATCGATGATATCCTGGTGTACTCGAAATCTGAAGCTGATCACGAAAAGCACTTGCGGTTAGTGTTGCAAATGTTGAGGAAGAATAAGCTCTATGCCAAGTTCTCGAAGTGCGAGTTTTGACTATTGTTGGTGGATTTTCTGGGCCATATGGTATGCGGAGAGTGCATAATAGTGGATCCGGCAAAGATAAGGGCCATACAAGAGTGTCCGGTGTTGTCTTCTAGGGCTAAAGTCAGGATCTTCCTTGGACTGGTAGGCTACTATAGAAGATTTGTTGCAATCTCCTCGCGGATTGCTTTGCATCTAACCACACTGATAGGAAAGGATCAGAAGTTCGTTTGGACGCCGGAGTGCGCACGAGCTTTTGAAGAGCTGAAGTGTCGGCTGACCACAACGCCTGTGTTGACGTCGTCATGTGGTACTGATGGATTCGAAATCTAAAGTGATGCTTCAGGGAGCGGCTTAGGCTGCGTTCTTCTGCAAAATGGGAAAGTGATTGCTTATGGCTCTCGCCAATTAAAAGTGCATGACATAAATTATCCCGTCGACGACTTAGGGTTGGCGGCGGTGATCTTTGCACTAAAGCTGTGACGACACTATCTTTATGGCGTGAACATGGAAATCTATAAAGACCACAAGTGCCTAAAGTATTTGTTGGAGCAGAAGGACCTAAATATGCGACAACGAAGGTGGTTGGAGTTCCTTGTGGACTACACCTTTGTGATTCATTATACTCCCAGGAAGGGAAATATGGTCGCGAATGCCTTGAGTCGGAGAGCTCCTGCAAGGGCAAGCTGGTTGCAGAGGCATGATGAATGTCTAATCCAGGAGTTGGAAGCGTTGGAGATATCTTGTGTTGACAAGAATGCTACAGCCGATGCATGTTTGCACTGGACGAAGGTGTAGTGTGACCTTGCGGACAGAGTTCGATTGGCAACGAAGCTAGATGAGAGTCTCCAACGCTATGCCAAGGATGGGCTAGAGGGAAAATTCTCCTGGGATGACGGGCTTTTTCGAAAAGAAGGCCGTTTGTGCGTCCCGAGTTTGGGCAAATTGAGGGAAGAGTTGATGTACGAAGCGCACTATATGAAGTACTCAATTCACCCTGGGAGCATAAAGTTGTTCTGGGATATGAAGAAACTGTTCTGGTGGCCAGGACTGAAGAAGGATGTCGCTCATTATGTGGCCAAATGGCAAACTTGCGCTTTGGTGAAGGCGGAATGCCAGAAGCCTGGCGGTTTCTTGAAGTCGCAGCAGATTCTAGAATTGAAGTTTGACGATATTTCTATGGATTTCGTGCACGGGTTGCCGAGATCTCAGCACGGGAATGATTCCATATGGTTGATTATGGACCGGCTGATAAATGTGGCGCACTTCCTGCCGAATAAATAGGACGATTCGGTAGAGAGTATGGCAAAGCTCTATGTGAAGCAGATTGTACGGCTACACGGTGTTCCTAAGAGCATCGCAAGTGATCACGACAGGCAGTTCACATCGAGTGACTGGAGGCTAATCCATCAGCATTTGGGCACAAAATTGGCGTTCAATATGGCCTTTTATCCCGAAATGGATGGCCAAATGGAAATGACCCACAGAACGATGGAGGATATGCTCTGAATGTGCGCCCTAGACTTTGGGAATAGATGGGAAGATCATCTTTATCTGGTGGAGTTTGCCTACAACAACAGCTATCAAGCGAGCATTGGTATGACACCGTTTGAAGCTCTGTATGGTCGGAAGTGTCGTACACCGTTGGATTGGGCAGAGGCAGGAGACTCTAAACTTTATTGGCGTAACGAAGTCGAGGAAGTGAACTCGACAATATGCATCATTTGCGAAAGGCTACTGATAGCCCAGGATCATCAAGCGAAATACTACAATGCCAAGCACCATAATGTGGAGTTCGCGGTGGGTGATTGGATATACTTGAAGATCAAACCCTTTAAAGGTGTGTCTAGGATTCGACGTCTAAAAAAGTTGAGTCCCAGATACATCAGTCCATTTGAAGTGGTAGAGCGAGTTGAGGAATCTGCATATCGGCTAGCTCTTTCAGCAGACTTGGGTGGATTACACGATGTGTTTCACATCTCGGTGCTTCGGTAGGCCGTCAAAAATCCAGCTCAGGTAATCGAGAATGATCGTGTGCCTGTGGAGTATGGGCTAACGACGAAGGTTAGGCCCATTCAGATTGAAGATCGTGCCGATAAATAGTTGCAGAACAAGATGATCGGGATGGTCAAATTCTGGTGGGACAATTGCGGCCGTGAAGAACTCACATGGGAGCGAGAGCAGACCATGCGAGCTGAATTTATCGAGCTCTTTGTGTAACTGTTCTGCAGTGTGTATCATATTGTATTGAACACATACGGAATGGAATCCTTCTAATTAAGTTCCTTACTTTGTGCAAATTTCGGGGACGAAATTTTTGTAAGGAGGGGAGGGTTGTAACACCCTAAATTTCAGAATTGGGAAAAATAGGGTGACACAGCCTGGGACACGGGCGTGTCCCAGGGCGTGTCCTGCTCGGGTGAGCAGCCGGCGAGAGGTCAACAAAATTTCGTTCGACGAAGAATGAGGACACACACCCTCTAACACGGGCATGTTAGAGGTCGTGTCCTCTACGGGTCGATGAACTTCAGCTCGACGAAGTTGAGCTGGGGCATGTCAGCTGCCATGTATGGGCACACGGCCTGGGACACGGGCGTGTCACAGGCCGTGTCATTTTTTGGATGTGCCCAAGGCAATGAGGCCTGGTGAACACGGGCAGGACACAAGTGTGTCATGGGGTACACGGCTTAGGATACGCGTATGTCATTAACCGTATCCCGATCGGGTAGAAGTTGATTTTGTGCATCCTGAAGTACACGGCCACAGACACCGGCGTGTCTACAGGCGTGTCCGATGACACGACCCGTGACACGGGCGTGTCACATGGGCGTGTACTAGTTTGGATAAGTCGGTTGAGCACTGCTTGGGGTACACGGCGTATAACACGGGCGTGTCACAGGTCATTTCAGGCAAAAAATATGCTTTTCTAGCAAAATCATGGCTGTCCAAATCTTCAGCTGGGATCCAAGGGCTGAGGTGCCTCCCTACTTCCTTAAGGCCGTAGATGAGAAGGAATCTCATTCTTTACTTGGGCCTTTATCTTTCTAAAAGTTAGAGAGAGAGGAAGAAGGAGGAGGAGGAAGAGGAAGTGGCCACCAGTGGTACTGCGGAATTCTGGCTAGAGATCTGTGGCCAGCATTGTGAAGGAAGAGTCGTTGCGGTTCTTTCCAGCCATCTAGGAGCTCATGGCGCCGAAGCGTTCTTCAAGGGTAATGACTTTTCTTCCTAGCCATGTGAAGGCTTCCTTTTTGGCATATGCAAATGATTCCCCCACCAGAGGGTAGCTGATTATGGGAGTCTTTTGGGTTGATTATCATGGAATCCCCAATCATTTGACATATAGATCCGGAAATGGAGTACGGAATAGGCATGTTGTGTGAAGCTCATCTGGACAGGTTGGTCTGGATTGGTGATGTTGCATATACGCACCGGAGAAGACTCCGTGATAAACGTGTAGTTTAGGAGTCGATAGGTTAAACCTGTGAAAGATATTAGCAGGAAGTACTGGAGTGGTAGTCCAGGAAAATACCCTTGTGATGCTTGTGCTATTGGGTTATACCTGTGAAGGGGAGTAGCAGGAAGTACTGGATTGGCATTCCAGGAAATACCCTTTGTAATTCTTGATGTTCATGGGAGGTACCTCAGAAGTGGAGTAGCAGGAAGTACTGACATGGTAGTCAGGAAAATACCCTTGATATTTGTGATAATTGTGGGGTTGTACCTGTGAAGAGAGTAGCAGGAAGTACTGGTGTGCCTAGGAAAGACCCTCTGATGTTGTGATATGAATGGGTGTGATAGTAAGTACTTGTGCGCCCAGGAAAACACCCAGGCTTTATGCCAAAGAGGAACGGTGAAACCGACCCGCGCCTTTTTTTAGCCGCGAGTACGCCGTACTCAGTAATGGCAAGGCAATTTGTGCAACGGGGCGTGGATGATCTGACCTGCGTTATGTCCGTCCGACGTGAGACCAGAAGGCGCGGTCTGTTGGAGTGCATAGCGAGAGTCTTAGGCCTGTGTGTCGTGATACAATAGGGGTCGATGGGCCAATCCCGGTTCACTAAGACTATAATCTCTGGCTGCACGCCATGGAGAAAATGCTCAATGTTTTGCTGTCGGGTTACGACCCTGATATGGTGGTGGGCAACTGGTTTGCCAGTACAATAAGAATGTGCCCTGAGTGTACGGATTGTCGAGCCGCGTGGCTGATGGTTGTAATGGAATGGATGTGCGTGAGAGCACAATGTATGAATATATATATCTGCCTGTGAAATGTTATGACTGTAGGGAATACCACTTCCCCGGGAAAGGGTTAGGGTCGTTATAATTTGGTCAGCTGAATGCTGACTTTTGTCTGTTTGTCAACGTTGGGTGGGCTGTCCCTGTGCAGGTTCTGAAGAGCAAAGCCGGACGCATAAAGGCTGAATTCTCTGCTGCTGTTGCTGCTGCTGTCGCTAGCCCTTGAAGGCTAAAGATAAATGCTTTGTTTTTTTTATACGTGCCCGGCCTGCGCGCCAATGTTTGAGGCCACTGTTATGTAAAGCCCTGTAAGGCCATAAGGCCAATTGTTTTGTATTTGGACATTCCTGCTTTATATAAATGAGGAACTTTTATATGGTGGACATTCATGTGTGTGAGTTCAGCTTCGTGTTATAGGCTTCTGCTAGAATGCAATGAGTTAGGATGCGCAACTCTGGTATCACTTCGTGACTTCCCCGCCTGTTTTATGGTCTATGCTGTGGGGCTCCGGTCGTACCTTCTAGCATATACCTGTGAACGGATGGAGTCATTACAGCATCCTTACGTCACCCGCAGCGGGTGAAAGATCAGCCCAAGTTACTTGTTTAATAGTTTTACAAACTTTGTTCAAATAAATAGAAGATTTCAATTCAGTTTTCTGCATGCTATCAACGGGCATGCTCAGCTAATATTTCTTCTCAACAGAATCTTGCTTCACATCAAATGACTCTGTCCCCATCTCTCCCTCAGCTATCGTCAGTTGTTTGATCACTTTATTAACCCACTTGCATTCCTTCAGTGGAGAACCTGTCTTGGCAGCACTAGACACATCGTTAGATAACGAATCATTTAATTGCAAAAATTCTCCATGTTCATTTGAACTAATATCGGGAGATGAAGATGGTAGAGTTAGATTGACTTTAGGAGCTAAAGGGACACCACTCACATTGAACTGCAAAGTAGCTTCACTGGCTTTCAGGAATGGGAGTCCTTAGATGGGTTTAGACGTGTTACCCATAGGTCCTAAAACTTGAAAGGTAGTGACCATAAAAGCCACATTCATAATTACTTCCACATCTTTGATCTCACCATCGGTATTATCTACCGATACATCTGCTAGCACTAGAGATTTCTGGACATCCGATTTGATACTTAAATTTAATTTTTCCACATCTTGCAAAGTAAGAATGTTGCAGGATGATCCAGAATCGCATAGAGCTATTGTCTCTACCGCATTGATCTCACATTTGATGGCCAATTCATTTTGATCGCACTCCTCCACATCCCCTGCACTCTTCCATTGCTCACGGGGATTTTTCTCTGTATCACTTGGGAGGGTGCCGCAAGTACGCTTGGAGAACACTTGGGCCAATTGCCCCAGCTGTGTCTCCAAGTTCCTCATGGACGTAGTTTGAGTAGCCATATTTGATTGGGCCATCTCAACAAACTTCTCCATCATTGTTTCCAGCGTACTTTTACGTGAACCTTGAGCGTTCGGATTATAACCCGTATGCTGTGGTCGCGGCTAGCTCCTAAAGGCTTGAGCATCAAATTGATGCTGGCCTCCCGGCCATCTTTGACCAGGAGCATTCTGATTCCATGAGAAATTGGGATAATTTCTCACATTGGGGTTATAAACATTATTAAAAGGAACACTGCGATTTTGACTATTTATAAAATTCACATTTTCATCAGACATTATACCTGACGGCATAGCAATGATTTCTCCAGCGTTGCACTCGTAGGCATGATGGCCAGGGTTAGCACAACCCTAACAAGATATGTTCGTATACCGAGCTAGAGGAGGGGTTGATTTGGTCAACATATTCCTTCCATCTAATGTGTGATGGCTTGCCTTCGATTGCTGCACCACAGTGTTAACTTCAAACAAAGTCCTTGCCCCTCAAGGCGCATTTCTCCCAGTAGTCCAATAAGTGCTATGGGAGTCGGTATCTCGAAGTAGACTCAATGCCTCTTTCGGGTATAAGATCATTATCGTGCCACCAGCTGCTGTGTCGATCATTACCCTAAAATTAGGCTCAATACCAAAATAAAATATTTCAACAAGATTCCACGGCTCACAGCCATGCTATGGGCATCGACGCTGCAGTTCTGAGAATCTCTCCCACACCTTGGATAACATCTCATGATCTAGTTCCCGGAAGGATGCAATCTCCCTCCGAGCATTCACTATCTTATCCACCAGGTGGAACTTCGCCAAGAACATAGAGGACAATGCCTCCCAAGTAGTAGCGGTCCCTGGAACAATGATATGCAGCCAGGTCTTTTCCTTGTCCCTCAGTGAGAATGGGAACAACCTCAGCTTCACAACATCGTCAGAAATTCCAGCATACCGGAATGTGCCACAAATCTCCGAGAACTCTGCCAGATGGAGCTGCCGGTCCTCACTCGGTAATCCAGAAAACTGCGTATTATTCCTGATCATATTCAGGATGGCGGGTTTTATCTCAAAGTGGTTGTTAATGATGGCCGACCCGAAGACAGGGAAAACACCTCCTGCAGTCGGGGATGTGAAATCACGCATTGTCCTAACGCGTGGCTGGACGACCTCTTGGCCAGCGACAACCCGATCTCCTTGGCCATTTCCTCCTAGGCCATTATTCTACATTCCTTCTTCAGCAGCAGCAGCATGCAGGCGAGCTCGCCTCGCACGTGCAGTTTCTAGCTCAACCATAATATCTTCAACCCTTTCACCTGAGTTGGGATCTGTCATACAACATAAAAAAATTCTTTCAAAAATACCAACAGTACTTGCAAAGTTTTTTTTTTCAAAAGAAAAATACACAATGGTCGCACTCCCCGGCAACAGCACCAAAAACTTGATGCATTCACGGCAAGTGTACTGATCACTGTCAAGTAATACCGTTGAGGAGTTGAATCCCCGGATATCGATCTCTCGAGGAGTGTAAGTAGGTAGTGTGATTTTGCTATTGAAAAGTTTATTCCAAGGGTTAACGTAAACAAAGGGGGTTTTGGTTTGGATTCCTAAGTTAACAACAATAAGAAAACTATTACGGGTCGCCGTCACCGCGTCTCTTTGGTGGAATACTCAAGAGTGTAATATGGAAGATTGAAGAGCTAATGAGGGTCGCGACCACCTCTTCGTAAAACATGTTTCTAACAATCGCTAGAAAAGCACGATCACAACTTGAACAAGAGAAAATCTGAAGTTCAATAGAAATATCCAGAACTAAAATATATCAATACTCAGACATGCTGAAATATTCAGGCTATCAATGTTCTCACACATCAATCCAACACCCAAATATATGAAAAAAGATATACTATAAGTAAAGGGGAAGAGAAACAACCAAACGCTCGAAGTCTCTCCGAGATTTACGGCCGGATTCAAGGGTTGTCAGCCCTTGTCCGAACTCAGTCTACGGTTGACGTCCAGGAACCGAAAAGGGCTGACACCTCCTTCGAAAGTCCAGTCTTCTTCGTGAATAATCGATGGCTGGTTCTAACCGGAGAACTTCATGGATACAACAACCATTGACTTTAACATGGAGCTTGGAGCTTTGAGATTATAATAGGAGTCAAAGATGAAGAAGGTGCTAGCTCCTGGAGTAGAAATGGTTGCTGGATCAACTCTCCAAGGAGGAGAGAGAAAATAACAGCTAAGGGAATGTTTCCCTTCTCAAAAGAGCAGAAAACGGCGGCTGGGACGCACTGGAACCGAACTCCTCCAAGAAGAAATCTGTGCATCAAATAGAAGCAGGTCAGAAAAATAGGCACGCACTGTTTGGCACACGACCATGGGCAAACTGTGCGATATTAACTCTCTCAGCAGGCCTATGAAGGAGAGGCGTTGGCACGTGCGTTTCTGTCACGCACAGAAGATTCCGCCAGTGCGTAAAGGAAATCACATGAGTAGCGTCAAAAAGCTGGAATGCAGGGACACACAGAAGAAGCGCGCATTTTACTCGCACAGGAGCGCTTCCGCCCGTGCGTGATCAAATAACACGATTAACCACAGAATGTAACAAACTTGAAAGCTACAGGAAAACTTTGTGTTTCCTTCGTGCACGGTTACAATGAAATCATGCGTCAACCGTGCATGAGAATCATCAAACTCAGCTCGACGAAATTCGTCGAGCTCAACTCGACGATCTTCCAGCTGAATATAATGCACGATCCGGCTCAAACCAGGCGTGAATAAAACGCATGACCGTGCGTTGTCCTGAAAACAGAATTCCTGCCTTTGGGAAAAACGCACCACCTGCACAACAAAACCAAAACTCGAGCTTAAGCTCCCAGCAACAAAAATACATCAAAGGAAATAGCAGGAAAGAACCACAGGGAGCACCAAGTTCATACCCCCAATAACAGAATGCGCAATTACACACCCTCGGGCCAAAATAGTGCACAAAATGGTCCATCACCGAACGATGCAAATATAACTAATATCTGGTTGAAATGCGGTGCACGAGTGAGAAAACCAGCCCAGATGTGTCCCAAAAACCCTATAAAATCGGACTCATCATTCCCCTCAAAGAGTTTCAGGAAACGTCGCTAGGACCTTTCTACGGCTGATCCTTGTTGCGGTGCGAGCAGATGACGTTTGTTCGAAGGTTCAAGGAAAGTGTAATTCATCCTCTTGCATGTCCATTTTGTTGTTCATTTCCTCCCCTTTTTCATCCTTCCTTAGAGAATAGGAGTAGTATAAGTGAATCATGAAAAGAAGCCCCTAGGTTAGGGCTTGTTTTCAGCCAAAACCGTGAAAACTAGGATAGTGGACAAAGGGATTTTCGGCGGGTATCGTGTGGAGATTCGTCGAGTTTAAGTTTCAGGATTCGGCAGGTATAGTAGACTAGCCTAGGGGATTTTCGTCAAGTATCGGCTGACAATTTCGGCGAGTATCAAAATTCGTCGTGTATTGTCAACCATCGAATTTTTTAAAGTTGCAAAGTAGAATTCAGTGTGTATCATAGAAATTCGGCGTGTATCACTTGTCCTTTTTCGCCGAATAGTGTAGAATTCATCGAGTATCGTTGTTGTTCGTCGAGTATACTCATCGAATTGGCCAGGACCTGGAGTTTTTCACCGATTTTGTCTGATTCGTCGAGTATGGTCCTTAGAGTTTATTTTGGGTATGTTTGTCCTGTTTGTTTTGCAAGAGTCTAAGCTTTTTTCATTGGGTTTTATAGAGGTTTGGTTGGGGTTATTCATATTGAATGTATTTTTGTATGGCCATGGTTGGCTATGAATATTTTACCCGATGGGTTTATGACTGTTGGTGTGTTGGGTAGGTTCCCACCAACACAGGTGCCGGTTTTCCCCGATATTGGGTGTGTCAAGGTATAAGACCACCTTTCTTTGGATCCTTGCATAGTTCGTGTCTGTTGGTGTGTTGGGTAGGTTTCCACCACTACAGGAGCTAGTTTTCCACAATGGTTTTGCTGAGGTTTGTGACTGTTGTGTCTTGGGTAGGTTCCCTCGACTGCAGGTGCCGGTTTTTCCCCAGTGTTTTTACTTATAATGTTATGAGCATGCTATTTCCTGATATTTATACTTACATATGTACACGTTTCTTAAAGCATAGTTCTTTATCGCATTTGGTGTAAATTTTCCTACTCTTGGAGTCAGTAAGTTATCTTTTACCCATGTTTGATTTCTTATTCAGCTGAGGCTGTCAGCTTTCCTTATAGTATGGTTTGGTAAGCCCCTTCTTGTTTTTAATTGATTTATATCAAATTGATTTCTTTTACCACTTCTATTTTCTTACTAAGGTGCTTTTCTTTTGAATGCCTCTGGTTCATGGCAGTAGCCGGTTGAGGGGCAAGATCTGGGAGTTTGCTAGTGGATTGCTTGTTGCAGAGGTTTTCTTCAACTTGTGAGGTAGTTCTTGGTTGCTTACTTGTTAGTACATACATCATACATTCAGTGGGTTTGTGCCAGGTTGTTGACGCCCGCTGGTGGTTTTCTGTTAAATGTGAAGTATTTTGCTAAGCAGCTAGTTTTACCTCTTTGCAGTTGTTTTTACTTGCTCTCTGCGAAGGCTTTATGTTAGGTTGCATGTTAGATATTTTACCTTATAAAAGTATTACTACTAGTATTTCATACGTGCCATCTTTCTAAAACTAAAATACTATTTTCTAGTCAACGTAAAGAGTTTTCCCATACTTATAAAAAAACCTAGAGTCTTGCATACCACGGGTTGTCCTTCGGGGATGTTTATGCTCGCGTACGGTGTTAAATAAACATAATCAAAATTTTTCAGCATCGTATAACTATTTTTTTTTTAGTGGACTAGTTGATCCACTGAGCCGAGGGATACATCCACCTTAAACTGAAACTAAATTTCTTTCATAATAACTTATGAATTTCTCATGAAAACTAGAGTTGGAGTCTACCTGAGCATCCACAATTATCCCCTGCATGACGTGGCACCATGGCGCATGTTTTCTCCTTACTCTAATACATCTTTTTAATGCGGAGAAAATTTGGGTTATGACAAAAAAGGACAACGAAAATCATTTTTGAAAGTCCCAATCCCATCATCGTCGCACATCTTGTTTCCGGCGTCGGTGGCCGCCGCCACTTCTGGAGTAGATGTAGTAGTCTGTGAAGAAGCAGAGTGCTTTCCTCCAACTTAGATCTTGTGCGACAAGAGTCTAAGGGTTCTCCCATTTGTTTGGATCACTTATAGAGACGTAGACATTATTCTCCGCTCGGAACTCCAACCGCTTGTGTCCTCCAGTTTTCTTGGAACATCTCGGTTGAGTAGTAACTCAATACCACAAAGGGATGTGGACATTATTCTGTGCCTGGAACTCCAGCCTCTTGTGTTTGCCGGTTTTCTTGGAGCATCTCGGTTGAGTAGTGACTCATTCCCACAAAAGTAAATTTTATTTATAACACTTTACTTCTTGATCATTGTTCATCGCAGGATCTATTTCTTTTGAGTTTTCTTGTTCTTTCTTCCATTGTGCACAAGTGTTATGATGTATAGAAAAACTCAACAGTGGTATCAGATGGAGGTTAAGTGATGATCATTGTTTCAGAAGTTACTAAATATATTTCATGTAGATATGGAAATTTTGAAGTGTTCTAAATGCCCAAATCTAATTTTGGAACCACGCCAAGAATGCATGCGATTTCTTTGTGATATCTTTTTTACTCTTTAACAGTAACCATCGCTCTTGTTGGTTTGTGAAAGCAAATGTGTTAGATTTTGAATCTCACATGGAGACACGAGCTTGTCTACTATGTAAGTGAAGTTTGTGTTGCTCTTGTCCAGTGCATGTAAATCTAAAAATTTAAATGGGTTCTAGATATTCAGATTTAGCCTAGTTTGTCAAGTGTTTATGATTTTTCTTGTGTACTTCTGGGATGCATTTGGATTGTGAAATTTGTAATTTTATTTTGTGAATGTGCTCATTGGTTAATTGTTAACCATGTTTAAGTATTAATCAACTATCTTAAAAATCTTTATGTAATATTAAGTATTTGGATGACTTTTGATGGATGACACTCTTCCTGCCTCGATCGATGAAGTGTTGGCTTGTCAAACTAAGGTCTATTAATCTATCTTGGCAAGGGTGCGACAAATAATTGTGATATCCCACTATCGACATCGGGTCAAAGTTAACTGGATAACCGCAAACGTTGAGTACCCGGAGGCATAAGGTTGCCATACACCATATGATGAATGTGAATAATTATTCACCAGCCATACATGAGTTGCATAGTGATGCAATCAGCAAGCGTTTCTTACCTAAATAGCTGCATTGTGAGCGAAAAGCCAAAGCTGACTCATCGTGTTGGTAAAAAATGGATCTTATTCAGTAAGAGAGTAGCTCGCATAAACTCTCTGAATTGATATTGAGGGTTATGTATCACAACCCACATTTCTTGTGCATTTAAATAATATATCAGAGTAAGAGAAAACACGCATCATGATGCCACACAGTGTAGGGGATAACTACAGGTGCTTAGGCAAAAACTCAAACCTAACACTTTATGAGAAATCCTCAAGTTTATTATAAAGAAAACTATATTTTAAGTTAGGTTTTGATATTCGTATCCATCGGCTTCAGTGGATCAACTAGTCCATAAGCAAAAAAAACATGAATATATACTGCGAAAAATACTTTGTTTATAATGATTAACATCGTACATGAGGAAACAGGATAATTCATCATATGCATACCTCTAGGTTTAATATAAGTATAGAAATAGCTTTTACGTTAGTCGAAATATAGTGAATTTGTTATAAAGCAATATTATGCATGAGATAGTCAAATGATACCTTTATTCTTTTAAAATAATTGACATGCAATCCTAGCATAAAACCTTCCCAGAGAGCAAGTGAAACCAACCATTAAATCAGAAATTGACTTGGCAGGTAGCAAGTACTTAACATTCAACCAAAATATCTAGTGGGCGTCAACATCCTAACACGAAACCACTAAAAGCATGTATATCTGAACCAACAAAACAAAACAACAACTACCTCACAGCGGTGAGAAAAAAAAACTACAGCAACTATAGAACACTACCCACAACCAACCATATCGTCTCAACTGGCTACTATTCCAAACTTGAGGCATTCAAAAGAAAAGAATACCTCAGCAAAAAAATATACAAGTGATGATCAAAGATCAGAATTAGCAATAATCCAAAAGGGACAAAGGGGGGTTACCAACCTTAACATTAGAAAAGCTGACAAACCTCAGCTAATATGTCATAAGACAGAGATAAAAGGTTTACTTACAAAGTTATAGGGTAAGAAATTTGCACCAAGTGCGATAAAGATCCATGCTTTTAATAAAAAGAAATACATATACGTAATTGTATACATATAAGAGATTAGCCTGCTCATCATTTATCGAGAAAAAACACTGGCAATAAATCTGGCACCTGTGGTGTCGGTCTCCTCCTCCACAGACCAACATCAAAAGTTTCACAAGGGCCCAGGGGGGTGGTCTCCTTCTCCACTCACCCAAAACATATCACTATGGTAAAGCCAACACCTATTGTGGTAGTCTCCACCTCCACACACCCGCAGTAAAAAACTCACTCCTGGAAATGCAAAAGGTGAAAAGATGCACAGAATTGCAAATAAAGAAAATAACAAGAAAATCTATAAGGGTATACTCGACAAATAGGAGAGTCATTTGATGGAGAGCTTCTAAGTTTACACAGATTCGTCGATAATACTCGACGAATTACCTCAACAAGACAGGTCAAACCCGATGAATTTGACTGAATTAGGCGAGGGAAGAAAAATCTAAGTCCACTCTGATTCGTCGAGTATACTCGACGACTACAGTCGACTCTCAACAAATTAGCTTAGTAAAACACGAAAAATAGTCTAACTTTACGATATACGTAGAATCAGTGAAAATACCCAATTCCACGGGAAATTCGTCAAGTATACTCGATGAATCTGGGGTTCACTCAATGAACTCAAAGCCGAAGCAGTCTCACTCGATGCCTGGACTTTAACTAAGCGAAGCTTACTTCACTCAATGCCTTCACTTGATGTTATCGATTCCAAACCAACTATACTCGACGAATTCGTCGAGTTAACACGACGCTTTTGACTTAGACTCAAATACCACTCGACGCTCTCAATGCCAAGTCAAATTCACTCAATGCCAAGACTGATACTCGACGAATTCGTGGTTTAATACTCAATGAATGCAGAATCACTGAGCACCAAGTCTGATACTCGACAAATTCGTCGAGAATACTCGGCGAATTAGACTTAACTCAATGACAAAGCATTACCCAACGAATTTCAATGGATACTCGACAAATCTAACTACTCTCATAACCTAGACTATTCAAAGGAATTGACATAGACCAAAAACCATACTTGATGAATTATAGTCAGGCTGACCCCACCCTATTTGATGAATTTAAACTAAATTGACTATCATATTCGATGAATTCAACCTTAAACTAACAGTCTTATGCTCTATGTATTAACCTAACAAAATTAATTCCTTATTCGATGAATTATAGTCGTGATATCTTCTACATAAATGATGAAGTCAAACATGGCCGGAAATCTACACTACCCGGCCGATCGGCCTTGGCCGAACCCTACCATACACCTAAATGCTAAGGAGGGAAGAATAGTAATAGGAAGCACACAAAGAAAGTCATAGCAATGGAGAGAAATTACCACTTTCCTTGAATCGCCCGAAAACTGGCCATGCAAGCGCTCCTCCTCAAGGATCTGGCCGCAAGAACATCTAGGCAACAATTCCTGAAACTTTTCGGGAGAAAAGAAGGTCAAAACGAATTCCCTAACGGTCCAAATTTTAAGAAACGAGAAAAACTCAGCGCACACATGTATATCCCGGCGAGAGTAGTTTGAATCTATTCTGATGATTTCATGCACCAAAGCACCTGCAATCGGCTGCTGAAAGCCTAGAAATGTCTGTCGTTCTTCTCTTTCGCAAAACAACACGACTTTTTGGGAGGAAGATGGTGAATAAGGTTTCCGTCGCATCCAAGGACTATATATATATATAATATAATATATTATATTACTACTAGAATAATGTTTAAATTACCGATAACTCAAAATGACTCGGATTTCTACGAAATTCGCACCGAAAATAAATATTGATGCTACGAATCCAACGACAAACTCAAAATCAAAATCCGACAAAAAAAACTTGGTTAAAAAATCCCTGATGCCCAAAACTCCAAAACATCCCAAAAAGTCTCCACCGAGTTCCAAAACAAACCCGGCTCGCAAAGGAAAACTCCAAAAACACACTAAAAATTAGCCAAGCTAATTTTCTAAGTCCAAACCTCAGATACAAAATGAGCAAAAGCCATGCTCCAGCAATGGTACATATCAAATACACGTCAACGTAACGCCCTGAGTCAAAAATATGACACTAAAGGAATTAAGATAAACATCGAAAAATCAGGGGCGTTAGATCCACTCCCCCTAAGGAAGTTTCGTCCCGAAATTTGATACGTGGTAGAATCTTCTAAAGAAGGAATGTAAACAAGGGTTATTGAATAGTACACTTACCAAAGAAACTAGGAGAACATATGAAGATGAGCCTCCCTCATGGCTGACTCCAACTCCCAAGTTGCTTTTTCCATGTCTTGGTTTCGCTTTTTCCATGTCTTGGTTTCACTACAAAACATTAACCAAGTGTATTGTCTTCCTTCGCAACACCCGATATTGGCTATCTAGAATGCGAACAGGCACCTCAACATAAGAAAGGTTAGGCTACAACTGCGGCACCGAATCGAGAACATTCCGGTCATTAAGCACACACTTTCGCAACTAGCTCACATGAAACAGATCGTGCACACTAGGAAAATTAGCGGGAAACCCAGCCTATAAGCTGACACTCTAATGTGTTCAACAACTTGGAATGGCCCCACATACCTGGGATCCATCTTGTGGTTCTTTATAAACCTCTTAACACCAGACATCGGAGAAACCTTGAGAAACACCATGTCCCCAACTACAAATTCCAGATCAATCCTTCTCTGATTAGCGTTCTTCTCATAATGCTACTGAGCTATTCGAAGCTTCTCTTGAATATGCATCATTGAAATATTCATTTCTTTCAAGGCTACCAGACCCAACAACGGTCCTTCACCAACTTCGGCTCATAATAAGGGAGTTCTGCAATGCCTCCCATACAAAGCCTCAAATGGGGCCATCTGCAAGCCCTCCTGATAACTTTTATTATAGGCAAATTCCATCAATCTCAGTCGCTCATCCCGTGATCCTCTGTGGTCCAAGGTATAATATCTTATCATATCTTCCACAATCCGATTTACTCTATCCGTCTGACCATTGGTCTACGGATGATAAGCGGTTGAATATCTCAGGTGGATACCCAACCCTTCCTGTAAACTTTTCCAAAAATGAGATGTAAACCTGGAATCTCGATCTGACACAATACTAACAGGTACTCCATATAGTCTGACGACTTAATCCAAATATAACTCTGCTATTTTCTTCATAGAGTAATCGATCTTAAACAGTATGAAGGGTGCAAACTTCATTAGCCTGTCAACTATAACCCATACGAAATCATGTCCTCGGGGAGATCTCGGCAAACCAGAAATGAAGTACATAGAAATACTCTCCCACTTCCAACTTGCAATCTCCAAAGGCATTAGGTTGTCACCAGGCTGTCCATGATCTACCTTTACATGCTTGTACGTGAAGCACTCAGACACAAACTTGGCTATATCATTCTTCAGTCCATAACACAAAACAATCTCCTTTAAATCTCTATACATCTTAGTAGAACTAGGGTGGTATGCAATACCGAAACCATGTGCCTTATTACACAGCTTAGCTCGAATATCCTCAACTACGGGGATACAATATCTACCGCTATACTTCAAAGTACCTGCATCATAAATAGAAAAAACTGTTAATTCTCCTTTCTCAGTTCTACTATGAAGGTGCTGCAAATCTTGATCGTCCTTTTGATGTAGCCTTGTAAGCGTAATCCATGATGGCTCTTCCGCTTCCAAGCTGCTTGGCGAGTCACTACTTCCTACAGACATGCCTATTAATATAAACTCATCCACCAAAGATTCCACCAAAAGATTAAAGATCTGTGCGTTCTTTCTACTCAATGCCACATTAGCTTTTCCCGGATGATATTAAATCTTGGCATCATAATCCACAACATATTCTAACCATCTACGCTAGCGCAAATTTAATTTCTTCTGAGTGAAGATGTAATTCAAACTCTTATGGTCCGTGAAAATCTTGCACAATGCGCCATACAAAGAGTCTCCATAACTTCAAGGCATAAATTTCTGCTACAAACTCCATGTCAAGTGCAGGGTAATTTCTTTCATGAATCTTTAATTGCCTCAACCCATATGCAATCATTTTTCCTTCTTGCATCAACACGCAACCAAGTCCAACATGCAATTCTTCCACGTAAATAGTATATTCTAATCCTTCGGCAGGCAAAGTCCGAACTGGAGTAGTACATAATCTCTTTTTCAACTCCTGAAAAGCTCATTCGCACTTATCGCTCAAAATAAACTCTGTGTTCTTCTGCGTAAGCTTAGTTAGCGGCGCAGATATCGTAAAACATCCTTCCACAAACCTCCTATAATACCCTACCAACCCTAGGAAACTCCTTATCTCTTTGGTTGTCGTAGGTTTGTTCCAATCCATTACGGCATAAATCTTCTCTGGGTCAATAGAAATTTCGTCCTTATTAACCACATGACCCAAGAAGGAAACCCGAGGAAGTCAAAAATCACACTTGCTTAACTTGGCAAACAACCTATGCTCCCTTGAAGCATACAAAACTAACCGCAAGTGTTGGACATGCTCTTAAGCACTGCGGGAATAAACGAGAACATCATCTATAAACACAACCACAAAACGGCCCAGAAAATCCTTAAGCACTTTGTTCGTCATGTCCATGAAGGCAGATGGTGCATTCATCAAAACAAAGGACATTTCCAAGAACTCAAAATGTCCATTCCGAAAAAAGAATGCAATCTATGGAACATACAAATCATGGATTCTCAACTGATGGTAGACTGAACGAAGGTAAATCTTTGAAAACATTGTACTAACACACAACTGGTCAAACAAATCATCAATTTGCGGCAAGAGATATCTGTTCTTCATAGTTACCTTATTCAATTCCCTATAATCGATGCACAACCTCATAAACTCATTCTTCTTCTTTACAAACAACACGGGAGCACGCCAAGGCGAAGAACTTTGCCTAATGAATCTGCACTACAACATCTAATCCAGATTGGTACACAACTGATCCAGCTCATGTGGGGCCATACGGTACGGTGCTTTAGCAATAGGGCAAGTACCCGATTCCATATCTATAACAAACTCCACATCTCTCACAAGCGAAAGATCAGGAAGATTATCAGGAAAGACATCGGGAAACTCTCGCACCACGGGAAAATCTACGACGCACGACAAACTACTAGTGGACTCGAAAACAGAAACCTAACAAGTAAAATAACCGGAATTCCAAAGTTTCCGAGCACATACCACAGAAAAACTCGAGGAGTCCTGGCGCAAAAAACCATAAACACACCTGGGGTGGTCATTGTCCATCTTGAAGTCCAGGCGCTTAACCTTACATTGGATAACCTCATCATATCAAGACAACCATTCAATGCCCAATATAACATCAAATTCCTGCAGGTCTAGCACATTCAAATCAACAAAAGCTATGAAATCACCTAGAAGAATCAAACAACTTCGGATAGCTTGGTCCGATACCACCGAATCACCAGAAGGAAACTTAATTAGAAACGATTTGCCAACTAGATCGCTAGTCAGATGATGATGCTCTATGAAAACCCTAGCCACAAATGAGTGGGTAGCACCAGAATTGAAAAGAATACATGCCCAGCAGTTATTTAACTTAAGATTCCCTACAAAGTCGCATGCATAACTAGATGAACAAGCATCGAAACTAGAACTAAAAGTAAGAACTAGTTTAGAATCTAACCTGAGATCACCTGTGCGGAAGTCTGCGCTTTCTCTATAGTCACCACATTTAACTTGTCTTTTCCTTTATACAAAAGCTGCGGCAGCAGCAATGCCTGAAGTGGATATGGCTGTAGTATAGGCTGAGACTGCTGGAACTTTGGCTTAAAATGTCCCTTCTATCCACACTGGAAGCAGACCCTTTCCCTACTCCAACAATGGGCATCATCGTGCCTCTTCCTTTTACATGAAGCACAAACCAGATCTCCTTTAGGAGCGCACTGAATCGCATGCACTTGTTACTGCTTTTGAGCTCCAAACCACTTAAAACATTTATCGAACAGATGCCCAGCCGACCACAGAAACTACACGCCTCCTTACTTCTTTTCTTCGAAGCAGAATCAGAATCCCAAGATTTCTTACCATCTTGAGACTTTCTCTTGTCCTTCCTCATCTACATGCCTCGATTCTTGGTATTATAAATAGCTTCAACCTTAAGAGTATCTTCAACTACCTCACCATAGTTCTCAGATCCATATGTGTTGGCCAACTGCTGGATATCACTATTAAGACCACCCAGAAAGCGCTTAACTCTGCTAGCTTTAGAGGATACCAAAATCGGGGCAAATTGACTCAACTTGTTGAACTCAATCTCATACTCACTGACTGTGATTTGTCTTTGCTTCAGATGCATAAAGTTATTCATCAAGTGGTCTCAGTCGACCGACGACAGAAACTTCTTCAACAATAACTCATTGAAGGATTCCCACGAGCATCCATCTGTAAGGTTCTCCTTCTCTCTCAACCACCATCTCTTTGTAAGGTCCTTAAGCTTCTTTGCGACGACCATCACTCTCTGGTCTGTAGAAATCCCCGAGTATGAAAAAATCTCCTCGATTGCGATAATCCAACAGTCCAACGGCATGAAATTGGCTCTACCATCAAAGGTAGGAGGTAATAGTCACTGAAAGTGTGAGATAAAGTTCATCTCTGGTGCAGTAAAACTGGAGGCACCAAAGGAGCAGGGGGAATAGGAACAACTTAACCCACAATAGGGTCCTGCACTCTCGACTACTATCCTACAATGTTAGTCAACAGTGCTTAGATCTGCAACTGCATCTCCACCATTTTCCGTGGTAGAGATTCATTACTCTATCCCAGTCCCTCAATCACTGCCTCACTCTGCGCATCATATGTCTCTCCCTCAGACTGGGGTGTCGACCAAGTTATAACTCGCTTAGGAAGCATCTTAAGAATATAACAAATAACCGCTAAAACTACACCACTTAGTTCAGACCATACATGTTTAGATACTTACTCATAATGCTAACTTGCTCTGGGATCCTATAGATGATGTTAGGCTTAACTTCAGATGATATACCATTATCCTATTTACTCATGTGCATAAACTATAAATGCATGAAATCTTATTCTATTTGTTTTAAATCCATGTGTGTACATATATCATCGTTGAAATCTTAGCTTGTCACGTGTGCTAATGCTATGTTATGTCATGTTGGGTTATGCAATCTGATAAAGGCCCTAGTGCGTGTTATGAGCGGCATACACATGAAATATTGTGCATCTCATACTACATAATATCGCATGTAACAAAAAAGCAAAATCTAATGTTCATTCATGTGATGATTATTATGCATCTCATATTACACAACAGACACATATTGCTCCCAATGAGGATCCATATACAAATACATATTATGCATCCCAAACTACATAATATGCGACATATACTTCTTGTCATTCTTATGAAGGTAGTTTTCATGCTTCAGCGAAGTCGTACTGATGAAACATCGATGTGTGTATGAAATGGAATAAGACAATCTAAAACTAACCAGTGATAGTAGTTCGACTAACTGTCAAAAAAACTCGCCCACTGGTACCAACTATCATAACCCTCATTCTCACCTCATTTATATAATATATCAGAGTAAGAGAAAACATGTGTCATGATGCCACACTATGCAGGGGATAACTACATGCGCTCAGGCAAAAACTCAAACATAACTCTTATAAGAAATCCTCAAGTTTATTATGAAGAAAACTGTAATTTAAGTTAAGTTTTGATAGCCTTAAACCTCGGATTCAGTGGATCAACAAGTCCACTAGAAAAAACATGAATATACGCTGCGGAAAATTTTTTGTTTATATTGATTAACATCCTACAAGAGCATAAACATACAAATAGGGCAATTCATGATATGCATACCTCTAGGTTTAATATAAGTATAGAAATAGCTTTTACGTTAGTTGAAATATAGTGACTTTGGTTTAAAGCAATGCTACGCTTGAGATAGTCAAATGAAACCTTTATATTTTTAAAATAACTAATATGCAATCCTATCATAAAACCATCCCATAGAGCAAGTAAAACCAACAATTCAATCAGAAATTGACTTAGCAGCTAGCAAGTACTTAACATTCAACCAAAATCTCCTGTGGGCATCAACATCCTAACATGAACCCACTAAAACATGTATATCTGAACCAACCAAACAAAACAACAATTACCTCTGTACGGTGAAAAAAACAACTACAGCAGCTGTAGAACACAAGCCACAACTAATCCTAGCCGCTCAACAGGCTACTGCTCCAAACCTGAGACATTCAAAATAAAAGAATACCTCAGCAAAAAAATATACAAATGATGATTAAAGATCAAAATTAGCAAGAATCCAAATGGGACAAACGGGGTTACCAAACCTAACATGAGAAAAGTTGACAAACCTCAGCTAATAAGCCATAAGACAGAGATAAAAAGTTTACTTACAAAGTTCAAGGGTAAGAAATTTTCACCAAGTGCGATAAAGATCCATGTTTTATATAAAAAGAAATACGTATAAGTAAGTCTGTATATATATAACATATTAGCCTGCTCATCATTTTGCGGGCAAAAACACCAGCAACAAATCTGGCAACAGTGGTAGTGGTCTCCTCCTCTACGCACCAACATCAAAGGTTTCACAAGGGCCCAGGAGTGGTGGTCACCTTCTCCACTCACCCACAACACATCACTGGGGTAAAGACGCCACCTACGGTTGTGGTCTCCTCCTCCACACAACAGCAGTCAAAAAATAACTCCTGAAAATCCACCTGGAGAAAAGATGAATAGAATGGCAAATAAAAAAATAACCAGAAAATTTATAAGGGTATACTTGATGAATAGGAGAGTCATATGACAAATAGCTGCTAAGTCTACACTGATTCGTCGAGAATACTGGACTAATTACATGAATAAGCCAGGTCAAACTCGACGAATTGGACTGAATTCGGCGAGGGAAGAAAAATCTAATTCCACTCTGATTCGTCGAGTATAATCGACAAATATAGTTGACACTTGACAAATTAGCTTAGTAAAACAATACAAATATGCTAACTTAACGATATGCGTCGAATCGGTGAAAATACACAAGTCCACGAGAAATTCATCAAGTTTACTTGACGAATATGTTGTTCCCTCAAAGCTTTCAATGCCAAAGCAATTTCACTCGGCGCTTGGACTTAAACCCAGCAAAGTTTACTTCACTCAACGCCTTCACTCAACGCTCTCGATGCCAAACCAACTATACTCGACGAATTCGTCGAGTATACATGATGATTTTGACTTAGACTCAAAGACCACTGGACACTCTCAACGCCACATCTAATTCACTCAACACCAAGACTGATACTCGATGAAGTAATCTCCTAATACTCAATGATTGCAGAATAACTCAACGACAAGTCTGATACTCGACGAATTAATCGCCTAATACTCAATGATTGCAGAATCACTCAACGACAAGTCTAAAACTCGACGAATTCATTGAGAATACATGACGAATTGGACTTAACTCAATGCCAAAGCATTACCCGATGAGTTTCAACGGATACTCAACGAATACGACTCGACAAATCTAACTACTCTCCGCACTTGGAATATTCAACGGATTTCACTTAGACCAAAACCCATACTTGACGAATTTTACTCAGGATGACCCCACCCCATTTGATGAATTTAAACTAAATTGATGATCATATTTGACAAACTCCAACTTAGACTAACATTCTTATACTCGATGTATTAACCTAACCAAAATAATTCCTTATTCGATGGATTATATATACTCAGGCTATCTCCTATATAAACGACAAAGTTAAACATGGCTAGAAATTTACACTACCAAGTCAATCAGCCTTGGCTGAACCCTATACTATGCCTAAATGCTAAGGAGGGAAGAATATTAATAGGAAGCATACAATGAAACTCATAGCAAGGGGGAGAAATCACAACTTGCCTTCAATCGCTTGAAAACGGCCATGCAAGTGCTCCTCTTAAAGGATCTGGCTGCAAGGACATCTAGGCAACGATTCCTGAAACATTTCGGGAGAAAAGAAGGTCCAAACGAATTCCCTAAAGCCCGAAAATTCAAACAACAGGAAAAAACCACCGCATACACGTAGATCTTGGTGAGAGAAATCTTAATCTACTCTCCGACGATGATTTCGAGCACCAAAGCTCCGACAATCGGCAGTAGAAAGCCTGGATATGTCTGCCGTTCTTCTCTTTCGCAAAACAGCGCGACGACTTGGGAGGAAGATGATGAATAAGGTTTCTGTCACATCGATGGACTATATATATATATATATATATATATATATATATATATATATATATTACTATAATAATGTCTAAATTACCGATAACTCCAAATAATTCGGATTTCTACGAAATTCGCTCCGAAACTAAATATTGATGCTACGAATCCAACAGGGAATTAAAAATCAAAATCCAACAAACCAAACTCGTGTAAAAATTCTCTGATGCCCAATACTCCAAAACATCCCAAAAAAACTCCATCGAGTTCCAAAACAAACCCAGCTCGCAAGGGAAAACTCCAAAAACACACTAGAAATTAGTCAAGCTAATATTCTAAGTGAAAACCTCAGATACCAAATGAGCAAAAGCCACACTCCAGCAATGTTACCTTTCAACTACGGTTAACATATCGCCCTGACGTAAAAAAAATATGCCACTAAAGGAATTAAGATAAACATCGAAAAATCAGGGGCATTACATTATCAGTTTGATTAAAATAGTAGGAGTAATTTTAATTAAAGTGCTAATTGAAATAATAAAAATGTATTTTGGAATGCAATACTAAGTTTTTCTTTGCACAAATCCTTGTAGAATTTTCATGGCAAGTTGATCTCACTCCACCCTGTCCCTCAAAGCCATCCTTGAGAAGGAGAAACTGAGCGGGGCAAATTATTTGGACTGGTACAGGAACCTGAGAATTGTTCTCAGGCAAGAGCATAAACTCTATGTCTTGGAATAGGAATCCCCTGAAACACCAATCATGAATGTGTCCCGAGCTGATAAAGATGCTTATAAGAAGTATCAAGACGATTGCTTCGATATTGAATGCCTCATGTTGGCAACCATGAACTCTGAGCTCAGAAGCAATATACGAACATGTGTTGTAAGGAAATTGAAGAGAATCTCAAGAAAATGTTCCAAGGTTAGGCTCGCCAAGATAGGATTGACATCACCAAGGCATTTTTTAGTGTTAGATTGGGAGTTCGAGACATAGTAGAGACTCACGTACTCCAGATGATTGGGTATATAGATAACCTTAAAAGGCTAGGTTTTCCTCGAGACAAGGAGTTGGCAATAGACCTGATCCTACAATCATTGTCAAATAGTTACGAGTAGTTTATCTTTAATTACAATATGAATGAAAATGAGAAGACACTACCCGAGCTCCTAGGCATGTTGAGAACTACTGATATCAATATGAAGAAGGACAAGCCTGCCAGCCCCATACTGATGGTGCATAAAGGCAAGGGCAAGGCTAATGGTTTAAAGAAGACTAAGGTTGGAACTAAGTCATCCTTTGAGGCCAAGTCTTCCACACTTAAAAAGAAAGGCTCGGCAAAGGAAGGGAAATGCCACCACTGTGGCAAGGCTGGTCATTGGAGGTGGAAATGTCCTTCTTATATTGAGGGTCTATAGAAAATGAAGTGAGATATGACTTCCGCTTCAGGTATTTATATTATAGAGATAGACTTTTCTGCTCCTTCATCCTGGGTATTGGATATTGGATGTGCTTCTCACATTTGTACAAATCTGCAAGAACTGAGAAGGAGAACAATACTGAGTAAATGTGAGTTGGACTTGCGTGTTGTCAATGGAGCAAGAGTTGCTGCTGTCGCTGTGGGAGTTTAATGTCTTTCTTTGCCCAGAGGGCTTGTAATAGAACTTGAGAATTGTTATAATGTTCCTTCCATAACAAGGAACATTATATCTAGTTCATGTTTGGACATGATTGGATTTTCTTTTATTATTAAGAACAATTGCTGTTATAAATTTAAGAATGATGTTTGTTATGGTATCGCACAAATGTTTAATGATTTATATGTTTTGAACTTAGACCATCAGATCTATATTATAGAAAATACTAAAACACTAAAAATGAAGACTCGAACCCTACGTACCTTTGTCATTGTCATTTGGGTCATTTAAATTAGAAACACGTATACAAGCTCCCTAGAGATGGACTACTGGACTCATTTGATTTTGAATAATTTGAGAGATGTGAATACCTAAGTCATGAGTTTCGTGATCATCTGAAAGAGTGTGGTATTATATCACAGCACACTCCACCCAGAACATTGCAACATAATGGTGTTTCTAAATAGAGGAATCATACTCTATTAGACTTATTGTAGTTGATGATGAGTAATGCAGATCTGTCAGTTTCCTTTTGGGGTTTTGCTTTAGAGACAACAACTTTTACACTAAATTGTGCTCCAATGAAAATAGTTCTAGAGACAACATATGAGATATAGACTAGGAAGCATTCTAGTATGTCTTTCATCAATATTAGGGGCTATGAGGCATGCATGATACGTCAAATACCTGAGAAGCTGGAACCCAAATCAGATAAATATTATCTTGTGGGGTATCCTAAAGAAACTAAAGGGTACTATTTCTACCTACCATCTGAGGGAAAAGAATTTGTCGTGAGGACTGGTGTCTTTCTTGACAAAGAGTTCTTAAGTAGAAAGACTACTAGTGTAGAACTTGAAGAAGTTCAAGAACCACAAATAGTGAATGAATTAGAAAAGAAACATGAGTAAGGACTGCAAGAAGTTATAGCTAGAGAACCTGCTCAAGAAACATAAGTTCCACATTGATTTGGAACACCAAAGTATGAGCCTGAGAGATATGGATTTCTCATGTCTCAAATTGGTAACCACCTGAGGGGTACGACCCATAGGGTGTAAGTGAGTCTTCAAGAAAAAGATCAACATGGATGGGAATGTACGAACATTCAAAGGGTGACCAGTGGCTAAAGATTTCAAGCAAATACATGGTATTGACTATGATGAGACTTTTTACCCTATTGATATGGTTAAGTCCATCAGAATTTTGCTTTTTTGCTGCGTATGATGACTATGAGATCTGGCAAATGGATGTCAAAATCTCTTTCCTAAATGAAAACCTCCTTGAGGAAGTGTACATGACAAAACCCAAGGGTTTTGTATCTCCAGGTGAACCCACTAAAATATACAAGCTATAGAGATCAATTTATGGATTAAATAGGCTTCTCGATGTTGGAATCTTCATTTTGATAAACAGATTAAAGAGTTTGGTTTTATCTAGAATGAGGATGAACCGTGTGCTTACAAGATGATTAGTGGGAGCATTGTTGTCTTCCTGATATTGTATGTAGATGACATACTACTGATCGAGAATGGAAATCTGGCCCTACAAGTTGTCAAGAACAACCTAGGGAACTGCTTTTCTATGAAAGGCTTGGGCGAAGCGACTTATATACTTGGTATTAAGATCTATAAAGGTAGATCAAAGAAGTTATTTGGTTTGACCCAAAGTTCATATATTGAGAAGGTGTTGAAACCATTCAGCATGCTTGAGTAAAAAAAAGGATTCTTATCCATGTCTCATGGTGTGTCTCTCTATGGACCATTATCCTAAATCTTGTGAAGATAAGGACAAATGAAGTTGATTCCATATGCTTCTGCTATTGGATCAATCATGTATGCAATGATATGTACACGACCCGATGTCCCTTATGCTTTTAGCATGACTAGCGGGTATTAGTCTAATCCCGGTGATAGCCATTGGATAGCCATCAAGAATATCCTAAAGAACTTGAGAATTACTAAGGATACATTCTTGGTGTTTGGCGGAGAGGAAGAGCTCGTTGTAAAAGGTTACACAAATGTTAGCTTCCAAACTGATATGTACGACTCAAAGTCTCAATCAGGGTTTATGTTTTACCTAAATGGAGTAGCTATTAGCTAGAAGAGTACCAAGTAGGAGACAATTATAGATTCTATAACTAAGACCGAGTATATCTTTCCTACAAATGCCGCGAAGGAGGATGTGATATTAGGAAATTCATTGGTGAGTTAGATGTAGTTCCTAGCATTGTTGGTCCTGTAGTTCTCTATTATGACAACAATAGAGCAATTACACTTCAGAACCTTGATCTCATCAGCACTCCAAGTATATATTTTGGCGGTTCCATCTTATTCATGAGATTATCGATCGAGGTGATGTGAACGTTTGTAGAGTGCCGACTGAAGAAAATATTATGGATCCACTAATAAATCCTCTCGCACAGAGACAATATGGTGGTCATGTTAGATTAATAGGTATGGGATACCTGAATGATCAACTCTAGAAGAAGTGTTGTGGATTGTATATTTGTCGGTGGTTTTAATAATTCATTTGATTAATATATTACTATACATTTCAAATTTAATTTTATGGCAAGTTCTTTTATTATGTAAATTTATTTCTGTTGTGATAGATTAATTTAACAGAATAAATGTCCTTAGAATGTTTGCTTCCATATGAGACAAGTGGTTTCTTGAAATTGAGAGACTATATTCTTAGAAGCTTCATTCTTAAATAGTCCCTAGTCGGCGTGTCATCTTAGAAGCTAAGGATGATGATGATACATTAAGACTAGCATGTGCGTTGACTGATGACCGATTCTCACAGGTCAAGATATTGTGATATCAAGTCATCACATGGGTACTTATTAGTGAATAAGTTGTACTGGATAGATGCACCATGAGAATACTTTGTGGATTGTTATATGAATGTGTCACAAGTATGCCTTAAGGGGTAATGTTGTTTGTGGTCCTTTGACCTGTCACAACATTCATCATGTAAGGAAGAGCATGCTTTGATGCTATCAAAAGTTCAGTCTTGAGAAATTTTGATGATAAAGGTGGTTATTGGGTACATTACGAATCATTTGGGTGTTTTCGTGTGGACAAAAATGGGATTTGTCCTCCTATATGACAAGAGTTGCATATGTGGGCCCCCTTGATGGAATGGGACTAAGAAATGCATTGGCATGCTTGGTTGAGTCAATATATGATATTAGACTGCCCGAGATTTGGAAGAACATTCTAGAACAGGAAACTATGATTGAATAATTATGAGGGTGACACGGTCTATACCTCTATTTCTATCCGGATGAAAGGGACGAAGGGACATGATAACACTTATTGGGTCCATTGATCACAATGTCCCAAATTTGAAGAAGGCCTATAAGACAATGGTATGCACCACATTGTATTTGATGCATGATTTAAGTTCTATGTATCCAGGTTGCTCTTTGTTCATTATTCAAACAGGTTGTCTAAGCACAAATAACAGGTGGACACAAGACAGGATGCTAACAAAGCAAAAGTCTACCTAAGTTCAGATGCGTTGAGTGAAGGCAGTTCACTCAATGCCAGTTGGCTTTAAGAATTCAGTAAAGCCTAGGCATTCAAAGCCTCAGCATTACCAAAGTAAAAATCAGGTTAAGTCTAGAAGCATTGTGTGAAGGCAGTTCACTAAACGGCTAGAAGCCAGAAGTATTGAGTAATGCTCAAATAGTCAAAGCTATAGAAAAGCTGACAAGAATTCTGGCTTAGTCTAGAAGCATTGAGTGAAGGTAGTTCACTTAACCCCTGTGGAATTTTCTTAAGGTGGTCAGCAAGATAGCCTAAAGCCAAACTAATATTCTCAGAACTATCCAGTTAACACCTTGATCATGCGGAAGCCCAAGAGCAAGCTTAATAGCAAACACAAATGGAAGAACAAGCAGGTCTTATATTCATTTACACTTCTTTACAATGCAAGGTATACATAGCGAGATATGATTTCACTAGTATACTGGCTACAAACAGAAAACACAACACAAGACGGGTGGACAGCACTGGAAACTGCCAAGACTGCCCAGTCCGCCAAGGTCGCCGAAGCCGCCCGAGCTGCTGCTGCTACAAGCCGAATAAAGCACGGAGTCTGTCGAGACTGTGAGGTCGCGCAGACACACCTTTATTCTCTGACTGCTAAGGAACTGAAGAACATCCCACCTACCGTCCTGAGACCGGAGGACAAGTTATTGGATCTTGGAAATGTTGAAGTAGAGAACTGACAAGCCGTAGGAGCGACCTGCTGAGACCATAGAGACCGCACCCTTCAGGGCACTTGACCTAAGTCACAGCCAAAATCCTGGCTCCTGGAAGCTAGTCGCGCGACCTGCACATTGCAAACCGTCAGCTCTACTCATCCCGCATGGACAGAAAAACGCAGACTGCAACAATCGCCCAAGCCCCACTTACTGTTCACTCAGTTACTGTAGACATGCCGGGAGAGTCTATTTATAGGCGAGGTGAGGAGTGTGGTCACCACCCTAGTGAATAGAGTCACCACTCCAGCTCGCGCACTAGCAAAACACCCATCTGCTAAGTTCGCAAGGACTTAGCCGGATTTCCATGAAAACTGCCAGGAGGAACACACAGATGTTCACTAGGCGGACTTGCACAGTTCGCCCACACTATGCGGACAGGTATAGTCTGCACAGTCCGCACAGTCCGTAAACATCACCACACATAGACATGCACAACCCCTTCAGCAACAGTCCGCACACGAAATAGGCAGTCTGCATAGTACAAGACTAAAGCCTCCATCTGCCACAAGTCCACGACCAAAGGCAGTCCGCCCAGTCAACAGCGGACTTGGAGGATACTACAGACACACTGGACTTGTCACAGAATGTAACCAAGTCCAGTAAATCACCAAACGCCTAGCTCGAGCTCGGCGGATAAGGCCCAGTCCGCCTACACCCAAAGCAGATCGCCAATTCCACCAAGGTAAGGCAGTCCGCAAAAAATACTCGCACAGCTGCCCAAACGGCCAACTGCCGGACTCTGATACCAGTCCGCGCAGTCCTCCACAGTAGTTAACACCCGTTTCAGCACCAGAGAGCTCGGCAAGGGCCACAACTGATCTCCAAAGCCAGCCCGCAACAGAGGACACGCAGACTCGCCAGTCCGCAAAGCCTCCCGCGGATTCAATCTTCAACCCGCCTGGTTACACAAGAGCTTGCAAAAACACAAGGCCGCTGATCAACAAACACATCCAACAACCCGCAAACAGTAGTCCGCTCATGTCGCTTCACAAGCCAAACATTCTTGGTCATAGACCAACCAGGCCGCACAGTAGACCGCTCAGACAGCACACCAGGCCGCTCAGGCCGCATAGGATGATCAACAGCCAAGCCACCAAGACAACCAACACACAGGCTGCAACCAGTAGTCCGCCCAGGCCGCGGACTCCGTCTGCACAGGCTGCTCTGTCCGCCCGGCCTACTCATCACCCACTTCCTCTTCACAAATTTCAACACTCCCCCTTGAAGTGAGAAGTGGTGATCAATCCCAGCAAGCTTCGTAACTGCTGAAATGGCCCCTTCGACAGTGGCTTCATGAAGATGTCAGCAAGATTATCTTCACTCCGAACATTCCCGACCAGAAGAGATCCCTCTAACACCTTCTCCCTTATGAAGTGGTGCTCGATCTCAATAAGTTTGGTCCTTGCGTGACATACTGGATTGTTTAACAGTTTGAGAACACACTCATTGTCACCCCAGAGTAAAGTAGGTCCTTGTACTTCTTCATGAACATCCTCTACAAGCCTCCGCAACTAGATGGTTTCCCAAGCAGCCAAGGCCGAAGCCTTATACTCAGCTTCTGTAGTAGACACGAACACATAATCCTGCTTCTTGCTACATCACGAAATGCAAGCTTATCCATAAGTGAACAAATAACCCGAAGTTAATCTCCAATCATCCGAGTCACCACCATAGTCAACATTTGTATATCCAAGCAAAGCAAAGTCCGCATCTCTACGATAGAGGAGTCCCATGTCAGAAGTTGTCTTGACATACTCCAAAATATTCTTAGCCGCCATTAGATGAGACTTCCTTGGTTCAGCCATAAACTGACTTACTCAGCCAACAGAATAAGCAATCTCTTGTCTTGTAATCGTCAAGTAGATCAAGCTCCCTACAAGAGCCCTGAACACCAAAGGATCAGGAAGAATCCTTCCTTCATCTTGTTGAAGCTTCAGCCCATGTTCCAGTGGAGTAGAGCAACTCTTCCCTTTGCCCATGCCAAATCGACTTACAATGCGATATGTATATCCCTTCTGGCAAATGAGAATCCCGTACTCCTTCCTTTCCACTTCAAGACCGAGAAAGTGATGAAGTTGCCCAAGTTTTTCATCTGGAAGCGTATAGCAAGCTCAGCCCTGAGCCTCGCTACTTCCTCCTCTGAATTCCCTGTGATGATCATATCATCCACATACAGCAGGACCAAGACTTGAAGCTCCACCTTCTTCTTTACGAACAAGCTCGAATCCGAGTTGGAAGCAAGATAACCACAGAATTCCAAATACTCTGCTATCTTCCCATACCAAGCTCTAGGAGCTTGCTTCAACCCGTAGAGAGCCTTCCTGAGCTTGCAAATATAGTCCGGATGATCTTCAAAAACAAATCAAAGTGACTGATCCATGAAGATGTCCTTGTCAATTTCTCCGTAAAGAAAAGCATTATTTACATCAAGCTGCCACATCCTCCATCCCTTGCAAGCAGCCACGGCGATCTCCACTCTAACTAAAGTCATCTTTGCAACCAGACTAAATGTCTCATCATAGTCTTCTCCATACTGTTGTGAGAAACCTCGAGCAACCAGGCGAGCTTTGAACCTATCAATGCTCCCATCAGCCTTCTTCTTCAACTTATACACCCACTTGCAAGTCACTGGAGTAATGTCATCAACCTTGGGCACAAGATCCCAGGTTTCATTCTTCTTGAGAGTAACAATATCTTCATTCATGGCATCATCCCACTCCTTGACTCCAGTGGCCTCATTGAAGTTTACAGGCTCTCGCTCATCCAGAGGACCTGCAAAGAAGCAGGATACAAAACTCACTGCATTCCCATCACAGTATTGAGCAGGTGGCTTCACAACCCTCTTTGATCGCCGAAGAGATTGTTCCTTGCTCACTACCTCCGTTGCTCCTTCAGGCTCAACACCACCTTCAGGCAAGCTTTGAGCAAAGCAACCCCTACTTCCTGAGCCATAAGCCTCAGCACCAGAATTTGAAGCAACATGAGCTGCTGGTGAAACAACATGCTCCTCTTCCAGACCTTCAGCAGCCACCTTCTGCTCTTCATCAACCTTGCTTTCTAAAAGATCAACCGAGCCTCCTCCATACGACGTTAGTTCGTCAAAGAGCACGTCTCTTGATAGAACAAACTTCTTTGTCGCAAGATCCATGCATTTCCATCCCTTCTTCCGCTAATCATAGCCAACAAAGACAAGCTTCCTTACCTTTGTATCAAGCTTTGTCTGTGAAGCATCAGGAACATGTACATAGCAAGTTGATCCGAACACCCGAAGGTGTTCCACACTGGGCTTCTCCTTCAGAAATGACTCAAAAGGAGTCTTCATGTTGATCGGGATAAGCAGCATTCGATTGATGACGTAAGAAGCACAAGACATCCCCTTCGCCCAGAAGGACCTTGGAATGTCTTCCGCATGAAGCCAGCATTTGCAAGTCTCCGTCAGATGACGGATCTTCCGCTATGCTACTCTATTTTGTCATGGAGTGTGAGCACAAGTAAGCTCTCTGTGGATCCCGTGCTTCCTGCAGAAGTTAGAAAATTTGGAGGAGAGAAACTCACCATTGTTGTCTGTTCTAAGCTTCTTGATCCGCAAGCCAAACCGGCCCTCCACCAAGTCCTTGAACTCCAGAAACAAACGGAAGGCTTCATACTTCTCCTTCAAGAAATATACCCAAGTGTATCTTGAGTAGTCATCAATCAGCACAAGCATGTATCTGCTCCCACCAAGGCTTGTAGTGACGGTTGGTCCCATCAAGTCTCCATGGATGCACTCTAATGGTCTCTTGCTCCTCGTTTGGGATTTATCAAACGGAAGGCGATGAGCCTTGCCGTACTGACATCCCGCGCAAACTTTACTGTCGCCAAATGAAAATATCTTAGGCAAGCCTCATACAAGGCTTCTGTTAGCCATAGCCCTCAGCTTATCCATTCCTACATCCCCCAGCCGTTCATGCCATATAGCAGCGCTATCGTTTGCTCTCATCCGATCAACATAAGAGTTAGTTGCAAGAACAAACAAGTTCTTCACTCTCCTTCCAACATCAACAACATCAGCCTTAACCGCTGATACATTGCGAAGGAACTTCACTTCTATTGGCCCAAACAGAACATGATAACCCGAATCTACAGCATTGGTCACCGAGATGAGGTTTTTCTTCATGCCCGGTACGTGATACACACTACTTAACGTGAGTGGCCCCTTATCACTACCCAAAGACACAACACCATCCTTCTCTACTGCATAAATAGTATTATCAGCAGTTATGATAGCTTCGTTACCTGAGTAAGCTTGCAAGGAAGATAACTTCGACTTGTCTCCGATGAGGTGATGACCACACCCGTAGTCCATGATCCAATCGTCATTGAAGTTGACAGCGGACAAAGCACGGACACAAGTGCCCGTCATGAAAGCTCCGCCCCATCCAGCTTCCTCACTCTTAGATCAAGCTTCCTCCTTGCCAACAGCATGCCCAGGATACAGTTTGACCTTGAAGTCATGCTTGAAGTGTCCCCTCTAATGACACCTGTAGCACTTCAGGTTCTTCTTCCAATCCGTCTTAGGAGCAGCACTCCTCTCTGGTTGATAAGAATTTGAAGGCTCATTTTCAACAGCGGTCTTCTTCTTCTTACCTTCCTATCCCTTCTTCTTCTTACCTGAGAAGAGAGATTCACAGCCTTCCTGATTGATATTGACTCCAGCCATCTACCTTGCCAAACTTTCCTGTAAAGCAAGCAGGTTCTCAAGATCCTGCAGAGATGGCTGAGTAGCCCTGCCTTGAACAGATGTCACGAAGGCAACATACTCCTTCTGCAAGCCACGGATTATGTGCCTTTTCATCTTAGCCTTAGAGATAGGCTCATCAGCATCAAGTGCTGACTGCTCAACACACAAGCTCTTCATCTTTAGAAAGAACTTTGAGATGGTCAGGTCTCCTTGAGTTGTCCTAGCCAACTCATTCTCCAGAAATTGAAGTCTAGCCACATTCTTCCTATTGAACAACTCATCAATAGTTGTCCAAATATCAGCAACAGACTCACATCCAATGATGTGATCAAACAGTTCTGGTGACATGACCCTCTTGAGAACAAACTCTGCCTTGGCATTTGTTTTTATCCAGAGCCTCACCTGCTCAGTAGTACCAAATGCAGCAGTCACTTCCTGTTTATCGTCACCACCGACGACCTCCCATAGCTCCTCACCCAGAAGGCAACTCTTCATGCACGACTTCCACTTCTTAAAGTTAGTCGGCGTTAAGAGTTTAATGTCAAGACCTCTTGTGTAGCTCACTTCCATTACAACAACTTTTGGTTAAGCGTCCAGCAAGCACAGAGCAACAACAACGGTTGATCACCGCTCAAGCATAGATCAACAACACAGGTTGAACACCGGTCAAGAAACTGAACCTGGCTTTGATATCATGTTGAATTTTCTTAATGTGGTCAGCAAGATAGCCTAAAGCCAAATTAATATTCTCAGAACTATCCAGTTAACACCTTGATCATGCGGAAGCCCAAGAGCAAGCTTAACACCAAACATAAATGGAAGAACAAGCAGGTCTTATATTCATTTAAACTTCTTTACAAGGCAAGCTATACATAGCGAGACATGATTTCGCTAGTGTACAGGCAAAAAATAGAAAGAACACCACAACCCGGGCGGATAGCACTAGAAACCGCCGAGACCGCCCAGTCTGCCAAGGTTGCCGAAGCCGCCCGAGCTGTAGCTGCTACAAGACGAATAAAGAACGGAGTCCGCCGAGACCGCGAGGTTGCGCGTACACACCGTTATTCGCTGACTGCTGAGGAATTGAAGAACAACCCGCCTACCCGCCTGAGACCGGCAGACGGGTTATTGGTACTTGGAAATGTTGAAGCAGAGAACTGAGAGGATGTAGAAGCGACCTACTGAGACCGCACCCTTCACAGCACTTGACCGAAGTCACAGCAAAACTCCTGGCTCCTGTAAGCTAGTCGCGCGACCTACACATAGTAAAATGTCAGACCAACTAAACCTACGCAGACAGAAAAACTCAGACCGCAACAATCGCCCAAGCCCCACTTACTGTTCACTCAGTTATTGTAGATGTGCCGGTGGAGTCTATTTATAGGCGAGGTGAGGAGTGTGGTCACCACCATAGTGAATAGAGTCACCACCCTAGCATCCTCAGGTCGCTTCTTGCTGGAAGAGGGTTGAGAGAGGGCCGCCTCATCTCGGCAGGCCTCCGCCGCCGCCTTCTCGCGGGCAAAAGTTTCCAGGTGCGACCCCGGATCCGCAAATGGCGGGTTCGCAGGAATAATCCGCTCCCCTGCAAGGAAAGTACTTAGAGAAAAATTAGAACTGGTTCAGCAACAATATGGTGAGCTCGGCGATTGGGCGAGCTCGGCAAGGTGAGGAGACAACAGTACCTTCGCCGGGCAGAATGGGGGGAAGTGCATCGAGGCCCCCCCGCAGGAAGGCGACCTCAAAGTCTTTGTGGAGGAAGTACTTGTGGAGCTCGGCGTCGTTGTCGGAACGGCAGGCGGTAGACCTAATCGCCTTTTTGCTGGGGTGAGTAGGGGATGTTGCCAAGATCGCCCTTGATGAAGACGATCTTGGTCATCCAGGTGTGATGCTCGTTCGCGATCTCGCGAACCTTGATCAGCGAGCCACCGAAGTAGACAATCCCATCCGATGTCGCCTTGTCGGAGAATAGCTTCCTGAACACTGTCAGGTTGAACTCGATCTTCTCCCGCCGGAGATAGCTCGCGAACGCCACCATCATCGCGACTGCGTTAGAGTTCAGCTGGGCGGGTACCGCGCCGTAGTATTTCAAGATTTGGCGGATCTCCGGCCAGAGGGGGAGGCGCAATCCCACCTCGAAATGCGAGATGGGGAAGGCGAGCTCATCCTCGTAGAATGTGTTGATAGCTTCCCCCTCCCCCGACCTGCGAACCTCGAAACCTGGCGGCACATACGCGGCCTTGAATTTCGCGAGCTCCTCCTCGCTGGTGTGCCCATCGAAGAAGCAATAGTCCGTGAAGTCTAGCGCGCACTTGGAGCGGCCGTCGGCATCTGGGTTGGTCTTGCCCATGATCGCGGGGGAACGTGTGGAGCACGAGCAGGAAGAGAAAGAAGAACAGAGAGAGGGAAGCAACGCAATAAAGGCACGGTATGGGGTAGGTGAGGGGGGAGCTATTTATAGGAAAAGAAATCTGGGGCAGGCCGTCCAATCGGCTCAGCTCGCCGCCCCAGCTCGCCACCGCAGCTCGCCGACTTCTGGCGCATCCCAGCCAAGGCTAAGTCAAGCATTGCAATACATTATTTGAATAACATGACCAAGAATATTCTAAAAGCTACTTATTACAGAAGCAAAGTTCAGGAATGAAAAAGCAGGGCGCGCGAGCAGGGAGGGCATCAGGATGCGAGTACTGGTCGGCTCAATGAAGGAGCCGCTCACTTACCTACCTCAGCCTCGTGACTCCCGCCCCCCAGGCGCCCCGTGCGGAGAAGCTCGTGTATCCTTCCAGAGTTCCTCTATGCCACCGAGAGGCCATCATCTATCTCGTCCAGGAGCCGGGAAGCGGACATCAGCTCGCCAGCCTAGCCGCTTCGCACCTCGTCGGCGAGATGCGCGTAGTCGCGTTGGAGCGTCTCGTTGACCCCCTGCACCTCGCGCAACCCGCATACCAACTTCTTAAGGAGCTTGACCTCCCTACTCGTCAGCTCACCTTGATCCACCTCAGGACCCAGGTAAGAGTCCAGCGAGCTTGGGGAAGGGAGGGAAGAGTAGTGGGCTGCCCGCGAGGATTCCTCCGCAGCGGATTGGCTGGGAAGAGCTGTGAATATAAGTGTCAGCAAGAAGGGAAACAAAGAAAAAATTCATGGGGCAAGGAGTCAAGAAAGGTTGACCTGACGAGCTCAGTAGCTCAAAGGAGATGTGGGGAGGGATGAATCTCAAATCCTTCCCGCGACCTGGTCCGCGAGTCCCCGTCGAGAGGAGCTCAAATCCCGGGGTGGGGATGGTTCCCAGACCCGCCCCCGCTGCCACGACAGTTTGGCGAGGAGGGGAGGCGCGTACTGGCGAGTTCGGCCTCTGCGAGCTCACAGGCAGGATTCCAAAGAGAAGAGGCGGGTCTTGGGGATGGTTGTCTAGTGCCGTGAACCGTGAGTCCGCGAGAGTCATCTCGTCTCGCGGTGTGGGCTCTCGCTATGCTACGCCCCCACCATCTGGTTGACCATCCGGTTCATCGCCGACTACGACAACCTCTCTATCCTTCTAAAGAATGGTCCGGGTGGAAGAGCCGGTCTCGCGAGCCAGGGTGGCCCTCAGGTTGTGGTAAATGGGCTCAGCCGCCTGAGGGAATGGCTTTGACCACTTGGAGCCGGGCTCGGCAGAATCAACTTGAGGAGCTTTGGCACTGACCGTCATCAGGGCGGCTACACGAGCTGCGGAGGCTTGGCGAGCTCGATCAAAAGAGCGGGGATTGTGTACAACCCCGTGTTCGGCGAGCAAGGCTGTGAGGAACCTGACAGATCGGGCTGGAGACAATATGTGAGCTCGACAGTAAGGAGGCCGAGCCCGAGCTCGGCATTCGTCGACCAGAGATCGGCTCCCGTCGAGCGGAGATCACAATTCGTCGACCTTGAGCTCGGCACTTGCCGAGCTGGTCCCAGCTCGCATCCTCACAGTGGAGCTCGACAACGGTGGGCGAGCAGGACCAGCCGAGGTGGTCAAAGCCCCCCAGCTTGCCTGGATGAATGAGGTAATTTTTACTATTTTGCCCCCGCTGGTCTGCCCGTAGCCCTTCAAAACATCGGAGTTTGGCTGTTGGCAGACCCAACCAAGGGTTTTCTGGTAATTTCAGGTCAGTTCTTTTGGTTATTGGCAGTATAGATTTTAAAAACTATAAATAGGACCTAAGGGGTGCCACAGAAAGGATGCTTCATGTGCCTTCCGGCTCCAGTTTTTAAGTGCTTTCTAAGGGTACCTTAGCTCGGCTTCTGGATAAGGAGGGGAAGCGCTCTGAGATCTTCTTGGTTTATGGTGAGACCTCCTCGCCGAGCCCTTGGGTTAGTTTCTCCTTGTCTTCTTTGTTGTTTTTCTTGTAGGAGTGAAGTAGGCGCGAGACCACCCCTTCCCCAAGGGTCGAACTCCACAAGAGACCGAGAAATCAGTTTCAACAACTGCATATGCAAGAAAAAATCTGATGGCTTCAATTCTTTCAGCAAGGGCAAAGGTTTGATCAAAATCAATGCCTTCTTCCTCTGAATAACCTTGGGCTACCAATCTTGCTTTGTTCCTCACAATTAATCCTTGAGCATCCAATTTGTTCATGAAGACCCATTTAGTTCCAATGACTGGGTAGTGTTTGGGTCTTGGGACTAAATCCCAAACTCTACACCTCTCAAGTTCATTGAGTTCATCTTGCATTGCAATATTCTAGTGGAGATCTTGCTCTGCATCTTTTATGGATTGAGCCTCAATTTGAGAAATGAAGCAAGCATGCATCATATCTTGGTTGAGTTGATTCCTTGTTTGCACACCAGCTGATATGTCTCCAATCACTTGAGATATGGGATGATCTCTCAGTGTGACAAGATCAGCAGGAGGAGTTGGTTCATCAACAGCTTGTGGAATTATATTTGTTGTTGTTGGTTAAACTGCTTCAACAATTTCTTCTTCACTACCTTCATCAATCTGTGGAGAAGGATGCAATGTAACCTCTTGGGTAAGGTTTAAATCATCCAGCTTCTCACAATTATAGGTTACCTGCAATTAGTCTATGGTAGAAGAATCCTTCACCTTGTAAAACATGTTAGCTTCATCAAAGTATATATGTACAGATTATTCCATTTTTAATGTTGATTTATTAAATACCCTATAAGTTTTGCTGACATGGGAATATCTAAGGAAAATTCTCTCTGTAGTCTTGGATTCAAATTTTCTTAGGTGTTTCTTGTTGTTATTGTGAATATAACACTTACATCGAAATACTTTAAGATAGTCTACTTTAGGTTGCTTCCATTTAAGTAATTCATTGGGGATCTTACCCTTTAGTTTATGAATTAGACTTCTATTAAGAACATAAATTGTTGTGCTAACAGCCTCTGCCCAAAAGGATAGGGGAAAATAAGCATCTGCAAGCAATATCCCAACAGATTCAATAAGGGTTCTATTTTTCCTTTCAACTATCCCATTTTGTTGAGGAATTCTAGGAGCAGAAAAACAATGTCTGATACCTTCCTTCTCATAGAATTCTTGCATGAGAAGAGATTCAAAATCGGTACCATGATCACTTCTGATCAATGTAACCTGAGTAGAGTACTCAATCTTTACTCTCTTAAGAAAATCTGTAAGAACTTTAAAGTTATCTGACTTATTTCTTAGAAAGAACACTCTAGTGAATCTAGATAAGTCACCAATAATGACTAGAGTGTATGACTTTCCTCCCAAACTTTCTACATCAATAGGGCCAAAAAGGTCCATATGTATCAAGTACAAAATCCTGGGTGAATCACTTTTATTAATGTATTTGAAACTATTTTTAGTTTTTTTGCTTAATTGACAAGCCCTGCAGAGTCCTTCCTTCTTTTAAGAACCAGAAGGCAGTCCTCTAACAAGGTTGCCCCTAGATAGTTTAGCAATGTTCCTAAGGTTTACATGACCTAATCTCTTATGTCATAAATCATTAGATGAACTAATTTGGTTGAATAAGCAAATTTCTGAATTAGCTGATTTGAAAATAACTACATATATGTTTCCTTGTCTAACTCTCGTTAAAACAATTTTGTTTTTATTAGAAGTAATAATAAAAGAAGACTGATTGAATGATACTTGATAACATTTATCACATAATTGTCTTAGGATATTAGGTTATGCTTGTGACCACTTACATATGCTACTTTCCTGAAGGTAATAGCTCCAACTTTTACATTTCCATATCCTTCTGTCTGTCCACAGTTGGATTCTCCAAATATCAATTTTGGTCCAAGCTTTGCTTTTAAATCAGTCATGTTGTCTTTACTTCCTATCATGTGTTTTGAATAGCCACTATCTAGATACCACTGTTCCTTTTTGGTAAGATAGGTCATTACTTGAATAAAAATAAATTCGGTGTTCTTGACCCAGGTAACCTTGGGTCCTTGATTTCCTTGAATTTTATAACTAGAAATGTAAGAAAATTCAGGCTTGTCCTTATAACCCAGTGGATGATATCTCCTAGGAGGAATAATCCACCGAGTAAAAGGATTAATAAAGGTTTTTGCTTTATTAAATTTTTGAAAAGAATTCAAGTTTCTGTTATGAGAAACTGTGTTCGACGTATTGTAATATTTTCGTCGATCTGTGTTCGACGAATATGGAAGAGTACGTCGAGCTCCATTCACAGAATGAAAGTGTTCATTCTCTGAGCCCCACGTTCGTCGATCGCGGTTTGACGAATCATATTGAGTATGTCGAGCACAGTTAGACAAATAGTTATACCTAAAATCTATGTTCATAGTTCGTCGATCTATGTTCGACGAACCATATTCATTTCGTCGACCTTGGTTCGACGAAACATGTTGAACATAATTTTTGTAAAAAAATTTCTTTTTTTAGTTTGAGTCTTTTGTAAAATTTCTATTTTTTTATTACTAACTTCTACCTTTTCTTTACACTTTTCAGAAACAAATTTTATGGGCGTAGACAAGATATTTTTCTTTAATAATGGAGGCTGACTGGATGAAGCTCCCAAGCCCAGCTTGTCATTAAACCTGGCATTCACTATGCTTGTGATATCCATCAATTTAGTACTTCTCTCATTAAGGGATTCTTCAAATTGCTTAGCCTTATTTAATTTATATTCTAAAGACAGTATATGTTCATTAGCAGTTTTTAAATATTCTTTAAGTTTTAAGTTTTCTTAAGATAAATTGTCAAATTCTGTTAGTTTTTCTCTGAAGAGTTTGATTTTCTTCTCAGATTTAATTAACTCTTTACATAATAATTTGAAATCAGTTTTAAATTGATCAGAAGTAAAATCAAAAGAAGAGATTACCTGATCTTCTTCCGAAATAGATTCAACTTCTGAGTTGTCAGCTTCTAAATCGGTAGCTTTAGAGTTGCTGCAAGATGCATTGATTGTCATCAAGCATATCTCTCTGTCCTTAGCCTCTTCTTCTTCTTCACTGGAGCTGGATGAACATACTTACTCAGATTCACTCCAAGTCTCAGCAACAAATCCTCTTTCCTTCTTCCTGTATTTGTTGGAGGAGGGCTTGCTGGAATGCTTCCTGGAGTCTTTCTCCTTTCTCTTGTCTTTCTTCTGTGTTTCTAGACACTCTGGTAGTATGTGTCCAAGTTTCCTGCATCCATAGAAAACTATTTTTTAGTAGGGGTTTTATCATACCTTGGCTTATCATCTTTTCTGGAAGATCTTCTGCTGAAATCCTACCTTGCCATCTTGTAGAATATCTTAGTTAAGAGACTCAATAGAACTTCATTATCTGGAGTGGCTTCTGCTTCTTCACTTGCTTTGAAAGCAATGCTTTGCTCTTTCCTTGCTGAAGTGGAAGTCCTTTACTTAGCTTCTCTGGTCTTGATGAACTACTCATAAGACTTGAGCTTGCCTAACAAGCTTTCAGTAAAGATCTCATTCAAGCTTCTGGGTTCCTTGATTGGCCAGATCATAGAGTCCTATGTGCTAGGGAACCACACAAGAATCTTGTCATTTATCTCTGTTAATGAGATGTACTTTTCTAGAGTTTTCAGGTCATTAATTATGAGGCTGAGTCTGTTGTACATGTCTGCAACTAACTCTAACTCTTCCTTCTTATAATTCTCATACTGAGAGATCAAGTGTGATAACATATTTTTCCTTTGATCAGTAGATCATGCCACCATAGCATTTAGAGAGTCCAAAATTGCCTTTGCTGAAGTACATTCAGCAACCTTCTGGAATATGTCATTAGACATGGTTTGGGCAAGAATATTCATTGCTTTGGCATCAACAATCATGACCTTCTTTTGTGCTTCAGTCCACTCAGGTGCTGGAATAACATTTGTACTTTTGGTTGCCACTGGTAGTGGGGGACCTGCCAATATAGAATTATATATATCTTCATTAGTGGAATTCATATAAAGTCTAATTCTTGCCTTCCAAAGTGCAAACTTATTAAGATTGCACACTAGAGGTCTGGTGCATGAATACTCCTTATTTTGTGCCATGGTATAAAAGAAAACTACAGCAGATAAGATCATGCAAAGATCTTTTGGTTGAGGTGTTAGCCTGTACAACCAAGTAACCTGTCACTCTAATACTAATTGAAAATGTGGAAATGATCTAACTAACTTTAGAGCGGGGGGGGGGGGGGGGGGGGGTTAATAGAGTATTTTAAAATTTTACTTTATTTTTACCGCAGATTAAAATATGTGATACATATATATATATATATAAAGAAATTTCACAACATAGAAAATAAACAAGTAAAGCACAACCAGATGACACAAGGAGTTTATAGTGGTTCCCTAATAAACCTAGGTACATCCACTTTTCTACCACTATGGTAGGAATCCACTACAGGTTTTTGCTCATGTGCCCTGCAATCACAGGTTTTTGATCAGGTGCCCTATCACCATAGGTTTTTGATCAGGTGCCCTATCACCACAAGATCTATTTTCAAAGGGAGATCTAGCAACCCTTTGAGCTTTTGATCAGGTGCCCAAAAACCAAACCAAGTCTTTGGATCAGGTGACTTGTGAACAAAAGAATTTAACTTTTGAAGAGAGTTATAACCCTGTACTGAGTGAAAGAAAATAAAAAAGATGTTGTCTTCTCTGTCTTAAATATATGAGAAGACTAGTGGATTTTGCTAATGTTATCAAAGCTCCCCCTGAGTTATATAAATCTGATCAGGAGTGGAAGCTTTGCTTCAGGGTGTAGGCCTTCAAGTTGAAAACTACTTCTTCTCGTAAATGATTCTGAGAGATTGAACCTTTTGGTCTCATGCTGAATATGTGTTGCTGGAAGAAACGCTCGAAGTAGAAGAATGATGAACAAGATGTTTCTGTCTCTGTCTCTTATTCTGTGAATGCAGATTTTCTCTTTCTACTTCTCCTTTTTCTTCTTAATTGCTGGCAATCTTCTAAAAAATTTACTTTATATATTGATTGCTGATTCAAACACATTTGAATTTCAAATTCCTTGAAATCTTCAGCATCATTTCTGGGAGTTGGAACGGTTGATTTTGTCTTGAATGTATTTCCCGAATTGTCCCAGTAAAACATGGTAGAGTAAAAACTCTGTGTTCCATAATTAATGCTGCCAGGAAACGGTTATATTATTAAGAATACTGAGCATTAATTAACAGAGTAATAATGTCTTAATATTTGAAATCAAACTGATTTTGTCGAACTGAGAAACTGTAGAGAAGATTAGTCGAACAGAACCTGGAAGGATTTAGTCGAACTCAGTAAAGATTTCATCGAATTGAGCTCCAGGTTCGTCGAACAGATAATTCTCCTTCGTCGAACTAAGGTCCAAGATTGTCGAATAGAAAATATACTTGCAAATCTGAGCTCCAAGTTCGTCGAACTGATAAGGCACTTCGTTGAGTTGAGATTCTGAGGAAAGATCAGTGTTCGTTGACCTCAGATAGACTTTTGTCGAGCTCAACTCAGATAAGGAACTGTGAGTTTGTCGATATGAGATCAACGATCATCGAGCTGAGTTCAGCTTTCGTCTAACACCTTTTCTGCATTCTTTAAGCTACCTTGTCTCTAAATTCTTCTGTCTGTGAAGTCTTCTGAAGGTAGGTTCCAAAAATCTAACATCATGTGACTGACCTTGAGCTGGAACTAACTTATGACCCTAGACTATACATGCTCGGTCATCTTAACACTCCTAATAGTTAACCTAGCCGAAATCACAAGTAGGGTTCCAACACAGGTTAGGAGCTTCCCTGAAATAACTTGCAAAGATGTTTGAGCTTCCTCCAACAAAACCATGTTCAGCTTGCTCTTCCCCTTCCACAAAGGCTGCGACATTGGCAAAGCTTGGAGTGGAACTGGTATAACGGGGGCTGAGCCTGCGGGAACTTCGACTTAACATGACCCTTCTGATCGCACTGGAAGCAGGTCTTGTCCTTAAGCAAAAAACAAACAGCATTGTGCCCCCTCCGCTTACATGCAGCACAAACCAAATCTCCTTTAGGAACAACCTGAATTGCATGCACCCGCCCTTTCTTTTGGACTCCTATTCTTTGGTAACATCTCTCAAATGGGTGGCCTGTCCGGCCACAGAAACTCCATGTCTCTTTGCTTCTTTTCCTTGGAGCAGTTACGGATTCTTGGGAACTCTTACCATCACCGATCTTCCTCTTATCCTATCTCATTTGTTGTCCTCGATTCTTGGCGTTGTCGATCGCCTAACCCTTCAGAGTATCCTCCACCACTTCAGCATAACTTTTTGTTCTATAAGCACTAGCTAATTGTTGGATATCATTCCTAAGAACACCCAAAAATTGTTTGACTCAGTTTGACTCTTAAGACACCATATCCATGACAAAATGACTCAGTTTGTTGAACTCCACCTCGTACTGTGTAATAGTAGGCTGCCTTTGCTTAAGGTGAATAAAATCATTCATCAGACATTATCTCTCGATCGAAGGAAGAAACATCTTCAGCAGTAACTCCTTGAAAGATTCCCATGAGCATCCTATAAGCCCCCCCTCCCCCCCCCCCATTTTTTTGCCACGCTACCAGGTCTTACTCCCAAAATCGTCATTTCATGGTGACACCTTCGCTCGGAAGGAGGTCACTACGAAACGCCAACCTTGCCGGCACACAGAATCACCAAAAATGCGGAAGCTTTTGAAAGAAGATAGTAAATGTCAAGTCCACAAAATAGATCACATATAAGTAAAAAACATGAATCACAGCATGTGCCAGAAAAAAAGAGTATCAAAAAAGACGAACAGAAAGGTAAACGGGATTTTGCCCAGTACATAAGAATCCTCACTATAAGGTCACCGCAGAAGCTAACAAAACTAAACACTCACGGAGCTAGAAGTTGGTGCTCCCATGCTATATTGGCCCACCTCCATGTGCACTGTGCCCTGATGGTGATGTCTCTCCAACTGCTGCCTGTCTCCCATCAGGAGCCATTGAAAAAAATGGTTCACCGACCGTTAGTCAAAATACTAAGTCAAATATCATCCCCGCCTCCCCCCGCGACTCATAGGCACCGTGCGGGAAGGAGGATATGGAAGATATTAAGGTGGAGAAGTGTCAAAGCAGACGGCGGCGGACCTAATTTAGTAGGGATATAACAAAACTATAAAGGTGTACAACAGTAATATGATATTATCAAAAGTAAGGATGTAAAGAAAGAAAGTAAGAGAGCAGAGTATAATGAAGAATAACCTTTACTTATATGAATGTCATACAAACATATAAGTTAAGGTGAATTTTGTAAGGCTCCCATCGTATAAAAAGTCTCATACCATTTTATATGTTGGGGTGTCAGTTTTATATGCAAATATGGGTGTAGTGCTTTGTTATGCACGAAATGATATGTCCACACAAGTGCAAATCACGCACACGACTCTATCCGCTCAGACTTTTAGTTCCCCCATTTCGGAGTTAGCTAAACTCTCAGGTACCTGACACTGTGGCAAACTGAGGCAGTGGGTTGGGTCACCCCACTACTAGGCCAGCATTCATGCCACCCAATATAGACCTTTGTACGCCTCGACGTGAAGAACACACCATAAAACCTCTGCGAAACATGCTAGCAAATACACCAGTCTTTCCTTGGTTATGTCTGAACCACACTCGCCGAGTCATCGTACCGACGTCGGCGTGAATGACCGTTAAGTAACAAAGACCCACCGCCTTATGTTATGCACTTGCAAACTAGAACTTTCAAGCCATAGGCTCCCCAGACTAACCCGTCCGTCAAACAATCTACCGAGCCACCGGCTCGCCGGGCTAACCTGCACATCACTAAAACCACCCAGCCAACCGCTCGTGAGATCTAACTTGACTCCCACAACCCTGGGGAGTATGAGTGTAATTGCAACCCTAGAGTATTTCTAATTACTCTTCCATTCCATTTATTCCTACGGCTTATGTTAACCTTGGACAGCCCAAGGCATTCCATATGAAGGGCTCTCGAGGGCACTAGGAACTACGATGAGCTGAAGCTCAAAGCTCTCTTTTGCAAGGTACTTATTTATTATTGGTTAATACCCAATTTCAGATCACTTTTAATATTATACTCGATCTAATCCTAGTGTATTTTGACTCTCCTTCTCTCTATAGGAAAGACGACCTTTCGTTGATCCCGAGCACCCCTTAACACTAGCCAACCCAACATTCCCCTCATCATGACTCTTAATGAAACTCACTTTTTCATCTTACCAAATCAGCTTGCAATACTTCCTAGTTCCTATGACCACCCACATATTATCACAATCCTCGTAGCTTTACTAAATGTAGAACAACCTTTGGAATATGGTGTACATGACATGAGGTACTCCAAATTTTCAACCAACTACCATAAGATAATTATTGTGGGCCTATCATGACACATTTAGCCTAAATCCAAAGACTTGTAATATTCCTAATTAATTTAGCATTTATTAGATTTTCCCAAAAGTTAGTCCATGGGTAATTTTGAACATGAGGTAATAGACTTGCATTAGGTATGGCCACCCAAAAATTACGAACAATATATGATAGCAAAATATCAATAAATTCCAAATTTAACAAACTTTTGTAAAGGTTATAACCTCTAAATAATTAATTCAACTTAATTCATATAATTTTAGATAATGAAGGGAGTAGCATAAATTTTAATCCAGAAATTATATAAAAATTACCAGAGCCTTATGATGATCATAAAACACTACTGACTAAGTTTCATGCAATTACAAGGTCAGTGATCCATGTATAAAAAAAACTTCCAATAATTCCATTAATGTGCAGTTGTGAAGAAACATTCTTATAAACTCATCTAAATGATATGTGATAATTTTCTAGGCTTCCTTACAGCAAGGTATACTATTTATTATCTATTTATCAAAATATTGTGCACTAGTTTACTTTACACAATAAGTACTAAGAGAAAATGCCCAAATGCTCCAAATAATTTACTAGTGCCTCTAAATGATATTTAATTAACCTGGCCGGAGTTTCATATCATTCTAAGTTAATATAACCATGGTTACTTTAAAATCATCAAAAAGGGCAAGGTGGAGATTATACCTACAAGTATGAGCTACTATTTTCTGAACATCCTATAATAAATCTCAGATGTCAATAGCACTATAAAATTACTTCTACTAAAATTTCATACGGATCCAAGGTCATAAGCCCATTTATTTATACTTTAAGGTGTATAGACCTAAATAATTTCCAAGTGATTTAAGTGGAGTGCATGTGTCCAAATGATTCCAAATTCCTTCCTAGGGCATTGCTCCACCCTAGAAACCCATGGGGTAAAACCGAAGCCCAAACAAAGCTGAAACATCCTAGGTCCTTCACAAACCCTAACAGACTTAATCCAAGTCTTGAACTAGGGCAATAGGTCTCAACCACACTACCTCATCCCAAACTCTAAGAGAGGGTGTCGCTACTGACCTACGGACTCTGGCCAGAACCCCAACCCATTTGGGTGAGTATTGGCCCCTCCATGCCGCAATAATCTTAAACCCAAAACTCACCTTAAGGGACCAAACTTTAGTCTCATCAAAACCCAATTAAATCATACTCAAATGGGTTGAGATTTTAACCACTCTCTCATGTTGAACCCTAAGACCATCCACCAATGTTTGGGGGTTGATAATGTTATTAGGCCACTTAATTAAACTATACTAGGATTATTAAATTTTAACAAAGCTATAGAAAAGTTTTCTCCAAAAATTCTCATTTTTGGATATGTCCTAGGCATAGACAAACTGACTCCCTATCCAAATTTCAAGTCATTTGGTCATGTGGTTAAGTGGGGGCACCTATTTTAATCTCTGACTTGTCTTAAGTATAGACTGCCTGATTTTGGGTGCTGAGGTCAGGCCACTATGCCAAACTAGTTGAAACAAATTTTAAAATAAAGTAGACTTCAAGGGGTATAACTTTCTTATTGACCACTTTACAGGGAAACACATCTATGTATTTTTAATAATTAATTCTAACTCATATGCTTAGTGTGACAGTCATGAAATAAATGAATAGTATATCAATGATATTATAATTAGCTAGCACGCATCTTAAAGCAGGGACGGACGACATCCCAGCTTCTTCTTCCTTGAGCCAACAACACAGATTGCCCCGACCTGGGGTTTTTTCCAAGCACTACCGCCGGCCACCCGACCATCTCCCCGGTCGGCCACCACCACCACCACCTTCGTTGAGGAGGTGGCTATCGCCAGTCGGTGGCACGGCTGCCAGAGAGGCTATTTCCGACATACCCGAGAGGTGAGAAAAGCCCGAAATATTTATGAAGTTGCTCACTGGATCGGGCTCAATTGATCCTGATATATCTCCTTTTTGATCTACGATCCTAGCACCGAGGGAGAGGGGGAGAAATCAACCTTCAATCATGCTTGCTGACGGGTTTGGTGTTGTTGTTCCATGGCCGGTGGTGGAGGCAGTCAGGATTCTGCAACTGCACATCCAAGTAGCTTGAAACCACTGAGGAATGGCGGCAAACGACCCCTTGGTGTCCAGTGAAGCTTTTAAAGGAAACAGAAAGGAGAGGAGAGGGGTATTTATTCATGGCTCCATTAATTACCACTAATTGTAATTTCGGCCATGGGTGAATGCGTTGTTCTGACCACTGAACAACCACGAAAATGACTCCCAGTCTTCTCTATACTGAATGTGGAATTGGAACAAAGCTTTGCAAAAGGAGAGAGGGGCACTTGGTCTGCCTAGGCCATGAATGCTCTCTTCCCAAAACGCCACTGGTCTTCTCGACGATTTCGTCGAGCTCCGCTCGGCGATTTTCGTCGAGCTCCGCTCGATGATTTCGTCGAGCTCCGCTCGATGATTTCGTCGAGCTCGCCTCGACGATTTCGTCGAGCTTGCCTCGAAGATTTCATCGAGCTCTGCTCGAGTCTATGCCCGTAATTTTGGGGTATTACATTGGGTGACACTAGACCCTTTAGCGCTTCCTAGGGTTTTGTCATGACCTAGTCATGACAAAACTATCCTAGGGGTCAAGAAGTTTGAGGGATGTTACAAATCCCAATACTTAAAAATAAAAACTTCGTCCTCAAAATTCAAGTTAGGCCTACGGGGTTTAAAGTATGAGGAATAAAATGTAACATCCCGAGAGGTTAAAGGGATTACCTAATGTGAAAAGCTCTAGGTACCTTTGCTGCATCAGGTCCTATGGCTCCTACGTGTGCTCCTCTTGTCCATGATTCTTTTAGAAGACCTTGACCAGCCAAACCCTCTTGCGCCGCAGGGTACGTACTGCTATATCGTCAATCCTGACCGGCTCTATGCTGACTGACCGATCCGATGCCACAGGGCCATCCATAGCAGAAATTAGTTGTTCAGTCCGTAGCAAAGCTCTCCGAAGGTAAGAGACGTGGAAGAAGTCATGCAATCCTGCTAACTCTGGAGGAAGCTCCAGCCTGTAAGCTAAGGGGCCAACATGCTCTAGCATCCTATAGGTCCCCATGTATCTTGGACTGTGCTTATTCTGCCTTCTAACTCGAGAAACTCCATGCATCAGCTGAATCTTTAGGAACAACCGGTCTCCTACCAAGAACTCCACCTGTCGATGACGCCCATCATTGTACTTGGCCTGCCTGCTCTGAGTCTCCAACATCCTATTCTGTATCAGTCTCACCTGAGTATCAATGTCAGCACAAACTCCAAGCCAAGAGCATTGGGGTCCTCATCCTAGACCCAAGATAGAGGGGTCCAACACCTCCGTCCATACAGAGCCTCATAAGTGTCCATGCGTATACTGTCCTGATGACTGTTGTTGTAAGAGAACTAAATTAGTGGCAAAAGTCTCTTCCAAGGCTCCCCACGATCCAGAACGCATAAGCGCAGAAGATCCTCCAAAGTCCAGTTGGTGCGCTCTATCTGTCCATCTGTCTGAGGGAGGAAGGCTGTGCTAAATGTCAACCGACAGCCGAGGTAAGCCTGAACTGACCTCCATTCCATGGACGTGAAATACCCATCCAGATCTGACACGATCGTCTTGGGAACTCCATGATAGCATACAAACTAATCCACAAACTTCCACACTAGATCAACTATCAGTGCATCCTTCCTGACTGGGATAAGCTTGGACACCTTTGTCGGCCTATCCACGATGACCAAAATCAAATCGTTGCCTGGATGCGACCGAGGTAGCCCGTGTATGAAATCCATGGCTATATCCTCAAACTGTCACTCTAACACTTGGAGTGGCTGCAGTAACTCGGCTGGACTCCTGCACTATGCCTTTATTAGCTGGCAAGCCTTGCAATGAGTTATAAAATATATGATGTCCTTCTTCATGCACGGGAAAAACATGGTCTTCTTAAGATCTGCTGCCATCTTCGTGATACCTGGGTGCACGGAGTATCTATGAAGTGAGCTTCTGCCATAATGTCCTCCCGAATCCGGCCTCCTGCCGGTATATAAACTCTGCCCCTAAAACAAAGAAGCCCATCTCTTAGTGAATAATCCCCAGCCGTGCCTTCCTCAAAGGCACTAAAAATTGCCTCCATCCTCGCATCCATCCTCTGCCCATTCCTGATGCGATTCAGGATGTTGTCTGTGGTACTCATCGATGCTAGGTAATCCCTGTATAACTCCGGATCATCCCCGGATACCAGGGATATCTGCATCTCCTCCAACATACGCACAAGTTCCAAAGCGATCAACTGGGGCACTGCTCCCAACATGGTGGCTCTTCGGCTCAAAGCGTCTACCAATACGTTTGCCTTGCCAGGATATTAATGCATGGTATACTCATAGTCTGAAAGAAACTCTACCCAGCACCTCTATCGGATATTCAGCTCCCTCTGAATGTCCACATATTTCAGGTTCTTTTATATGAAAAGATATCAAGTAAACACCGTAGAGGTAGTGTCTCCAGATTTTCAGAGCGAAAATCACCGCTCCCATCTCCAAGTCATGCATTGGATAGTTTAGCTCATGCTTCTTCAACTATCTAGAAGCATATACGATCACGTGCCCATTCTGCATCAGAACGACACCCATCCCCTTGTATGAAGCGTCTGTGTAAACCTGAAATCCCTCCCTCCCGAATGGAAGGGCAATAATATGAGCCAAGGTGAGCCGACCCTTCAGTTCCTGGAAGGCAACATCGCACCATGACATCCAAACGAATGGGATCTCCTTCTTTGTCAGGGATGCGAGGGGGAGAGAAATCAGGGAGAACCCCTCTACAAACTTCCGGTAATAGCCGGGAAGTCCTAAAAAACTCCTCACATCGGTGGATATCTTTAGAGGTGGCCAATCTCGAACTGCCTGAACCTTCGCCGGATCCACTACTAAACCTGCTCCACTAATAATATGGCCCAGAAATGCCACCTCCTTCAACCAAAACTGGCATTTGATGAACTTAACAAATAACCTATGCTCCCGGAGTTTCTCCAAGCTCAGTGTCAGGTGGCGAGCATGCTCCTCCTCGGTACTTGAATAGATGATGATGTCATCTATAAAAATGATGACAAAAATGTCAAGGTAAGCCTCGAATACCCGTTCATCAAGCTCATAAATGTGTATGGTGCATTTGTGAGGCCGAAGGGCATCACAAAGAACTCAAATAAGCCATATATGCTGCTAAAGGCTGTCTTCGGAATGTCCTCCTCCAGTAAATGCAGCTGGTAATATCCTGATCGCAGATCCAACTTCGAAAACCAATGAGCTCCCTCCAACTTGTCAAACAACTCTTCAATCCTAGGCATGTGATACGTGTTTCGTACCGTGAGCCTGTTCAGGGCTCTGTAATCAATGCATAAGTGGAGCGTGCCGTTCTTCTTCTTCACGAATAAAACTGGAGCTCCCCAAGGGGAGGAGCTCGGCCTGACAAATCCTGCTTCTACCAACTCCTGTAATTGGCTCCGAAACTATACCAGCTCCTTCTGAGCCATACGGTAGGGTGCTATAGATACCGGCTTGGCCTTTGGCATGAGCTAAATCTAGAAGTCCTGCTCCCGATGCGGTGGTAACCCCGACAGCTTTTCTAGGAATACGTCAGCAAATTCTCAAACCATCGGAATATCAGCAACGAAGCCCTTGACCTAAGCCATCTCGAAAAACAACTGGTAAACCTCGTATCCCAGTAGGTGGTCCATCGCAATTTGATTAGAAGAGAGAAAGAGGCAGGAAACAGGAGCAGTACCTTCAAACATCACATATACATCGCCATATCTGAGTACAACCCTCCTCGTAGGGCAGTAAATCTGAGCGTTGTTCTGGGCGAGCCATGCCATACCTAGAACGAGATCGAAGTCTGGCAAGCTCAGTATCGTTGTCGGGGCTTCGAGGGTCAACCCATTGTTGGTCAACCTTAGAATGCAACTTATAGTAGATCGGACCACCATCCCATTGGGGAGACGCACCCTCCTGGTAACTCCCTTGTAAAATCTAACACCCTCCAGCTTCTTGATGAAGTCCTCTAAGATGAAATGATGTGATGCCCCCGTGTCGAAGAGTGTGTGGGCGGGCTTGCCACACACCAACACTACTCCGGAGTTCATTAGAGTATTCTTAGTTATCTAGTTCAAGATTCTTACTTAGCATTTAAACTTTTTCAAATCAACACAGTCTCATCTTAGAAAAAAAGAACTTAAAAAAGAAAAATTTGATGTACCTGCTATTACCCTCTCCGGGTCTCGAGGCTGTGCCAGATCCAAGGCATAAACCTGCCCCCTGTCCTGTCTGTGCTCTCTCCCCTGAAATCCACAACCCCAGCTACGTCCCTTCCCACCAATTGGCCGAGCAGGTGGGGCCTCCTGGAGTCCTGGTAATGGTTCCCCTCTCATAGTGCAGTTCCTCTGAATGTGCCCTGACTGGTTGCACCGATGACATGTCGGTGGCTCCTCCACTGCCCTCGTCATCTCCCTCATCTGTAGTGGTTGAGGAGCCAACAATATTGGGGGTCCTCTTCTCCTGCCTGCCCTCCTGATGGGGCTGATCCCCCTTCCTCTTTTCCCCAATAACTCAACCTCTCAGCGGGTCTCTCCTTCCACCAATCACAACATCATTGGCTGATCTCTTCTGGCCCCGACAGCAAGCTGGTCTGCCTCCCATTTCTTGGCCATCTCCAAGATCCTGGCCAAACTCCCATCAGAGATGAAGATGAGGGCCTTCCTCATGTCGTCGTGAAGTCCCTTGTAGAACCTTTACGTGTAGCCTGCATCATCCAGGTGGTATGAATCTGCAAAGCGGGCTAAATGAGTAAACTCCCGATAGTACTCCAAAACTGTCCTGCTTCCCTGCCTTAATTGCAGGAACCTATCCTCCAACTCATCTCTCGCTAACTGAGGCACAAAATGTTCCAGTAGGGCTGCCCTGGACTCCTCCTAGGAAATGGCCGTAATATCCACTCCAGCAAAGGTGGTGTCTAGCAGCGACTTCGACCACCTCTTCACATGTGACTCTAGACAAGACACTGCCAAAGTCACAGCCTCCTCTGAGGGGCATCTAATATCGGCCAGCATCTCGTAAATGATGTTAAGCCACTCCTCCGTACGATCTGCAGTTTCCATCCCGAGATAGGATGGGGTAGAAAGCCCCCGGAAGATGCTCAGCCACTTTGCCTCGGTATTTGGCTGAGAAGTCGGAGCCTGCTGAGCCTTGAAGGCCTCTAGAATAACAGTCAAAGTCTGGCCTATCTATGTCTGCTGGAATAAAGTCGGAGCTGGCGGGCGTGGAATCACGTTCTGAGCATGAAATGACCTATGCTGGGGAGTAGGGTTCGTCGCAGGATACAAAGGAGAATAACAAATGTTAGACATTAAGGGAAAGGAAGGAAAGAGATGGGTCTTTTGCATGTGATTTCCCTTTGTGGGCACACCATTGCTTCTGCTGCTAGTTTGTCCCCAAACTAATCTCGCGCGGGGTGGCCCAGGTTTTGTGGACTTGTTATTCTTCAGATTGAGGTTGCCTCTGATACCAGTTTGTAAGAACCCCCCCCCCCCTTTTTGCTAAGCTACCGGGTCTTATGTCTAGAATCGCCGTTTTGCCGTGACACCTTCGCTCGGAAGGTCGTCACTACGAAACGCCAACCCTGCCGGCACACATAATCATCAAAGATGCAGAAGCTTTTGAAAGAAGACAGTAAATGTCATGTCCACAAAACATATCACATATAAGTAAAAAAGCATGAATCACAGCATGTCCTAGAATAAAAGAGTATCAAAAAAGAAAAACAGAAAGGTAAACGGGCTTATCCCCAGTACATCAGAATCCTCACTACAAGGTCACTCGCGGAAGTTAACAAAACTAAATGTTCACGGAGCCAGAAGCGGGTGCTCCCATTCTAGATTGGCCCACCTGCATGTGCACCGTGCCCTGCTGGTGCTGTCTCTCCGACTGCTTCCTGTCTCCCATCCGGAGCCCCTGAAAAATAATGGTCCACCGATCATTATTCAAAAGACTTAGCCAACTATCATCCCCGCCTCCCCCTCGGACTCCTAGGACGCATGCTGGAAGGAGGATATGGAAGATATTGAGGTGGAGAAGTGTCAAAATAGATGGCGACGGACCTAAGATAGCAGTGAGATAACATAACTATAAAGGTGTCCAGCAGTAATATGATATTATCAAAAGTAATGCAGTAAATAAAGAAAGTAAGAGAGCATAGTATAATGAAGAATGACCTTAACTTATATGAATGCTCATACAAACTTATAAGTTAAGGGGTCTTTTGCAACGCTCCCATCGTATAAAAAGTCTTATACTATTTTATACAATATGGTGTCAGGTTTATATGCAAATATGAGTGTAGTGCTTTGATATTCATAAAATGTTATGTTCACAAAAGTGCAACTCACGCACATGACTCTATGCGCACAGACCTTTAGTTCCCCCATTTTGGAGTTAGCTAAACTATCAGGTACCTCGCGCTGTGGGAAATGGAGGCAGTGGGTCGTGCTACCCCACTACTAGGCCGACATTCACGCCACCCAACCTAGACCCTTGTATGCCTCAACGTGAAGAACACACCATAGAACCTCTGCATACCATGCTGGCAAATCCACAAGTATTTCCTTGGCTATGTGTGAACCACACTCACCGAGTCATCATACCGACGTCGGCGTGAATGACCATCAAGTAACAAAGACCCACCACCTTATGTTATGCACATGCAAACCAGCACTTCCGAGCTATACGCTCCGCGGACTAACCCGTCTATCAAACCACCTACAGAGCCACCGGCTCGCCGGGCTAACCTGCCCATCACTAAAACCATCGAGCCTTCTTCTCGTGAGATATAACCTAACTCCCACAAGCCTATGGAGTGTGAGTATAAGTGTAACCTTAGAGTATTTCTAATTACTCTTCCATTCTATTTATTCCTACGGATTATGCTAACCTTGGACTGCACAAGGCATTCTCCGTGAAGGGCTCTCAAGGGCACTAAGAACTACGATAGGATGAAGCCCAAAGCTCTCTTTCGCACGGTACGTATTTATTATTGGTTAATACCCAATCCCCGATCCCTTTTAATATTATATTGGATCTAATCCTAGTGTATTTTGACTCTCCTTCTCTATACTAGAATACGACCTTTCGTCGATCCCGAGCACCATTTAACACTAGCCAACCCAATATTCCCCCCATCATGACTCTTAATGAAACTCACTTTTTCATCTTACCAAATCAACATGCAATACTCCCTACTTCCTATGACCATCCCCCATGTTATCACAATCCTCGCAGCTTTACTAAATGCAGACCAACCTATGGTATATGATGTACATGACAGGAGGTACTCCAAATTTTCATCCAACTGCCATAAGATAATTATTGTGGGCCTATCATGACACATTTATCCTAAATCCAGAGACTTGTAATTTCTCTAATTAATTTATCATTTATTAGATTTTCCCAAAAGTTAGGCCATAGGTAATTTTGAACATGAGGTACTAGATTTCCTTAAGTTATGGCCACACAAAAATTAGGAATAGTATATGATAGCAAAATATCAATAAATTCCAAATTTGACAGACTTTTATAAAGGTTATAACTTCTAAATAATTAATTCAAGTTAATTTATATAATTTTAGATAATGAAGGCAGTACCATAAATTTCAATCCAGATATTATATAAAATTTACCAGAGCCTTATGATGATCATAAAACAATGCTGACTAAGTTTCATGCAATTCCAAGGTCAGGGAGCGATGTATAAAAATATTTCAAATAATTCCATTAAAGTGCACTTATGAAGAAACATTCTTATAAACTCATCCAAGTGATATGTGATAATTTTCTAGGCTTCCTTATGCAATAAAAAGTTCTCTGGCCAAGTAACACAATATACAGCAAGGTATACTATTTATTATCTATTTTTCAAAATATGGTGCACTAGTTTACTTGACATAAGAAGTACTAAGAGGAAATGCCCAAATGCTTCAATTAATTTACGAGTGCCTCTAAATGATATTTAATTAACCTTGTCGGAGTTTCTTATCATTCTAAGTTAATTTAACCATGGTTACTTCAAAATCATAAAAAAGTGCAAGGTGGAGATTATACCTACAAGTATGAGCTACTGTCTTCTGAACATCCTATAATAAATCTCAGAGGTCAATAACACTATAAAATTACTTCTACAAAAATTTCTTAAGGATCCAAAATCATAAGACCCTTTATTTATTCCTTAAGGTGTATAGACCTAAATAATTTCGAAGTGATTTAAGTGGAGTGCATGTGTCCAAATGCTACCAAATTCCTTACTAGGGCATTGCTCCACCCTAGAAACCCATGGGGTAAACTGTAAGCTCAAACAAGGCCTAAACACCCTAGGTCCTTCATAAACCATAACAAGCTCAATCCAAGGCTTGAACTAGGGCACTAGGTCTCAACTACCCTAAATCATCCTAAAATCTAAGAGAGGGTGTCTCTACTGACCTTGGGACTCTGGCCAGACCCCCAACCCATTTTGGTGAGGATTGGCCCCTCAACGCCCCAAGAATCCTAAACCCTAAACTCACCTTAAGGGCCCAAACTTTAGTCACATCAATACCCAATCAAATCGTACTCAAATGGGTTGAGATTTTAACAAGTGTCTCATGGTGACCCCTAAGACAATACACCAATGTATGGTGGTTGGTGATGTCATTATGCCACTTAATTAAACTATACTAGGATTATTAAATTTTTACCAAAACTATAGAAAAGTTTTCCCCAAAAATTCTCATTTTTGGACATGTCCTAGGCATAGACAAGACTAACTCTCTGTCCAAATTTTGATTCATTTGGTCATGTGGTTAAGTGGGGGCACCTATTTTAATCTCTGACTAGTCCTAAGTATAGACTGCACCATTTTGGGTGCTGAGGTCAGGCCACTAAGCCAAACTGGTTGAAACAAATTTTAAAAACAAGTAGACTTCAAGGGATATAACTTTATTATTGACCACTTTTCCAGGAAACACATCTATGTATATTTAATAATTAATTCTAACTCATGTGCTTAGTGTGACAGGGATGAAATAAATGAATAGTATATCAATGATATTATAATTAGTCAACACACATCTTAAAGAAGGGACGGACGACATCCCAACTTCTTCTTCCTTGAGCCAATGATGCAGATTGCCCCAACCTGGGGTCTTTTCCAAGCGCTGTCACCGGCAACCCGGCCATCTCCCCAGCCGGCCACTGCCACCACCTCCTATGTTGAGGTGGTGGCTATCGCCAGGTGAAGGCACAGCCACCAGAGAGGTTGTTTCCGGCGAACCCGAGAGGTGAGAAAAGCCCGAAATATTTAGGAAAAAGCTCACTAGATCAGGTTCAATTGATCCCGATATCTCTCCTATTTGATTTAGGATCCTAGCACCGAGGGAGAGGGGGAGAAATCGACCTTCAATAGTGCTTGCCGACGGGTATGGTGGTTGTATTCCATGGCAGGTGGCGGAGGTAGTCGAGATTCTGCAACAGCACAGCCAATTACCTTGAAACTACTAGGGAAAGGGTGTAAATGACCCCTTCATGTCCAGTGAAGCTTTTAAAGGAAACAGAAATGGGAGGGGAGGGGTCTTTCTTCATGGCTCCATTAATGGCCACTAATGGTAATTTCGGCCATGGGTGAATGCATTGTTCCGGCCACTAAACAGCCACAAAAACGACTCCCAGTCTTCTCTATACTGAAAGGGGAATTGGAACAAAGCTTTGGAAAAGGAGGCAGGGGCCCATGGTCTCCCTAGGCCATGAATGCACTCCTCCTAAAATGCTTGATGATTTCGTCGATCTCCGCTCGATGATTTCCGTCGAGCTCGGCTCGATGATTTCCGTCGAGCTCCGCTCGACGATTTCCGTCGAGCTCCGCTCGACGATTTCCGTCGAGCTCCGCTCGACGATTTCCGTCGAGCTCCGCTCGACGATTTCCGTCGAGCTCCGCTCGACGATTTCCGTCGAGCTCCGCTCGACGATTTCCGTCGAGCTCCTCTCAACTCTAAGCCTGTACTTTTGGGGTGTTACATTGGGTGTAATTAGACACTTAAGTGCTTCCCAGGGTTTTGTCATGACCCAGTCATGACAAAATCGTCCTAGGGGTCTAGAAGTATGAGGGATGTTACACATCCATCCTTCAAAATTTTCTTTTCTCTCAGCCACCAACTCTTAGCAAGTCCTTCGAGTTGATACGTAGAGACCATCACCCTCTGGTCTGCTGAAATTACTGAGTAAGCAAACATCTCCTCGATGGAAATTATCTAATAATCCAAGTCCATAAAGTTTGCCTACCATCATAACTAGGGGGTCCTAGTCTATGGAAGTGTGAGATAATTGTCATCTCTGGTGGCAACAACACCGAGGCCACAAGAGGTGTAGGGGGAATAGGAATAATGTTACCCACAGCAGGTTCCTGCACTCGCGACAACTGTCCTGACACAACCAAAAAAATGCATGGATCTGCATCTGCATCTCCACCATCTGTCTAGACAAAGTCTCATTACTCTACCTCAGACTTTCAATCATCGCTTCACTCTATGCACCTGAAGACTCACCCTCTGACTGGGGAGTCGACCTAGTCGCCACATGCTTTGGTGCCATTTAAACCAATAGTGAACATCTAATCAAAACCTAGGCCAACTGATAGCACCAAATATCATATTCCAGAAAAAACATGCCTAAGTACTTGCTAAAACTGCCAACTTGCTCTGGGATTTTCAATAATTATGTCATGGCTAAACTTAGGATGATAAACTATCATCCTACTGACTCATGTGCCTAAACCATGAATGCATGAATTTCTTATTCTTTTTTACTCAAAATCATGTGTGTACATGTGTCATTATGTAAATCTTTAGCTTGGTACGTGTGCAGATGCAATGTTATGTCATGCATGTTGTGCTATGTGATGAGTTCGATTTATATAGAGTTTTTCGGACTCGTCTGGGCTTATTTTCATGCTTGTGCACTACTATTTCAGTAGGAATTGTCACATATTTGATTAGGGCCTCACTTAGCCATTGTGTAATGTTTCAGCCCATTTTGGTTTTTAAATTGCACCGGGATGTCGGGGGTATGTACTGGGGTACTCCCCGTGCGGCTTTGGATATTCTTTGTTGTATATTTGGTGCTAGGAGCTTTTGCTCCAGCTTTGGTTTTGCTGTGCAGGTGGTCAGTTTTCCCCCAATTCTGGAATTCTGAAATGTGTAAAATGCACGGTCGTGTGATTCCTTAGCACACGATTTCCACAGAATCGTGCGATTTCTACAGGTTTTCTCTGGATGAACTGACCAGCCCGTGCGATTTCTTCACACACAGTTTCTTGTTGCATTCTGGTTTTATTGTGCTCTGTAGTTAATCGTGCGATTTTCTCACGCACGGGCAGAAGTGCTCATGCGTGAGTAAAACTCACGGTTCCACCTGCTTGTCGAAAATTTCAGTGCTCTATTGTTACCCGTGCATTTTCCTTCATGCACGGGCAGAAGCGCCCGTGCAAGAGTAAAACGCACGAGTCAACACATCTTCTTCCGCAATCTTATTCTAGAATTTAATATCGAACGTTTAACGAGCGGTCGTGCGCCAAACCGTGCGTGACCATTATTTCTGACTTCTCTATTTAAGCCGTAGGTCTCATTCGCCGAAGGGATGCAGTCCACTATTTCCGCTACTTTGAGCGGGTAAACATACCATGTGCTGTTTTCTTCTCTCTCCTCCTTAGAGAGCTCCTCTAGCCACTGTTCTCCCTCCAAAATCTTTCAATAGCTTCATCTTCGGCCGCCATCATCTTCTCCAACCTCAAAGATCCGTTTCAAGCTCTTAGGTGCTGCATACGTGGAGTTCTCCTGTCATGTTTAACCTAACGGCTATTCACGAAGAAGACGGGCTATTAGAAGGAAGTGACAGCCCTTCTCAACCCCGGACGACATCTGTAGACCGAGCACGGACAAGGCCCAACAACCCTTAACTCCGGTCGCGAATCTCGGAGAGTATTTGTCCATTTGGTTGTATATCTCCGCGTTCTCTTGTAGTAACTTTGCTCTTGATTGCTTAGTTGCTGGATTGATGAGAAATAAGTTGATTTACTTAATGATTTCAGCATGTAAATGTGTTGACATATTTTAGTTCATGATTGCGTTGGTGCGCTTCCATCCTTTGTGTTCTTGACGTGATAACGCCGCCCTAAAAATTGTTAGGATCGTGCGTGGCGAAGAGGTGACTGCGACCCTCAATGGTTTGTCAATCCTCCTTATTACTCACTTTAGTAATCCACTCAAGCGACGCGGTGAAGGCGACCCGCATTAGTTTTATTGCTGTTAAAATTAAGAAACCAAAAAACAAAATCGCTTGTTACGTTTTCCCTTGCAATTCCTCTTTCAATAGCGAAGTCACACTCCCTACCTGAACTCCTTGAGAGATAGATATCCGGTGATTCAACTCCTCAAATTTATTACTTGACTACGATCGGTACACTTGCTGAAAGTGCCATCAAGTTTTTGGCGCCGTTGTCAGGGAGTGCAACCGTTGTGTGTATTTTTCTATTGGAAAAGTTGTTGCAAGCGTTTTTTGCATTTTGATCTTTTTTTGTGTGTTGTATGACAGATCCAAACCCCGGGAATATAGAGGAATATCTAGGAGTAGATATTGAAACTGCATGAGCGAGGCAAGCTCGTCGGCGTGCTACTGCTGCTGAAGGTAGAGAAAGAATGGAAGAGTTAGGTCAAAGAGTAAATGGCCTTAGTGAACGCGTCGTTGAGGACCAGGAGGTGGTCCAACCCCGCATTAGGGCAATGTGATACCTCACGATCCCTACCATGGGAAGTGTTTACCTGGGCTTCGGCCCAACCATCGTAAACAACCACTTCCAGATAAAGCCTGCCATCCTCAACATGATCCGCAATAACACATAGTTTTCTGGCCTGCCAAGTGAGGATCCGCAACTCCATCTTGTGGAATTCTCGGAGATATGTGGTACTTTCCGCTACGCCGGTATTACTGATGACGTGCCGAAGCTAAGTTTTTCCCTTTTTTGCTAAGTGACAAGGCAAAAAACTGGCTCCACACTATTGCTCTCGGGACTACAACTACGTGAGAAGTTATTTCCTTGAAGTTCTTAGCTAAATTCCACCTGAAGGACAAAATAGTAAACGCCCGAAGGGCGATAGACACCTTCCGGCCGCTGGATCGGGAAACTTTGTCTGAGGCCTGGGAGATATTTGCTGATCTGCAGCGTCGATTCCCCCTGCACAGATGTGAGCCGTGTGTGTAACGCCCTGAAACTCAAAAGAGCGACGGGGGATGTTTTGGGCCAGTTTTGGGTTCTGGTTGCAGGCACACGGCCTGGGACACGGGCGTGTCTCAGGGCGTGTCAAGATTGTGTCGACACTCAGCCGGCGGAGTCGACAGTTTTCTCTCGACATTGTGTCGAGACTGGGCACACAGCCTACGATACGGGCGTGTCGCAGGGCGTGTCGACCCGTGTCGACACTCAGCCCGCGAAGTCGACACTCTGCGCTCGACGAAGTGTCGAGACATGGCACACGGCCTGCGACACGTGCGTGTCGTAGGGCGTGTCGACCCGTGTCGACACTCGTCCCGGGAGTCGGCGAGCTTTGCTCGACGAGGTGTCGAGACAAGGCACACGGCCTAGGACACGGGCGTGTCCAAGGTCGTGTTGTCAGGTCGACGATCTTCGCTCGACGAAGTGTCGAGTGTCGAGACCGTGTATACGGCCTGGAGCCCAGGCGTGTTGAGGTGACACGGGCAAGGACACGGGTATGTCCTAGAACCCGTGCAGTGCTCGAGTTGTTTTCGGGGAAAAACGATGGAGGTACACGGTCGGCCACACGGCCGTGTCAGGTGGAACACGGGCATGTCAGGATGAACACGGGCGTGTTCGATACCCGTGTATTTTTCCAGGCGAGTCGATTTTGACGGCGAATGAGGCACACGGCCCTGGACACGGGCGTGTGCCAGGCCGTGTGCGATCCAGATTGGGCATTTCAGTCCCGAATCAAAGCCGTTCGTTTCTTTATTTTGGGATCCAACGGCTGGGGGTTGTTCTTGATGAGATATACCTGGGATTGGACTTAGAAACCCTCACTTTTCATGGGTTCTTATCTTTCTAAAACTTAGAGAGAGAGGAGAGCCAAGGAAGGGAGAAGAAGCTAGATCTGGCCATTGGAGGAGCTTCGAAGCTCCAAATCGCGAGCCGACTCCGGATCCACGGAGGCAAAGAGAGTGCGGTGCTTTTCATCCGCTTACTTTTCCATGGCGCCGAAGAATAACGCAAGGGTAACGATTCTCTTCTTGAGCATGAGTAGCTCTCCTTCTTTGCATAGGAAGCTCGCTCTCGCGAGTTTGCGGTGAGTTGGAGGCGTTCCTTCGGGTAGATATGTGAATTCCCCGTTATTTAGAGTCCGTAAGCGAGAACGGACATAGGCATGATGTGTGAAGCCTACCCGGACATGTTGGTCTGGATCGGTGATGTTGCATTGCATAAATGCCGGAGAAGACTCCGTGCTATTGGTTGTTTTTCGAGTTTTCTACATGGTAGATTGCAACTGGGAGCCTTGGGGATTAACCCCAAGGTGCACCCGGAAAACTGGGCTGATGCGTGATCTTGCCAACATGGAGGCCTGAGAGCCAACTTGAACATAACCGAGTTATGTGAAATTGTGTGATGAAAATGGGACTCGGGAGAAGTTTGACCTGCGCATAAGGCTTAAATTGTCATTGCTACGTGAGCACGGGTTAGATGGAACCGTACCCATATCTATGTCATTCGGGTTAAAGAGACCTAAGGTTACGTGGCACTTGCCGTTGGCATAGATGAGAGTCTTCGGCGATCTATGGCTTAAATTGTCGTGACCCATGCCGGGAAGACAAATTGCTCATATGTTTGGCCGTCAAAGTGACGGTGGTGGGTCCGGAATGTCTATGGCTTTAACTGACGTGACATCGACCGGTTCACCGAGAATGTGCCCTGAGTGCACTGGGTGTGTGGCCGATTGAGCCTACGCCTGTGATGAAATGAATATTAGTACATTGCTCGCTTGTGCTAATAAAATTGCAGGGAAGGAGCATCGCCGCCCCGAGTCGGGGGCGGGATCGTTATAATTTGGTCAACATTGCTGACCGTTGCCTTTTTGTTTGCCACAGTGCGATGGTTATGTTGCTTGCAGGTGCTGCTGGACCAAGCGGTCAATAGCGGGTTAAAGCCCAATTGTGAAGCCGGCCCTTGAAGGCCTATTTGGAGTGTTCACTGCTTTATTCATGTATGACCGGCCTGCGTGCCATGGTTTGAAAATCATGTAACATTAAGTGAACCATTTTGTAAGGCCATAAGGCCAGTACTGGTGTATGTACTTCATTCCTGGTTGGCTATTCTAGTGGACATTCATGCTTTAGTGCTGGGTTCTTTATTTCAACTTATAAACTGCTTCCGCTAGAATGCTCTGTGTAGGACGTTATGATTAGTTGGATGGTTTCCATTGAGTAACCACCCAGTCTGTATGTAGTATATGGCGTCGGGCCCCGGCCGGACCTACTGCTATATGTTTTGCGACGGATAGGGTGTGTTACAATTTGGTATCAGACTACTGGTTTTGGTCGGGCTTAAAATGAATTCGTGGACGAATTCTTTTTAAGGTGTGGTGAGCACATTGTGTGCGTCATCGTTATAACGGTAAAAGAACCCATGAATGTCCACTTAGGAATGAAAATACACGTGTTTGAGGAACCTGCGTGTTCCTATACTTGCTGTTTGCAATTTTATTTGGTCGCTTAACGGTGTTTTGTACCACTATAGGTGACCGGAAGCTGTGCTGGACCGCCAGAATGTCCGGTTTCTGAGGAGCATAGTGCACCCGGTGAGGTGTTTGAGACTCCTCCTTCGTATGAAACTGTTAGAAGGATCGTAGAAGCGGTGTTCGTTGTGACGGGTGCACAACTTGGAGGAAATGTACAACCCCGCGCCCCTGTTGTGGCTTCAACGCCGGTGGGCGTGATGCAGCAGATGACCTTTGGTAGACCATCGGGGCAGCAGCTGAATATGCATTTAGTGCAGGGAGCGCACACAATTGAGGAATATTTGCAAGCATTTATTATGATAAGCCGCTACCCATGCTTCGAGGTGGATAATGAGCAAGCTATAGTCGATAGGTTTTATAATGGCCTGCGCGCCGAGTTACGAGTTCTACTGCTAAGACCAAAGTTATTGGGATTCCAAGCCTTGGTGGAATCAGCTAGATCTTTGGAGGCAGATTTGAGGAAGACCCACCCGATGCCAGCGACCATGGTATCGAACTATGCAAGCCCCATAAGGGTTGCATCCGTTTGAATGTTGGAGAAGGGGGCTATGGCATCGACTAGCAATGCTACTTACACATGTTTTACTTGTGGAAAGAAAGGGCACTTTGCCCGAGACTGTTGGAAAGGTGCTCAAAAGGCCAAGAAAGCTATGTCAGGAGCAGTCAAGGACTTTAGTGCAAAGGAGACGGCATTCAAAGTGCCGAACACCTCAAAGTCTGGATATCAAAAATTGTATAAGAAGCGCAGGACTTCGGGTCAAGCTCCTTCTAGTGCTTCTGGGGTGACTACGGGTCGAACCCCGAGCGCATGTTTCACTTGTGGAAAACCGGGGCACTTTGCCCGAGAATGCTGGAGCGGATGCCCCAAGTCCGAGAGAAAGCACGCCGTCGTAGGGGCAGGTATGGTTTAAATATAGTTTTGCCTTAAATACTTGTCGCCCTTTTGCATGATAGCTTAGAACTACTTGTGCTAAGCTTTGTTACGACTTTACTTTATCTGCGAGAGCACCGTTCGTTTAGGGAGCTTCGCATTCCTTTATATAGGAATTGTTTTTACGCGTCGGAGTACCTCCTTCGATGGTAAGAGACAAATTGGATGCGTTATGGTCCAATGGCACTCAATGCGCGCGGGTAGTATCTGTTGCGTTTAGGTGTGGTCAGGGAGCCAAGACTTTGACTTCCAAGTATCGTTACTACTACTAGGGGAGTTCGACGTAATATTTGGCATGGACTGGCTCTCGGAGCAGCAAGCCTATATCGATTGCGGTAGCAAGGAAGTCAAGCTGGGAGCTAGTCGTGAGATGACCTTTACGGGCTCGAAGAGGTCGAGCAAGACGTTGGCGTTTGCTCTTCAGGTGGTGAAGGCAGTTCGTACTGGTGTAGAGCTGTTCTGTACACTAGTGGAGGTTGTAAAGCCGAAGCCTGCATTGGTTAATATTTCAGTGGTGTTGGAGTACCCTGATGTGTTCCCTAGAGGTCTTCCTGAAGCCCCGCCTCGACGGGAGATAGATTTCATGTTTGAGCTAGTACCAGGTGCAAAGCCTGTATCACGCTCTCCATATCGGCTAGCGCCTAAGGAAATGGCAGAGCTGAAGGTGCAACTTCTAAAATTTGTTGGAGCAAGGGTATGTGCGTACAAGTCCTTCGCCTTGGAGCACACCGACCCTCCTAATTAAGAAGAAGGACAGAAGTTTGAGGCTATGTATTAATTATCGGGAGCTCAACAAGTTGACGGAAAAGAACAAGTACCCAATCCCAAGGATCGATGATCTTTGTGATCAGTTGGTCGGGCCAACGGCGTACTCTAAATTAGATAAGGGAGAGTGATATCCCTAAGATAACATTCAGTACAGGATACGGGCGCTACGAGTTTACAGTCATGCAGTTTGGGCTGACTAATGCGCCGTTAGTGTTCATGGATGTGATGAACAGGACCTTCCGGGAGTACTTGTACCATTTTGTGATCGTCTTCATCGACGATATTCTGGTGTACTCGTAGAGTAAGGAAGATCACTTCAAGCATCTTCTTTTGGTTTTGGAGACGCTAAGGAGGAATTAGTTGTATGTCAAGTTCTCAAAGTGTGAGTTTTGGTCATCTTCAGTGGCGTCCTCGGTCTTATAGTGAGTGGGGAAGGTATTGCAGTGGATCCAGCGAAGATTGTTGCGATGCGGGAGTGGCCTAAGCTTTGTACGGTAGCAGGAGTTCAGAGCTTTCTGGGGCTTGCCGGCTATTACAGGCGCTTCGTAGAGAACTTCTCGCGGATAGCGTTACCCCTCACTACTTTGACGAGGAAGGAGCAGAAGTTCTTTTGGACGCCGGAGTGCGCGCGAGCTTTTGAGGAGTTAAAATGTCGGTTGACCATGGCGCCTGTGCTGACTTCGCCGAGTGGGACCGAAGGCTATGAGATTTAATAGCGATGCTTCGGGCAGTGGTTTGGGTTGCGTGCTACTACAACTACAACACGGAAGTGTAATAGCTTATGGCGCGAGACAGCCAAAAGTGTACGAGAGGAACTATCCGGTCCATGACTTATTGTTAGCGGCCCTGAGTTTTGCCTTGAAGCTGTGGAGGCACAATTTTGTGCGGTGTGAAGATGGATATCTATGCCGGTCACAAGTGCGTGAAGTATCTGATTGATCAGAAGGATCTGAATATGCGGCAGCTTAGATGGATGGAGCTCTTGGGAGATTATACATTAAAGGTCCACTACGTGCCTGATAAAGGGAATGCGGTTGCAGATGCGTTGAGTCGCCGAGCCCCATCTCATGCCAATTGGCTATCGATGCATGATGAGCGGTTGGTGCGGGAGTGGGAGGCGTTGGAGATTGTTTGTGTGGATAGGCAATCAAGTGCTGAAGCAGTACTGAATTGGACTGAACTTCAATATGACCTGGATGATCGGATTCGGCAGACTTTGGATTTGGATGTCCATATGAAGCAGTTCATGGTAGAAGCTCTGGATGAGTCAAATTCCCAATTCGTTGTGGAGGATGGATTACTTCGGAAAGTCGGTCGTCTGTGCATCCCAAGAGTGGGAAATTTGCGTGTGGAATTGTTGTACGAGGCACACCATACTAAGTACACAATTCACCCGGGGAGCACGAAGATGTACCGCGATGTAAAGAAACTGTTTTGGTGACCGGGTTTGAAGAAAGTTGTGGCGCTCTACGTACGGAAGTGCCAAACTTGCGCCTTGGTGAAGGCGGAATGCCAAAAGCCGGGAGGATTTCTTAAGTCCTTGCCTATTCCTGAGTGGAAACTCGACGACATATTTATGGACTTTGTGCACGGTTTTCCAAGTTCGCAAAAAGGGGAACGACGTCATTTGGGTGTTCGTAGATCAATTAACGAAGGTGTCGCATTTCATTCCGCATAGGAAGGATGATCCGGTGGAGAAGTTTGCAAAACTATAGGTGGAGAATATAGTACGGCTTCGTGGTGTGCCCCGCAGCATCGTGAGGGACCGAGATGGGCGGTTCACATCCAATGAGTGGAGGCTTGTGCAGCAAATGTTGGGGACAAAGTTAAAATAGAACTATGGAAAGTATACTTCGCATGTGTGTCTTGGATTTTGGGAAGACCACCTTTATTTGGTGTAGTTCGCATACAACAACAGCTGCCAAGCGAGTATTCAAATGATGCCCTTCGAGGCCCTATATGGTAGAAAATGTCGCACGCCGTGGTCCTGGCTGGAAACGGGTGAGTCAAGTTGTATAAGCGATTCGAAGTGGAGGATGTTACTTTATTGATGCGAAGCATTCGGGAGAGGTTGCTTATCGCTCAGGACCGACAAGCGAAGTACTATAATGCCAAGCACAGGAACGTGGAGTTCGCCGTGGGCGACTATGTGTACTTAAATATCAAGCCATTCAAGGGTGTCTCGCGGGTGCGGTGATTGAAAAAGCTAAACCCGAGTTACCTTGGGTCGTTTGAGGTTCTGAAGCGGGTTGGTGAAGCATGCCTATCAATTGAAGCTTTCAGTGGAGCTTAGTGGTCTACATGATATATTCCATATTTCGGTGCTACATAAGGCGGTGCAAGAGACTGCAAGAGCCTACGCGAGTGATCGCGGTCGATCAAGCGCCAGTTGATAGTGGATTGACGACGAAAGTAAAGCCCGTGCGGATTGAGGAGCTCTCTTGGAAGCGAGAGCAGACTATGCTTGACGAGTATCCATAATTGTTTCGCTCACGTACAAATTTTGGTTTTGTACATGTCTTTCCTTTATATAATTTCGTGGACGCAATTCTTTTAAGAGGGGAAGAGTTGTAACGCCCCGAAACTCAAAAGAGCGACGGGGAACGTTTTGGGCCAGTTTTGGGTTCTGGTTGCAGGCACACGGTCTCGGACACGGGCGTGTCCCAGGGCGTGTCAAGCTTGTGTCGACACTCAGCCGGCGGAGTCGACAGTTTGCTCTCGACATTGTGTCGAGACTGGGCACACGGCCTGCGACACGGGCGTGTCGCAGGGCGTGTCGACCCGTGTCGACACTCAGCCCGCGAAGTCGACACTCTGCGCTCGACGAAGTGTCGAGACATGGCACACGGCCTGCGACACGGGCATGTCGCAGGGCGTGTCGACCCGTGTCGACACTCATCCCGGGAGTCGACGAGCTTTGCTCGATGAGGTGTCGAGACAAGGCACGCGGCTTAGGACACGGGAGTGTCCAAGGCCGTGTCGTCAGGTCGACGATCTTCGCTCGACGAAGCGTCGAGTGTCGAGACCGTGTACACGTCCTGGAGCCCAGCCGTGTTGAGGTGACACGGGCAAGGACACGGGCGTGTCCTAGAACCCGTGTAGTGCTCGGGTTGTTTTTAGGGAAAAATGATGGGGGTACACGGCCGTGTCAGGTGGAACATGGGCGTGTCAGGATGAACACGGGCGTGTTCGATACCCATGTGTTGTTCCAGGCGAGTCGATTTTGACGGCAAATGAGGCACACGGCCCTGGACACGGGCGTGTTCCAGGCCGTGTGCGATCCAGATTGGGCATTTCAGTCCCGAATCAAAGCCGTTCGTTTCTTTATTTTGGGATCCAACGGCTGTGGGTTGTTCCTGATGATATATACCCGGGATTGGACTTAGAAACTCTCACTTTTCATAAGTTCTTATCTTTCTAAAACTTAGAGAGAGAGGAGAGCCAAGTAAGGGAGAAGAAGCTAGATCCGGCCATTGGAGGAGCTTCGAAGCTCCAAATCGCGAGCCGACTCAGGATCCAAGGAGGCAAAGAGAGTGCGGTGCTTTTCATCCACTTACTTTTCCATGGAGCCGAAGAAGAACGCAAGGGTAACGATTCTCTTCTTGAGCATGAGTAGCTCTCCTTATTTACATAGGAAGCCCGCTCTCGCGAGTTTGCGGTGAGTTGGAGGCGTTCCTTCGGGTAGATATGTGAAGTCCCCGTTGTTTAGAGTCCGTAAGCGAGAACGGACATAGGCATGATATGTGAAGCCTACCCGGACTTGTTGGTCTGGATCGGTGATGTTGCATTGCATAAATGCCAGAGAAGACTCCATGATATTGGTTGTTTTTCGGGTTTTCTACACGGTAGATTGCAACAGGGAGCCTTGGGGATTAACCCTAAGGTGCACCCGGAAAACTGGGCTGATGCGTGATCTTGCCAACATGGAGGCCTGAGCCAACTTGAACATAACCGAGTTATGTGAAATTGTGTGATAAAAATGGGACTCGGGAGTAGTTTGACCTGCGCATATGGCTTAAATTGTCGTTGCGACGTGAGCATGGGTTAGATGGAACCATACCCATATCTATGTCATTCGGGTTAAAGAGACCTAGGGTTACGTGGCACTTGCCATTGGCATAGATGAGAGTCTTCGGCGGTCTATGGCTTAAATTGTCGTGACCCATACCGGGAAGACAAATTGCTCATATGTTTGGCCGTCAAAGTGACAGTGGTGGGTCCGGAATGTTTATGGCTTTAACTGACGTGACATCGACCGGTTCACCGAGAATGTGCCCTGATTGCACGGGGTGTGTGGCCGATTGATCCTACGCCTGTGATGAAATGAATATTATTATATTGCTCGCTTGTGCAAATAAAATTGCAAGGAAGGAGCATCGTCCCCCCGAGTCGGGGGCGGGATCGTTATAATTTTGTTAGCATTGCTGACTGTTGCCTTTTTGTTTGCCACCGTGCGGTGGTTATGTTGCTTGTAGGTGCTGCTGGACCAAGCGGTCAATAGTGGGCTAAAGCCCAAATTGCGAAGCCGGCCCTTGAAGGCCTATTTGGAGTGTTCACTGCTTTATTCATGTATGACCGGCCTACGTGCCGTGGTTTGAAAATCATGTAACATTAAGTGAACCATTTTGTAAGGCCTTAAGGCCAGTACTGGTGTATGTACTTCATTCCTGGTTGGATATTCTAGTGGACATTCATGCTTTAGTGCTGGGTTCTTTATTTCAACTTATAAACTGCTTCCGCTAGAATGCTCTGTGTAGGACGTTATGATTAGTTGGATGGTTTCCATTGAGTAACCACCCAGTCTGTCTGTAGTATATGGCGTCGGGCCCCGGCCGGACCTACTGCTATATGCTATGCGATGGATAGGGGGTGTTACAGTGTGATTTGGTTGAAATCTTTTATTTTAGGGCCATGATTGATGCGGTGACTGGAGGCATTATCATGAACCTGACTCCCGATGAGGCCTTGCGGCTCCTTCATGACACTGCTTCTCATAACACTTATTGGACTGTGGGAATATATGCACTGAGGTGTGCGAGAAATTTGTTTGAGGTAAATGCAGTGCATCCGCAAGCTGAGGCGAGCCATCCTACGATGGATGGAGTGATGATGCTGACTATATCGCTCCCTCCTCTGGTTTTGGTGATGAATATTTCATTCCAGAGTTGTGGAAACCCCGACCATCATATATATGAGTGCCCAGCTAAAGAAGATTTTATTGATCCATCAGGTATATCTGCTGATTAGAATGTAAATTTTATAAGCAATGAAAACCACACTGTTCCTTATAACAATGCCTATAACCCGAATGTGAGAAATCATCCAAATTTCTCCTGGAACCAATATGCGCCCGGTTAAAGTTGGCAAGGAGGCTAGCATCAGTTTGATGCTCCAGCTTCTAATATCCAACCGCGACCACCGCAAGAGGGTTATAATCAGAACGCGCAGGGGACGCGAAAGAGTGCGTTAGAAGAAATGATAGAAATGTTTGTGGAGATGGCCCAATCCAACATGACCACTCAGACCGCCTCCATGAAATACTTGGAGGCGCAGCTGGGTCAACTAGCCATTGTTTTCTCTGAGCGCACTCGCGGTGCCCTCCCGAGCGACACAGAAAAAAATCCCCGTGATCAAGGAAGTGTGTTTGGGAGACGGAAGAGTGTACTGAAAATGAAGTGGCTGTGATATGTGAAAAAAATGAGGTTGAGACTATGGCCATATGTGATTCTGGATCTTCTTGCAAACTTCTTGCTTAGCAAAATATTGAGAAATTTAATTTAAATATTGAGTTGAATGTCCGGAAATCGCTCTTTCTGGCTGATGGGTCGGTAGTGAAGACCGACGGTGAGATAAAGGAGGTGGAAGTGATATTCAATGGGGCTGCGGTGATCACTGACTTTAAGGTTTTGGGAACAATGGGGAATGCTTCAGAACATATCTTATGGGGTCCCATTAATGAAATCTAGTCGGGTGATGTTACAATTTAATGCAAGTGGCATCACCTTGGCATCTAAGATTGATTGGCCATTACCATCATGCCTTTCCTCTATGATTCTGAATGAATCCAAAAAACCGCCGGACTAAAATGTTGTGCTATCTGACGGTTTGTCAAGTATTTCTCAGACAGGTATGCAGAAGAAAGCTGAAGGAGAAACAAAATCACAGTTGCTTGGAGTGCAACTAGTTGTGGATGAAAAAGGCTGTGAGCATAGTGAAAGTCAAGTTATTAAGGCAAAGGAGCGGAGCACAACTAATGAATGCGTGCTTAATTTGGAACCAAAGAGTTATATTTATTCGAATAAATTGTGTAAAACTATGAAACAGGTTACTTGGGTTGATATATCACCCATCGCGGGTGAGGAAAGGATGCCTCTGTAGGGAAAAGTTGGGAATACATATGTATTGTATGGAGTAGTTGTACCACCCTGGCGATCTCCATCTGTAGAATTGCGAAGGAATGAACTATGAAAGAACAAGGTGCTGGTTTTTGCCCGCCAGTATGAGAAGGAAGTGTCTAGGGCCAGGGGAGATTCGTCTTCCCTTTGCCCAAAAGTTTTCGCTTCTTCCTCATCTCGCGTGTCTCGGGGGATGTATCACAAGTCCGCATTTAGATGAGATATGAAGGATCTCCGGGCATCCCCCTCTTTTGTAGTATAATTTGAGTTTAATGTTTTGTGAGAAATTTTAGACTTTATCATTACTTATTGCACTTATGCACTTGAACTCTATATAAAACTGCTAATACAGGTATTTCGTCCACCTTAAGGACGGTAAAGAAAAGTGGCTTCTGGGAGACAGCCCAATATTTTTTTTTGTTATTTTTGTATATTCTATAATATGATTGTTGTGCTTGGAGGAATATGCTTTTGCATTTAAATTTCATTTGGGTCGTCGACTTTTTCAACATAAATTAACGCCAATCTTTTGGTGTGCTCATTTTTGAGCATTGGATAAGCTCTTCTCCTTACTTGCTTTTTAATTTCACGATCACATTGTGGTGTTAGGATGTTTAGGCTAAGTCTGGTGGGGAGAGTTATGCGGGTTACTCATGCACATCCATTAAATCAAGGTCATGCTAGAAGAATATTTTCATTTTCTATTATTTATTGGCGTTGCATACCACTGCACAACACTTGAGCGCGTGCTTGAACAGGAGCATGTCGTGAGTTTTATCGTCACTAGTGTGCGATTTGAAAATTTCGGCGCTGGCCTAGGATTGCGAGGCGGAGTAAAATATTGACACCTGTAGTGCTACTATTCGAGTTCTCACGTCTCATTTAGGATTACGTGTATAATTAGATTTTTTTTATGCTCATAGCTATATTATTTCTATTGGCGTAAATCTTCTTTATTCTACTTGTCTACTTCGAATCCGGTGCGAATCAAATGGAAGCATAGGGTTGTGTGTCGACATCGGTAGCCATGTATTGCTCGAGTTGGGAGGAGGGATTATCTTTCTCAGTGGCTAAGAACTTGCCCCGAGCTACTCTCGAAGAATGGGTACATGGTTAGTCAAGTGCGCGCATGATGTAGGTCGTCACTTTGTCTATTTTGGGCCTTGTACCATTCCCGACGTCTTTTCATTGTTATCCCCGTTGAGCCTGTCCCTTCCTTTGATATTGCAACGCCTCGATACCAAAGCCATATAGCCCTTCCTACTCGCACACCCGAATGTGGTCGCTCGATTGGTTTGTATTATTATAGTTTTTATACGTTATGTGTGGCACTTATGTGGGTGTTTGTGCAACATGTGGTGTTGCAGTGTCTTCAGCTAGTTTTGGTTATTTGGTTAAAAGAAAAGAAAAGAAAAAAATAGTAAAAGAAAAAAAAGATAAGAAAAGAAAAGAAAAAAAAAATATTGTAGAGTTGTGTTTTTATTTTTGTGAAAGTTGGTTGTATTGTGATCGTTATGGGCGTGCACGCACCGTTAAAAATCCAAGTCTAGTGGTGCGCTACGTGTGTTTGTCATTGAGTATAGTTGTTATTGTTTTCGAGTGGTCTCATTTTGGGTGTGCGTATCCGTCTTATTTATCTTTGTATACCCCACCTTTGCATAAGACTCTTTTATATTCCAAGTCCTACGGATTCGCGGTTGAGTCAAACTAGTGTCGTGGAGAGAGTGTGAAAAGGCAAGCATATGGTCACCAACATTGGTGGATTCCTTTGGAGGTTATCCCGATCCCTTGCTTTGGCAATGCTCCACTTAGTGATTGTCTGCTTTCTCCTTGTGCGTGACCGAATGATTCCCATTGATTCTATAGTAGAGTAGTAATAATATTTTGATATGCCTTTAGAAATATATAGGCTATTAGTGCATAATTTGAAATTTCGTCTACGGTATTCCTAAGAGAGTGAGCATGTGATTTCTCATTATACTCCGCAACACAGTTATAGGCCAGCAATGCTATTTTACTTGTCCGTATTAGGGATTATTTGCTCGGGACGAGCAAATGTTTAAGTCTGGTAGTGTGATGAGTCTGATTTATATTGGGTTTTTTGGATTCATATGGGTTTATTTTCATGCTCGTTCACTACTATTTCAGTAGGAATTGTCATATATTTGATTAGGGCCTCACTTAGCCATTGCGCACTGTTTCATCCCATTTTGGTTTGCAAATTGCACCGGGATGTCGGGGGTATTAACAATGGTACTTCCCATGCGGCTTTGGATATTCTTTGCTATATATTTGGTGCTAGGAGTTTTTTCTCTAGCTTTGGTTTTGCTGTGCAGGGGGTCAGTTTTCCCCCAATTTTGGAATTATGACTTATGGAAAACGCACAGTTGTGCAATTCCTTAGCGCATGATTTCCACCGAATCGTGCGATTTCTACAGGTTTTATCTGGATGGACTAACCAGCCTGTGCGATTTCTTCATGCACGTCTTCTTCGGAACCGTGTGCGAAGGATATGCGCGGTTTTTCTATTGCACTTTTTTGTAACGACCTAGGGAGAACCCTAGCACCGCCCGGCCCACCAGCAGCCCATGGAGGACCCATGACACCATGGTGGTACAGCCATAATCTACAAGGCCTATAGGCTATACACACCAAAGCATATCCGTCCTGTTTATCAGCACGGTGCATTGTTGTCATGGGGTCTCGAACCCGCAACCTTGACAAGTAGCCTTTAGTACAAATACTCATGACCAACTAAGCTGCTTGTCAAGGTTGCGGGTTTGACACCTCGTGGCAACAATGCACCATGCTGATAAACAGAAAGGAGATGCTTTGGGGTGTATGGCCTGCAGTCCTTATAGATTACGGCTATACCACCATCGTGCCATGGGTCCTCCATGGGCTGCTGGTGGTCCGGGCAGTGCTAGGGGTCCTCCCTAGGTGGTTATAATTTTTGTAACAACCTATGGAGGACCCCTAGTACCGCCCGACCCACCAGTAGCTTATGGAGGACCCATGACACCACGGTGGTACAACCAGAATGTATAAGGCCTGCAGTTCATACACCACAAAGCATCTCCGGCTTGTTTATCAGCACGGTGCATTGTTGCCACGGGGTCTCGAACCCGCAACCTTGACAATTAGCCTTTATTACCACTACTCATCACCCACTGAGCTACAGCTTAGTTGGTGATGAGTAGTGGTACTAAAGGATAATTGTCAAGGTTGTGGGTTCGAGACCTCGTGACAACAATGCACCGTACTGATAAAGAGGCTAGAGATGCTTTGGGGTGTATGGCCTGCAGGCCTTGTTGATTCTGGCTGTACCATCATGGTGCCATGAGTCGTCCATGGGCTGCTGGTGGGTCAGGCGGCGTTAGGGGTCCTCCCTACGTCATTACAAAAAAGTCCAGCTCAGTTGGTGATGAGTAGTGGTACTAAAGGCTACTTGTCAAGGTTGCGGGTTCGAGACCCCATGACAATAATGCATCGTGCTGATAAATAGGTCGGAGATGCTTTGGGGTGTACGACCTGCAGGCCTTGTAGATTCTGGTTGTACCACCATGGTGGCATGGGTCCTCCATGGTCTATTGGTGGGCCAGGCGGCGCTAACGGTCCTCCCTAGGTCGTTACATTCTTTTTTGTGTAGGCATTGTAGTTTGATTAAATGCTGACTGAACAGAAGGAAGAGGAGCAACAAACTTCTTCATGTTCCTTTCAGTAAGGATCTGACTGATGGTAAGTCTTCCAACTTGCTTATTTGGCCTGCTCTGAGTGCCATCGGGAGAAATCTTCGTTGCAGAATACATGCTCTTGATAGTATCAGAAATGCCCAAAATTAAGCTTGTTGATAGATTGACCCTTGGTCAGTCTTTGCTGAATGGTTCAAAAACTTGGCCACAGCCACATTCTTGAGAATTGGGGTTGGAGCACCAAAGACAAATGGTCCATGATGGGCCATTTTAATTTATTAATGGGCAGTCTTAAAGGCACTCACTCCCCTGCTATACCTTCCACCAAAGTTGTGAACCTATTTATTCATACTAGTCGATCTACCATTTATCCAATGTCCATAGATGCTCTCTTGGTCATACCTATTTGAAGGTAACTGAACTTTCATAAAAGGAATGGGAGGCTTTGAAGACAGAGGCTAAATAGGAGCTTTGCCCTACCATTTGGAAGGGGTAATAACAGTAATTCCATTAAACCCCAACCCCTTCTTACCATTTTGAGAGGAGACTATCAAGGGCAACACTGTATTGGGTTTAGAAAAGCTAGCCAAATTCTCTTCTCCCTCTGGAGCTTCTCTTCAAGGTCGCAAATGAGAATATTCTTATACATGATGGAGCCTATCTGATTGATATTCATGATATTATGATTGGTTAAAAATCCAAAAATATTTACGGTCACGCGTCAACCCGGCGATTTTATTTAAGTAAAGCGGAAGTGGTTTTATTTAGAAAACGGGGCGCGCGTATTTATTTATTTGGATATAAAATGGGTTAGATCGATTTTTAACGAAAGGAGGCAAGTTCACCTATCGTGAGTATTACAGGATATTCCGGGTGGAATATCGAGGTCGTATTGTTCTCGGGGTCGGTTCGATTATTTTTACACTTCCCTGGAGGGGACTATTATTTTACAAATAATTACCTTGTCGGGATATATTATATATAATAAAAAAGGCAGAAAACATAAAATGAAAGCATAAAAAGAAAGCAAGAAGGTGGAGCCGATGAAGAGCTTAGCTCGATGGCACCGAAAAGAATTTGAACAAAAATATACTTTTAAAAAAAGAGCTCCTAAATTTCTAATTAATTAAGGCGGAGACTTGGCCGTGGAGGTTCCACTAGAATGAGCTCACCTAGCTATAGTGTTATCGCTCACCTGAACGCTAAGACTATTCGACTGAACGTTAGTCCGATGAAGAATTCCTCATAACGCCCGCATTACACTAAGAACCCCGCTATTGGGTGGGGAACCCAATCCGATAGAGTTGGCGCGCCTCCTCTCTCGAGGGTTAGTGCGGAACTCTCTTTGCTAAGGGGTGATCGGTCCATATGCACGGCCTCTCGGCTAGCTAGCATATGGACTACGAAAATAGGGCCCACACATCGATTATGTGGTCCTACGTCGTAAACCCTAGGCACACCTTAAGTAATTTTAATTAATTAGAAAGTAAGCACCTTTAATTATTTTAAGTTATTTTATTTGTCCCAATGCTCTTCGATACTATGGGCTAAGAACGGTTAGCCACTCATCGGAATGGGGACGGCTTGCGAGGAAAGCAATAAAGAAAGCGATAAAAAAAGCAGGAAAGTGAAAGCAGTAAAATGAAAGCAATAAAGAAAAGCTGAAAATTGCAAGTCCTACACAAACGAGTAGGACTGAAATGAAAGTAGTAAAATGCGAGTTCCGGTGCAAATATGTGGGCGGGAGAAAGAAAGCGGGTCCTACTCAAATGAGTAGGACTAAATAAATGCAACACACGCACACACTCGACAAAAAGTAAAACTCACGCACACACACACGACATAATTGAAAACACACGCACACAAATCCTACTCAAATGAGGAGGGAAAATTAAATGCAGGTCCTACTCAAATGAGTAGGAGAAAATAAATGCACTCACTCTACGAAAAGTAAAGCACACGCACTTGACATAAAGTAAAAACTCACGCACACAACAGGAAATTAAACACACTCCACACACTCTACTTGAATGAAATAAAGCAAAACGCCATTTAACTCTTAACGAGTAGGCGGAAATAAATGCGCACATGTACAGAAATAAAAAAAAACTAAGTTACCTAAAAATTAAAACAACTGCATTTCTATCGATAGAATGCGGTATAAATGCGTAAAAAGCTGAAATAAAAATAAACCGGGCAAAAAGGTTTGCAAATAAACGCAAAATGAAAATGACCGAAAAATTGAAATAAATACATTTCTACCTCTAGAATACGGTAGAAACGCGTAAAAAGAAGAAATAAAAATAAAAGGGGCAAAAAGTTTTGGAAAATAATATCAACAGGAGAGAGCCAAGCAACGGTTACTGATTACCTGACCAGCTTCTTTCGCAAAGAGCTTCTTCGTGCACAACAGCTTATTCTCATTCTATAGCATCTCTACTAACAGCGGATATCCGACAGCTTATCCGCGATCAGATAAGAAGAGCAGGAACTCAGAACTCCTCTCCTTTCAGGAGCAAGTTAGACTGGAGCCGAGACCTACTTACCTTCTTTGGCTGGCTGGAAAGTGAGTGCCTCTTGATAGAATCAAGATTTCCTTCATGAGACTAGCTCGTAGCGACCCCGGCATGAACCCTTGATCCGCCAACTTCATAAGGTCTAGCGAGTAATTAGAAAGCGGCGAAGTGCCTATATATGTCCAAACTGTGTGTGCCATTTGATTTTTCCTATTACCGAACGGAATTCTACACTTTCGATATGATCATTTCATAAAAGAAATCAGTCATTTCATAAAAGAAATCAGTCTTTCTTGAATAGGTTGCGTAGAGACCGCGCGTGTTCTAACGGATTTTCTTCCCACTAAGGATAGTTCTCTGGAACAGTTCTGGAATCATTTTTCTAGTAAACTGTTGGACGAACAGGAAGGATTGCAGGCAGGCGGCAAGTGTAGCTATAGCTAGTTTTGATTGAGCCCCTGACCTTTGACTAACCTTATCCCGAAATAGTACTTACTTTTGGTTGGTGTCATATGCTTGTCTCGTGCACACGGCTTTTTCACAGTGTCTGCTTATCTACTCCTTGCCCCGGCTTCTGGCCCCACCGCTACTCTTGAATTTCATCAAGGAAAGGAGAGGCGAGACTTTGCAAACTGGGACTACTCCACCATACCCTGGATTTGATGACTAAGACAGGTCCTTTGCTTCAGGACGGGTTTTCAACTATATCGATACTATACTCAAGCCCTTTCGGTGAACCTATCATTTCTCAATGAAGAAGTGGGACCATCCGGGACGACCAGCAAGCACTTCCTCTTTGACTTTCTCTGAGATATAGTTTTTCTCACTAGGGCAGGAGTAATATATCTGACTAATATATATAGACTTTCTCTGACTAATACAAGTGTTTAAAAAATTAAAATGACGATAAATTCATTGTTATATCTCTATAAAAACACTTACAATGTGGAAGAAAGGGTAATATAACGAAATGTTTTACGAAAATAACAAAACAAACTAAGTAAAAAAATCAAAAACCATTTTTATAGTTTTATAAGGATGGATATGAAGAGTACGGAAAAATTCTAACACTAACCAAAGCTAGTAACAATTATGAAAACATAAAACTATAACTCTAACCTCATACACACACGCACACGGATTTTAAAGAACGAAAATAAAGTTAAAATGAAATAAGAATAAGATTGCATAAGAGTGTTGCTAAGAATCATTCCAAACCCAGAATAAGAGATAAAAAACAGATTTTATTAAGTTAAAACACGAGTTACAAAGGAACGAAAATAAAAGCTACGGAGAGGGGGAGAAAATATCCCTTACATAGCATTTGGAACTCATCCGAGCTGCATAACTCCTATACAAAATGGTTCAAAAGAATGAACAGGATTCCATCCAACAAGATGGTTTAAATAGGCAAAACTTTCAGGTGACACGCCCCCTGACACGGGCGTGTAGGGGGGGCGTGTCAGCACTGTACAAAATGCGGTCGTCGATTTGACAGGAAAGTTGACTTCGCGCTGGACACGTGTCGGTCCCGCAGCGGTCACGCCCCAGGTCATGGGCGTGACGGTGGGCATGTCGAGGAGGTGGATCTATGCGCGATGCATCAAAATTCGTCGTGCGGGTCTTGTCGGCCAGGTGGAGAAGTCACGCCGCAGGTCACGGCGTGACTCTGGGCATGTCGGGGGTTCGACGATCATCGAGTGCAAAGTCGTCGAGCGGAAAATAGTCGAGCGGAGGATCGTCGAGCGGAACATTTCGTCGAGCTTGATGGAGCGGTCACGCCCCAGATCACGGGCATGATGGGTGTTCGACGATTGTCGATCGAAAATCGGCGAGCGCGCAAATCGTCGAGCGGAAATCGTCGAGCGCTGGACACGGGTCATGTCACGGGCGTGTGAATGGGCGTGTCAAGCTATTTCTTCAAAATTTGTTCATTTCTTGGGAATTTGACGTGTCACGCCCCGGTCACGGGCGTGACCAATAAGTCACGGGCGTGACTTGGCAATTTTTTGCAGATTTTTATTCTTTTCCTGAAAAATAAAATAAAACAAGTTAGTAAAATATTTACAAAAATAGGAGCATTTTATTGAATAAAAACAAGTAAAAATGACAAAAATATATGAAAATGACTTAAGTAATGTATATAAAATAGGTATATTTACAATTCATCAAATACCCCCATACTTAAGCTTTTGCTATTGCAGAGCAAAAGTTGGAGATGAACTTATAAGGAATTAAAGAAATCCAAAGTTTAGCTACCGCTTGACTTAATTAAAAAGAAAGATCGAATTAAACATCTGGGGTACTTGAGTTAAATCATAAATTATGAAAATGTTATAAACAGAGGAACAGTTTCAAAAAGACTTCTAGATAAAATAAAATAGAAAGCAAAAAATTTATTTTTGTTAGTTTAACAAAGACGGATTGGATTTATATAAAAAACCTTAGCTTAAAAGAAGTTAAACGAAATAATGCAATTTAAAAATTATGCTCTCAAAAAAATTTAAATTAATTCTAGAATCATTGAAATATGATAAATGGTTTGGCGGGTTATGAAGAGGGCTTCAATTTAGAGGCAAGGTAATTTTTTCTCGAACCTCCAATTTTTTCTTTTGAATAATTAGAAAAATGAAATCTTATTTTCCTAACATATAATATTTTTTTCTTTCTTCATAAATAAAATAACCCAATGTATATGTGTAGGAGTAATGAATTTTATACTCTTACTTCATAACATATAATCTTTTTAATTATTGGGTGTCTATGTTTACGGAATGAAATCTTATTCCCATTGACATAAGATCTTTTAAGGGATAAAATATGAGTAAACATGTCAAGTAAGACCTGAAAAAAACTGGAAGTGGGTTTATTTTTTTTCAAAAAAAAACTAGATTTTAATAAAAATGTTTTGAGAGCAACCTTTTTAAAATGAACGTTCTGATGTTTCTAAAAGCATGAAGTAGAAATAATTGAAATCCATGGATGTTATTTTCTAAAATAAAAAACGAGCTTCTATTTAAAAATTAGAAGTGGTGGTGAAAAATAATTTCCCTATTATAAGGAAAAGACATAAAAAAATTTTTAACACTTAACCCCAAACACTTAAATCTATAAACTTTAATTAATAAATGAATAGTAAGCAAAGAATAATTAAAATTCGCTTATAAATAAACTCGAAACTAGATTTTTGGAAAATAAAAAGGGTTAAGAAATGGTATATTCGATTTTATTTGTTACATAATTTAACAAAATATTTTTTGCAATTTTTAAAGTTTTTATCTCTTTTTTTATTATTATCTTTTTTGGATTTTTAGAGTTATTCACTTTTTTAGGAATTTTTGGTTTTTTCTAATTTTTTTGATTTTTTAGTGTATTTTGATAAGTAATTTACAAGAATAAGGAGAGAAAGAAATGTTATTTACAAAGGAGACAGTGGGGGAAAGAGATCAAAAAAATTTTTGTTTTTATTTTTAAATAATGTACAAAGTAAAAACTCGAAGGCGGCATGCGAACAGACTCTTATTTGAGTGGTTGGTTCGATGAGTCGAATGTCGCAGGCATTGTAAAAAGCGAGCTTTTAAAGAAGAAACGGGGGGGGGAGAGAAAGATGTATTTTTACAACAACTATTTACAAAGGAAAAGAAAAAATTTTTGAATTTTTTTTGATGTTTTATAAGTTTTTTTTTTTTTTTGTGTTTTATGATTTTTTTTTTGAGTTTTTTTATTATAAAAATCAAGGAATTTTTTTTTAAGATTTTAAGTTTTGCAATTTTTTTGTATTTTAGATGAGTACAAAATAAAAAAAACATAATAGGAAAACACCCACATACTTAAACTCAACATTGTCCCCAATGTTCCAGTGTAAGTATGCAGAACGATTAATATACAAAATATAATATGTGTAAAAATAAAAAGAGAGGGTAGGAACTTCCCTAAGACGAGTTCGGGGAGGCCCGGGTTGAAACCCTGCATTATTGTTAGAAGACGTAGGAAAAATATAACAGAGACAAAAAATAAAAGGAAAAAGATAAACCCGGCGAAAAGTGTGCAGGCAGTAGGGGGCAAGTGCGTGTGTGACTCGATTAGCTGACATCTCAGCTATTTGAGTGCGATAGAAATGCGCTACCCTAGCGCGCACAAAAATGGGAAGCACGCCGAAGCAAAATAAGTGAAAAGAAAATAAGCAAAATATATACATTTTTTTTAAAAATAAAATTATTATTTTTTTGTGTTTTGTTTTTTTACAGTAGATTTTTTATTTTTTAGTTGAATTTTTATGTAGGTGTTTTAGTTTTTTTTTTGTTTTCATAAAAATAATGAAAATATATGTTTTTTATTTTTTATTTTTTCTTAAGTTTTTTCATTTTTTCGAATTTTTAGTTTTGTTTCTTTTATAGTATTTTTTCATAAAAATAATGAACATAAATTCTTTTTTGTTAAGTTTTTTATTTCATTTTTTTTTGTTTTTTTAATGTTTTTTGTAGTTTTATAGTTTTTTCAAATTTTTAGTTTTTAAGGTTTTTCAAAATTTTTTTAGTTTTATAAGATTTTTAAAAAAAAAATTTTGTTTTGTAATTTCGTAATTTTTTTATAGTTATTATTATTATGTTTATTATTATTATTATATTTTTGTTGGCCATTTTAAATTTTTTGTGATATATATAGATATAGGTAAAATTAATAGATTTCTAGGGTTCAAAATAACGACACGAATATCCCCGGCAACGGCGCCAAAAACTTGATTGGTTAAATCTCTAAAAATATTTACGGTCACGCGGTGACCCGACGGTTTTATTTAAGTAAAGCGGAAGTGGTTTTATTTAGAAAACGGGGCACACGTATTTATTTATTTGGATATAAAATGGGTTAGATCGAGTTTTAACGAAAGGTGGCAAGTGCACATATCGGGAGTAGTACTGGATATTCCGGGTGGAATATCGAGGTCGTATTGTTCTCGGGGTCGATTCGATTATTTCTACTCTTCCCTGGAGGGGACTATTATTTTACCGATAATTATCTTGTCGGGATATATTATATATAATAAAAAAGGCAGAAAATATAAAATGAAAGCATAAAAAGAAAGAAAGAAGGTGGAGCCGATGAAGAGCTTAGCTCGATGACACCAAAAAGAATTTGATCTAAAATATACTTTTAATAAAAAGAGCTCCTAAATTTCTAGTTAATTAAGGCGGAGACTTGGACGTGGAAGTTCCACTAAAATGAGCTCACCTAGCTATAGGGCTATCGCTCACATGAACGCTAAGACTATTCGACAGAACGTTAGTCCGACGAAGGATTCCTCTTAACGCCCGCATTACGCTAAGAACCCCGCTATTGGGTGGGGAACCCAATCCGGTAGAGTTGGTGCGCCTCCTCTCTCGAGGGTTAGTGCGGAACTGTTTCTTCCAAGGGGTGATCGGTTCATATGTACGGCCTCTCGGCTAGCTAGCATATGGACTACGGAAATAGGGTACACACATCGATTATGTGGTCCTACGCGTCATAAACCCTAGGCACAACTTAAGTAATTTTAATTAATTAGAAAGTAAGGACCATTAATTATTTTAAGTTATTTTATTTGTCCTAATGCTCTTCGATACTCAGGGCTAAGAACGGTTAACCACTCATCGGAATGGGGACGGCTTGAGAGGAAAGCAATAAAGAAAGCGATAAAGAAAGCAGGAAAGTGAAAGCAGTAAAATGAAAGCAGTAAAGGAAAGCTGAAAATTGCAAGTTCTACTCAAACGAGTAGGACTGAAATGAAAGCAGTAAAATGCGAGTCCCAGCGCAAATCTGTGGGTGGGAGAAAGAAAGCGGATCCTACTCAAATGAGTAAGACTAAATAAATGCAACACACACACACACTCGATAGAAAGTAAAACTCACGCAAACACACGACATAATTGAAAACACATGCACACAAATCCTACTCAAATGAGGAGGGAAAAATAAATGCAGGTCCTACTCAAACGAGTAGGAGAAAATAAATGCACTCACTCTACGAAAAGTAAAACACACACACTCGACATAAAGTAAAAATTCACGCACACAACAGGAAATTAAACACACTCCACACACTCTACTTGAATGAAATAAAGCAAAGCGTCATTTAACTCTTAACAAGTAGGCGGAAATAAATGCGCACGTGTACAGAAATAAAAAAAAACTAAGTTACCTAAAAATTAAAACAACTGCATTTCTACCGCTAGAATGCTGTAGAAATTCGTAAAAAACTAAAATAAAAATAAACCGGGCAAAAAGGTTTGCAAATAAACGCAAAATGAAAATGCCCGAAAAATTGATATAAATAAATTTCTACCGCTAGAATGCGGTAGAAATGCGAAAAAAGAAGAAATAAAAATAAAAGGGGCAAAAAGTTTTGGAAAATAGAGAAAAAATAGAAGTGGTTAAAAAATTAAAATGACGATAAATCCATTCTTATATCTCTATAAAAAACTTAAATAGTGGAAGAAAGGGTAAGATAACGAAAAGTTTTACGAAAATAACAAAACAAAGTAAGTAAAAAAAATCAAAAACCAGTTTTATAACCATTTTTATAGTTTTATAAAGATGGATATGAAGAGTACGGAAAAATTTTAACACTAACCAAAGCTAGTAACAATTATGAAAACATAAAACTATAACTCTAACCTCATACACACACGCACACGGATTTTAAAGAACGAAAATAAAGTTAAAATGAAATAAGAATAAGATTGCATAAGAGTGTTGCTAAGAATCATTCCATACCCAGAATAAGAGATAAAAAAAGATTTTATTAAGTTAAAACACGAGTTACAAAGGAACAAAAATAAAAGCTAAGGAGAGGGGCAGAAAATATCCCTTACACATTTGGAACTCATCCGAGCAGCATAACTCCTATACAAAATGGTTCAAAAGAAGGAACAGGATTACATCCAGCAAGCTGGTTTAAATAGGTAAAAATTTCAGGTGACACGCCCCCTGATACGGGCGAGTAGGGGGGGGTGTCAGCACTGTACAAAATACGGGCGTCGATTTGACGGGAAAGTGGACTTCGGGCTGGAAACGTGTCGGTCCCGCAGCGGTCACGCCCCAGGTCATGGCCGTGACGGTGGGCGTGTCGAGGAGGTGGATCTAGGCACGGTGCGTCAATAGTCATCGCGCGGGTCTTGTCGGCCAAGTGGAGAAGTCACGCCCCAGGTCACGGCGTGACTCTGGGCGTGTCGGGGGTTCGACGATCGTCGAGCGCAAATTCGTCGAGTGGCAAATCGTCGAGAGGAACATTTCGTCGATCTTGATGGAGCGGTCATGCCCCAAATCACGGGCATGACAGGTGTTCGACGATCGTTGATCGAAAATCGGCGAGCGCGCAAATCGTTGAGCGGAAATCGTCGAGCGAAAATCGTCGAGCGCTGGACACGGGTCATGTCACGGGCGTGTGATCGGGCGTGTCAAGCTATTTCTTCAAAATTTGTTCATTTCTCTGGAATTTGACGTGTCACGCCCCGGTCACGGGCGTGACCAATAAGTCACGGGCGTGACTTGGCAATTTTTTGCAGATTTTTATTTTTTTCCTGAAAAATAAAATAAAACAAGTTAGTAAAATATTTACAAAAATAGGAGCATTTTATTGAATAAAAACAAGTAAAAATGACAAAAATAAATGAAAACGACTTAAGTAATGTACATAAAAATAGGTATATTTACAATTCATCACATTAAGTTGGCTAATTTCCTTGTCATTCTCATCCAGCAAAGATGTTATTTCAGATTGTTGGGAAGTAGCTAGCTACAGAGAGATAATGTCCACAGCTTGTTTTTAGATAACTTCTGGCACTTCTTAAAGGAATCCAGAAGTTCTCCATACCTGTCAATCAATTGATTGACATCTCCTTCAGATTCACAATCATCTTCACCACTGGATGAAGAAGCTTCTATATAGGGACTAGTCGCATACCAAGACTCAGAAGAAGAGCTAGATAGAAAATACACCATGTTTGACCAGGCAGATCCTGGATGGATTCCTCATTTTTCTTTGCCATCAGCCCACTACAGTTGTAGGAATCTTCTTCATCTCCATCCACCTCTGATTCACTGTCTGAATGTGATAGAGTGGCCATGATGCTTATCCAGGGAGCATGATAGTCTTCATCTGCTGCTTCAGCTCCTTCTTCAGTAATAACAGAAACCAGCCCAATATAGGCTTCTTATTCTTCAGACTCTGATGAAGCTTACTCTGTCTAGCTCTTTTCCTTCATTGCAATGAAGGACATCTCCATATTCCTCTTATGCTGGTGTTGTTTCTTCTCACCAACCTCCTTTCTCTTAATTGGGCAGTCAGCTATTACAAGCCCAGGTTTGCTGTAACAGTAGCAAACAACTTTAGATGTAATATGTTTACTAGGTTTTGAATCATACCTGTCAGCCTTGGAGTGATTATTCTTCTGATGAGAAGATATGGAAGGTCTGTTCTTCCACTATTTCTTCTTCATCAGCATCTGAAAATGCCTGGATAAGGAAACAAAGTACTCATCAGACATACTGCATTCTGATGTATCTGACTCTTAGCAGTCTGAATAAGATGGTCTCATTGGAGGAGAGGGAATCCTCTCCTTAGTCTTCCTGTTGTTGTTTGCTCTGAAGACCAATGTCTTTTCCTTGGCCAAGGATGTAGTGGTCGCCTCCTCCTCTTTCCTGATAACAAACTGCATGTCATAAGAGAGCAGCTTTCCAAACAATGTATGAATAGGAGTATCACTTAGCTTGTTCACTTCTCTGATGACACAAATCTTAGTATCCCACTCTCTAGTGAGAGACCTTGGAAACTTGTCATTAATCTCAAAATGACTTAAGACCCTCCCATAGGTAATCAGTTCATTTATTATCCTGAAATATCGTTCATAACAAACAGCTATGTTCTCTTTCAGGGACTTACTGAAAGCCTCATAATCCTGGTTAAGCAAGTATTTCCTGTCATCACATACCTCCTCAGTTTCCTCCATGTAGACCACAAGAGTGTCCCAGATTTCATCGGAGGTCTGGAAGTGATCTAGATTCTGAACGGTTGAATCATCTATAGCAGTAATAATAATGTTTTGTGCCCTCTTGTCCAAAGTTGCCAAGATGACTTCATCCTTTGTCATCTCTGAATATGTGTTGGGTGTCTGGAAATTGGCATGCAGAATTGAGACCTTCATAGGGATGAAAGGTCCCTCTCTGACTTAGCAATATATCTCTTTATAGAATCTTCAATAGCTTGAGCTAGTCTCAATGCTGTTTGGTGTATTGCGTTGAGAGATATAATCACACAACTCCTGTGTACATAGTCAAATATTCAGCATGCCAATACTGAGTCTTTGATAGATTCAGCTATACTCGACGATTCTTGATATATTGTATTGAGTGAACTGCCATCACTCAACGCCTGTGAACTTAGGTGCAGAATTTACTTTGCAAACTGCATAACTTTGACTGTCCATAAGTAACTCAGTGATGTTTGGCATCTAGTGTTGAGTGAACTTGCTTCACTCAATGCCTGTGAACTTAGGCGATTTTTAGCCTATCCAGCATCCTCCCTTTCATGTAGCGTAAAATGAACTGGCTTCACTCAATGTCTGTGGACATAAATAGATTTCTGTCTCTCCACATCTTTACTTTGTGAGCACCTGTCACATCACATGAAATACTTATCCTATCAATGTTATAAGTACTACACTACATGTATGAACTTGAACATATATTAAATATAATAATGTGTGTCTCATTAACATGTTTGACTTCCAATAATCTGGAACCGTTGTGGACAATGGACCCAACATTCGCGAGTTTTGTTGATGCATGAAAACGGACAGGGAGTCGGGCACCACCAGCTAACGGTTCGAACACCGGGGAATAGGGGAGGAAAGGAGAAGACTGTCGACCAATCGGTTACTAGCGGTCGCGGCTAAAGGACCGGAAAAGGGGGCCGCTGGCAGCGGCAACAGCAGAGTTCGCCCGCCGCGGCTTAAATGCCCCTCTTGCGGCGGGCTTTCCTTTACTTAAAAATGAGAAACAGTTACAACGAGTAAAAGAGGAAGCCGGCCGGACTACAAGCCGCAATACACTAGACTTGAGACCGCAGCTCTTAACAGGCGAGCTACTGGATCCCAGTCAGCGTGTTTTGGGGAGTGCACCCTCCCCCTATTTATAGGCTCGGGGGCCTGCCCAAACGGGCAGGGCTAAAATTACCGGCTGCCCGGGGTACAGGAGAACCGGGCAGAGGTGAGGGGAAGCAAAAGAGAAAGAAACACAAAAGGAGGGAAGCCGCGCAGCCTGGCGGATTCCTCCTGGCGAGCTGACGGCTGGGTCCTTGGGCCTTGTCGCTGAGCAGGGTCGGCGTTGGCAGCGGCCTGACATGGAGACCGCCCGGCTTGGGAGGCTTGGCGGCTTGAATACGCAGACCGCCCGGTCTGGAAAGCTGCGCGGACAGGTCGCGGATTCCGGGCTTATCATAATCCCCGCACATTTTTAAGTTTCCAAGAAACTTCGAAAATGTATAACTAAGCCGGAGACCGCGACTGCCTCATCGTCATCTATAAAATCCCCTGACCCTTGACATTCTTCAGGATTCCTGCCAAGCCACGGGTCGCTACTCGCAACTTGCGGTCAGAATTTTGCAAGTCGGCACGATTTCTCTAGCGATTGATGTGATGTCATCAATGTTAGCCCGCAACAAGAAACCGCCAGAAACGAAGCAGAGCCGGAGCGAGAACTCGAATGATTCTGCCTGTCAGACTGCCAAGAAGACTGGGAAGCCGGAGACATCAGCGGCTTCTGGAGCTGAAAAGAGGCCGACAGAGATCGTCGGCGGACCATCGCAGGCCGCAGTAGATCCCAAAGCGGTTTTGAAGGCTGCTCCACTGCAAACCGGAATTGCCAAATCCTTCGACCTGACTTTCTCTCCATCAGGAGAACCACTCCTAAAAATCGGTGGGACGGAGGAGAAGAGTGTTGAATCTGGGAAACCGTTCGAATTGCCGGGCAAAGTCGACTTAATCGTTGTGGATGACAACGAGCCGGAGAAGGCGCAGGAACCCGAGCGGACTTTGGTTGAACAGCACAAGCGGACTGAAAAGGTGTTCGGCTCCCTGAAACGGCGGAAAGAAAGGAGCGAAACCCTTGAAGAAAGGATGAAGAGGAAGATGAGGAAGTTGCACGCCAGAAACCGGAACATTTCCGAAAAGACCGGCGCGGACAGTCTGCAACACAGGCCGCACGAGAAGGAGGTACCCGAGAACCCGCCCACACCGGATTACAAACCGAGCAAACTGGAGGGTACACCTGCGGTTAGCGATTCACTGAGCGAGCTCCTGAAGGGCATGGAGACTCTCCAGCAGCAAGACGCGCTATTGTCGACACCAGCGGCCTCTGAGGAGGTTGACCGCCCCGACATCCAGGTTATCGGGGAGAAGCCTGGCGAACCGGCTTCCGCGGCTTCTGAAGGAGCCGAGAAACTGAAGCTTCGCGAGAAGATGGAGGAGATGAAGAAACTGATCGCCGATAAGCCGGTGGTGACCGCACTTCCATTGCTGCAAGGTAAACACCGGGATGTTAGGCGAATTATTAAATTCTACAAGTCGCGGTCAAGGAAGAAGGGGGCGAATATTATATTAAATCCGCCGGCCAGCTTTTTCCTGACCACGGCTCAACTGAAAAGCCGAGCTAAGGAAACCGAGCGGCTATGGAAAGAAAAGCTGAAGAGGATAGATCCTGAGCGGCTCAGGCGGCCAGTGATTAAAATCCATACCGCGGCCTCTGGAGGAGATAAACATCAAACCGGCGGTCTTATCCTACCGATTTCCTTACTAGAAGGTCGCAACAATCCGGCTGAACCTGACTGCGGTTTTTCTTCTGCAGGTGTACCGGAGACCGCGATGAAACCGGACGACTTGACCTCGTTTATATCTATGCTGCCTCCGCCAAGTGTTCGCCAGAAGGAGATGGCCGACTTCCAGAAGGAGGTCGGATCGCTGCAGGTGGCTTTGAATGCGGCCACCGAAACTCTGCGGATGAAGGACGAAGAGAAGCGGGTTGCCCAGGTGGCCGCAGAAAAAAGGATCCAAGAGTTGCAAACCACCCTGGAGTAAGAGACCACAAGGTTGCAAACTGCGCTTGAGCTGGAGACCGCGAGGTCGAAGACCGCGATGGAACAAGAGACTGCTAGGCTCCAGACCGCGATGGAAGAAGAAACGGCCAGGCTGCAGACCGCGATGAACGAAGAGACCGCCAGACTGCAGATTGCGATGGAAGCCGCTGAGGCGAAGATTGCTGAGATGCAGGTCGCCTTGGAGCAGGAAAGGACGGAGAAGTATTTGTTGATGGCCGCGCGGCTGGAAGGAGACAGAGAAGAGATCCCTCATGCTGAAGGCGGCGAGAACCAAGACCTGCCGGCGGAGACCGGCGGAGAACAGCGGCCTGCACTACCTACTCCTGCAGAGTTGCCGGGTACTAGCCGCCCGGCCTCTGGCGAGACTTCGCATCCGCCGGTGGCCGCGGCGCCTAACCAGGTCGCAGTTCCAAGCGGTCTGGGTGTTCAGGCGATCCCCATGATACCGTTTGCGAGAGTAGAGCGCGACGCTGCGCGAGTTCATCGGTCTCTGCACGCGCTTCACAATCTGGTTAGCCAGGTGTACGTTGCGATTGTGCAGACCGGTGAGCAGGTCGCGCACATAGGATGAGATAGGCCGGAAGACGACAAACGATCCTGAGCGACTTGAGAGAACCAAGCCGCACGGACATTCGTATATTATGTTGTAATATATATTTTTTCTCTGGATGTTGGACAATTTGATTACTGTAAACTGTTGTATTCTATTGTGCTGCGAACTGAATGCGGCTTATGCGGCTTGAATTTATAATCCACATGTCTGCTGCTTTGTTCTGAGAAATTTAAAGATTTGGATAGTAGCCGCGCGGTCTGGCGAACAGAGCGCCGGCTTGAATACTTGATATCCACATGATTCGCCATAGAATTTTTCCAAGTGCAGGGAAATAGCCGTGCGGACTGATGGGCTAAACGGCGGCTTGGTCACTAAGCTGATCTGCACTTCCAGCGGACTTAGGCCACGCGGCGTGATGACTAGCCGCGATTTGACGTTGGGCACTATAGCTTCACGAATTTTCTATAAATAGAGCAGATCCCGTGGATTTCATCACAAATCAAGAAAGATGCGGGCTAAGTCCAAGTCATTGCGGTCTGACAAGGCCACTGCGGTTAGGACAGACGCGGCCTCCGCTTTCCACTCAGCTGACCACAAAGAATGCCGGCTTACAAAAGCCGAGCTGGATGACTTTGTCGAGAAACACATGCAAGGAAGTCCGCTGATCGCGCGGCTTCCCCTACAGGATGAGCGGATCAACTCCTCCAATGCAAATCAGATTGCGGTCCCCATCGACCACTTCGACTGCGGCTTCAGCTTCCCGGTCATGCTAGAGTCCGTAGCGGTCTTCGACCACTACGGGGTTGTGCCGGGACAACTACCCCCAAACTCGATAGCCGCCATTTACAGCTTCATCTCCTACCTCAGGTCGGAAAGAGTCTGCTTCTCTATGAGGCTCTTCAGAGAATGCTTCTCGGTGCGGTCTATCCCGGACTCCGGGACAAAGATCTTCCGGGGGCACCTCTACTTCGGCTGCAGAGGGCTGAAGATAGTCAACTTGGCAAACAAGATCGCGAACTGGCCGGAGCGGTTTCTCATCTTCGAGGGAAACCTTGGGTTGCTGCCAGTCGACCCCCAAATCCGCGAAGAGGCCGCCTTTGGGAGCAGCGGCTTGGACGGCGTCGAGAAGGAGATTTACAACTTCTTCAAAGGCGAGCGGCTTGATGTAAACCACTACATCCCGCTGTTGCCGTCGCTAGTAGGAGTAGAGGCGGAAGACAGTAAGCTCCAAGACGGCCGACCTGATATCTTAGCCGCACGGACTGGAAACTAACTTTGCCTTTATCTTTGCAGCTGCTGTGGCGGTCCCGCTGAACAAGCCGCAGACTCCTGGCGGCTTGACCCTCACTCAAAGAGAAAAGAGAGCGAAGCGGGCCAAGCCGGCGCGAGCTGCGGAGGAGGAGGAGTCGGACTCCTCTGGAGAGTTCATTCTGCAAGGAACCGGCAGCAGCTTGAAGGATGTCCACGACGATCCGGCCTTGCGGTGGAGTCCGGACGGCAAGTCGGTGACGATATCCACCGCCCTCCCCTACTGGGGAGCAGAAGAAGTAAGCCGCCACGCGAGCGCGGTTGGCGGCGCGCTATACGGCAAGCGTAACTTGAAGGCGATGCGGCGAGTTCCACCAGACGACCTGCCGCGGCTAGCCGCGCAGGTCGGGGCGAGGAGCTTCGTGGCAAGTCACTTCATGGGCCTTGCCTACAAGCAACTGATGAAGGAGAACAGCGGCCTGAAGACACAGTTAGGCGAACAACAAGAAGAGAACAAGCGGCTTAAGGAAAAGGAGGCGGTAAGTCATTACCAATACTCGTGCGGTTAGCATTATGTAACCGCGCGACCTTACCTTTACTTTTGCTTTGCAGGAAATGTATAACCCGGCCAATCCCATCTTCCAAGACCAAGTCTTCCCCCAACTCGTCCAAGGGATTGATGGAGCGCTTAACCGCCTCCGGGACCTTGGCAGCTTGGCCACCGGCTTCACCGACTTTACATGTGCCGACATCTACCCCTCCCTGAAAGAGCAGGTGGTCGACGTCTATAGGTCGATCAAGGGCAAGGCCAAGGTCGGGGAAGAAGTCGGCGAGGTGGTGGGAGACGCCGTGGAAGAGGTCGGCCAGGGAAGCCGGAGTGCGCGCACATCGCCTGAGTCCGGCGGCCAAGAATCGGAGACCGCGCGTCCAGACTCGACAACTTCTGGCGGTTCAGCGAGCTCCGCAACTAGCAGCAGATACTCTTTATCATCCGTCGACATTGGCGATGGCAGTGATTTGGATTCTCCTGCGACTAAGAAGCTCAAACCGGGCTATTAGAAAATCTATAACTTATTTTTGTATTTTGAACATTTTGATATCGGCGGTATTGTTTTTGTAACCGCGCGATTAATATTTTGTAATACTTAATGAAATAGAAAAGAAGGCATTTTTACCTTTCTCTTTACTATATTTCACTTTTCTTACTTGACTAAGTCCGCGCGGTCTCAGTTTAGCTTCCGATTTAAAATATAAGTATGTAAACCGGCTGAGTTTGCGCTGCGACTTCAACAAATCTATCCTCAAGAGAGAGATATTTTCCTGCGGTTTATACCGGAGTGCATGTCGACGATAAGACGAGCGGCTAATAACTTAAACCGTAATTTTCCTTGATGAATTATTCAACGTTATCTGCTGGAAGAGCTGAATTGCCGCGGCTTGCTCATACATAAACCGTGACCGCTAAGCCGCGCGGCCACCTGTCGCAGTCGGCAGACATCCATAACATTGAAATATTAGATTGCGGCTAGGGCGAACTCTGAAACGAATTGCCCATTTGATTAAAGGAACAAGAATAGAGAAACAAGCTTCGGCTTCCGATAATACAGGCCGATATAGGCATATGGAAGCCGGGAATTTTTGTGACGACAGTTCGCTGATTAGCTAATATAATTAATACCATAAGTCGGCAGATCAAAGCCAGGAATTAAGTGCCAGACGCAGGTCGGGCGACTTCCTTTCCATATGAATAACAAACCGGCAATTGATATATTTGAGCCAAATAAGATACTGAATAGCGGATAGGCGGACGTAAGTCGGCCGAGTTCCCAAATATATTAATGATAATCCGGCAGGTAGGAACAAGAAAGTTAAAAAACTTAAGCCGGAATATGAAATCGGGCGGCTTGTGTAATTAATTATACAACCTGCACAGGCCGCTTAGTAAAACCACGAGATAGCGGATAGGCGCGTGTTGTCCTGCAAAAATAGGTGAAGACATGCACTTATGTGTCAATGTGGCCAAGTGCGTGTGGCATTGCTTTCCACACAAAGAACACATAAGCGGGATCGAAATTCTTAAAATCCATGACCGATGTCAAGCGGGACAAGTACGCAACGTCTGCGACTGAAGTCAAGCAGGACAAGTACGCAATGTCTGCGACGAAGGTCAAGCGGGACAAGTACGTAATGCCTGTCTGTGACTGAAGTCATGCGTGACGGGTACGCAATGTCTGCGACTGAAGGCCAAGCGGAAAAACCACTACACATCTGCGACTGAAGTCAAGCGGGATGTGGAGGGCTCAAGAATTCGAAAGGGGCACTTGCCCCTACATGCATGCATATTGGCATAAAGAGTAAAGCTAAAAATAAGCTTCAAATGAAAAGGTAACATTTGCATGATGTTAAGGAAGTGACAAAGGATATATATCTGTAGTTTTATCATGCCTCATTAATACCGATTGTGAAGGAGATGTTATGTACTATTCTGAACATAAGTACTTTTCTTTATAGAAAGAAAGAGGAATCACTGCTTGAATTATCGAGCAAGAAATGGAAGATTGCCTTAGAGAGTTACTAAATAACATATCCTTGCAGCTTTCCAGCTCTTACAAGTTGATTAGCCAATTCCCTGAGAGCTATGCAATCTTCTGCTAGATGACCAATATCTTTATGATACTTGCAAAAAAGTTGCTCGTGCCGATACTTGATTTTGGATTTCATACGCCGAGGCTTCTTGAACTCAGGCATTCCCTGAATGATTATCAAAAGATCTTCCATAGGAATTTTGAACTTAACATACTTACCTGAACCTTCTTCATACTTTGGAGTTTTATCCTGGAGAAAATGAGGAGACTTGCAATATTCAACTTGCAAAACATCTTGGGGGGAAATAGATTGCTGTTGACCAGAAGTCCCTTGAGATTATTTAGCCATTTGATTCAGAAATGAAACATAACCTTTATTTGCCTCTTCGCCCATTATGAATGTATTAACTATATCAATAAGATCTCCGTAGCTTTTGGGATACTTTGTGGTGAGCTTGAATTTCAATGGGCCTTCTTGAAGTGCATTTATGAAAGCATACAAGCAATAGTCTTGATGGACGCTACAAATATCTAAAACCTCCTTTTGAAACCGATCAACAAAATCTGGATTAGACTCGTCGATTCCTTGCTTGATTCGGAAGAGAGCTCCAACGTCTCTTTTCCGCTTCCTATAAATAGCGAATATAGAAATAAATTGACTTCGAAGATCCTTAAAGCTGGTTACTGATCGAGGTGGGAGGCTATAAAACCATTCTCTTGCAACATTGCCAAAAGATATAACGAAGAGTTTGCATTTTACTCCATTTGACACTTTTCTCAGTGAAATAGCTGATTCGAAAGCTTGCAAATGAGAAAACGGATCATCACCTCCAGAATACTCCGGGAGACGCGGTACTCTGAAGTCATCGGAGACAGTATCCCACTGAATTCGATTAATGAATGGAGAAGGGGTCTCTTCTTCTTCCTCATAAAGAGGTTCATTTGCAACAGATTCTAGGCCACGCTCAACACTGTTTGCAAAAATTTCTCTATGAGGGTCAACAACCTCACTATTAAAATACGAGCAATCCTGCACTTCTAAGAGATCTGTAGTCACTGAGATGCGGCTTGATCTATCCTGACCCTTTGCAGGATTCATCTTGAAAAGAGAGAAATAGGCAAACTTTTTCAAGAGACCGCAGAACAGCGGCGGCTTAATGCGGCGGCTAGACGATACTGCAAACCGATAAGACGACCGGCTAAAAAGAGAGCGGATAGAAATGCCAAGTTCCACAGTGCGGGAGGCGGGCTGAAAGCCTTAGCCGGCTAAGTTGCGGCTTGCTCGACAGGCCGCCGAACTCTAGAGGATAGAGCGGTCTAATTAGCTAGACCGCTGATTTCATCGATTAGTCGAGATCTGAAGGTCGCGTGTTAACTGTTGATGCACGAAAACGGACAGGGAGTCGGGCACCACCAGCTAACGGTTCGAACACCGGGGAATAGGGGAGGAAAGGAGAAGACTGTCGACCAATCGGTTACTAGCGGTCACGGCTAAAGGACCAGAAAAGGGGGCCGCTGGCAGCGGCAACAGCAGAGTTCGCCCGCCGCGGCTTAAATGCCACTCTTGCGGCGGGCTTTCCTTTACTTAAAAATGAGAAACAGTTACAACGAGTAAAAGAGGAAGCCGGCCGGACTACAAGCCGCAATACACTAGACTTGAGACCGCAGCTCTTAACAGGCGAGCTACTGGATCCCAGTCAGCGTGTCTTGGGGAGTGCACCCTCCCCCTATTTATAGGCTCGGGGGCCTGCCCACACGGGCAGGGCTAAAATTACCGGCTGCCCGGGGTACAGGAGAACCGGGCAGAGGTGAGGGGAAGCAAAAGAGAGAGAAAAAAGAAAGGAGGGAAGCCGCGCGGCCTGGCGGATTCCTCCTGGCGAGCTGACGGCTGGCTCCTTGGGCCTTGTCGCTGAGCAGGGTCGGCGTTGGCAGCGGCCTAACATGGAGACCGCCCGGCTTGGGAGGCTTGGCAGCTTGAATACGCAGACCGCCCGGTCTGGAAAGCTGCGCGGACAGGTCGCGGATTCCGGGCTTATCAAGTTTACTTCAGGTATTCAATATATTTTATATTCACCAGCTTTTGACTTCTTTTTTGCAGAGATTAGCATGTGTTTGCGAGTTTACATTAGGTACTCACATTATATTTTAAATTTAACTGCTTTTGACTTGTCTTTTGCACAAATTAGCAGGTGTTTGCGAGTTCACTTCATGTACTCGCATTAAATTTTAATTTAACCTTCTTTTGAATTTTATTTTGTATAGATTAGCAGGTGTTCATGATGTCATTTCAGGTACTCGCGCTATATTTTAAATGTACATGTTTTTGACTTCTCTTTTGTAGAGATTACAGGTGTTTGTTAGTTCGATTCAGGTAATCGCGATATATTTTAAATTTTCTTACTTTTGACTCCTCTTTTACAGAGATTAGCAGGTGTTTGTCAGTTCACTTCAGGTACTCGTGTTATTTTTTATATTTATTTGCTTTTGACTTCTACTTTGGAGAGATTTCCAAGTGTTCGCGAGTTCACTTCAAGTACTCGTGTTAAATTTTAAATTTACCTGCTTTTAACTTCTCTTTCACATAGATTAGTAGATGTTCGCGAGATCACTTCAGGTACAAGCATTATATTTTAAATTTACATACTTTTGAATTCTCTTTTATAGAGATTAGCAGGTGTTCGCAAGTTCACTTCACGTACTAGCAATATATTTTAAATTTACCTTCCTTTGATTAGCAGTGTTTGCAAGTTAACTTTAGGTACTCGGGTTATATTTTAAATTTACATGCTTTTGACTTCTCTTTCGCAGAGATTAGCAGTTGTTCGCTAGTTCACTATTGGTACTCATGTTATATTTTAAATTTACCTTCTTTTGACTTCTCTTTTGTAGAAATTAGAAAGTTTTCACGAATTCACTTCAGGTACCTGTATTATATTTTAAATTTACCTGCTTTTGACTTCTCTTTTGCAGAGATTACCAGGTGTTTGTGAGTTCACTTATGGTACTCCCATTATATTTTAAATTTATTTACTTTTGACTTTTCTTTTGTAGAGATTAGCAGGTGTTCGTGACTTCACCTCTGATACTCGCATTATATTTTAAATTTACCTGCTTTTGACTTCTCTTTTGTAGAGATTAGCAGGTGTTCGTGAGTTCACTTTAAGTACTTGTATAATATTTTAAATTTATCTGATTTTGATTTCGCATTTGAGGAGATAAGGTGTTCACGAGTTCAATTCAGCTACTCACGTTATATTTTAAATTTACCTTCTTTTGAATTCTCTTTGGCAGAGATTTGTAGGTGTTTGCGAATTCACTTCACCCACTCGCGTTATATTTTAAATTTACCTGCTTTTGACGTTTCTTTTCAAAGATTAGCAGGTGTTTGTGAGTTCCCTTTTGGTACTCACTTAATATTTTAAATTTAACTTCTTTTTACTTCTCTTTTGAAGAAATTAGCAGGTGTTCACGATTTCATTTCTGATACTCGCGTTATATTTTAAATTTACTTGCTTTTGACTTCTCTTTTGCAAATATTAGCAAGTGTTGGTCAGTTCACTTTAGGTACTCACGTTATATTTTAAATTTACATTCTTTTGACTTCTCTTTTTTAGAGATTAGCAGGTGTTCCGGAATTCACTTCAGGTACTCGCATTATATTTTAAATTTACTTACTTTTGACATTTCTTTTCAAAAGATTAGCAGGTGTTCACAAGTTCACTTTAGGTACTCACATTATATTTTAAATTTCCCTTCTTTTGCATTCTCTTTTGTTGAAATTAGAATGTGTTCATGAGTTAACTTTAGCTACTCATCTCATTTTTCAAATTTACCTACTTTTGACTTCTCTTTTGCAGAGATTAGCAGGTTTTTGCGAGATCACTCAAGGTACTCGTGTTATATTTTAAATTTACATACTTTTTACTTTTCTTTTGTAGAGATTAGCAGGTGTTCGCGGGTTCACTTCAGATACTTGCATTATATTTTAAATTTACCTTCTTTTGTCTTCTCTTTTGCAGAGATTAGCAGGAGTTCGCGATTTCATTTCAGGTACTCGGAATATATTATAAATTTACCAGCTTTTGACTTCACTTTTACAGAGATTAGCAGGTGTTTTCTAGTTCACATAAGGTACTCATATTATTATTTTTATTTCCTTGTTTTTGACTTCTCCTTTGCAGAGATTAGCATATGTTAGTGAGTTCACTTCTGGTACTCGCGATATATAATAAATTTACCTGATTTTGACTTCTATTTCGCGGAGATTAGCAGATGTTCGCGAGATCAATTCAGGTACAATTGTTATATTTTAAATTTACCTACTTTTGACTTCTCCTTTGTAGAGATTAGTAGGTGTTCATGAGTTCACTTAAGGTGCTCGCGATATATTTTAAATTTACTTACTTTTGACTTCTATTTTGCAGTGATTAGAAAGTGTTCGCAATTTCACTTCAGGTACTCGCATTATATTTTAAATTTACCTTCATTTGACTTCTCTTTTGCGGAGATTAGCAGGTATTTGAGAGTTCACTTCCGGTAGTCGCATTATATTTTAAATTTACCTTCTTTTGACTTCTCTTTTGCATAGATTAGCAGGTGTTCACGAGTTCTCTTCGGTTACTCATGTTATATTTTAAATTTACCTTCTTTTGACTTCTCTTTTACAAAGAATAGCAGTTATTTGTGATTTTAGTACAGATACACACGTTATATTTGATATATCATGCTTTTGACTTCTCTTTTGTAGAGATTGCAGGTGTTCGCAAGTCTAATTTAGGTACTCAGGTTATATTTTAAATTTACTTGTTTTTGACTTCTCTTTTGAAAAGATTAGCATGTATTCGTCAGTTCACTTCAGGTACTCGCATTATATATATATTTACCTATTTTTGACTTCTCCTTTGTAGATATTAGCAGGCCTTCGTGAGTTCACTTCAGGTATTCACGTTAAATTTTAAATTTACATGCTTTTAGCTTCTCGTTTGTAGAGATAAGCAGTTGTTCATGAGATCACATCAGGTACTTGAGTAATATTTTAAATTTTCTTGTGTTTGACTTCTCCTTTGTAGAGATTAGCAGGTGTTCGTTAGTCAACTTCCTATACTCGCATTATTTTTTTTATTTGCCTGCTTTTAACTTTTCCTTTGCAGATATTAGTAGCTTTTCGCGAGTTCACTTCAAGTACAAGCGTTATTTTTTAAATTTACCTGTTTTGACTTCTCTTTTATAGAGATTAGCAGGTGTTTGCGAGTTCACATCAGGTACTCGCGTTAAATTATAAATTCACCTTCTTTTGACATCTCTTTGGTAGAGATTAACAGGTGTTCGTGATGTCAGTTCAGGTACTCACGCTATATTTTAAATTTACATGTTTTTGACTTCTCTATTGTAGAGATTATAGGTGTTCGCGAGTTCAATTCAGGTACTTGCGTTATATTTTAATTTTACTTTCTTTTTACATTTCTTTTGTAAAGATTAGCAGGTGTCCATCAGTCCATTTCATTTACTCATGTTATTTTTTATATCTACATGCTTTGAATTCTCCATTGCAGAGATTAGCATGTGCTCGCGAGTCCACTTAAGGTACTCACATTTTATTATAAATTTACTTGCTTTTGACATCACTTTTGCAGAGATTAATAGGTGTTCTCGAGTTCACTTCAGGTACTCGTGTTATATTTAAAATTTCCCTTCTTTTGCATTCACTTTCGTAGAAATTAAAAAGTGTTCACGAGTTAACTTCAGCTACTCCCGTCATTTTTTAAATTCACTAACTTTTAACTTCTCTTTTGCACAGATTTCTAGGTATTTGCGAGTTTACTTAAGGTACTCGCATTTTATTTTAAACATGCATACTTTTGACTTTTCTTTTGTAGAGATTTGCAGGTTTTTGCCGGTTCACTTTAGGTAGTTGCATTATATTTTAAATTTACCTTCTTTTGCAGAGATTAGAAGGTGTCCGCGATTTCATTTTTAGGTACTCGGTTTATATTATAAATTTACCAGCTTTTGGCTTCTCTTTCTAGAGATTAGCAGGTGTTTGTGAGTTCACTTAAGGTACTCTCGTTATTTTTTATATTTACATGTTTTTGACTTATCTTTTGCATGCATATGTTCGCGAGTTCATTTTAGGTACTGACATTATATTTCAAATTTAACAGCTTTTGACTTCTCTTTCATAGAGATTAGCAGATGTTTGCGAGAACACTTCAGATATAAGCTTTATATTTTAAATTTACCTACTTTTGACTTCTCCTTTGTAGAGATTAGGTGATGTTTGTTAGTTCACCTCAGGTACTCGCGTTATATTTTTAATATACCTGCTTTTTCTTCTCTTTTGCATAGATTAGTAGGTATTAGTTAGTTCACTTTAGGTAATCAGATTATATTTTAAATTTACCAGCTTTTGACTTATCTTTTGCAGAGATTAGCAAGTGTTCGCGAGTTCTCTTCAGGTACTTGTGTTATATTATAAATTCACCTTCTTTTGAGTTCTCTTTTGCAGAGATTAGCAGGTGTTTGCGATTTCATTTCAGATACTCGTGTTATATTTTAAATTTACATGGTTTTGACTTCTCTTTTGTAGCGATTATAGGTGTTTGTGAGTCTAATTCCGGTACTCAAGTTGTATTTTAAATTTACTTGCTTTTGACTTCTCTTTTGTAGATATTAGCATGTGTTCGTCAGTTCACTTCAAGTACTCAAATTATTTTTTATATTTACCAGCTTTTAACTTCTCCTTTGGAGAGATTATCAGGTGTTCGTGAGTTCACTTTAGGTACTCTCGTTATATTTTAAATTTACCAGCTTTTGACTTCTCGTTTGCAGAGATTAGCATGTGATCGGGAGTTCACTACAGGTACTTGAGTTATATTTTAAATTTTTCTGCTTTTGACTTTTCTTTTGTAGAGATTAGCAGGTGTTCATCAGTCAACTTTAGGTACTCGCATTATTTTTTTTATTTACCTGCTTTTAACTTCTACTTTGTGGAGATTAGTAGCTTTTCGCGAATTCGCTTCAGGTACACGCGTTATTTTTTAAATTTACCTATTTTGACTTCTCTTTTGCAGAAATTAGCAGGTGTTTGCAATTTTACTTCAGGTACTCACATTAAATTTTAAAATCACCTTCTTTTGACTTTTCTTTTGTAGAAATTAGTAGGTGTTCGTGATGTCATTTCAGGTACTCGCATTATATTTTTAATTTACATGTTTTTTTACTTCTCTTTTGTAGAGATTACAGGTGTTCACGAGTTCAATTCAGGTACTTACGTTATATTTTAAATTTACATTCTTTTGACTGTTATTTTAAAATGTTTAGCAGGTTTTTGTCAATCCACTTCAAGTGCTCGCATTGTTTTTTATATTTACATGCTCTTGACTTCTCCATTGCAGAGATTAGAATCTGTTCGCGAGTTCACTTCTGATACTCACGTTATATTTTAAATTTTCCTACTTTTGACTTCTCTTTTGCAGAGATTAACAAGTGTTCATGAGTTCACTTCAGGTACTCGCATTATATTTTAAATTTACCTTCTTTTGACTTCCCTTTTGTAGAAATTAGATGGTGTTCGCGAGTTCACTTCAGTTACTCGCGTTATATTTAGATTTACCTTCTTTTGACTTCCCTTTTGTAGAGATTAGCACATGTTTGTCGGTTCACTTTAGGTACTCCCGTTATAATTTAAATTTACCTGCTTTTGACTTCTTTTTTTAGTGATTAGTAGGTGTTCTAAAATTCACTTTAGGAACTTGTGTTATATTTCAAATTTACGTGATTTTGATTTCTCCTTTGAGGAGATTAGAAGGTGTTCGCGAGATCAATTCAGGTTCTCGCATTATATTCTAAATTTACCTTCTTTTGAATTCTTTTTGGGATAGATTAGCTTGTGTTTGCGAGTTCACCTCAGGCACTCACGTTATATTTTAAATTTACCTGCATTTGACATCTCATTTTAATGATTAGCAGGTGTTCACGATATCACTTTGTTACTCGTGTTATATTTTAAATTTACTTTCTTTTGACTTCTCTTTTGTAGAGATTAGCAGGTCTTCTTGATTTTATTTCAGGTACTCACATTATATTTTAAATTTACCTGCTTTTGGCTTTTCTTATGTAGTGATTAGAGTGTGTTTGCGAGCTCACTTAAGTTACTCGTGTTATATTTTAAATTTACCAGTTTTTGACATCTCTTTTGCAAAGATTAGTATGTATTCATGAGTTCACTTCAGGTAATCGGGTTATATTTTAAATTTACCTTGTTTGACTTCACTTTTGTAGAAATTACAAGGTGTTCATGAGTTCACTTCAGGTACTCGCATTATAGTTTAAATTTACCAGCTTTTGACTTCTCTTTTGTAGAGATTAGCAGGTGTTTGTGAGTTCACTTAAGGTACTGGCGTTATATTTTAAATTTACCTGCTTTTGACTTCGCTTTTGCAAAGATTAGCAGGTGTTTGTGAGTTCAGTTGAGTAACTTGCATTAAATTTTAAATTTACCTTCTTTTGACATCTCTTTTGCTGAGATTAGCAGGTATTCTCAAGTTCACTTCAGGTAGTCGTGTTATATTTTAAATTTACCTTCTTTTGACTTCTATTTGTGAGAGATTAACAGGTGTTCGTGATTTCACTTCAGGTACTCACGTTATAATTTAAATTCACCAGCTTTTTACTTCTCTTTTATAGAGATTAGCACTTGTTTGCGAGTTCACAATAGGTATATGCACTATATTTTAAATTTACCTACTTTTCACTTCTCTTTTACATACATTAGCACGTGTTTGCGAGTTCACTTCAGGCACTTATGTTAAAGTTTAAATTCACCTTCATTTGACTTCTCTTTTGCATAGATTAGTAGGTATTCATGATGTCATTTTAGGTACTCACGTTATATTTTAAATTGACATTCTTTTGAGTTTTCTTTTGTAGAGATTATAGGTGTTTGTGAGTTCAATTCAGGTACTCTCTTAATATTTTAAATTTGCTCACTTTTGACTTTCTTTTTTATAAAATTAGCAGGTGTTCGTCAGTCTACTTCAGGTACTCGGATTATTTTTTATATTTACATGCATTTGACATCACCATTACAAAGATTAGCATGTGTTCGCGAGTTCACTTCAAGTACTCGTGTTATATTTTAAATTTACTTGTTTTTTACTTCTCTTTCGTAGAGATTAGAAAATATTCGCGAGATCACAACAGGTACAAGAGCCATATTTTAAATTTATCTACTTTTGACTTCTCCTTTGTAGAGATTAGCAGGTGTTCGCGAGTACTTAAGGTACTCGCATTGTATTTTACATTTATCTTCTTTTTTACTTCTCTTTTGCAGAGATTAACATGTTTTCGCGAGTTCACTTCAGGTACTCGGGTTATATTTTAAATTTAACTACTTTTGACTTTTCTTTTGAATAGATTAGCAGCTATTCTTGCGTTCACTTCAGGTAATCGCATTATATTTTAAATTTCCCTACTTTTGACTTCTCTTTTGCAGAGATTAGCATGTGTTCGCGAGTTCTCTTCGGTACTCGTGTTATATTATAAATTTATCTTCTTTTGACTTTTCTTTTACAGAGATTAGCAGGTGTTTGCGATTTCATTTCAGATACTCGCGTAATATTTTAAATTTACATACTTTTGAATTCTCTTTTGTAGGGATTACAGGTGTTCGTGAGTCTAATTCAAGTACTCAAGTTATATTTTAAATTTACTTGCTTTTGACTTCTCTTTTGCAGATATTAGCATGTGTTAGCCCGTTCACTTCAAGTACTCGCATTATTTTTTATATTTACATGCTTTTGACTTCTCTTTTGTAGAGATTATCAGGTGTTCGTGAGTTCACTTCAAGTACTCATGTTATATTTTAAATTTACCATCTTTTGACTACTCGTTTGTAGAGATTACCATGTGTTTGCCAGTTCACTACAGGTACTAGAGTTATATTTTAAATTTTCCTGCTTTTGATACCTCCTTTGCAGAGATTAGTAGGTATTCGTTAGTCAACTTCAGGTACTCGTATTATTTTTTTATTTGCCTGCTTTTAACTTTTCTTTGCAAAGATTATAGGCTTTTCGAGAGTTCACTTCAGGTACACGCGTTATTTTTTAAATTAACCTACTTTTGACTTCTCTTTTGCAAAGATTAGCAGGTATTTCCGAGGTCACTTCAGGTACTCGTGTTAAATTTTAAATTCACCTTCTTTTGACTTCTGTTTTGTGGAGATTAGTAGATGTTCGTGATGTCATTTCAAGTACTCGCATTATATTTTAAATTTACATGTTTTTGACTTCTCTTTTGTAGAGATTACATGTGTTCACGAGTTCAATTCAGGTATTTGCGTTATATTTAAAATTTAATTTCTTTTGTAATGATTAGTAGGTGTTCATCAGTCCACTTCAGGTTCTCGCATTTTTTTTATATATTTACATGGTTTTGACTTCTCCATTGCAGAGATAAGCATGTATTCATGAGTTCAGTTCAGGTACCCGCGTTATATTTTAAAATTTTCATTTTTTGACGTCTCTTTTACAAATATTAGCAGGTGTTCGCGAGTTTTCTTCAGGTACTCGCATTATTTTTTAAATTTACCTTCTTTTGACTTCTCTTTTGTAGAAATTAGAAGATGTCCGCAAGTTCACTTCAGGTACTCACGTTATATTTAAATTTACCAGCTTTGACTTCCATTTTGCAGAGATTAGCACTTGTTTTCGAGTTCACTTCATATACTCCCATCATAATTTAAATTTACATGCTTTTGACTTCTCTTTTTCAGTGATTAGTAGGTGTTCGCATGCTCACTTTAGAAACTTGTGTTATCTTTTAAATTAACCTGATTTTGATTTCTCCTTTGAGGAGATTAGTAGGTTTTCACGAATTCAATTCAGGTACTCTCGTTATATTTTAAATTTACCTTCTTTTGAATTCTTTTTGGTAGAGATTACCTGTGTTTGCGAGTTCACTTCAGGCACTCGCATTATATTATAAATTTACCTACATTTGACTTCTCTTTTATAAAGATTAGCACGTGTTCACGAGATCACTTTAGTTACGCGTGTTATATTTTAATTTACCTTCTTTTGACTTCTCTTTTGCAGAGATTAGCAGGTGTTCCTAATTTCATTTCAGTTAATCGAATTACGTTTTAAATTTACCTGCTTTTGACTTTTCTTATGTATTGATTAGACTGTGTTTGCGAGCTCACTTAATTTACTTGTGTTATATTTTAAATTTACCTTTTTTAACTTCTCTTTTCCAGAGGTTAGTAGGTGTTCATGAGTTCACATCAGGTACTCGGGTTATTTTTTAAATTTATCTTTTTTGGCTTCTCTTTTTTAGAAATTAGAAGGTGTTCACGAGTTCTTTCAGGTACTCTCATTATATTTTAAATTTACATGTTTTTGACTTCTCTTTTGTAGAGATTAAAAGTTTTTTGTGAGTTCACATAAGGTACTCTCATTATATTTTAAATTTACCTGCTTTTGACTTCTCTTTTGCAGAGATTTGAAGATGTTTGCGAGTTCGGTTGAGCAATTTGCATTGTATTTTAAATTTACCTTCTTTTGACATCTCTTTTGCAGAGATTAGCAAGTGTTCGCGAGTTCACTTCAGGTACTCGTGTAATATTTTAAATTTACCTTCCTTTGACTACTCTTTGTGAGAGATTTGTAGGTGTTCACGAGTACACTTCAGGTACTCACGATATATTTTAAATTCACCTATTTTTTACTTCTCTTTTGCAGAAATTACCATGTGTTTGCGAGTTTGTAATAGGTACTCGCATTATATTTCAAATTTTCCTTCTTTTGACTTCACTTTTGCATAGATTAGTAAGTGTTCACGAGTTCACTTCAGGGACTTGTGTGAAAATTTAAATTCACCTTCTCTTGACTTCTCTTTTGAATAGATTAGTAGGTGTTCGTGATGTCATTTTAGGTCCTCGCGTAATATTTTAAATTTACATGCTTTTGACTTTTCTTTTGTAGAGATTATAGGTGTTGGCGGGTTTAATTCAGGTACTCTCGTTATATTTTAAATTTACTTATTTGGAATCTCTTTTGTAGATATTAGCAGGTGTTCGTCAGTACACTTTAGGAACTCGGGTTATTTTTTATATTTACATGCTTTTGACATCTCTTTTAAAACGATTAGCATATGTTCACGAGTTCACTTCTGGTATTCATATTATATTTTAAATTTATCTTCTTTTGACTTCTCTTTCACAGAGATTAGCAGATGTCCGCGAGATCACATCAGGTACAAGCGTCATATTTTAAATTTATCTACTTTTGACTTCTCCTTTACAGAGATTAACAGGTATTCGCAAGTTCACTTAATGTACTCGCATTGTATTTTAAATTTACCTTCTTTTGACTTCCCTTTGTTAGAGATTAGCAGGTGTTCATGAGCTCACTTCAGGTACTCACGTTTTATTTTAAATTTACCTTCTTTTAACTTCTCTTTTGTAGATATTAGCAGGTATTTGTGAGTTCACTTCTGGTACTCACGTTATATTTTAAATTTACATTCTTTTGACTTCTCTTTTGTAGAGATTACAGGTATTCACGAGTTCCATTCATGTACTTGTGTTATTTATTAATTTTACATCTTTTTGACTTTTCATTTACAAAGATTAGCTGGTGTTCGACACTCAACTTCAGGTACATGCATTATTTTTTATATTTACATACTTTTGACATCTCCTTTACAAAGATTACCTTGTGTTCGCAAGTTCACTTCAGGTACTGACATTATATTTTAAATTTAACTGCTTTTGTCTTTTATTTCGCAGAGATTAGCAGATGTTCGCAAGATCACATCAGGTACAAGCGCTATATTTTAAATTTATCTACGTTTGACTTCTCCTTTTTTATAGATTAGCCGTTATTAACGAGTTCACTTAAGGTAGTAGTATTATATTTTAAATTTACTTTCTTTTGACTTCTCTTTGTTAGTGATTAGCAGGTGTTCGCGAATTCATTTCAGGTACTCGCGTTATATTTTAAATTTACCTGCTTTTGAATTCTCTTTGGCAGAGATTAACAGGTTTTTGCGAGTTCACTTCAGTCACTCGTATTATATTTTAAATTTACATGATTTCAACTTCTCTTTTGTAGAGACTAGTAGGTGTTTGCGAGTTCCCTTCAGCTACTCGCGTTATATTTAAAATCTACCTTCTTTTGACTTCTATTTTGTAGAGATTAGTAGGTTTTCATGATTTTATTTCAGGTACTCGCATTATATTTTAAATTTACCTGCATTTGACTTTTCTTTTGTAGAGATTAGCTGTTATTTGAGAGTTTACTTAAGATATTCGTGATATATTTTAAATTTTCTTACTTTTGACTTCTCTTTTGAAGAGATTAGCATGTGTTCACGAGTTCACTTCAGGTACTCGCATTATATTTTAAATTTACCTGCTTTTGTCTTCTCTTTTGTAGAGATTAGCAGGTGTTCGGGAGTTCACTTCTGATACTGGTGTTATATTTTAAATTTACTTGCTTTTGACTTTTCTTTTGCAAATATTAGCAGGTGTTCGCGAGTTTTCTTCAGATACTAATGTTATATTTTAAATTTTCCTTCTTTGGACTAACCTTTGTAGAGATTTGTAGGTGTTCGCGATTTCATTTCAGATACTCCTGTTATATTTTAAATTTACATGCTTTTGACTTCTCTTTTGTAGAGATTACAGGTGTTCACGAGATCAATTCAGGTACACACATTATATTTTAAATTTACTTGCTTTGGACTTCTCTTTTGCAGAGATTAGTAGTTGTTCGCCTGTTCAATTCAGGTACACACATTATTTTATATATTTATCATCTTTTGACTTCTCCTTTGCAGAGATTAGCAGGTTTTTGTGAGTTCACTTCAGGTACACACTTTATATTTTAAATTTACCTGCTTTTGACTTCTCTTTTATAAAGATTACCAATTATTTGTGAGTTCACATCAGGCACTCGCATTATATTTTAAGTTTACCTGCTTTGGACTTCTCTTTTGCGTAGATTAGTAGGTGTTCTCGTGTTCACTTCAGGTACTCGCGTTAAATTTTAAATTACCTTCTTTTAACTTCTCTTTTGCAGAGATTAGCAGGTGTTCATGATGTTATTTTAGGAACACAGATTATATTTTAAATTTACCTACTTTTGACTTTTTTTATATAGAGATTAGTTAGTATTCGCGAGTTCACATCAAGTACTAGAGTTATATTTTAAATTTTCCTGCTTTTGACTTCTCCTTTGCAGAGATTAGCAGGTGTTCGTCAGTAAACTTCAGGTACTAGCATTAATTATTTTTATTTGTCTACTTTTATCTTTTCCTTTGCAGAGATTAGTGGCTTTTCGTGATTTCACTTCATGTACATGCGTTATTTTTTAAATATACTAGCTTTTGACTTCTCTTTTGTAGAGATTAGCAGTTGTTTGCGAGTTCACCTCAGGTACTCACGTTAAATTTTTTATTCACCTTCTTTTGACTTCTCTTTTGTAGAGATTATGAGTTGTTCGTGATGTCATTTCAGGTACTCGCATTATATTTTAAATTTACATGCTTTTGACTTCTCTTTTGTAGAGATTACAGTTGTTCATGAATTCAATTCAGGTACTTGCATTACATTTAAAATTTAATTTCTTTTGACTTTTCATTTGCAATGATTAGTAAGTGTTCGTCGATCCACTTCAGATACTCCCATTTTTTTATATTTACATGCTTTTGACTTCTCCATTACAAAGATTAGCATGTGTTCGTGAGTTCACTTCAGCTACACGCATTATATTTTAAATTTTTCTTCTTTTGACTTCTCTTTTGCAGAGAATAGCATGTGTTCGCGAGTTCACTTCAGGTCTCGCATTATATTTTAAATTTACCTACTTTTGACTTCTCTTTTGTAGAAAATAGAAGGTATTCGCGAGTTCATTTCAGGTACTCGCGTTATATTTAAATTTACCTACTTTGAACTTCCCTTATGCAGAGATTAGCACTTGTTTGAGAGTTCACTTCAGGTACTCCCGTTATAATTTAAATTTACGTGCTTTTGACTTCTCTTTTTCAGTGATTAGTAGGTGTTCGCGAGTTCACATTAGGAAATTGTGTTATCTTTTAAATTTATCTGATTTTGATTTCTCCTTTGAGGAGATTAGTAGGTGTTCGCAATTCAATTGAGTGTCTCGCGTTATTTTTTAAATTTACCTTCTTTTGAATTCTTTTTGGTAGAGGTTAGCTTCTGTTTGCGAGTTCACTTCAGGCACTCGCGTTATATTTTAATTTACCTGCTTTTGATTTCTCTTTTGTAAAGATTAGCAGGTGAGTTCACTTTAGGTACTCTACTTTTTTAAAAAATTTACCATTTTTGACTTCACTTTTGTAAAAATTAGAAGGTGTTCAAGAGTTCATTCATGTACTGCCATTATATTTTAAATTTAACTGCTTTTAACTTCTCTTTTGCAGAGATTAGAAGGTTTTTGTGAGTTCACTTAAGGTACTGGAGTTATATTGTAAATTTACCAGCTTTTGACTTCTCTATTGCAGAGATTAGCAGGTGTTTGCGAGTTCGGTTGAGGAACTTGCATTGTATTTTAAATTTACCTTCTTTTGACATCTCTTTTGTAGAGATTAGCAGGTGTTCGCGAGTTCACATCCGCTACTCGTGTTATACATTAAATTTACCTTCTTTTGACTTCTCTTTGTGAGAGATTTGTAGGTGTTCGTGAGTTCACTTCAGGTACTCACGTTATATTTTAAATTCACCAGCTTTTTACTTCTCTTTTGCAGAGATTACCACGTGTTTGCGAGTTCGCAATAGGTACTCGCATTATATTTTAAATTGACCTTCTTTTGACTTCAATTTTGCATAGATTAGTAAGTGTTCACGAGTTCACTTCAGGCACCTGTGTTAAAGTTTAAATTCACCTTCTTTTGACTTCTCTTTTGCATAGATTAGCAGGTGTTCGTGATGTCATTTTAGGTACTCACGTTATATTTTAAATTTACATGCTTTTGACTTTTCTTTTGGAGAGATTATAGGTGTTCGCGAGTTCAATTCAGGTACTCTAGTTATATCTAAAATTTACTTATTTTGACATCTCTTTTGTAGAGATTAGAAGGTGTTTGCCAGTCCACTTCAGGAACACGTCTTATTTTTTATATTTACATGCTTTTGATATCTCTTTTATAAAGATTAGCATGTGTTCGCGAGTTCACTTCCGGTATTCGCGTTATATTTTAAATTTACCTGATTTTGACTTCTCTTTCGCAGATATTAGCAGATGTCCGTGAGATCACATCAGGTACAAGCATCATATTTTAAGTTCATTTACTTTTGACTTCTCCTTTATAGAGATTAGCAGGTGTTCGCGAGTTCAATTAAAGTACTCGCATTGTATTTTAAATTTACCTTCTTTTTACTTCCCTTTGTTAGAGATTAGCAGGTGTTCATTTGCTCACTTCAGGTACTCACATTATATTTTAAATTTACCTTCTTTTTACTTCTCTTTTGCAGAGATTAACAGTTTTTGTGAGTTCACTTCTGGTACTCACGTTATATTTTAAATTTACATTCTTTTGAATTCTATTTTGTAGAGATTACAGGTAGTCGCTAGTTCCATTCATGTAATTGCGTTATTTTTTTTTATATTCTTTTGACTTTTCTATTGCAAATATTAGCAGGTGTTCGACAGTCCACATCAGGTACGTGCATTATTTTTTATATTTACATGCTTTTGACATCTTCTTTACAAAGAGTAGCATGTGTTTGCGAGTTCACTTCAGGTACTGGCGTTATATTTTAAATTTACTTCCATTTAGCTTTACTTTCGCAGAGATTAGCAGATGTTCGCAAGATAACATCAGGTACAAGCGTTATATTTTAAATTTATCTACGTTTGACTTCTCTTTTGTATAGATTAGCAGATGTTCACGAGTTCACTTAAGGTAGTCGTATTATATTTTAAATTAACCTTCTTTTGACTTCTCTTTGTTGGTGATTAACAGGTGTTCGCGAGTCTATTTCAGGTACTCGCATTATATTTTAAATTTACCTGCTTTTGAATTCTCTTTGCTAGAGATTAGCAGGTGTTTGCGAGTTCACTTCAAGCACTCGAGTTATATTTTAAATTTACCTGCTTTCAACTTCTCTTTGGTAGAGACTAGCAGGTGTTCGCAAGTTCCCTTCAGGTACTCACGTTATATTTTAAATATACCTTCTTTTGACTTCTCTTTTTTAGAGATTAGTAGGTTTTTGTGATTTCATTTCAGGTACTCGCATTATATTTTAAATTTACCAGCTTTTGACTTCTCTTTTGTAGAGATTAGCTGGTGTTTGCGAGTTCACTTAAGGTACTCGTGATATATTTTAAATTTTCCTGCTTTTGACTTCTCTTTTAAAGGTATTAGCAAGTGTTCACGAGTTCACTTTAGATACTCACGTTATATTTTAAATTTACCTGCTTTTGACTTCTCTTTTGTAGAGATTAGCAGGTGTTTGCGAGTTCACTTCTGATACTGGTGTTATATTTTAAATTTACCTGCTTTTGACCGCTCTTTTGCAAATATTAGCAGGTGTTCGCGAGTTCTCTTCAGGTACTAATGTCATATTTTAAATTTATCTTCTTTGGACTAATCTTTGTAGAGATTAGTAGGTGTTTGCGATTTCATTTCGGATATTCCTGTTATATTTTAAATTTACATGCTTTTGAATTCTCTTTTATAAAGATTACAGGTGTTCGCGAGTTCAATTCTGATACTCACATTATATTTGAAATTTACTTACTTTGGACATCTCTATTGCAGAGATTAGCAGTTGTTCGCCTGTTCACTTCAGGTACACGCATTATTTTTTATATTTACCAGCTTTTGACTTCTCCTTTGAAGAGACTAGCAGGTTTTCATGATTTCACTTCAGGTACTCATGTTATATTTTAAATTTACCGGCTTCTGACTTCTCTTTTGTAGAGATTACCAATTATTTGCGAGTTTACATCAGGTACTCGTGTTATATTTTAAGTTTACCTGCTTTGGACTTCTCTTTTGCGTAGATTAGTAGGTGTTCTCGGGTTCACTTCAGGTACTCACGTTAAATTTTAAATTACCTTCTTTTCACTTCTATTTTGCAGAGATTAGCAGGTGTTCGTGATGTCATTTTAGGAACACGCGTTATATTTTAAATTTACCTACTTTTGACTTTTCTTTTATAGAGATTAGTTGGTGTTCGCGAGTTCACATCAGGTACTTGAGTTATATTTTAAATTTATCTGATTTTGAATTCTCCTTTCCAGATATTAGCAGGTGTTCGTCAGACAACTTCATGTACTGACTTTAGTTTTTATATTTACCTACTTTTAACTTCTCCTTTGTGGCGATTAGTAGGTGTTCGTGAGTCCACTTCAGGTGTAAACGTTATATTTTCAATTTACCTGCTTTTGACTTTCTTTAGTAGAGATTAGCTCTTGTTTGCGAGTTCATGTTAGGTATTCACGTTATATTTAAAATTTACCTGCTTTGGACTTCTCTTTTCATAGATTAGTAGGTGTTCTCTAGTTCACTTCACGTACTCACGGTAAATTTTAAATTCACCTTCGTGTGACTTCTCTTTTGCAGAGATTAGCAGGTGTTCGTGATTTCATTTCAGGAACAAAATTTATATTTTAAATTTACATGTTTTTGACTTCTCTTTTTTAATGATTACAGGTGTTCGCAAGTTCAATTTATGTACTTCCATTATATTTTAAATTTACTTACTTTTGACTTCTATTTTGCAGGGATTAGCAGGTGTTCGTCAGTCCACTTCAGGTACTTTTGTTATTTTTTATATTTACATGCTTTTGACTTCTATTTTGTATGCATTATCATGTGTTCGTAAGTTCACATCAGGTACTCACGTTATATTTTTAATTTACTTGCATTTGACTTCTTTTTCGCAAACATTAGTAGATGTTCGGCAGTTCATTTTAGGAACATATGTTATATTTTAAATTTACCTACTTTTGACTTCTCCTTTGTAGAGATTAGCATGTGTTCACGAGTTCACTTCAGGAAATCGCATTACATTTTCAATTTTCCTTCTTTTAACTTCTCTTTGTCAGAGATTAGCAGGTGTTCGCGAGTTCACTTCAGATACTTGTGTTATATTTTAAATTTACCTGCTTTTGAATTCTCTTTTACATAGATTAGCAGGTATTTGCGTGTTCACTTCAGGTAATTCTGCTATATTTGAAATTTACCTTCTTTTGACTTCGCTTTTATAGAAATTAGACGGTATTCATGAGTTCACTTAAGGTACTAGCGTTATAATTTAAATTTACTTTCTTTTGATTTTTCTTTTGTAGAGTTTATCAGGTGTTTGTGAATCCACTTAAGGTACTCACGTTATATTTTAAAGTTACCTTCTTTTTACTTATCCTTTCTAGAGATTTGCATGTGTTCGAGAGCTCACTTCAGATACTCACACTATATTTTAAATTTATCTGCTTTTTTCTTCTCTTTTATAGAGATTAGCCGGTGTTCTCCAGTACACTTTAGGTACTTGTGTTATCTTTTAAATTTAGTTGATTTTGATTTCTCCTTTAAGGAGATTAGTATGTGTTCGCGAGTTCAATTCAGGTACTCGTGTTATATTTTAAATTTACCTTCTTTTGAATTATCTTTGGCAGATATTAGCAGTTGTTTGTGAGTTCACTTCAGGCACTGACGTTATAATAACATTTACCTTTCTTTGTCTTCTCTTTTGTAGAGATTAGAATGTGTTCATGATTTCCCTTTAGATACTCGCATTATATTTTAGATTTACCTTCATCTGACTTCTCTTTTACAGAGATTAGTAGATGTTCGCGATTTTAATTCAGGTACTCGCATTATAGTTTAAATTTACATGTTTTTAACTTCTCTTTTGTAGAGATTAGCAGGTGTTTTTGAGTTCACTTACGGTACTCGCAATATATTTTAAATTTACAGAGAATACCAGGTCTTCGGGAGTTCACTTCAGGTACTTGAGTTATATTTTTAATTTACATGCTTTTGTCGCTATACTTTAAATTTACTTTCTTTTGACTTCTCTTTTACATATATTAGCAGGTGTTCGTCTGTTCACTTCAGGTACTCGCATTATTTTTTATATTTACCAACTTTTGACTTCTCCTTTATAAAGATTAGCTGGTGTTCATGAGTTCACATATAACGGTCAGGCCCATCAACATGGGACCCAACTGGAACCGCCGGCCTACCAGAGTCCAGACTCGGGCCCACTGCTGGTAGTTAGCCTATGACATTCAAGCCTGCAGGCCAAGCACCCCAACTCATCTATGCGCCTATTTATCAGCAGCGTCGGGTTGTTGCCACTGGGGATCCAACCCAGGACCTTGATAAGAGAGCTTTACGCCACTCCCTCATCACCAACTGAGCTTCAGCTCAGTTAGTGATGAGAGAGTGGCGTAAAGCTCTCTTATCAAGGTCCTGGGTTCGATCCCCAGTGGTAACAACCCTCCATGCTGATAAACAGGCCGGAGAGTGATTGGGGTGTATGGCCTGCAGGCTTGAATGTGATAGGCTGACTACCAATAGTGGGCCCGGGTCTGAACTCTGGTAGGTTGGCGGTTCTAGCTAGGTCCCATGTTGATGGGTCTGGACCGTTATAAAATTTGGGAGGTGTTGATGTTGCCCTTTGGCATATTTTAGCTGTACTCTGATACTTAAGAAGCTTGTTATTAGCTTCTTTCCTTGTTGTACTATGGACTTATATTACTTATGTGTGGATTGACTTCTATTATATTTTGGTTGGGTTGGCATTTGATTGATATTGGATATAGCCGGCAGGATAGGCGTCTTTTGGTACTGCTTAGCCCGTGGCTAATGTTACCGCAATGCCACTGTTCTGGGCATAAGACACCCTTCGTGCCGTAGTTTTGGGTTCTGGGAGGGGGTGGGTGTCTTATAAATGGTATCATCTTGCTACGATCTTGAACTAAAGAAGTCATTCAATAATGGAACCGCCCCCATTTGATTAGTCAGTTTGGGGACAAACTGACTTAGCGGAAGCAGTGGTGTGCCCATATGTAATTCACACTAAGTGTCCAACTTTCACATTAAAATTAGCCAACCTGACCATAGGTTTGTACTTATTTATAGATTCCAGTGCACATTGAGCCAGTAGGGGGCACTCCTGCCCCTTCCGTACCTACTCAGTTCCAACAATCAAAATTGGGGCAGACGCTCACGGGCATCCTGGACGCCTTTAGGTCGCAGCAGACACCAGTACAGCAGCAGGCTCCGGGCTCAAACCCATTGAGCACTTTTCGGGCTCTCTCCCCTCCCGCCTACCACGGGACAGAGTCGACCGCACGCACAGAAGAATGGCTCGATACGGTGCAGGAGATATTGGTAAGAATCCGTTGCCCAACCAACATGGTTGTAATATTGGCAGTGTACCTCCTGGAACAGCACGCTAAGACGTGGTCGAAGTCCCTTATGGGCTCCATCTTTCAAGGGCGAGTTTACACAGAGATTAGCTGCAGCGAGTTCTCAGGAGTCTTTTTAGAGCACTTCATTCCCTCGTCCACTCAAGATGAACACGAAAGGAGATTTATACTGCTTAAATAAGGATTGAAGTCGGTTAGGAGTATCAGCTTGAGTTCTAACATCTCGCGAGATTTGTGTACTCATATGAATTGGATGATAGAGGATACGCTAAACGCTTCTACAAAGGGATGTGGGACCCCTGAGGCAGGCCCTTTTGTTTATAGCGGACTCCAGCTTGGCGGAAATAATTGACATGGCAAAGAGGCTAGAAGAAGACCACCTGAGAAGTGGTAAGAGGCCTTCTCAGGGTGTGATGGAAGATAGCCCTAACAATAGAAGGAGACACGACTATAGAGGAGGAAGAGGACATCAGAGAGGTGGCGGTCATTTCCACCGGAATTTTAGAGTGGAGCACCCGTTTCCACAGCCGCCGGCATTGCCTCCACCTCCATAGCCTCAACAGTTTCGGCAACCCGAGGGACGGTATGAGCGGGTGTGCTACCAATGCAATCAGCCGGGCCACATCTGACATTACTGCCCGCAGCTGTTTGGGAATGCTCCTCTTTCTCTCCCTCCGGAAGCTCCTCAGGTTGGGGACACATGCATGGTCGATGACGAGGACCACAAGGGGGAAATCCCTGACCTGCTCGGGATCAAGTGTTCGCTCTGGACATGACACAGGAGCGGAACCCCCGGGAGGTTATTGTAGGTATATTACAGTGAGTTATCACATTTTCATTGTTAAACATTAAGATGCTTAAGACATACTAGATATCTAGCATTGAGGTTTGTTATTGTTACTTAGGCACCATGGTGGTCAGCGGGAAACCGACCTATACGTTGTTCGATACCGGTTCCTCACACTCTTTTGTGTCTGAGGACTTCATTAACGACGTAGAAGAAGTGCAATACTTCACTGGTATTGTTTGACGAGTATGCATCCCAGACGGCACTTAGATGGCCTCAACCGGTAAGTGCGAGTTAGAGATATTCATTAGGGGAAAGGCCTTTGATACACCTGCCACGGTTTTGAGAATGCCAGAATTTGATCTCATCATGGGCATGGCGTTGTTGGATTAGCAATATGCGAGAATTGACTGCGCAGAGAAGAGAATTTACCTATGACATGGGGACACTGATGTCATCTTCCAAGGTACAAAATTTGCATCTCGTCTGTCATTATCTTCGATTCAGGCTGCAAAAGCCCATATGAAGGGGAAGAAGTCTTCATGATTTGTTTCGAGTTGAAGGAGTTGACGTTGGATATCAAGGATATGCGGGTGGTGCGATATTTCCCTGAGGTATTTCTTAGGAAATTGCCAGGATTACCCCCACATAGAGAGGTAGATTTTCAAATTAAGCTAGTACCGGGTGCCAAGCCCGTCTCCAGGACCCTTACCTGATGGCCTCAAAGAAACTAGCAGAGTTTAGAGTTCAGTTACAAGAACTGGTGGAGTCAGGGTTTGTTCGCCCCAGCTCTTCACCTTGGGAAGCCCCTGTCCTATTCGTTAAGAAGAAGGATGGTACCTTACGGTTATACATAAACTATCGGGAGCTCAACCAGTTGACGGTACGGAACACCTATCCGCTACGCTAGATCGATGAGTTGTTCGACCAATTGGTAGGTGCACATTGTTTTACCAAGTTGGATTTACGCTCTGGGTATTACCAATTGAGGATACAAGAGGAGGACATCTAGAAAACGACTTTCAGCTCAAGGTACGGATTGTACAAATTCACCGTGTTACAATTTGGGCTCACAAATGCCCCTTCAGCTTTCAAGAGTCTGATGAACAAGGTGTTTGAGCCTTAACTAGACATCTTCGTCATCGCCTTCATCGATGACATTCTGGTCTACTCAAAGACGGATCAGGAGCATGTCGAACATCTGACTTTGGTTCTGAGGAAGCGAAAAGAGCACGCGTTGTTTGCCAAGTTTAGCAAGTGTGAATTCTGGCTTAAAGAGGTTGCCTTCTTGGGCCATGTTATCAGTGGGGCTGGACTGGATGTGGTTCCGGCTAAAGTGTGTGCCGTGAAGGAATGGTCGCCCCTAAAGTCAGCGGCCGATGTGCGGAGCTTCCTTGGACTTGTCGGGTACTACCGTAAATTTTTAAAAGGGTTCTCAAAGATTTCCCTTCCTCTTATAACCTTGACAAAGAAAGGTGTGCCATACGAGTGGTCACCACATTGTGAAGATGCGTTACAAGAGCTGAAAGATAGACTTACCTTCGCCCCCATCCTAGCACTTCCGTCTAGGATGGAAGGATTTCAAGTTTACACTGATGCATCTTATCAAGGGATGGGAGCGGTATTGATGCAGCACAGTCATGTAATTGCTTATGCCTCAAGGCAGCTAAAGAATCATGAACTCAACTATCCAGTTCACGATTTAGAATTGGGGGCAGTGGTGTTCGCCCTCAAAGTTTGGAGACAATACCTTTATGTAGTTCATTGCGAGATATTTTCGGATCACAAAAATTTAAACTATGTTCACACTCAGATGGAACTTAATTTGAGACAACGGCGGTGGTTAGAGTTTTTCTGCGATTTTGAGTTCACTTTGAACTACCACCATGGAAAAGCAATCTCAGTGGCTGATGCATTGAGCAGAAAAGTACTGGACTCGAGCTCAGAGTCTCGGTTGATGAGTATGGAGTTAGCTCGAATGCTCGAGGAGATGGAGATTATCTTGGTGTATAATGTTCCTTCGGAAAAATATATAGAGTACTTGGCGACCATGAGCATAGTTTGTGATATTCGGGACCGAATCCGGGTGGAGCAAGGAAAAGTCACTGGCCCTCATGATAAAGTCAGCTGAGGGTGGATCCACCAAGGAGTATACATTAAAAGGCGGCCTCGTTCATTTTCATGGCCGGCTCTACATTCCCAAGGGCGGTAAGATTCGGGAAGATATTTTGAGGGAGGCACATTGCTCTCAGTATTCAGTGCATCCCGGTATTGCTAAAATGTATGCCGACTTTCGAAAGACCATATGTTGGACGAGAATGAAGAAAGACGTCAGGTACTTTGTTACACATTGTGAGGCCTGTCAAAGGGTGAAGGCGGAGTGCAAGAGCCCCGATTACTTATTACATTCATTGCCCATGCCCGAGTGGAAATTTGAGGATATCTCCATGGACTTTGTTCACGGGTTACCTTGCTCACGCTCAGGGAATGATTCGGTTTGGGTGATCGTTGATCTCCTAACAAAAGTAGCCACGTTCATCCCTATGAAGAAAGAGGCTCACGTGGATGTTTTGGTACTCCTCTTTATGGAGCAGTTTGTACGGTACCATTATAACGTCCTGATTCGCACTAGGCCCCTCGTGCGGGTTTTTTGAGTCAGGGGTGCTGACTTGGGTTCGGAGAAGTGCTAGCAGGTGGGCTGCACTTGTAAATGGGAGGAGAAATCAGTATAGAATAGGACACGAGTAGAGATACGGGCGTGTCCTTACCCATGTGGGAGAAGCCAGCTCTCGAGTCAACGACTCGAGTATGTCCAGAGAAGGACACAGGTAGTGACACGGGCGTGTGACTACCCGTGTGAAGTGACATGGGTAGTGACACAGGCGTGTCCCTACCCGTGTGTGTGTGTGTCGAGTTGAACTCGACGAAGCATGTCGAGATCGATGAGGTGTATCCTGTGAAGTGACATGGGTAGAGACACGGGCGTGTCCCGACCCGTATGTGTGTCGAGATTAATGAAGCGTGTCAAGATAGACGAAGTGTATCCTGTGCAGTGACATGGGTAGAGACACGGGTGTGTCCCTACCGGTATGTGTCGAGTTGAACTCGACGAAGCGTGTCGAGATCGACGAAGCATGTCGAGATCGACGAATCATGTCGAGATCGACGAAGTGTATGGCACAGGTAGAGACACGGGCATGTCCCTACCCGTGTGTGTTGAGTTGAGTTCATCGAGACGTATCCAGGGAAGGACACGTCCAGGGAACATGGTCGTGTCATGTGGACACGGGTCGCGACACGGGCTTGTCCCTACCCGTGTCGAGTATTGAACCGACACTAAAACCGTCGTTGATGCTTCGCTCGAAGCAGGACACAGGTAAGGACACGGGCGTGTCACTACCTGTATTAATTTTCATATATAAGGGTTGTAAAAATCTTAGCCGTTATCACTCCTCATTCCAACCATGTTTCCTGAGAGAAACTTCTTTAGAGAGGGAAAACTGCTGGACCAAGTCTTGGAGGAGATGATCTGCCACCACCGTAAAAGAGAAGATGTCGCCGAGAAGAGTCACAAGATCCATGACCAAAAATAGTGGAAATGCCGGAAATGAGGTGAGCTTCCTCCCCTCTCCATTGGTGCTAGATCTATAGATATATATGTGAGATGTCAACTCAAAAGAGTCTTGACTAGCGAGATGGTGATTTCTCTAGGAAGAGGCTGTTCTAGGGCTTGTGCTCTAAGGCTAGTTGTGTCTTCAACCTCTCCAACCTTCTATGTGAAGATGGGGGATGGATTCGTGAAGAATCATGGCCTCATGAGGGTGAATAAGGGAGGAGGAATTTCTGGTGTGATTTTGGAAGACCGACTTGAGGAGGAAGATGAACCGATGTCGTTCATTCCGCTTTAAGATGCGCGTACAATCTGTGTTCTGCGCGCAACGATCTTCTTAGCAATTTTTAGGTCTGATATTGCAAGCTCTGGTCTTTCGAATAAACACAAAAGTTGAACCCCTTGAAAATACCTTTCCAACGAGTGATTGGACGACTTAGGTGATGTTTGTAGCCATGGGAAAGTCTGAATGAAAATGACATCCGATAAACCCTACATGCAGAAATTGTGTTCTGTACGCAGCAGACTTTGAAGCCGATTTCAAGTATGATACTATTGAATCTGGGTTGTGGTCTGAACATAAACGTTGTAGCCCATGGAAAGAACTTTGCATCAATGGGTTACACGTTCTCACCGGATTCCTATAGCTTCGGGAATCGCCGGTCGAAGTTGCTGTCCAGATTTATTCTGCACTTAAATTCTGGGTTTGGTATAACATTGATTTGGATTCATGGATTCAATGTTGCAATTATCTTGTGGTTTTGATGAACTCTTTTATGATAATCATCTTAGTTCTATAATTGATGAAGTTTAATAATTGGAGCTCATGAAATTGATTTGTGAAGCAAAGCATACTTAAACAAAATGATTTGATAGAAATTGGTAGATTAATATAAATGCACATCATGTTAATAATGTGTTGAAATCATTTGGAATGACATGTAGGAGGATAATCTATGGCCATGTGAATAACAGTTTAACGGATTGAATTTAGTAGTCCAATGCTTAGAGTGTCGTATCCCTACGGGTAGCATTGTGGAAGGGTGTAAGTGCGGTGTTGACCGTCACTAGTTGGGATTGCGTTGAGACGAGACAAAGTCAGATTGTTGGGCTTGGTCCTCGTGCTTTCTCCAAGGCTCCTTCCGTGCTAAGTGAACGGTTGGGATGGGTCCTCGTGCTTACTTTCGAGGACCTTTCTGAGTCACACAAGGCCAGTTTGGGGCTGTGTTCTCGGTGAATATCTACCCGAACCCCCGCTGGGCCATAGTACGTATGGGCTCCGCTGTTGTGTTCTTAGCATTGAGGCATACAGAGGCCTAAGTGAAGCAGTGTGGATGCCCGCTTAGTAGTAGAGATGCCTGCTCTACTGTCGCTGCTTGGCCACGACGGTTGATGCTTGAAAGTTTAGCTACCTGCTCGAATAGTGGGAACTACTAGTCTGTGTTGACATAGCAATTGCATGTGTGTGATCATGGGTGAGTCATTGCATATAATACATACCATTATATTACATTTCACAACAAGATCCTAATCGTATAAGTTTGTATGGGCACTCCTATACGATGAGTTACTTTATGTAAACCGATCCTTAACTTATAAGCTTGTATGGGCATCCTTATAAGTTAAGTTACTTTCCTGTTGTAGTTACATGTACTTGATGGTTTGTTATTATTTATGTAGAACTGCTAGAATATAATGCTATTAGTCTTATTGTACCATTACCACATGGCTTTACATGTTACACTATTTATTATACTTTATACCCTTGCTCTTTTCTCTGCCGGTGACGAGGAGTCACCGGGGGAGTGGATGTGAAGCCACTTAGTCTTTTCGACTAGCGGTTGCTACGTCTTCCTTTTAGGAGTTCACCCCGCAGGTAGAGCAGCCGCAGACTATACAGTAAGAGAGAAAGGCCAGTACGACAGAGCCTGAAGTGGTGGTGCCATCGCAACCGTCGGTTACCGACGTGAGTTTTATTGAGCGACTCTGATGTAGCCCTGTTGGGCATTTATTAGCTGTACTCTGGTATTGTAAAAGCATGTTTAGCTTCTCTACTTTGATGTACTTTGGACATATATGCTTGGTGTGGATTTGACTTCTTGTTTATATTTTGGTTGGGTTGGCATGTATATATTGATATTGGTTGTAACCGGCTGAATAGGCGTCTTGTGGTTCAGGTTATCCCGTGTGCTAATGCTACCGCAAGGCGGCTATTTTGGGCATAAGACCCCCTTCGTGCCCTGTTTTGGGATCCGGGAGGGGGGTCTTACAACCATGGTGTGCCAAAGACAATTGTTTCTGACCGGGATGGTCGTTTTACCTCTAAGGAGTGGAAAGTTATACAAGCGTACTTGTTTTTGCGCCTTACCTTTAGCACAATGTTTCATCCTCAGACAGACGACAGTCTGAGAGGACCATCAAAACATTGGAGGACCTATTGAGGTTGTGTGTGTTGGATAGAGGAGAGCCGTGGGAAAGGCTCTTACCACTGGTAGAATTCTCCTATAACAACAACCGTGAAACTAGCATCTGTATGGCACCCCGTGAAGCCCTTTACGTAAGATGGTGTAGAACCCCCTTGTCTTGGGTGCAAGATGAAGACCCGAAGGCTTTGGGAATTGAGTACATTGTTGATACTGATGCGGCTATTAGACTAATACAGGACAGCATGCTTGAGGCTCAAAGTCGGCACGCGAAATATTATAATGCAAAGCACCGGATGGTGGAATTTTGAGTGGGTGATAAAGTATTTCTGAAAATCCAGCCAATGCATGGAGTGTCACGGGTGCGAGGCGTGAAAAAGCTCAGCCCAAGGTACGTTGGGCCTTACACTATATTGGAACGAATTGGCCCTTTGGCCTATCGGTTGGAGTTTCCACTAGAGCTAGAGAATTTTCACGACATGTTCCATATATCATCACTTCGAAAGTCGTTGTTACGGCCCAATCAATATATCCCCACAACAGATGGTGCAATAACGACTGATAGGTTTGTACGACTAGAGCCAGTGCGGATTGTAGACAACGAGATTAGGATTTTGCACCGCAAGAGTGTCCCTTTGGTAAAAGTGATGTGGTCTAATCTTGGGAAGGACTAGTATACATGGGAGCCGGTGGATTTGATGCAAAAGCGCTACCCAGAGTTGTTCGCTCAAGGTAATTTTTAAAGGCATATTTTATTTTATTTTATGCTTTTCTCTCCCCATAGCCTTAGCCTGATTTCAGGGACAAAATCTTTTATTTTTTTATAGGATTTGTAACGTCTCGATTCGCACTAGGCCCCTTGTGCGTGTTTTTGAGTCAGAAGAGTTGATTTCAGCTCAGGGAAGTGCTGGCAGCTAGTCTTACACTTTTGTAGGGGAGGTGAAGTTAGCCCAGAGTAGGACACAGGTAGAGACACGGGCATTTCTCTACTCGTGTGTGTCCACCCAGTACTCGAGTCGACGACTCGAGTTATTCTAGAGAAGGACAAGGGTAGTGACACGGGCGTGTCACTACCCGTGTGTATAAGGACATGGTAGAGACAAGACGTGTCCCTACCCGTGTGTTTCGAGTAGGGCTCGACGAAATGTGTCCCGAGGATGATACGGGTAGAGACACGGGCGTGTCCATACCCCTGTGTGTGTCGAGTAGAGCTCAACGAGATGTGTCCCGAGCAGGACACGGGTAAAGATACGGGCGTGTCCCTACCTGTATGTGTGTCGAGTAGAGCTCGATGAGATGTGTCCCGAGTAGGACACGGGTAGCGACACGGGCGTGTCCCTACCAGTGTGTGTCAAGTGGAACTCGACGAGGAATGACCTGAGTAGGACACGGGTAGAGACACGGGCGTGTCCCTACCCGTTTGGGTCAAGCAGCACTCGACGAAGCACTTCGCGAGCAGGACACGGTCAACAATATGACTGTGTCACTTGGAAACGGGCAGAGACACGGGTGTTTCCCTACCCATGTTTGTGTATCGAAACGGCAATAGAACCATTATTGACGCTTCGCCTGTGCACGACACTGGTAAGGACACAGGCGTGTCCCTACCCTTGTCATTTCCATATATAAGGGTAAAAATGAAACTTTAGCCATTTTTAGTCTTCATTCCAAGCCATTTCTCTAGGAAAAACTGCTGGAGAGGAGGAAGAAGGTGCTGGAGCAAGTCTTCATCCCATGAAGAACCGCCACCGCCGAGGAGAAGATGATGCCGCCGAGAATAGCGACAAGATCCTTGGCCAGAACTGGTGGAAGCGCCGAAAATGAGGTGAGCTTCCTCCCATCTCCCTTGGTGCTAAATATTTAGTTATTTCTTATGTGAGACTTCGACTCAAGAGAGTCTTGATTTGAGAGGAGTTTTCTAGGAATGTCCATGCTAGGATTTCTATCCTGGGTATTAGTTGTCTTCAATCTCTACCTCCTATGGGATGATGGAAGATGGTTTCGTGAAAAGAAGTGGCCTTTTGAGGTTGAATAAGGGAGGAGGAAGTCTGGAAGTGATTTGGGGAAGACAGCTTGAGGAGGAAGATGAACCGATGCCATTCGTTCTGCCTTAAGATGAGTGCAGAAATCTGTGTTCTGCACGCAACGATGTTCTTGGCCATTTTCAAGCATGATATGGCCTGAACTGGGCCTTTGACTAAACACGAAAGTCTAAGTCCTTGAAAATACCTTTCCAACAAGTGGTTGCATGGCTTCAGGCGAAGTATGTAGCCATGGGAAAGTCTGAATGAAATCGACGGCTGACAAACTAAGCGTGCAGAAATTGTGTTCTCTACGCAGTGGAATTTAAAGCTAATTTCAAGTGTGATACTCTCGAATCTGGGTAGTGATCTGAACATGAAAGTTGTAACCCATGGAAAGACCTTTCCAATGAGGGGTTCCATGCCTTCACCAGATTCCTGAAGACTCAGGAATCTCCTATCGAAGTCACTGTCCAGAAGGTGTCCTGCACCTAAATTTTCTGGGGTTGGTGTAGAATTGGGTTTGGAATCGGTAGAGACGATGTAGCAAATTTACAATGAGGTTGGGTGAACTCTTTTATGTTTAACCATCATGGTTCAAGGAATGATGAAAATTGATGAATGTATCCCATGTAATCAAATGGAGAAGTGAAGCGTACTTAAACAAAATGAATTGATAGAAATTGGTGAATCAAAAGAAATGAGCATCATGTTAACATTTGGTAATGAAGTGTAGGATGATAACTTATGGCCATGTGAATAATTGTTTAACGGAATGAGTCTAGTAGTCCAATGCTTAGAGTGGTGTCTCCCTACGGGTAGCATTGTGGAAGGATGTATGTGCGGGTGTTGGACCGCACTGGCTCGGATGGTGTTGAGAAGAGACAATAATGGACGGTTGGGCTTAGTCCTCGTTGTTCAATCCCGAGGCTCCTTCCATGTCATGATAATGTGAAATTGAATGTGGTGTGAGTCGACATGCGGTGTTGTAATCCTGGGTTAAGGATAGTGTGGCAGGTCTACGGGCTCGCCAGTCGTCATACCGACGGGAGTTGACTGTTAGACCATGGGCGGTTGGGCTTGGTCCTCGATGCACATTTCCCGGGGCTCGTTCTATGCCAAGTTAACGGTTGAGCTTGGTCCTCGTGCTTTTTTTTTCTGAGGCTCCTTCCGGGTCACAACATAGGCCAGATCGGGGCTTGGTTCTCGGTGCACAACTACCCGAGACTCCCACTGAGCCGTAGTACGCATGTGAGCTCCGCTGTTGTGTTCTTAGAGTTGAGGCGTACTGAGGCTTATGCAAGGCAGTATGGATGCCCGCTTAGTAGTAGAGAAGCCAGCTCTACTGTCACCTCCTGGCCACAACGGTTGTCGCCTGAGAGGTTAGTTACCTACTCGAATAGTGGTAACTTCAAGTCTGTGTCGAAATAGTGATTGCATGTGCGTGATCATGGGTGAGTCATTGCATTGCGAACATACCATTACAATATATTGCATACACAAGATCCTGATCGTATAAGTTTGTATGGGCACTCCTATACGATGAGTTACTTTACTGTTAAACTGATCCTTAACTTATATGTTTGTTTGGGCATTCTTATAAGTTAAGTTACTTTCCTGTTGTAGAACTTTATACTAGATGGATTGATATAGCTTGTGTAGAATTACTAGAATTGACTGTTGTCAATGATATTGTACATTTCTTCTATTGCTGCTCACGTCTTATGTACTTATTCCACCTTCTTGTACCTACTTATCACTATTTAAATATTGTACTCTTTTTCCTTTCTCCGCCCGGTGCCAAGGAGTCGCCGGGGGAGCGGATGTGAATGCCACTTAGTCTTTTGACTAACGGTTGCAACGTCTTCCTTTTTAGGAGGAAACCCCGCAGGTAGAGCAGCTGCAGACTATGCAGTAGGGTAGACAGGCCAGGACGACAGGGCCTGAAGGGACGGTGTCGTCGCTACCATCAGTCACCGATTTGAGTTTTGATAGGTTTTGATATAGCCCTTTTGGCATGTTTTAGCTGTACTCTGATACTTAAGAAGCTTGTTATTAGCTTCTTTACTTGTTGTACTTTGGACTTATATTACTTATGTGTGTATTGAATTCTATTATGTTTTGGTTGGGTTGGCATTTGATTGATATTGGATATAGCCGGCAGGATAGGTGACTTGTGGTACAGGTTAGCCCGTGGCTAATGTTACTGCAAGGCGGCTTTTCTGGGCATAAGACCCCCTTCGTGTCGTGTTTTGGGTTCCGGAAGGGGGGTCTTACAAATGGTATCAGCTTGCTACGATCATGAACTAAAGAAGTCATTCAATAATGGTACTGCCCCAATTCGATTAGTTTGTTTGGTGACAAAATGACTTAGCGGAAGTAGTGGTGTACCCAAAACACGGCACGAAGTGGGTCTTATGCCCAGAACAGCCGCCTTGCGGTATCATTAGCCATGGGCTAACCTGTACCACAAGACCCCTATCCTGCCGGCTATATCCAATATCAATCAAATGGTTTTTATAATCAGCTTAAACAGAATCTGAGCCCAGTTCACGTGCTTCTTGTTTACTATTGCACACTTCACCAGAAATTATTGTCTGGTTATGTAGTCATGTGCCATGTGTTTGTCCAGTAACACTTTTCCCACAATGTCTGCTAGAAATTTGAACTCAGCAGACAGGTGTTTCTTCAGCAATTTATTTGGGGTTTCTCTAGTATAACACATCATACTCAGCATCACATCAAATTCCTCAGTATCAATTTCAAAAACTTCTTCACTGTTAATTAATCCAAAAAATTCTGGTAGAATGGTGGGAGTAAGTGGAACATCATTACCAGAGAATGTGCCAATCATAGAGTTCTCATCTGTGGTGGAAGAAGTATAGACCCACTCTCTGATCTCAACGCCCGATATCTTGATCCTGGTGGACAACAGATTCTTCAACTACTGTTCTTCAAGGAGTTACAGGATGTCCAGAATGATAGGGTCTGAATGTTGGAAGGAATCAAAGTCCACATCAATGCCTGTATCGAACTTCATCGCTGCAAGACTGCCTGCTGGAATCACCATGAATTCACCTGCAAGAGAAAAACGAAGATCAAGTGCAAGGGAACTGAAAGAGCGGGACGGAGGTCGAAGAAAATCTAGATATAAGGTTTTCTATAATATGAATCGACAAACTCCGTTCCATGAAAAATAAAATAATTCTTCGATCTGAGGTCGACGAAATAATTTATTGTTAAATGATTCGTCGAGCTCAGTTTAAAGATTTGAAAACATTTCGTCGAGCTCCGTTCGACGAAATGTTTCTGAAGCAGATTCGTCTATCTCCGGTCGATGAAAATGACTTCACTTATAGAGAGTTTGTCGACCACCGTTCGACGAATATCTCAAAAACTTTCCCCAGTTCGCCGAGCTCTGTTTGACAAACTTTGAAAAATTCATTGAGTGCAGAAAAAAGTTAAATCAAGGCTTCTCTATTGATCATACCCAGCTGATTTATAAAGAACAGGTGATTCCATTCATCCAAGGGTTTGGTGAAAATATCAGCTCTTTGTAAATCAGTATAGATATAGACAAGTTTGATTTTATTTTTTTCTACACACTCTCTAATGAAATGATGCCTAATGTCTATATGCTTAGTCCTACTGTCATGGACTGGATTCTATGCTATGGATATAGCGCTTGTGTTATCATATAGTAGAGTTGAATTATTTAAGTTGAAACCGTAGTCTAGGAGTTGGTTTTGAATCCACAACATCTGTGAACAACAACTGCCAGCTGCAATGTATTATGCTTCAGTAGTTGATGTGGACACAAATGATTGTTTCTTGCAGAACCAAGACACTAGTCTGATACAAAGGAACTAGCAAGTTCCGGAGGTACTCTTCCTGTCAACCCTGCATCCAGCAAAGTAAGCATCTGAATATCCAGTTAAATCAAATTCTGACTCAGTAGGGTACAGAAGGCCTAGACTAGGAAAACACTTTATATATCTCAAAATTCTTTTTAGAAAAACTAGATGAGATTCTTTAGGGTTCACTTGGAACCTAGCACAAAGTCATGTGACAAATATGATATCAGGTCTACTAGCTGTAAGATATAATAGGGACCCAACAATGCCCCTATATAACTTCTAGTCAACAGGTTTCCCATGTGGATCAGAATCTATTACAGCATTAGTAGACATATGTGTTTTATTTGCTGAGGCATCAGCCATCCCAAACTTTTTAAGAAGCTCTTTAGCAAACTTAGCCTGGGAGATGAAGATGTCTTCTAGTAGCTGCTTCACCTAGTGCCAAGTAAATAGGAGAGCTCACCCACGCTACTCATCTCAAACTTAGAATGCATGAGGTCAGAAAATCTCTTGCATAGTTTAGAGTTAGTAGACCCAAATATGATGTCATCCACATAAATTTGTACTAACAAGATTTTATCCTTATAGTGCCTAGTGAATAATATTTTATCTACCATGCCTCTAGTGAATTCATGCTCTATCAAAAAGCTAGCTAAGGTCTCGTACGAAGCTCTCGGAGCTTACTTTAGACTATAGAGAGCTTTATGCAATCTAAATACATAAGAAGGATGGGTTGGAGAGACAAAACCTGGAGGTTGTTCAACATAAATTTCTTCTTTTTGTACTCTATTTAGAAAGGCACTTTTCACATCCATTTGGTAGACTTTAAACTTCTTGTAGGCAACATAGGCAAGGAAGATTCTGATTGCTTATAACCTTGCAACTGGTGCAACGGTTTGATCATAGTCTATGCCTTCTTCTTGCTTATATCCTTGAGCAATAAGCCTAGCTTTGTTCCTCACAATTGCACCATGGGCATCTAGTTTGTTTCTATAGACCCACTTGGTTCCAATGACTGGATAGTCTTTGGGTCTTGGAACCAAATCCCAAACTCTATATCTCTCAAACTGATTGAATTCCTCTTGCATTGCAATGATCCAGTGGGGATCTTGCTCAGCATATTTTATGGATTGAGGCTCAAATTGAGAAAGAAAATAGGCATGCATCACATCTTGGTTGAGTTGATGCCTTGTATATACACCTACTATTATGTCACCAATCACTTGGGATCTAGGGTGATCCTTTAGTGTGACAAGATCAGTGGTTGGAGTTGGTTCAGCAACAACATTTGGATTTAATTCCTCTTTTGCAATTATATTTACTGTTGAATGAGGTTCAGCCTCTTCCAAAGATTCATCTTCACTGTCTTCAACAACTTGTGGAGGAGAGGGTGCTATAGCCTCTTGTGGAAGGTTTAATTCACCCATTTTCTCACTCAAGTGAGGTACTTGCAATGTGTTACTGGTAGAAATCTCTTTCTCCTTATAACACATGTAAGTTTCATCAAAGGTAACATGAATTGATTCTTCAATTTTTAAAGTAGATTTGTTGAATACCCTATAAGCTTTGCTTACTTGAGAATATCCAAGAAAATTCCCTCTTCAGCCATAGCTTCAAACTTTCTAATGTATTTATTGTTATTATTATGTATATAGCATACACATCCAAATACTTTAAAATAAGTGATTTTAGGTTTCTTCCCTTTAAGTAATTCATAGGGAGTCCAATTCTTAAGTTTATGTATCAAAGTTCTGTTCAGTACATAATTTGTTGTACTTACAGCCTCTGCCCAAAAGGATAGTGGCATATAATCATCTGCAAGTAATGTGCCTGCAGCTTCAATCAAGGTTCTATTCTTCCTTTCAGCTACCCCATTTTTTGGGAAGTTCTAGGAGCTGAGAAACAGTGGCTGATATCTTCCTTATTACAGAACTCGTGTATAAAAAGAGACTCAAACTCTGTACCATGATCACTTCTGATCAATGTAACATGAGTAGAGTACTTAATCTGTATGGTCCTGAGAAAATCTGTAGGAAAGAACATTCAAGTGAATCTTGAGAAGTCATCTACAATTACTAGAGTATAGGATTTCCCTTCTAGGCTTTGCACAGCAATATGTCCAAATAGCTCCATATGTAGCAAGTACAAAATCCTAGTTGAATCACTATTATTAATTGACTTAAAACTAGGTCTAGTTTGCTTGCTTAGTTGACAAGTCTTGCAAAGGCCTTCCTTCTTGTAGGGACCAGAAGGTAAGCCTCTTACAAATTGTCTTTAGATAGCCTAGCAATATTTTTCATGTTTACATATCCTAGTCTTTTATGCCATAATTCATTTTGATTGCAAACAATATTAAGCAGACAAATATCTGAATTAACAGAAAGAAAATCTACTATGTATATGTTACCTTGTCTATTTCCAATTAAAATATTTTGTTTTTATTTATCAGAGATAATACAGGATGTAGAGTTAAAGTGTACCTGATAAACTTCATCACATAATTGGCTGATAGAGAGGAGGTTATGCTTGAGTCCTTTTACATTAGTCACCTTCTTGAATGTGATTGCTAAAATCCTTACTTCTCCATAGCCTTCAGACTGGCCACACTTTGAATCACAAAAAATAACCTTTGGTCCCAACTTGAACTTATAATTTTATAAGTTGTCCTTGCTGCCAGTCATGTGCTTGAAGCATCCACTGTCCAAATATCATAGTTGATTTACAACTGGACAACTCTTCACCTGCAGATAAAATAATTAATTGTTCTTGACCCAAGTTACCTTGGGTCCTTTGTTTTGCTGATAAGAAAAGTTGGATATCACAGAGAATTCAGGTTGTGATTTATATCCTAAGGAGTGATATCTTCTAGGTGGAATTATCCAATCAGAAAGTGGGTTAAAGGGTTTCCTAGTTTGATTAGGGTTGCTGCTATAGTTATAGTTTTTATCAAGTCTGACTGGGTTCGACGAAATGTTGTGAGTTCCTCGACCAGAGTTTGACGAAATGGGATGAGATCGTCGATCTCTGCTCAGGAATGAACATAGTCATTTTCTGTGACCCAAGTTCGTCGACCACTGCTCGACAAACCATATACAGTTCATCAATCGCAGTAAGATGAATGATTATTATATAGATTTGCGTTCAGAGTTCGTTGACTTGAGTTCGATGAGCTTGCCATATTTCGTCGATCTGAGTTCAACAAAATCTACTGAACTTTGTTTTTGTCTAAGATTTTCTGATTTTGATTTTTCTTGTTTTTATGTGTGATTTCAGTTTGATTGTTGTTCATTACTTATTTATTCTTAGCTGACAAAAATTTAATGGGGGTTGATAATATGTTCTTCTTGAGAATGGGGGGTAAACTTGATGATGCACCCAAGCCCAGCTTGTCATTTAGTCTAGCATTAACTGTACTTGTGCTCTCCATCAGCTTAAGGCTTTCCCATTGAGAGATTCTTCAAGTTGTTTGGCCTCACATAGCTCTGTTTTTAAAACAATGATTTGTTCATTAGCTAGAGTGAGTTCATATTTTAGCTTAGTGTTTTCAGAAATCATATTTTCTTGATTAACTAGTCTTTTCCTAAGTGTTTTGTTTTCCTTTTTAGAGTTTATTAAATCAACACACATGGCTTTAAATTCAAATGTTAAAGCATCAGAATTATAGTCAAAAGATAAAAGTACCTGATTAGCTTCTGTTTCTGAAGTTTCTTCATTTTCAGATTCTTCTTCATCTGATTGACTTCTGGAGGCATCTATGGCCATGAGGCAGACATCCTTGGCCCTTGCCTCTTCTTCTTCTTCACTGGAACTTGAAGATGTGGATTCATCCTCAGTTTCACTCCAGCTTTCTGCTATAAAGCCTTTCTCCTTCTTTTTATATTTGCTGGAGGAAGGCCTGTTGCTTTGCTGTCTTCTTGTATCCTTCTCTCTTCTTTTCTCTTTCTTCTGATTCTATGGACACTCCGAGATGAAGTGTCTAGGTTTCCTGCAGCCAAAGCAAACTACCTCTTTAGTAGGAGTTTTGTCATACCTTGCCTTGTCATCCTGCCTGGATGATTTTCTTCTGAAATCTTTCGTTGCCATTTTATAAAATCTCTTGGCAAAGAGACTCATCAAATCTTCATTGACAGTTGAGGCTTCAGATTCTTCAATAGCCTTGAATGCTAGGTTGTTTTCCTTCCTTGCTGGTGGAGGTGTTCCCTGCTCAGCTGCTTCTCTGGATATAATGAGCTGCTCAAAGATTTGAGCTTTCCTAAGAGAGATTCTGTGGAAATCTCATTTAGGCTTCTGTCCTCCTAGATTGGCCAGATCCTTGAATCGCATGAGCTTGGGAAGAACATAAGGATTTTATCATTCACCTCAGTGAGGGTGATGTCCTTGTCCAAGGCCTTCAGCTTATTGATGATTGAGCTCAGCCTTTTGTACATATCTGCTACAGATTCTGTTTCATCTCTCTTAAAGTTCTCATATTGGGATATGAGATTGGATCTTCTTTATTTCCTCTCATCAGCTGATCCAACCACCATTTGGTTAAGGGATTCCCAAATGGCCTTGGATGATGTACATTCAGCCACCTTCTGGAATATGTCATCAGATATTATTTGTGCCAGAATGTTTATGGCTTTAGCATCAATAATTCTGGCTTTCTTTTGGGCTACAGTCCACTCAAGTGGTGGAACTGCATTAGTGCTTGAAGCTGCTGTAGATGTAGAGGCAGTAGCTTGAGGAGGACCTGTAAAGATGGAATTGTAGATATCCTCATCAATAGAATTCATATATAATTTTATTCTTGCCTTCTAGATGGCAAACCTATTTAGGTTGCACACTAGAGGTCTGGTGCTTGCATAGTCTTTGTTCTGTGCAATGATGTGAATATGAACTTAATGGAAGTAAAGGTCGGATCTAACACAGGATATTTTGGTTCAAGGGGTTAACTTGTATAACCAAAGGAAACTTACTCTGATACCAATTGAAAGTAAGGGTTAGATCTGAAATACTCTAGAGGGGGGGTGAATAGAGTATCTTGAAATCAAAAAAAAACTTTTGCTGTAAATAAAAACTGAGTCCTAAAATAAATTAATCAGGTACAGGCACTAACTATCACAAGCACAACAAGACCTAATAATCACAACCACAGCAAGAACAAAAGAAAAAGGTGCAACCAGACAACACAAGAATTTATAGTGGTTCCCCAACCTGGGTACATCCACTCTTCTACCACCATGGTAGGAATCCACTCAAGTTTTTGATCAGGTGACTGCCACCAATGAGCTTTTGAATAGGTGCTCAAAAACCAATCCTCAAGTCTTTTGATATGGTGACATACAACTAGGAATAACTTTTGAAGGGAGTTAAGAACCCTTTATATAGTAGGGGATGAGAGAGTGATTATGTCTTATCTTTCTCAAATACAACTAAGAAGACTTTAGTGCATCTTGATTTTGACAAATCTACTCCTGAGATCTACATTTGTTCAAGAAGGATGGAGCTTTGCTTCAGGGCGAGTAGAGTAGGCTTTCAATGTTTCAGCCTTAACCAGCAGGTATCCAGGTGCTTCTTGACTGATATAGTAATTGTTGTCCTTTGAAATATTCCGGGATGAAGACAGATGAAGACTCTTGATTTAAATGGTTGTTCTTCTTCAGCTTGTTGTTCTTTCTCTGGTCAAGGGCTAGGGCTTCTTGTTCTCTATTACTGTATGATCGTTGTTACTCTATTGTGCTCTGCGTGTTCTCCTGAGAAGAAGGAAGAAAACCCTTAGGGTCCGTTCGTTTTGCAGGAATTGAGCTGCAGGAATTGGAATTGAATTCAATTCCCATTACCGCAGGAATTGGAATTGAATTCAATTCCAATTCTGCTGTTCGGCTGAATGCAGGAATTCTGTCATGCGAATTGGAATTAGTAATTTCACTGTTCGGCTTCATATAAGAATTTTCTGTCCAAACGTGCATTTTTTGCCCCGGAGCACATTTTTTTTCCCGGGGGCATATTTTTTGCATGGGAGCGCAATTTTCGTCCGGGCGAGCATTTTTCGCCAGGACACACAGTTTTCGCACGGCCGCACATTTTTTCGCACGGCCGCACTTTTTTTCACTGCGAAAAATTCACGCCCGCAGGTCGAAAAATGCGCACCCGGGCGAAAAATGTGTGCGCAGGCGAAAAATTCGGGACCGAGCGAAAACTTCGCGCCCGAGCAAAAAAATCGAGCACAACCAGAAAATACGCGGTCGGGCAAAAAATTCTTGTCCGTGGAAAAATTGCGCGCCCGGGTGAATATTGCGAGCACGGACGAAAATGCGCGCCCGGACGAAAAATGCGTGCGCGGACGAAAAAAGCGCAACCAGACGAAAAATGGGTGCTCGGGAGGAAAAATGGGAGTCAGGACGAAAAATGCGCGACCGCGCGAAAAATGCCCGCCTGAGCGAAAAAGCGCGCCCGGGCGAATAATGCGCGCCCGCGATGAAAAATGCGCGCCTGGGCCGAAAAATTCGCGCCCGGCCGAAAAAATCGCTTCAAGGAGAATAATTCGCGCACGGGCGAAAATTTTGCATCGTGACGAAAATGCGCGCCCGAACGAAAAATATGCGCCCGAGCGAAAAATATGCGCTCGACCGAAAAATACGCGCCCGAGTGAAATATTCGCATCCGTGCGAAAAATGAGATCCCTGGCGAAAATACGTGCATTGGAAAAAAAATGCGTGCTTGGGAAAAAAATACGCGTCGGGGTGGGGGGGATACGTGCCCTGGCGGAAAATTCGCGCCCGAGCGAAAAATTCACTCATGGGCGAAATATTCGCTCTCGGGCGTAAAATTCGTTCCCGAGCATAAAATTCACTCCCGAGCGAAAAAAATCGCGCTCATGCGAAAAATGCTCACAGGCGAAAAATATGTATCCGGGGAAAAAATGCGCGCACGGGCGAAAAATGCGCTCCATGGCAAAAAATGGTTGTTGTGGCGGAAAAATGCACGCCCGGCCGAAAAATGCGTGCTCTTGCGAAAAATGAGCTCCCAAGCGAAAAATTCGATCCCAGGCAGAAAATGTGCGCTTCATCGAAAAATTTGATCTTCGGCAAAAAATTCGGTCATGGGCAAACAACATTATTTGCGTTGATGTTTTTTTGAGAGAGTTAGGGACGCGCTGATTGGGGTGGGAATCACGAATTCTTACCTCATGAGGTACGAATTGAGGGAGACATGTTTCTTCTATAATCAATTCTCATGGGAATTGAAATGAATTCCAATTCCAATGTAATTTAATGACCGCCGAACAGCCACAATTGGAATTGGCAAATGAATGTCAATTCCAACGGCCCAATTCCCGCTTAACGAACGGAGCCTTATTGTTTTCTTGTGTGTTCTCTCTGCTAAAAGAAGAAAACGAAAAATCCTTTTTATATTTTTGTGTAATCTTCCTTCTGAATTTTGAATTTCTTCCTTCATTCAATGCTGACAGCCTGGAGAATATTTGCATTGATTGATTTCCCCAACTGTCCCATGGAAAAATGGCAAGAAATAATCCTTATGAAATCCATAATCAATGTTGCGTCTAATGGTAATATTCAGAGAACATTTAGCATTGATTACTCAGGAATTATTGCTATAGATTAAGGATAGAGGGAGGAAAATATCTAAGTCTGGAACTTCACAGAAATCGTTGAGCAGAGAACAGAATTCGTCGACCTGGATCCAGAGTTCGTCGAGCTGAGAAGTCAAGTTCATCGACCAGATAATAGTTGTTCATTGAGCTGAGATCCAATATCGTCGACCTAAGAACAGATAATTGCTTTCTCTAGACTCTTGCCAATTCTGTGCATCAAGATCGTCGAGCTGAGAGTATAACTTCATCGACTGGAGTTCAGAATTCCCTGTTTCTTGGACTTAAGAATGCTGAAGTAACGTGTCTAGAACTCGTCGACCTCAGAACTGGGTTCATCAACTTAAGAACTAGTTTCGTCGAGCTGAGAGCTTCTAATTGCTACTTGATAAATTTTGCCAAGACTGTGGTCTAAGTTCGTCGAGCTGAGAGGGTGAGTTCGTTGACTAGAGTGTGATCCTGGACTTAGAATACTTAGAGGTTTCTGGAATAAGATGTTGAAGTAGATGATCCAGAAATCATCAAGCTGAGAACTATGTTCGTCAACTGGAGTTAAGTGTGAAGAATTCTGACTTGGAATGTTGAAGTATACTCTAGAAATAATCGACCTGAGATTCAAGTTCGTCGAGCTCAGCTCAGAGAATATTCTCTAAGTTCGTCAAGCTGAGCACGACTTTCGTCGACCTGAGTTCGACAAACGTCGAACTCATTTTATGAGTCTTTGAAATTTCTCTAAGTCTTGAGTCTTTTGCAGTTTGTTGATGGCTGGTCCATGTAGTGTTGACTTTAAGGACATGGCCTAGACTCTAGGATACATACATGACCCTAGCTATACATGTTGGGTCAAACATTCTAGTTTAGTGAACCTAGCCCAAATCCAACTAGGGATCCAACACCCAACTAGCTGCGGGCAGTGACGTCGGATGTGGCCCGGTTGGTTGCATTGGAAGCACACTCGCTCATATCGCCATTCGGGTTGTTGGAACTGTTGAAGCTCTGGATGCGGAAGCAATGTTGGCGATTGTGGGACTGGGCGCTCAGTTTTAATATTCCAGTCTAAATACCTACCACCTATCTGGTATCCTCTTCCACCTCTGTTGTCATGCCTCCTTATGTTACTGGGGCTAGCCTCCATCACATCATCTGCGGGTCTCTTACCACTTCACAAGTGGTCTGCCTCTAGCCTCTTCGCCATGTCAATTATCTCTGCTAAGATGGAGTCTGCTGTAGACATAAGGGCTTGCCACAGGGGGTCTCACAAGCCTTTGTAGAACCTTTTAGCATATCCTCTGTCGTCCAACTCATAAGAGTCAGCAAATCTTGCCAGTTGCTGAAACTCCCGCTGATACTCCGTCACTGACTTGGATCCCTGCTTCAACTGCAGGAACCTTTCTACAAGTTCATCTCGAGAAGTCGAAGGGATAAAGTACTATAACAAAGCTTCAGAAAAGTCGCTCCAACTAATATCTGTGTAGACTCTTCCTTGGAAAGTGGAGCCCAAGAGAGACTTCCACCACCTTTTTGCATGCAGCTCCTGAAGTGTCACTACCAGGGTCATAGCCATATTGTTCGGACATCTAAGTCCCTCCAACATTTCTTACACGGTGTCGAGCTATTCATCTGTACGCACTGTCGACTATGTCCCAAGGTAGGCAGGAGGGGAGAGTGCTCGGAAGGTGGTCAACCAATTAGAGCCCGGTACTGAAACTATGTGGGTACAGACGGGGCAGGAGTACCCCCCACTGGCTCAATATGCACTGGGATCTACACGTAAGGTACAAACCTAAGGTCAGTTTGGCTAATCTTAGGGTCAAAATTGGACATACTTAGTGTGAATTATATATAGGCAAACAACTGCTTCTGCGTAGTCATTTTATCCCCAAACAAACTAATCAAACGGGGGTGGCACCATTGTTGAATGACTTCTTTAGTTCAGGATCGTAGCAAGCTGATAGCATTTGTATGATCCCCTCCCGGAACACAAAACACGGCACGAGGGGAGTCGTATGCCCAGAATAGCCGTCTTGTGGTAGCGTTAGCACACAGACTAACCTGTACCATAAGACACCTATCCTGTCGGCTATAACTAATATCAACCAATGCCAACCCAACCAAGAATATAAAACAAAAGTCAATCCATCTTTTGAGTGTACATCTATGTACAACCCCGTGTCCGGCGAGCGGGTCCCGCCAGGGAGGTCGAGCAGACCTAGCCCCGCGACCCGCACCCCAGCGGCAAACAGATATACGGCAGGGGGGGCTGGCCCGCTCCCGCCCATTTCAGGCGAGCGAGTCGGGCGAGGCGAGCGAGCGGGTCGCGCAGAGAATCGCTGACCCAAGCGGATGGGTTCGGCGACCCGCAGCTAGCAAGCCGATCGGGGGGTCGCGATGACCGCCGGCCAGCCCCTACGCGCGACCTGGTCGCCGGTCCGCCCCGGCAGAAGACAGGCAGGTCGTGGCGGTCCGGCTCGCGCTCGCACAGGAAGAATAGGCAGACCGCTGGAGCCAGGTTGTGCCCGCCTCCCGCGGAGGGGGATCGGAGGCGAGCCGACTCCCCAGGGGTGTGAATGGCCCCTCAGAACGGCGGAGCCACGCTATTGGCAGACCAGGTTGGACTGCGCGTAGCCACTCAGGACAGTGGAATTTGGCTGTTGGCAGACCCAACCAGGGGCTCTTTGGTATTTTCAGGTCAGTTCTTTTGGTTATTGGCAGTTCGGATTCCAGAAAACTATAAATAAGACCCAAGGGGTACCTCAGAGGGGACGCCTGGAGTGCCTCCTTACTCTCGTTTTCAAGTCCTCTCTGAGGGTACCTTAGCTCGTCTTCTGGCTAAGGAGGGGAAGCGCTCAGAGATCTTCCGGGTTTGTGGTGGGACCTCCCTGCCGAGCCCATGGGTCTGTTTCTTCTTGTCTTCTTCGTTGTTTTTCTTGCAGGAGCAAAGTAGGCGCGAGACCACCCCTTCCCCAAGGGTCGAACTCCACAGGAGGTCGGATTCCGGTTTCAACATTTTGGTGCGGTGAGCGTGGAGAGTGGTCAGTGCAGAAAAGCTTCGGCGAGCTCAATGACGGGAGGACAAGGATCTGACAGGCAGGACTCGCTGCCCCCCCCCCCCCGCCTCTCGCAACAGTAGGGATGCTGGAGGACTTCAAGAACGAGGTGCTCGGCCTCATCAAGATTGCACTCGGCACGCGGGCCGAGTACTCGACTCCGGCAGCCCAGATCGCGGCCGCCCCCTCTTTGGGCGAGGATGCCCCAAGTCGGCGAGCTGGAAAGGAAGTGGCCGAGGAAGGCCGAGGGTGCGAGCTCTCGGGGCGCGAGATTTTCCCCGGCTCGGCAAGCCGAGGTAGGTTCGGCGAGTTGGGCTCGCGAGACTCGCCGGCTCTCCCAGTGGGGGGGGCAGTCCTTTCAGCGAGCTGGTCTCCTCAGCTCCAGTCCCAGATGGGTTCAGGGAACCCGAGATGTCTTACTACACTGGGAAGGGAGACCCGGTCCAGCATGTCCAATGGTTCGAGGATGTGGTCTCCATCCGACAGATGTCGGACGGATTCAAATGCCGACTCTTCGCCATCACTCTCCGGGAGAAGGCGAGGGAGTGGTTCCACGAGCTGCCGACTAGTTCCATCTCCTGCTTCGAGGACTTGCGCCGAGGGTTCATGCTGAGGTTCACTACTTCGAAGAAGAGGAAGAAGGAGTCTGAGTCCTTGTTCCACATTAAGCAAGGAGTGAACGAGACGTTGGGGAGCTATGTGGATCAATTTCAGGAGGAAGTCACCCAGGTCCAAGAGATGTCGGGCCATAGTCTGATGATGGCCTTTACCCTGGGCCTGCAGCAGGGGTTCTTCCGAATGGAGCTGAAGAGAGTTCCCCCTCTCTCCTATGAGGAGTTGATGGAGAGGGCGGCGAGAGAGGTCGACGGGGAGGCGTCGAATCCGGAGTTCGCAAGAAAGCTAGCCAGGTGGGCCACCGAGGAAGAGAAAGAGTCGAGAAGGGAAAAGGCACAGGAGGAGAGAAGGGGAGAACCTAGGCAGAGGGAGCAAAGGCAGCTCCAGTGGCAACAACAGCCGAGGTGGGGGCACCAGGAGCCCGACCGCCGGCTGGGCTGGAGACCTGAGTGGCAGGGGCAAGGGCCACCAAGAGGATACTACGGAAGGGGTCACCATCAGGGGAGGCAAGATCAGTTCCACCCTCCGGGCTGGAGGCAGGGCCAGAGGCCCCGGCTCCACGATCAGGAGGAGGCCATGGCCATAGCTTTGGGAGCAAGGAGGGGGATCATGAGGAGGAGGAGAAGGGAGGTCAGGGTGGAGCTGCCCTATTGCGACTTCCATCAGGAGGAGGGGCACGCGACGGCCACGTGCCCGGAATTCTTGGAGATGAGAGGGAATAGGGAGCGGCAGCAGTAGCAGCAGCAGGAGGCGCGGCAGGAAGTAAGGATCGAGGAAGTCCTGCCTCGGGCAGAGGAGGATCGTTGCGAGGACCGGGTGGATGTCGGGACCCGAGGAGGGATCGGAGTGATCCACGGGGGAGTGGGGATCGAGGCTTCCCGCAAGGCAAGCCTCCACACCATGTACCGGCGGAGCGTCGCCTCTACATCCCAAACCCCGCCGCCGGAGGAGAGGATCACCTTCTCCAGGAGTGATATGCCAGATCACGAGGATCCGTTCTGTGATGCGCTGGTCATCAAGGCCGCCATCGAAAATTTCACCGTCTCTCGGATCCTCGTGGACAATGGGAGCTCCGTCAACGTCGTCTTCAAAAAGGCGTTTGACGCGATGAAGGTGGAGGCTAAGAGGGTGCTGGCCTCGGACGGGCCCTTGTTCGGGTTCTCAGGAGAAAGGAAGGAAGTAGAGGGAGGAGTTGGCCTCCATGTCACCTTGGGGGGGCAGTCCCGAAACTGCAAGTTCGTCATTGTGGATGCCCCCAGCAGCTACAACGCCATCTTCGGGAGACCTCTCATCAGCGCCTTCCGCTGCGTCCCCTCGTCTTTCCATCAGTGTTTGAAGTTCAACGCTGAGGGGGTCCAGGTCAGGGTCAGGGGGGACCCAAAGGTGGCGCGGGAGTGTTATGTCACTGCGGTGAACACCATCTCTTGGCAGGAGGGAGCCGAGGAGATGGGACGGAGGATGGAGGAGGTCGAGCAGGAGGCAGGAGGGGAGGAGCCAGAAGTGAAGGACCATGCAGGAGAGGCGGCAGGGGGAGATCTGGAGGAGGTGGCCGAAGTGAGGGGTGCGGGAGAAGAGATGGAGGTAGAGGTCCCCATTCCAGAGGAAGAGGATGCCGAAGGATGGGGGGAGCGGTCCAGGCTGGAGGCGGCAGAGGAAGTAGTGGAACTGGAGGTGCTCACCCAGGGAGGTAGGATGGAGAAGGTTCGCGTCAGCGGAGGGCTGACCCCGGAGGACCAAGGCAGGATGCTGGAGTGCATCCAGAAGAACGTGGATATCTTTGCCTGGAATGCCGCGGAGATGCCGGGGGTTGACGCAGATGTGGCCTGCCACCGCCTCAACCTGGACCCGGGAACACGCCCCGTTCAGCAGAAAAAGAGGTCCACGGCGGACAAGCTGGCGGAGCCCATCAGGGAGGAGGTGGCAAAGCTTCTCAAGGCTGGCTTCGTGTCCGAGATTCAGTACCCCGGCTGGGTCTCCAACGTTGTGATGGTTAAAAAAGGAGACGGTCGTTGGCGATTGTGTATCGATTTTTTCTTACTTAATAAAGCTTGTCCTAAGGACTGTTATCCTTTGCCTCGGATCGACGCGCTGGTTGACTCAGCCGTCGGCTTTTCTGTAATGAGTTTTTTAGATGCCTTTTCAGGTTACCATCAGATCAGGATGCACCCCCCGAACATCAAGGATGTCTCGTTCATCACAGGGGACGGCTGCTACTACTACAAGATGATGCCATTCGGGCTGAAGAATGCTGGGGCTACCTACCAAAAAATGATGGATAGGGTCTTTAAGGAGCAGATGGGGGAGGAATTTGGAGGTATACGTGGACGACCTCATGATCAAAAGCCGGGATGTGGACTCCCACCTCCGGGACCTGGAGGAGACCTTTGCCACCCTACGCAGATACAAGATGCGATTGAATCCCCCTAAGTGTGTCTTCGGGGCCAGCAGGGGGAAGTTCTTGGGGCACCTCCTCACCCCCGTGGGGGTCGAGCCGAATCCAGATAAGGTCAAGGCTATCTTAGAGCTGGGGTCCCCGCAGAATGCGAAGGAGGTCCAACGACTGACGGGGAAGCTAGCAGGGCTGAGTCGCTTCCTTTCTCGGGCAGGGGAGAAGTGCTCCTCCTTCTTCAAAACGCTGAGGGGTGGTTAGAGGTTTGAATGGACCAAGGAATGTGAGGAGGCGTTCCAGGCCCTCAAGGCGCAGTTGACACAGGCTCCGCTGCTCCAAGGGCCGAAGGAGGGGGAGGATTTGTTCTTATATCTCGGGGTCGGGGCGGAGGCTCTGAGCTCCGTCTTGGTTCGAGAAGAGGGAAAGAGACAGCTCCCTATCTATTACGTCAGCCGGGTCCTGAGGAAGGCCGAGCTCCGGTATCCGATCTTGGAGAAGCTTGCATTCGCCCTAATCATCTCGGCTCGGCGGCTGAGACCTTACTTCCAGGCACACTCAATCCGAGTGGTGACCGACCACCCCCTCCGCAACATCTTCGAGGGGGTGGATCATTCCGGCCGGTTGGCTAAATGGTCGGTGGAGCTGAGCGAGTTCGATGTCTCCTTCGTTCCGAGGCTCTCGATCAAAGCTCAGGAGATGGCCGACTTCCTGGCCGACTACGTGGTGGAAGTAGCGGAGGAAGAGCTCACCCACCCGACTCCTTGGAAAGTGAGAGTGGATGGAGCCTCAGGGAGGCATTCCCTTGGAGTGGGGGTGGTCCTAGAAAGCCCTCAAGGGACTCGGATTGAGCAGACGGTGGTGGTGCACTTTCCCATTACCAACAACCAGGCCGAGTACGAGGCCGTGATAGCAGGGCTGCGCCTGGCCAGGGAGCTGGGGGTGCTGGATGTGGAGGTCCTAACCGACTCCATGGTGGTGACTTCCCAGATCAACGGGGAGTTCGAAGCAAGGGAACCCACCCTGAAGTTGTACTTGGCCAAAGTGAAGGGGGTCATAGGCACCTTCCAGACCTTCTCCATCCGACACGTGCCAAGGGGAGAGAATGAACAAGCCGACCAGTTAGCAAAGCATGGTCCCCGGGCAGGGGGCACCATCACCGACCTGTTCTGCCCCTCCATCGAAGAAGGGGAGCTCATAGAAATCGACCAATAAGCTTCATGGATGGATCCAGTAGTAGTCTTCCTCTCCACGGGAGAATGTCCGGAGGGGGCGGACAGGAAGAAGCTAAGGCACAAGTAGGCTTACTACCTCCTTAAGGACGGGCAGCTATACAGGAAGACCCTCTCCGGGATGCTGGCTCGCTGCGTGGCCGAGGGCGAGGCACAGAGGATCTTGGAGGAAGTCCACTCCGGGGAATGCGGGAGTCACTTCGGGAGTCGGACCCTGGAGGGAAGGATAGTCAGGCAAGGGTATTTCTGGCCCACCCTGGGCCGAGACGCCGCGGAGTTCGCAAAAAGATGTCATAAGTGCCAGATGCTTGCCCCTCTTCAGCTACAGCCGGCCCAACACCTCAAGAGTATCACGGCCCCCTGGCCCTTCGCAATCTGTGGAATGGATTTGGTTGGGCCGTTTCCCTAGGCCAGCGGTCAGAGAAGGTTCCTCCTAGTGATGATCGACTACTTCTCGAAGTGGATGGAGGTGAAGGCGTTGGCCAAGGTGACCTCCCAAGTGATCAGGAACTTTGTTTGGGGGGAGATCATCTTTCGCCATGGGCTGCCCCAGGCCATCGTCACAGACAACGGACCCCAGTTCGCCAGTGCCGAGTTCACCAGCTTCTGCGAGCAGCTCGGAATCGACCTCAGGTTCGCCTCGGTCCACCACCCCAGGAGTAACGGGCAGGTGCAGGCAGCGAACAAGATCATCGTCAATCTCCTCAAGAAGAAGGTGGAGAATTTGAGGGGGAGCTGGGTAGAGCAGCTCCCAGCAGTTCTTTGGGCCCTAAGAACCACCCCTAACACAGCTACGGGGGAGACCCCCTTCAAGCTCTCCCATGGGTGCGAGGCGGTGCTCCCCGTAGAATTTGAAGTCCAAACGCCGCGAGTCGGGCGGACAGAGAGGGCCGAGAGGAATGGCGAGCCGAGAACGAGGGGGAACTGAGACTCTCCCTTGACATGGTGGAAGAATTGAGGGACCTTTCGGCCATCCGACAGGAGGAGGTAAAAATAAGGATGGCCAAATACTTTGACAAGCATGTCAGGGTCAAGCAGTTCGCGGAAGGAGACCTGGTGCTGAAGAAGGTAGGCGCGGCAGGGAGGTCAGCGTCCGTAGGGAAGCTCAACCCCAGCTGGGAGGGGCCGTTTATTGTGAAGGAAGCTTTGAAGTCAGGGGGCTATCGGCTCCAAAATGTAGAGGGCGAGACCCTGAGTCTCACCTGGAGTGGATACGACCTGAAAAGGTTTTTCCCTAAGCGACTGTAAGCAACACGTTGGTTATAATGAATTCCTTCCCCCCCCCCAGTATTGCCATAGCCAGCTTGCATAGAGAATTGGAATGTGTTTGGACCCCGAGAAGATCCCGCAGCCAGGCTCCCACCTAGCTGGCAGGGCCGGAAGCCACTCGGTGTCATCCCTAGCCTCGAGAAGATCCCGCTGCCAGGCTCTCACCTAGCTGGCAGGGCCGGAAGTCACTCGACGGAATGTGTTTGGACCCCGAGAAGATCCCGCTGTCAGGCTCTCACCTAGCTGGCAGGGCCGGAAGTCACTCGGTGTCATCCCTAGCCTCAAGAAGATCCCGCTGCCAGGCTCTCACCTAGCTGGCAGGGCCGGAAGTCACTCGATGGAATGTGTTTGGACCCCAAGAAGATCCCGCTACCAGGCTCCCACCTAGCTGGCAGGGCCGGAAGTCACTCGGTGTCATCCCTAGCCTCGAGAAGATCCTGCTACCAGGCTCTCACCTAGCTGGCAGGACCGGAAGTGACTCGATGGAATGTGTTTGGACCCCGAGAAGATCCTGCTGCCAGGCTCCCACCTAGCTGACAGGGCTGGAAGTCACTCGGTGTCATCCCTAGCCTCGAGAAGATACCGCTGCCAGGCTCTCACCTAGCTGGCAGGGCCGGAAGTCACTCGATGGAATATGTTTGGACCCTGAGAAGATCCCGCTGCTAGGCTCTCACCTAGCTGGCAGGGCCGGAAGTCACTCGGTGTCATCCCTAGCCTCGAGAAGATCCCGTTGCCAGGCTCTCACCTAGCTGGCAGGGCCGGAAGTCACTCGATGGAATGTGTTTGGACCCCGAGAAGATCCCGCTACAAGGCTCTCACCTAGCTGGCAAGGCCGGAAGTCACTCGGTGTCATCCCTAGCCTCGAGAAGATCCTGCTGCCAGGCTCTCACCTAGCTGGCAGGGCCGGAAGTCACTCGATGGAATGTGTTTGGACCCCGAGAAGATCCCGCTGCCAGGCTCTCACCTAGCTGGCAGGGCCGGAAGTCACTCGGTGTCATCCCTAGCCTCGAGAAGATCCCGCTGCCAGGCTCTCACCTAGCTGGCAGGGCCGGAAGTCACTCGATGGAATGTGTTTGGACCCCGAGAAGATCCCGCTGCCAGGCTCTCACCTAGATGGCAGGGCCGGAAGTCACTCGGTGTCATCCCTAGCCTCGAGAAGATCCCGCTGCCAGGCTCTCACCTAGCTGGCAGGGCCGAAAGTCACTCGATGGAATGTGTTTGGACCCCGAGAAGATCCCGCTGCCAGGCTCTCACCTAGCTGGCAGGGCCGGAAGTCACTCGGTGTCATCCCTAGCCTCGAGAAGATCCCGCTGCCAGGCTCTCACCTAGCTGGCAGGGCCGAAAGTCACTCGATGGAATGTGTTTGGACCCCGAGAAGATCCCGCTGCCAGGCTCTCACCTAGCTGGCAGGGCCGGAAGTCACTCGGTGTCATCCCTAGCCTCGAGAAGATCCCGCTGACAGGCTCTCACCTAGCTGGCAGGGCCGGAAGTCACTCGATGGAATGTGTTTGGACCACTAGAAGATCCCGCTGCCAGGCTCTCACCTAGCTGGCAGGGCCGGAAGTCACTCGGTGTCATCCCTAGCCTCGAGATGATCCCGCTGCCAGGCTCTCACCTAGCTGGCAGGGCCGGAAGTCACTCGATGGAATGTGTTTGGACCCCGAGAAGATCCCGCTGTCAGGCTCTCACCTAGCTGGCAGGGCCGGAAGTCACTCGGTGTCATCCCTAGCCTCGAGAAGATCCCGCTGCCAGGCTCTCACCTAGCTGGCAGGGCCGGAAGTCACTCGATGGAATGTGTTTGGACCCCGAGAAGATCCCGCTGCCAGGCAGGGCCGGAAGTCACTCGGTGTCATCCCTAGCCTCGAGAAGATCCCGCTTCCAGGCTCTCACCTAGCTGGCAGGGCCGGAAGTCACTCGATGGAATGTGTTTGGACCCCGAGAAGATCTCGCTGCCAGGCTCTCACCTAGCTGGCAGGGCCGGAAGTCACTCGGTGTCATCCCTAGCCTCGAGAAGATCCCACTTCCAGGCTCTCACTTAGCTGGCGGGGGCGGAAGTCACTCGATGACAATAATTTGCGACCCAGAACGAATCACGCTGTCGGGCTCCCACCTAGCCGGCAAGGCCGGGAACTACTCGAATGGTGTTAATAGCAGGTCGGAATCACAAAAGTTAATCAAAAAGGGAGGGGTCTAACATAGCCCCCCCAGCCCCAAGAAAGGCGGCCGAACGGAGGCGAAAACCTGGGCGAGGGCCCGCAAGAAGTTTGATAACTCAGACAAAGGACGAGCCGGCTCGCATCGCCTGAAGGGCGAAGCAGCCGCATCATCAGGGTTGGGTCGCAGAGGCAGGCCACCCTGCGCGGTAATAGCAAATATACAGAGGCAGGTGAGAAAGCATTTATAAAAGCAATAGTAGATAAAAATCACGAAGTCTAGGCACAGCTCGCGCGTACGTCTCAAAACAGCTAAACGTGCACGATATATACATCTAATAAACAAATGTCAAAAGAGCGGGGGTGACGCGGGATTCGGGGCGAGAAGTCCTAAATGCGCTGGAAGGACTGGTCTCCAGGGTCCGGTACGGGGAGGAACAACGCCGGAACCACGTCGCCCACCGAGAGCTCCGCCGCCTCGCTCTTGAGAAGATCCGCGCGTCGCAGCATCTGCATCGTGTACTTCGCGGCGCTGGCGGCGTTCTTTTGCATCAGCACCTCCAACTTGTGGTCGGAGTGGTGCGCGAGCGGGCAGCCCCTGTTATCAGGCAGAGCGACAGCGGCGGCGGCCTCCAGCTCGCGTACCCGTGCCTCCAGCGCTGACTTGTCCTGAGCAAGGGTGGCGATCTCAGCACCCATCCGACTGGCCGTCGCGGCATCCTGAAAAGAGGAAAAGAAAGTTATAAGGTGGATTCGCGAGAAAGGGCGGTTGTTGAGGGTGAGCACATACCACCCCGCCCAGGTACTGCGCGAGGGACTCCTCTGCCGCGTCGGCCCGCCTCCTCTGAAGGTTCGCGTCTTCCTGAGCAAGCTTTTGGGCCTCCTCCCTCTCGTCCGCCAGCTTCTTCAGGGAGGTGGCGTTCCGCTCCAGCTGGGTGCAGCGCCTCCCTACCATATGAGCTAGCTCCAGGCCGCGTAGCTGGGCCCGCGCGCTCTCGTGAACCAATACTCGCGTCTCCTCTTTGTCGTAGATGGCGGCGTCTTCTCGCGAGTACAGGCCGAACGAGAAATTATACGCCTCCCCGCCGATGGTGTCCTGCTGCAGCCAGCTCGGCAGCAGAGTCGAGACCACAGCGCGGTTAGACTCCTTGTCCCATGACAGGAGCGGGACGCCGAGCTCGTCCAGGTATTTCTCACCGTAGCCGAAGTTGCGATGCCCTCTCGGCACCGGCTTCGCGGCGGTTTGCGACCCGTCTGGCGGCCCCGAAGTACCCGCCGCTCCGGCGGGAATGTCGCTGGTCGAAGCGATCATGGGAGGGGAACCCTCGGTCGGCAGATCTGCAGGGGCCTTGTCTTTCCCTTGGCTTACAGCGGGTTGCCGACCCGAAGTCTTCGCCACTTTTGGCGGGGGAGTGGGCTGTCCGCCGCCCGGCCGCTTCTTGGCCGGGACCGACGGGGGGTCGCGTTGAGCGGCGTCCGCGGCCTGCGCTCGGGCGAGAACCCCGGGGGCAATCTGAGCGCTCTCGTAGGGGGGATGAAGAGGGATGTCCCGCTCGCCTGCCAAGAAGAGGGGATGAGACAGAGAAGAAAAGGGTAAGGCAGAGCAGTGACAAGTGGCAAACCTCCCCCTGGTGGGACGGCGGCAAGGTCATCAAGATGGCGGCGCAGATACGCGACCTCGAAGTTCTTCCCGGCAAAGAACCCGCACAAGTCGGCCTCGTGGCCCCCTAGGCTAGGCGGACGGTAACTCGCCTCGCTGAGCTACACCGGCGAGAAGGGGACGTTGTCGAAGTCCCCTCGGACGAACAGGAACTTTTTGAGCCAGTTATGACTCTTATTTACTGTCTCCCGCACCTTGAGGTGGGCGCTAGAGAAGTAGGCGGTACCATCCCGGTTCACCCGGAAGGAGAATAGCTTCCGAAAAACAGCGAGACTAAACTCGACTCGCTCCTCTCGCAGAAAGCAGGCGAACCCCACCATAACGGCTATGGAGTTCGGGGTCATCTGACCTAGGATGACCCCGAAGTACTTCAGCACTTGGCGTACCTCGGGCCACAGGGGAAGTCGCAGGCCCACCTCAAAGTGAGCCAGGGGTATGGCGAGCTCGTCCCTGGATAGATCGTTGATCTTCTCTGTTTCCCCGGGCCGTCTCGCCGAAAAACCAGGCGGGACGTGGTCGCCGAGAGCATCCAGGTACTCGCGTTCCGAAATGACGGCGTGAGGGAAATCGTGCTCTGATAAGGTCCAGGCGCACTTGCTTCGACCATTCGCATCGCCGCCGCCACCGCCCATTCCACCGAATTGCCACCAATCGTGCGAGACAGATCCAGAAGGCGAGCACGAGCCGAGCTTCGCGGAGAGCAGGAAGCGGGAGAGTGTTTTGAACCGGTGAAAGAATAAGAACTGGCAAGGCCTATTTATAGGGAGAGAGAAATGGCGGGAAAGTTCCCGCCGAATGAAGGGGTGCGTGTAGCCAAAAATCAGCCCGACGGTTCGACTTCCCAGCGCACAACCACACCGCAAAGGCCGATCAGGCGCGGTTCTCGCCCGGCCGCATCCACACAAGACTTGAGTGGGCGAGTCTCGGCCCGCACCCGCCCGGGATTCCGCGCGAGTCGGGAAACTCCCGGCTGGCGAGCCCCTCGGCTCGCCCTCTCCCCGATCGGCAGGACGGGTAGAGCGAATCCTTTCCCTGACCCGCCCCACAGAGAACGAAGGCAATAACATGGTAATTTCAATACACATCAGCAGCAAACATTAGGCCCGCACGCGGGCAAAAAGAGTTGCGAATCGCTACAGGTACAGGATAACTTTGAAATAATAGCAACCCCGCGATATCCCGCGAGCGGGGGGAAAAAGGCTGGATCAATACTGGATCCACTTCCACCTGCCCCGCCGCTTCGTTCCCGATCACGGCGGCACGTGAGGATAGTGGTAATCGCGAACCGCCACCAGCTCCCGCTCAGCCAGGCCGACTTGCTCTGAGACATTCCTAAGACGCTCCTCGGCTCGCGTAATGTGCACGCCCGGTGAAGTGACATCGTCGCCTTCTGCTGCGCGCGGGGCTCCCTCCAAGGCCGCGAGCCGGGCCTCGGTGTCGGCCTTGTCTTGATCGACCCTCTTCACGATCTCCTGAAGCAGCAGCGTGTGTTTCTGGAACAGCCGCGTCACCTGCCTATTCATCCCCACCGCATCGGTCAGGTCGCCCAGGTAATCAGAAACACTGTCCACGTCAGGCGGAGGCGAATACCCCTCACTCATCTCAGTTTCGGAGGAGACCATGTTGTAAGCTACAAAAGGGCGATTCAGAAGGAGCGAGCGAGGACAAAGCCAACGGTGAGTACTAGCTTACCAGGGGTTGGCACGTCGTCTGCGCCGACGGATGGACGAGAGGAACCCGGCCGACCCTGAAAGGCTTCCCCCTCGAGGGCCTCAAGAGATTTTCCCAGTCCGTGGGGAGCCGGCGAGCGAGGGGTTTTCGGAGTTGGGCGGTCCAGGCCTGGGGGACTAGCAACCCTCTCAGACAACAAGGGAGGGAGGCGATCCTCCCCCCGGTTCCCCACCTCTTCACAAGGAATTGCCTGCAAGACAAAAGATCAGAGATACAACGATAAGCCGAAGAAGGTCACGTACCCCAGGAACGACCTTAACACCCGTCGCCGAGCTGGAGCCCGGACGGTCACCCGCCGGAGACCGCCTAACAATCTATCCCTTCGCCGGCCTAAAGAGAGGGCCGGGAGACCCACGTGCTAGCCAAGGGGCGGCCTCAAGGGCCTCCTCCCGAGTCTTCTGGCCCGCTGCCGCAAGGCGAGCTCGCACCTCATCGCTTACCGGCATCGAGAAACTGTAGTCTGTTCGAGAAGAATGAAGGGATCTGGGGAGCCCCCCCTGGGCTCAGCGGTATATTTATAGCCGGACAGTGGGGCCCCACCAGAAGATTCCCTGCCAGCTCAGCACAGTACTCGCCGAACACGCGGGTTGGATGATTCTTTCCGAGCTTGTACCAAGCTCAAAAAGAGCGGGGATTGTGTACAACCCCGTGTCCGGCGAGCGGGTCCCGCCAGGGAGGTCGAGCAGACCTAGCCCCGCGACCCGCACCCCAGCGGCAAACAGATATACGACAGGGGGGGCTGGCCCGCTCCCGCCCATTTCAGGCGAGCGAGCCGGGCGAGGCGAGCGAGCGAGTCGCGCAGAGAATCGCTGACCCAAGCGGATGGGTTCGTCGACCCGCGGCTAGCGAGCCGATCGGGGGGTCCCATGACCGCCGGGCAGCCCCTACGTGCGACCTGGTCGCCAGTCCGCCCCGGCAGAAGACAGGCAGGTCGCGGCAGTCGGGCTCGCGCTCGCCCAGGAAGAATAGGCAGACCGCTGGAGACAGGTTGTGCCCGCCTCCCGCGGAGGGGGATCGGAGGCGAGCCGACTCCCCAGGGGTGCGAATGGCCCCTCAGAACGGCGGAGCCACGCTATTGGCAGACCAGGTTGGACTGCGCGTAGCCACTCAGGACAGCGGAATTTGGCTGTTGGCAGACCCAACCAGGGGCTCTTTGGTATTTTCAGGTCAGTTCTTTTGGTTATTGGCAGTTCGGATTCCAGAAAACTATAAATAAGACCCAAGGGGTACCTCAGAGGGGACGCCTGGAGTCCCTCCTTACTCTCGTTTTCAAGTGCTCTCTGAGGGTACCTTAGCTCGGCTTCTGGCTAAGGAGGGGAAGCACTCAGAGATCTTCCAGGTTTGTGGTGGGACCTCCCTGCCGAGCCCTTGGGTCTGTTTCTTCTTGTCTTCTTCGTTGTTTTTCTTGCAGGAGCAAAGTAGGCGCGAGACCACCCATTCCCCAAGGGTCAAACTCCACAGGAGGCCGGATTCTGGTTTCAACAATCTAGATTTGTGATCGAGTTGTAGGAACGTTGTTCCGAGCTGTAGGATTGGTTTCAATCCGAGATTAGTGGAGTAGCGGAGTCTAGTTCTTTGCTAGATCGGTGAGTGGAAAGTGGATGTATCCAAGATTGGGGAACCACTATAAATCTTTGTGTTCTCCGTTATTGCTTGCTTGTTATTATGTGCATAGCTCGTTATATTTTTTATTCCGCAAAGGACGCACAACTCACCTATTCACCCCCCCCCCCCCCCTCTATGTGATTTAGGTAAGACAACTTAAACTATTTTTAATTGGTATTAGAGGGAGGTTATTCATAAAAAGGTTAACACCTTGAACAGATCTGCCACTAAGTTGCCTTTAGAGTTATCCAAGCATAGACAAGGCTAAGGATTTTGCCAAGCTTCCTTTATGCACAAAGACTAACTTTCCCATATGGAAAGAAAGGATCAAGTTATTCATGAAAACTGTGGATCTAAGGATCTTCATGATTGTTGAAGAAGGTCCTTATGTTCCAATGACTATCTCCACTATAGATCCAACCAAAAAGGTTCCGAAGAAATTGATGGATCTGGATAAAGTTGAGATTGCACTTGTCTCATTGGACAAGAAAGCTAAAAATATTATAACAAGTGCAGTCAATGATTCGATGCTGCATAATTTGATACACTGCCAATCTGCTAAGGAAATGTGGCAGTCTCTTGTTATCTTGATGGAAGGCACTGAAAAAGTTTTGGATGATAGAAGAGCCCTATTAAATCAAAAGTATGAAGCTTTCTGACAATGATCAAAGGACTCAATTGCAGACACTTTTGAAAATTTCCTCAAGATTGTGAATGGCCTTAGAGTTTATGGTCGGGTCTTCACAAATGGTGAGATGAATGATAAGTTTCTAAGGTCCCTGACTAAGGAGTGGGACAATAAAGTCTGTGCTATCAGGGAGTTTGGGAAGTTAGCTGAGACTGACCCTCAGAATCTCTTCGGGAAGCTGATGTCATATGAGCTGTAGATACATTCTAGAAAAGCTGAAGAAGAGAAGAGCCGATCATTTTCCAAGGAGAAGTCTATCGCACTGATGGCAGAAAGCTCAAGGAAGGTTAAAGCTACTTCACCTGCTCCTGCACAAGAAGACAGTGAAGAAGAAACTTCAGAGCCAAGCACTTCAGGCTCAGAATTATCTGAAGGAGAGTTTTCCCTACTCTTAAGGCAGGTCAAGAAATTCTTGAACAAGAAGAAGCAATGGAGAGGCAATGATGCCTCGCATAGAAGATCACATCATGATGGTGATCGACACAAAAGGCTCAAGCATCCATGACAAGTATAACACTAAACAAAATAAACATATTTCTACTGACATTGTTTGCTACTATTGTAATAAGCCAGGTCATGTCAACGCTGATTGCCCTCATAAGAAGAAGAATGGTGGAAAGAGAGAGGAAACGAAATCCTCATATAATAAGAAGAGGACAGAAAAGAGCCTAATAGCCAAGAAGAGAAAAACTCTTAGCGACTCTGACTCATATGAGTCAAGTGAAGAAGAGGAAGCCTACTTTGGGCTTATGGCACAAACTGATGATGAACAAGTGCCCCAGTTCTCAGGGAAGGTAAATTCTCATACTCCTCTTTCTGAATCCGATGTTTCTGATCATGATTATGAGGACAACTCTTCTAACGATGAGTCTGAACTCATGAACCAGTATAAGGAGTTGATCAAGGCATAGGACAAATGTCGAAAAGTCGTGAAAACTCAAGCGAAAGAGAAAAAGTGTAACGCCCCGAAACTCAAAAGAGCGACGGGTAGCATTTCAGACTAAGTTTTGAACTTGGTGGGGGTTCACGGCCTGAGATATGGCCGTGTCCCAGGGCTTGTCGTGCTCAGGTCGACGATCTGGCCGAGAGGTCGACGAATTTTGGAGTTGACGATCGTCGAGCAGCGAACACGGCCTTAAACACGGGCATGTCCCAGGCCGTGTCCTTAACAGGTTGAAGCCAAGCCGTGGCTGGGGAGATACACGGTGTAGCACACGGGCCGTGTCGTGTAGACACGGGCGTGTCAAATTGTGACACGGGCGTGTCGAGTACCCCTGTACCTTTCGGGCATTTTCGGTCCTGTGTCGATGGAGTAACACGGCACACTACACGGCCGTATACTTTATGACACGGGAGTGTCAATTTTGACACGGGCATGTCGGTACCTGTATAATCTTCGGGATGCGTCGGTTTCGACGACGATTGTTGAAAACGGTCGTGGACACGGGCGTGTCACAGGCCGTGTTCGGCCCAGATTTTGGATTTCAAGACCGGATCGTGGTCATTCGTTTCTTTATTTTGGGATCCGACGGCAGGGGGTTGTTCCTGCTGGGATATACCCAAGAAAAGGGTTTCAAAGCCCTCATTTCTCTTACACAATCTCTTTCTAAAGTTCTAGAGAGAGGGGAGAGCAAGGAAGAATAAGGAAGCTAGATGCGGTCACCGGCGGAGCTTTGGAGCTCCAAATCGCAAGACGACTTTGGATCTACAGAGGAAGACAACGCGGTGTTTTTCATCTGCATAGATTTCCATGGCGCCATGAAAAATGCTAGGGTAATGATTCTCATCTTAGGACATGTCAAGTCCTCTTTTCCTTTGTATAGGAAGCCCACTCTCGCGAGTTTGCGGTGAGTTTGAGGTGTTCCTTCGGGTGGACATGAATAGTCCCCGTTGTGTACATTTAGAGTCCGTAATCGAGGATCGGACATAGGCATGATGTGTGAAGCCTACCCAGACAAGTTGGTCTGGATCGGTGATGTTGCATTGCATGAATGGCCGGAGAAGACTCCGCGTGAATGGTTGTTTTTGGGGTTTCCTACGTGGTAGATTGCAACAGGGAGCCTTGGGGACTAACTCTAAGGTGCACCCGGAAAACTGGGCAGATGCGTGATTCTGCCAAACATGGTGGCCTGGGAGCCAACTTGTACATAATTGGGTTATGTAAAGTGTGTGATTGATTTGGGACTCGGGAAAGCTTGACCTGGGCATATGGCTTAAATTGACGTTGCGATGTGAGCAATGGGTTAGGCGGAACCGTACCCACTCTATGTCGTTTGGTAAGAGCCGTTGGCATAGATGGAGGGTCTTAGGCGGTCTTTGGCTTAAATTGACGTGACCAATGCTGGAAAGACAAAATGCTCACGAGATTGGCCATCCCAGTGGTGGTGGTGAGACCGTAATGTCTATGGCTTAAATTGACGTGACATTGACTGGTTCACTAAGAATGTGCCCTGAGAGCACGGGGTGTGTGGCCGTGTGTGCCCACGCAGTGATGAAGTGTTTACACTATACTGCTTGGTTATGCTAACAAAGTGCAGGGAAAGGAGCATCTCTGCCCTGAATTTGGGGCGGGATCGTTATAACTTAGTCAGCATTGCTGACCGTTGCTTTTGTTTGCCACCGTGCGGTGGACTATTGTTTGCAGGTGCTGCGGAGCCAAGTGGTAAATAGCGGGCAGAAGCCCAAGTTGCTGAGCCGGCCCTCAAAGGCCTAATTTTGAGTTCTTACTTGTATTATTCATGTGTGACTGGCATGCGTGCTATGGTATGGAAAACACTATAATTTGAGTAAACAATTATAAGGCCTTAAGTCCATTGTACTTGTGTATTGTACCTTCATTCCTGTTGATTTGAGTAATGGACATTTATGCTTATGCTGGGTTCTTTGTTTTGCAACCTTTTAAATTGCTTCCACTAGAATGTACTATGTATAGTACATTGATTCTTAGTTGGATGGTTTCCATTGAGTAACCTCCCGGTCTGTCTGTGGTATATGGCGTCGGGCCCCGGCCGGACCTACTGCTATATGCTATGCGGCGGATAGGGGGCGTTACAATTTGGTATCAGACTACTGGTTTCGGCAAGGCTTAAATGAATTCATGGGAGAATTCCTTTAAGGGGGTGGTGAGCATATGTGTGTGCGTCATCGTTATAACATCAAAAGAACCAATGAATGTCCACTTAGGAATGAAAATACACTTGTTTGGGGAACCTGCGTGTTCCTATAATTGTTTTTTGCAAATTTTTTTGGTCGCTTAACGGTGTTTTGTACAACTATAGGTGACCAGAAGTGGTGCAGGGCCGTCAAAACGCCCGCTCTCTGAGTCTAGTAGCGCACCAAATGATGCTCCTGCAACACCTCCCTCAGCTGAAACCATACGATTGGTTGCCGAAACAGTGTTTTCCATGATTAATGCACAACCTGTAATGCAAATGTAGCAGCCCGCTCCTACGATGGAGCACGTACCGCTTCAAAGGGATGAACCGAGATGAGTGGAGCAGTAAGTGTTGGAACCTTTGTTGTCGAGGAGAGCAACTGAAAGGCTACTCAAGCACGTTATGAGATTCAATCCTCATGTGTTCTTGGGGTTGGGAACCCCATCCCAAGCTGAAGATTGGCTCTCCCGAGTGAAGAGAGTCTTGACAGCGCCGGAGACAGAGGAGTGGCAGATGACCACTATAGCTACGTTCCTATTGGATGGAGACGCTAGGCTGTGGTGGGAGGGTTTGGAGATGTATCTATTGATGGGAAGGCAACTTACGGACGTCTCGATTGAGGAGTTTTCAAGATTATTCTTGTCTAGGTACCTCCCTTCGGTTCAGAGGATAACATTGGAGAATGAGTTTCAGAGGTTGACACAAGGAGAGAGTAGCGTGGATGAGTGTCTCCACGAGTTTACTCGACTGGGTCGGTAAGCTAGCTCTACAATCGTGGATGAGTAGCGCAAGATGAACTGTTTCTATGAAGGTCTGAAAGATGACTTGAGGCTACTGCTCTCGGGGCCTATGACGTAGGTCTTCTTGACCCTGGTCAACACGGTCCGGTCTATGGAGAAAGACTTGAAGAATGTGCAAGCAAAGAAAAGCTGTGGTGATAAGAAGACTGAGTTCAAGGTGCTGACTACCTCAAAGTCTGGTTACCGTAAGTTCTTTAAGAAGGCTAGGACTTCGGGTCCAGCTCCTTCTTCTGGTGCTTCTGGGCGACTACGGGTCGAACCCCGGGCGCATGCTATAATTGTGGATAGCCGGGGCACTTTGCCCGTGACTGCTGGAGAGGACGTCCCAAGTCTAAGAGGAAGCCGGGAGCAACATATGAAGAGAAGGGCAAGGAGGTGGAGTCAACCGCGTCCCATTATGCTCCGGATCAACCTATAGTCTACAATCTTTGCCAGTAGGAGGCCATTAAGCAAGCGGATGTGTTGACAGGTACGGTTTAATTTATAGCAAGTCAATTTTTTTAAATACTTGTTATGCATGTGTTACCTTACCACTGCTTGTATAGGATTTGTATTAATTTGTGAGAATCCGGTGAGAGCACTCTTTGATACGGGAGCTTCACACTCCTTTTTGTGCGAAGGATTCATATCGCGCATCGGAGTACCTTCTTTGATGACGAAGGATAAACTGGATGTGTTGTTGTTGAATGAGTGTTCGATGCACGCGGATAGAATCTGTGGCATAAAGATTCGTATTGGGAGTCAAGAGTTCGATTTGCAAGCGTCGTTATTACCGCTGGTGGAGTTCGACGTGATATTTGGCATGGACTGGCTCTCGGAGCAGCAAGCTTATATTGATTGCGGTCGCAAGGAAGTCAAGTCGGGAACAGGTCGTGAAACGACTTTTACGGCCTTAAAAGGGTCGAGCAAGACTTTGATGTCTGCTCTTCAGGTGGTGAAGGCAGTTCGTGCTGGTGTAGAGCTGTTTTTTATGCTAGTGGAGGTTACAAAGCCTAAGCCTACGTTGGATAGTATTTCAGTAGTATCTGAGTACCCTGATGTGTTCCCTGGCGATCTTCCTGGAGCCTCGCCTCAACGGGAGATTGATTTCTCCATCGAGCTAGTGCCAGGTGCGAAACCTGCGTCACACTCACCGTATCGGCTAGCGCCTAAGGAGATGGTGGAGCTGATGGTTCAACTTCAAGAGTTCTTGGAGCAGGGGTATTTGCGTCCAAGTTCATCGCCTTGGAGTTCACCGGTCATTTTTGTTAAGAAGAAGGATGGATGCTTGAAACTGTGTATTGATTACCGAGAACTGAACAAGCTAACTGAGAAGAATAAGTACACGATCCCGAGGATTGATGATCTGTTCGATCAGTTAGTCGGGTCGACAGTGTACTCAAAGTTGGATCTCAAGTCTGGGTATTATCAGCTGAGGATAAGGGAGAGTGATATCCCCAAGACAGCGTTTAGTACGAGATATGGGCATTACGAGTTTACGGTCATGCCGTTTGGGCTGACGAATGTGCCGTCAGTGTTCATGGATTTGATGAACAGGACTTTCAGGGATTACCTAGACCAATTTCTGATCGTTTTCATCGACGACATATTGGAGTACTCGCAGAGTGAGGAGGATCACTTCAAGCATCTACATTTGGTGTTGGAGATGCTGAGGAGGAATCAATTTTACGCCAAGTTCTCCAAATGTGAGTTTTGGTTGTCCTTAGTAGTGTTCCTTGGTCACATAGTCAGTGGAGAGGGAATTGCGGTGGATCCGTCGAAGATTGTTGTGATACGAGAGTGGCCTGTGCTGTCTACAGTAGCGGAAGTACGGAGTTTTCTGGGGCTTGCCGGCTATTACAGGCGCTTTGTGGAGAACTTCTCGCAGATAGCGTTACCACTCACGACTTTGATGAGAAAACATCAGAAGTTTGTTGGGATGTCGGGGTGCGCACGAGCTTTTGAAGAGTTGAAGAGTCGGTTGACTACGTCACCTGTGCTGCGTTCGCCGAGTGGGACCGAAGGTTTTGAGATCTACATCGATGCTTCGGGAAGTGGATTAGGTTGTGTCCTACTGTAACATGGTATTGTGATAGCATGTGGCTCGCGACAGCTGAAAGTGCATGAGAGGAATTATCTGTTCCACGACTTGGAGTTAGCGGCCGTGATTTTTGCCTTGAAGCTATGGAGGCACTACTTGTACGGGGTGAAGGTCGACATCTATACCGACCACAAGAGTCTAAAATACTTGTTGGATCAGAAAGATTAAACATGCGATAGAGGAGATGGATGGAGTTCCTTGGGGACTACACATTCAAAATTCACTATGTGACTGGGAAAGGTAATGCAGTTGCAGACACATTGAGTCGCAGGGCCCCAGCTCAAGCTATTTGGCTATCGGTCCATGACGAGGGGTTGGTTCGGGAGTTGAAGGCATTGGAGATCTCTTGCGTAGACAAGCAATCAAGTGCTGAAGTGTTATTGAACTGGACGGAAGTTTAGTGTGACCTGGCTGATTAGATTCGGCAGGATTTAGATATGGATGGCCGCATGAAGCAAATCATGGTTGAAGCTTTGGATGGGTCAAATTCCCAATTCGTTGTAGAGGATGGATTACTGTGGAAAGACGACCATCTGTGCATCCCAAATGTGGGAAATTTGCAGGTGAAATTGTTGTACGAGGCGCATCATACCAAGTACTCGATTCACCTGGGGAGGAAGAAGATGTACCGCGATGTGAAGAAATTGTTCTGGTGGCCAGGACTTAAGAAGGATGTGGCACTCTACGTGGCTAAGTGTCAAACATGCTCTTTGGTAAAGACGGAGTGCCAAAAGCCGGGAGGATTCTTGAAGTCCATGCCTATTCCGGAGTGGAAGTTCGACGACATTACTATGGAATTTGTGCACGGGTTGCCAAGGTCGCAGAAGGGAAACGATGCCATCTGGGTGATCGTGGATCATTTGACAAAAGTGTCGCGCTTCATTCCGCATATGAAGGATGATTCCGTAGACAAACTGGCGAAGTTATATGTGGATAACATTGTACGACTTCACGGTGTGCCCCGCAGCATCGTGAGTGACCGAGATGGGTGGTTCACGTCCAATGATTTGAGGCTGGTGCAGCAGATGTTCGGAAAAAAACTGAGTTTCAGCACAGCCTTTCATCCACAAACGGATGGTCAGACTGAGAGGGTCAATAGGACGATCGAAGACATGCTTCGCATGTGCGTTCTGGATTTCGGGAAGCAATGGGCAGATCACCTATACTTGGTGGAGTTCGCTTACAACAATAGCTACCAGGCGAGCATACAAATGGCGCCCTTCGAGGCCCTTTATGGTTGAAGATATCGCACGCTGTTGTCATGGTTGGAAACGGGTTAGTCAAAGTTGTACAAGCACCAAGAGGTGGAAGAAGCAATATCGTTTGTTCGAACGATTCAGGAGAGGTTGCAAATCGCTCAGGACCGCCAGGCTAAGTACTACATTGTCAAGCATAGGAACGTGGAGTTCACTGTTGGCGATTGGGTGTACTTGAAGATTAAGTCGTTTAAGGGCGTCTCGCGGGTGAGGCACTTGAAGAAGCTAAGCTTGAGGTACCTTGGACCGTTTGAGGTTCTAGAGTGGATTGGCGAAGTAGTTTATCGATTGAGGCTATCAGTAAAGCTAAGTGGTCTACACGACGTATTCCACATATCGGTGCTGCGGAAGGCATTGCAAGGGCCTTCGCAAGTGATTGCGGTCGACCAAGTTCCGGTCGATAATGGGTTGATGACGAAGGTCAAGACCATACGCATTGATGACTCGGAAGTCAAGCGGCTACGCAACAAAGAGATCAGGATGGTCAAGGTCCGTTGGGACAACTGCGGTCGGGAGGGGCTCTCGTGGGAGCGAGAGCAGACCATGCTTGAGCAGCACCCGGAGTTATTCCACTTAGGTACCATTTAGGTTTTGTTTTTATCTTTCCTTTATGTAATTTCGGGACGAAATTATTTTAAGAGGGAGAGAGTTGTAACGCCCCGAAGCTCAAAAGAGCGACGGGTAGCATTTCGCACCAAGTTTGGAACTTGGTAGGGGTTACACGTCCTGGGACACGGGCGTGTCCCAGGGCGTGTCGTGCTCGGGTCGACGATCTGGCCGAGAGGTCAATGAATTTTGGAGTCGACGATCGTCGAGCAGTGAACACTGCCTGAGACACAGGCTTGTCCTAGACCATGTCCTTCACGGGTTGAAGCCGTGCCGTGGCGGGGGAGTAACACGGCGGAGCTTCTGAGCTCCAAATCGCAAGCCGACTTTGGATCTATGGAGGCGAGGACAACGCGGTGCTTTTCACCCGCATAGATTTCCATGGCGCCAAGAAAAAATGCTAGGGTAACGATTCTCATCCTTAGACATGTGAAGTCCTCTTTTCCTTTGCATAGGAAGCCCACCCTCGCGAGTTTGCGGTGAGTTTGAGGCATTCCTTCGGGTAGACATGAATAGTCCCCGTTGTGTACATTTAGAGTCCATAATCGAGAATTGGACATAGGCATGATGTGTGAAGCTTACCCAGACAAGTTCATCTAGATTGGTGATGTTGCATTGCATGAATGGCAGGAGAAGACTCCCCGCGAATGGTTGTTTTTTGGATTTTCTACATGGTAGATTGCAATAGGGAGCCTTGGGGACTAACTCCAAGGTGCACCCGGAAAACTGGGCAGATGCGTGATTCTACCAAACATGGTGGCCTGGGAGCCAACTTGTACATAACTGGGTTATGTAAAGTGTGTGATTGATTTGGGACTCGGAAAGCTTGACCCGCGCATATGGCTTAAATTGATGTTGTGATGTGAGCAACGGGTTAGGCGGAACAGTACCCGCGCTATGTCGTTCGGTAGGAGCCGTTGGCATATATGGAGGGTCTTAGGCGGTGTATGGCTTAAATTGACGTGACCAATGCCGGAAAGACACAATGCTCACGAGATTGGCCATCCAAGTGGCAGTGGTGAGACCGCAATGTCTGTTGCTTAAATTGACGTGACATTGACTGGTTCACCAAGAATGTGCCCTGAGAGCACGGGGTGTGTGGTCGTGTATGCCCACGCCTGTGATGAAGTGTTTACACTATACTGGTTGTTTATGCTAATAAAGTAAAGGGAAAGGAGCATCGCCACCCCGAATTTGGGCCGGGATCGTTATAATTTGGTCAGCATTGCTGACCGTTGCTTCTGTTTGGCATCGTGTGGTGGATTATTGTTTGCAGGTGCTGCGGATCCAAGTAGTAAATAGCGGGCAAAAGGCCAAGTTGCTAAGCCGGCTTTCGAAGGCCTAATTTTGAGTGTTTACTTGTATTATTCATGTGTGACCGGCCTGCGTGCCGTGGTATGGAAAACACTATAATTTCAGTAAACAATTATAAGGCCTGAAGGCCATTGTACTTGTGTATTGTACCTTCATTCCTGTTGGTTTGAGTAGTGGACATTTATGCTTATGCTTGGTTCTTTGTTTTGCAACCTTTTAAATTGCTTCCGCTAGAATGTACTCTGTGTAGGACGTTGATTCTTAGTTGGATGGTTTCCATTGAGTAACCTCCCGGTCTGTCTGTGGTATATGTCGTCGGGCCCCGGACGGACCTACTGCTATATGCTATGCGACGGATAGGCGGCGTTACATAAAGTCTCTCAAGGTTGAAAAGAGCACTTTGAGATAGGAAGTCACCAAGACGGACTCACTCAGAGAAAACTTCAATGCTGCCATTGAAGAATACAATAAGGTTCTTGAGCACCTTGACTTGAAAGAGAAGATCATCAAAGAGTTAGAAGAGAAACTTGCTGTGGAAAAGAAACTTGTTGAAAGTTTCTCAAAGCCCAAGACTGTCCTTCCTTTCATTGCAGAATTCTGAGCTAAGGCCAAAGGTGCTGGCCTAGGCCATGTTGAATCTCTTAGTAAATCATCTAGGAGGAATAAGGCTTAGAGAAAGAATAATGCGGCCAAGAAGGCTTTGTCCAAGGAGAAGGGGAAAACACCTCAAGATCAGACTTCCTTTAAGAAGGTCATATTTCCAACGAACAAGTTTGCTCTTGACTCATCCTACGGTCACTTTGCTGGGCCTACTTATGTATAGCCCAAGTATCGTTACCAAGGATGGACTCGTCCCCGAAACTTTGAGGAAATTGTCTTTAAGGCACCGTTTGAAGAAATTACTCTTCAGAGTTATGGCCCTTATAATCATGGTCATAACATCAAGAAGGCACCAAAGGTAAAGCCTATTGTAGAAAAGCCTCTCAAGGAGAAGAAGACTTGTGATTGCCATCACCATGAAGATTCTTCCTCCAAGAATGTTGCCCCTATCACAACCCGCATTTTTCTCCGAATTTAAGAAGTATCAGAGTATGAGAAAAACACGCGTTGTGATGCCACATCGAGCAGGGGATAACTGTCGACGCTCAAACAAACACCATCTAACTAGACTATGAAAATTCATAAGTTTAATGATTTGAAAATCAGTTATATTTTTAAAGACTGTATCCCTCGGCTCGGTGGATCACCTAGTCCACAGTTTAAAAACTATACTTATACGCATCAAAAAATACTTTATTTATATTTGACATCCTATGAGAGTGCATAAGTGACCCCCGAGGTCAACTTATACTATGCAAGACTCTAGATTTATATTATATTATATTATAATAGAAAACGATCTTATTTATGTTCCTTGGAAAGTAGTGTATGAGTTTTATAAAACATGTTGATCATGAAATTTACTTATTATAGTGTTTTTAGGTTTAAAAATAACTAGCAACCTAGCATAAAACTTTCCCTGAGCATGTAGACTATCTCCAGAAAGGTAGCAGTAAAAGAAACATATCCAGTATCATGAGGTAAAACTACCAGTGGGCGCCAACAAACTGACACAAACCCACTGGCAAGCATGTATTTTTGTAAGAAAATCAGAAAACTACCTAACAACAGCAAGAGAAAGATACCCACAACTCAAGGGATCACCAGCAACACCACAACAAAACTAGCCGTCTACCCGGCTACTAATCAGAACATGAGGCATTCAGAAAAAGGAAAGAACACCTCAGTAAGTAAAACAAGAAAATCTGAATTAGGGCATCAAATCAAAATACACAAAGAGAGTAAGCAAACATGACAGTAAACACAAACACTGTCCAAGGTAAACAAAAGTACACCATGTACCAAGTAACAACAACCAGCCCTGCCCAAATCCTGTAGAGGCTACAAGGCAAAAGAAAAGAAAACTTGCAACAATATGTTACGTTTACCAGGAAGAAACACCTAACAATCCTAATTTGTGAGGAATGGCAGTAGTAAATCATCGCGGACCTGAGTTGGTGACCAAAAACAGTCCCCCAAACAAAACAGTTCCAACTAAAAATAAAATTTCACTGTCAGCACAAAACCACCACAAACCCAGCCCGTACATGGGATAAAAAGGGTGGTAGCCACAGCAATACCCATCACGTACCTGGGACAAAACAAAGTGGCGGCCACGGCTCGCACACAAAACATTCCGCTCCTTTAGAGCGTCAAAATACCACTACCTGCCATATCCCACGATTCGGCCCTCAAAACAAAGGGAGAACGAAAGGCCGACAAGACATCCCCCCTAGAAGGTGTTCACTCGGGAAGAAGAGAAAAAAAACTGAGAAGAAATAAATCTCAGCATACACGAAAAAGAAACGATCACTGTTACAGGAATCGTCGAACGCAGCTCGACGATTTTCGTCGAGCGCGGGAAAAATCGTCGAACTCAGGAAAATCGTCGAACGCAGATCGACGATTTTCATCGAATCACAGGACACGGGAAATTGTCGAACTTCGTTCGACGATTCGTTCGACGATTTGCCTTTCGTCGATCACAGGTCACGGGAAAAGTCGTAGAACGCTGTTCGACGATTTTCCTTAACCGCAGGCTACAGGAAATCGTTGAACTCTGTTCGACGATTTTGCGTTAAACGCAGGCCACCGATAACTGTCGAACTCAGTTCGACGATCATCGTTGAACTCAGGCAAACGGAGATCGTCGATCTCAGTTCGACGATTATCGTCGAACTCAGGTCGACGATCTTCGTCAATCTCAAGCAACTAGAGATCGTCGATCTCAGTTCGGCGATTGTCGTCGAACCCAGATCAACGATCTTTATCGATCTGGCTGCGTTGAGTGTACAGTATTACTGTACCTCCAACTTCATTTCCGTCCAAACTTCTTAGACTAATCAATCCTATTACTCGCAATTTAAGTAGGAAAACCCACTGCTACTAGATCTAGGGCTGATAGGCTAATTTTTACCCAAACCGAGATTAACAGGGAACAATTTGAATGATTAACAGGGAACAGTTTGATAAAAACAAAGAAGACTACAACACTCCAGCCGAAGGTTTAAGTTTCAGAACTTGAGAGAATGCAAACAAAAACATAAAGGGGCATTATGGTTTAAGATTCACATGTTTTTTTTACGAAAACACAGAGTAAAATATAAATCTCAAGAAACAGGGAAAATTATAGCAAATATGACCGTGAAAAAGAGAAGAAAACTTGGCATGGGTAGGAGCACCACTTTCCTCAAATACCAGCGATTTATCTTGTACAGCCCTTCCTCTCTCTCTCTCAGCTCCAGCCGCAACAGCACCTAAATAGGATCTAAGGTTTTAATGGCGGAAAAGGATCAAACTAAAAATTCCGAGTCCCCTAGAAACACCACGAAAATTGAATTTCTTACCGTAGGAATGAAGGTCTAGGCAAGAGCACTCCAAATCCGCTTTCAGAATCGAATTCCGTCCACTAACGCTCCCAGAATCGGCGTCTGAAGGGTAGCAGCAGTGGCGGTTTTCTTCCTCTCGAACAGGCAGCGGTTACTCTTACGGGAAGGAGACGACGAAAAGACTCGTTTTTTTTGTCTTGAGACTATATATATTTATGCAGGGACACACCTATTCAGCCTAAACTGCCACCTAAAAGCCATTCATTTCAAACTTTATAGATTAATTAATCATTACATCCATTATTATTAACACATCAAAACGACGCGAAACCGAACCACCTCGGAATCCGACGAAATTCGCACCGTCGTTAAGTACCCATGCTACGAACACAACGGCGAAGTAGAAATCATCTTTCGACGAACAAAACTCGGGTTATCACTACCCGAAGCCAAAACACAAGCATCCCCTGAGAGGCCTCACCGGTCACCAAAATAGACCTGGCTTACTAGGGGATCTTGTCAAAAAGGCTACAAACAACCACATAAGGAACCTAAAGAGCTAACACCATGCTATAACAAATGACACATGCCGGAAACGCATCAACGTAACGCCAAACGAGAATTAAATAATCGCAGAAAAATCAGGGGCGTTACAGTCACTCCCCCTAAAAGAAAGTTTCGTCCCGAAACTTTACATACGCTACTTCTACTATAGAAGGAAGGTAACAAACAAGAGTACTAGAAAGGAAACGTACCAATCAAATCAAGAGAATAGATGAGGGTGGGCCTCCCTCATAGCCGACTCTAGCTCCCAAGTCGCGCTTTCCAAATCCTGATTCTTCCGTAGAACTTTCACCATCGGGATAGACTTCGTCCGCAGCACCCGATCTTGAGTATCCAAGATGCGAACCGGCACCTCAACATATGAAAGATTAGGCTCCAACTAGGGCACAACATGCAAGACTTGCCCACTGCTTTGCACACACTTCCGCAATTGGCTTACATGAAACACATTATGAATACCTGGGAAATTTTCTGGCAAATCCAATCTATTTGCTGACACGCCAATCCGTTTAACAATCTTAAACGGGCCCACATACCTCGGATCCAATTTTCGGTACTTACTGAACCTCTTAACACCAACCATTGGGGAAACCTTAAGAAACACAAGGTCCCCTACAGGAAATTCAAAGTTAGACATACGCCGGTTGGCATTCTTCTCATATCTCCCCTGAGCAATACGAAGCTTTTCTCGAATAAGCTTCACTGCGACTTCAATTTCCTCGAACGCATCCGGACCCAGCACAGGCCTCTCATAGACCTCGGTCCAAAACAAGGGATTTCTGCAGCACCTCCCATACAAGGCTTCAACGGAGCCATTTGCAAGCTCTCCTGGTAACTGTTAGTGTATGCGAATTCCATAAGCCGCAAACGCTCATACCACGCTCCTCCATGGTCCAAGATATAGCACCTGATCATATCCTCAACTATGTGGTTCACTCGCTCAGTCTGACCATTGGTATGCAGGTGGTAAGCTGTAGAATACCTCAAATCTGTACCCAAACCCTCTTGCAGACTCCTCCAAAAGCGAGATGTAAAACGGGAGTCCCGATTCGAAATGATGCTAACTGGTACCCCGTGCAATCTGATGACTTCATTCAGATACAGCTCTGCTATCTTTTTCATCGGATAATCAATCTTGTACGGCACAAAGTGAGCACACATCGTCAGTCTGTCCACTATAATCCAAACAGAATCAAAACCTCTAGGAGATCTCCGCAAGCCCTTAATGAAGTCCATAGAAATACTTTCCCACTTCCAAGTAGGGATCTCCAACGGAGTCAACTTGCCACCAGGACTTCCATGATCGGCCTTCACACGCTTGCAAGTGTGGCACTCAGCAACAAATCGGGCTATATCACCCTTCATCCCATACCACCAGGCAATCTGCTTCAATTCATGATACATCTTTGTAGATCCTGGATGGTAGGCAACACTGGATCCATGAGCCTCTCTGCAAATCATACCCCTGATGTCTCCAACAGCGGGGATGCAAAACCTGCCGCGGTACTTCAAAGTACATGCATCATCGATAGAAAAATCCGGCAACTCCCCTCTCTCAGTCCTAAGGTATAAGTGCAGAAGATCCGGATCATCCTTCTGGTGCAACCTGGTAAGTGCAACCCAAGAAGGCTCTGCCACTGCCAAACTGTTCTGCATGTCACAGCGTCCCACGGAAATATCCATCAGGAGGAACTCTTCCACTAAACGATCGGTGGTGAGATTAAAGATCTTCCCTGACTTCCGGCTCAGGGCGTCGACCACCACATTGGCCTTGCTCGGATGATACTGTATATCCAAATCATAATCGGCCACATACTCTAACCAACGCCGCTAGCGCAAATTCAGCTCCTTCTGGGTGAAGACATACTTTAGGCTTTTATGATCGGTGTAGATCTTGCATTGGGCACCATAAAGTAAATATCTCCATAGCTTCAGGGCAAAGATCACTACTGCGAACTCAAGATCATGCGTAGGGTAGTTCCTCTCATGAGTCTTCAATTTCCTCGACGCATACACAATCACCTTCCCTTCTTGCATCAACACCCCTCCGAGCCCAACATGCGAGGCATCCACATAAACATCATAGTCCTTGCCCTCCGTAGGCAATGTCAAAACAGGGGCAGAACACAACCTGCTCTTCAGCTCCAGAAAAGCCTCCTCGCATTTCTCGCTCCAAATGAACGCCGCATTCTTCTGCGTCGGCTTAGTCAAGGGTGCTGCCAGTGTAGAAAAGCCCTCCGTGAATATTCTATAATAGCCGGCCAACTCCAAGAAGCTCCTAATCTCCTTCGGCGTGCTCGGCCTATGGCAATCCATCACTGCAGAAATCTTTTCTGGGTCAACCAAAATGACGTCTTTGTTCACCATATGACCCAAGAAGGAAACCTGGGACCACCAGAATTCACATTTACTCAGCTTGGCCAATAACTGATGGTCTCTCAAAGCAAATAGAACCAATCACAGATGCTGCTCATGCTCCTCAGCACTGCGAGAGTAGATCAACACATCATCAATGAATACCACAATGAACTTGTCTAGGAAGTCCTTGAACACCCGGTTCATCATGTCCATGAATGCTGATGGCGCGTTGGTCATACCAAATGACATAACCAGCAATTCGAAATGCCCATGTCTCGACCTGAAAGCAGTCCGTGGAATGTCCGACTCACGGATCCTGAGCTGATGATAGCCTGAACGAAGATCGATCTTGGAGAACACCATGCTACCACGCAACTGATCAAATAAGTCATTGATCCTCGGCATAGGGTACCTGTTCTTAATGGTATCTTTGTTCAGCTCCCAATAATCGATGCACAGCCTCATCGACCCATCCTTCTACTTCACAAATATAATAGGAGCACCCCAAGGCGACGAATTTGGCCTGATAAAACCTTTAGCCAACAACTCATCCAACTGGACTCGCAACTCCTCCAACTCATGAGGGGCCATCCGATATGGCGCCTTAGCACTAGGACGCGTACCCGATTCCAAATCAATCACAAACTCAACATCCCGGTCGGGGGGAAGACCAGGAAAGTCATCAGGAAAAACATCAGAGAAACCACGAACCACAGGAAACTCCTCCAAGCGCGGTACACTAACAGCAGTCCCAACCACCGAGACTAAACAAGAAAAACAATCAGAATGAAACAGCTTCTGAGAACATACCGCAGAATTGATAGGAGAATCCTGGCACGGATCAGCATACACACTTCCAGGCTGACCGTTATCCTTGATGAAGTCCAAGCGCTTCCCTTTGCACTGAATAACCGCATCATACCTAGACAACCAGTCCATGCCCAGAATAACATCGAAGTCCTCTAAATCAATCATCTTCAAGTATGCCTTCCCAAGAAAGTCCCCCAACAAAACTGGGCAATCCAAAATGCCCAAATCTGACAACACAGATTCACCAGAAGGGAACTTGACATGGAAGGTATCACGAACTTGATCTAGAACCAACCGATAACGCTCTACAAAAGCTCTAGCTACAAACGAGTGGGTAGCGCCAGAGTCGAACAGAACACACGCACATCGGTTCTTCACCTTAAATTTCCCTATAGGAGTATATATAAGCAACTAAGGAACTACCAAAACAAAACTTACAACCATTCTAGCAAATAAAACTTTCAAACTAGGAAAACAACTAACCTGAGATGACCTGAGTCGAGGTCTAAGCCTCCTTGGAAGAGATCACGTTCAGCTTTCCTTTGCCCTTGTCCACACGCTGAGGCAGAGGTAAAGCCTGAAGTGGAACTGCCTGCAGAATAGGCTGGACCTGAGGACACCTAGTCTTGATATGGCCCTTCTGGCTACACTAAAAGCAGACTTTATCCTTGGACCAGCACTGGGCAGCATCATGCCCGGGTCGCTTGCAAACAGAACAGGGAACATCCTTCCTAGGAGCACCTTGAATGGCATTAACTTGCTCCTTCTTCTGAGCTCCCTCCTTCCTGAAACACCTCTCAACAGGGTGGCCTGACCGGCCACAGAAGCTACACACTACCTTGCTCTTCTTTCCCAAAGCAGCATCAAGTACCTGGGGGTTCTTCTCTTCAGCAGACTTCCTCTTGTCCTTCCTCATTTGCTGGCCTCTATTCTTTGCGGTCTCAATTGCCTCCACTTTCAAAGTAGCCTCCACAACCCCTGCATAAGTCACTGATCCATAAGCACTGGCTAACTGCTGAACCTCGCTCTTCAAGCCACCAAGGAACCGCTTGACTCGATCAGCTTCGACACTCACCAACCTAGGGGCAAACCGGCTCAACTTGTTGAACTCTATCCCATACTCACTGACCGTGAGTTGCCTCTGCTTTATGTGAAGGAAGTCGTTCACTAGTCGGTCATGCTCGACCGAAGGCAAGAACTTCCTTAACAGCATCTCCTTGAACAATACCCAAGTGCAACCAGCCACCAAACTCTCCTTTTCCCTAAGCCACCAGCTCTTAGACAAACCCTTTAGCTGATAGGTGGCTATCATAACTCTCTGATCATCTGCAACACCGAAGTACGAGAACATCTCCTCCATGGAGATCAGCCAATCATCTATGATAATGAAATCTGCCTTCCCATCATATGTAGGAGGGCTAAGTCTCTAAAACTGAGAAATGAAGGCCATCTCTGCTGGCACCACCATTGGAGGGCTCAGGGGAGCAGGAGGGGGAGGGGCAGCTGACCCCCCTGCAGGGTCTTGCACAACCTGAGTCTGTCCTGCCACAACTGCCGCCAGAGACTGGATCTGGACATGCATCTCCACCAACTTTGTGGTCAAGGAATCGTTGCTCAACCACAAGCTCTCGATCACCGCATCACTCTACGCTCCAAAAGTCTCACCCTCAGACAGGGGAGTCGACCTGGTCGAAGGACGCCTTGCCATCCTATGGTCATATCAACATTAGTGAAATCCTGGTACAATAGTTGGAACTAACTACAAGTACAGACAATACATACATAAATATGATCTTAAAACTGCTAAACTTGCTCTGGGAGTTTATTTTGTTTAACAAAAGTGATGCGATGCCTAACCTAGGATGGTTAACCACTATTGGTGGCGACGACATCCCCCAAGTTGACGATGGCCCCAAAGTTGACGACGGCCCCCAAGTTGTTAATGGCGGCACGCTAACGGAAGACCCTCCTTCGTGTCAAACAAAGGACTCGCGTCGTCATAGTGTTCGTATGGAGCGGCACTACAATTTTCTCCCTCGGCGCAAGAAAACAAATAACTAGTTGAACTTATCTTATTATTAGCTTAAGAGCATTCGTATTTTAGTATGCTATTTTATTTGGAGTATGTTATTTTGGGCTGCATGTAGCCATTGAGTGTTTTATTTTTATTTGGGCTACATATAGCCAAGACTTGGTGTAAGCCTATATATAGGCATGTATGGTTTTGTTTAACATAAGTTGAATGAGAAGAAACCCTAAATTTCCTTTTCTTGCTAATCTTCCTCTCTCTCTTTACCTCTCCTAGCCGCCACCCTCCACTCCCTCTCTCTCTCTAAAGCATTCGGCCAGCCCTCTCCTTCACCTCCCTCTTCCAAGCCACCACCTCCTCTCACCATATTCAACCCGACCACCACCATCCCTAGCCGGCCGGCCACCTATCTCCTCCACCCGATCACCCCCCTTTGAAGAGAACCCGGCCACCCCTCTTCACGTGAAGTTTTATCCGAGAAGGGCCTCCTTCTACGACGAGGAATATGGACTTTGGTGTGAAGCGGTCAAGGCGGACGATCTATCTCTCCATCCGGCGCGACTCCGGCGGAACCGTGGAAGAGCGACCCTTTAAAGGTAGTCGGAATCAACTATTCCGACTTGGTAACGATCCTCTCCACTCACGTGTGATTCCCTCTTGATATTCTAGTGGTCAGAAAGATTTTTGCGTTGGATTTGAATCGTTAGATTCTTCGTGGTTTTCCTTTTGATTTGCATCAATCGTAATCGCGTTATTTCCGAAAGGGTTTGGCGAGCCCGTATTTTTGTTGGGAGAGATCTACCATTTTTCAATCGCATTTTGGGTAGATCTCTATTGGTACAACCATCGCTCGGTCGGACCCAATATTGGTCCTCTTAGCCTGGGAGAACGTCGGACTATAGCCGTTCGTTTGACCTTCCCGCGGAGTAGCTACCGTACGTTGGTGAACTGTGATAAATCGTTTGTGAGTGCGCCGCAGTGAAAGCTAGTGCGAGTGTGATTGTGGAATTAGAGTGGCGTCCGCTTTATTCCCGTAACCCATATTGTGTCCGCGGTAGAGGCCTACATCAATTTTGGTATTAGAGGGAGGTTCTTGTCAATTTTTTAATTGGCACCCTCCCCTCTTATTTAGCACCTTAACCGACCTTTTGTTTGCACGTTAGTTGTCACACAAAAATCTCAAAAAAAATTTATTTTTGGTCTGCCAATAGCGGCTTAGAATTCTTATTTTTCAGCCAAAAAATCAAAATAAATTTTTTAATAATCCACTTTTTATTTCCTGTAAGAAAATCAAAAAAAAAAAAAAAATTTCCTATAGTCATTAAGCGGGATTAATTCCTTCTTTGGTCTGTCTGAATCTGTTATCTTCCTTTTTGCATGCGCACTAGGCTCGGTACGGAATATCTGCCATCGTCTTCTAATATGGATGATGACCGGGGTGAGGGTCGTGCCCTCACTTAGATTGAGGAGCTCCGTCAGGATTTCACGGAGCAGTTGACGACTATTAGGGAGGCACTTCACGGACTGGGGTTACCACAAGGGGCACCCCGTAATCAACCCGCTCAACCACGGGTGGGAGAACATCACAATCCTTACCCCTACCCTCCTAATGAGCACGCTCCTCGAGCACCGTACGAGTTTGAGCTTACTCGGGCCGTCCGAGTCAAGCCACCATCCTACGATGGATTAGGAGATCCCCAAGTCTTCCAGGACTGGATCATGGAGATCGAATGTTATTTCGAGTGGTATACTCTGAACGACGCGGATAAAGTGTGAGTAGCGAGGATGAAGTTGCTAGGGCACGCTAAAATATTTTGGCTGAATGAGGAGCGGCATTTGAGAGTCGAGAACGGAGTGTTGCCCATATGCTGCGATGCAATGAAGGCTAGGCTGACAGAATAGTACGTCCCTACTTACCATCGAACACAAATGTTCGATGATTTAGCTACCCTTAAGCAAGGGACTAGGTCGGTGTCCGAGTATATGAGTCTGCTGAAGGACATGATGGTTAGGTGTGACGTGAAAGAGATGCCCGATGTCACCCTCTCCAGGTTTCGCAAGGGACTAAACCCCGACATCCAAGGAAAGCTTCTGCGTTATGGTCACACTGACTGGCACACCACTTTCAACGCTGCCTTAGATATTGAGCAGCACAATGCGCTTAAAGGCAAGTCTCGCTCGTTCCAAAAGGGCAAGTCCATTTTAGGATCGCCTCCCACCGCCACATATAAGGCTAAAGGAAAGTATCAGTCCCCCGATTCGACCTCCATAGTCGTAACGGCTAGGAATGATAGAAACCCCTCTGGTGAGAGAGTCCTGGTGGGTCGGGTCAACAGAACGAATGTCACCTGTTACGCTTGGGGGATCCAAGGGCACTATGCTAGTGATTGTCCTACTACACCCAAACCATTAGCCCTGTTAGATTCCACCGGTGGGACAGACGACATTACTTACGAGGCGGGAGAAGTGAGCGAGTCGGACGGAGTGCCTAGTGATATGGAGGATGACTCCCATATGATGGTTATGAGTTGTATTCTGGCGACCCCTCGTGCGTTAGACGATTGGAATAGGACGAACATTTTCACGTTGAATTTTAAGAGTGGTGAAAATGGTGTAGGTTGATCATTTCTAGCGGTAGTTGCATGAACGTAATTTCTAAAACCGCGGTGAGACGAATTTCTCTTGATGCCGAGCCGCACCCTCACCCTTATAAGGTGGCATGGGTAGACAAGTCATCCCTCCCTGTGTCGAAGCGATGCTTGGTACCCCTTACCATCAAAGCTTATTCTGAGCAGATTTGGTGTGACGTCATCCCTATGGATGCTTGTCACGTCTTGTTGGGTCGCCCTTGGTTGTATGATCATGACGTCACCCACTTTGGTCGGGCCAATACTTACGAGTTTAAATTTAATGGCAAAACCATTCTCTTAAAACCCGCACCGCCAAAGGATCCTTCGGCCCCCTCCAAGGATACGGTCATACTGGTCGAGAAGAAGACGTTGAGTCTGATAGGAAGGAAAGAATTGAAGCGTACTACATTTTTAGATGGTGACCTCTATGCATTAGTGTGTATACAAGTTAAGGAAGATGCGGCAACTTTTGAGAACTTGCCGCCGGCGTTGAGAAAACTCTTAGAAGAGTTTGTGGACGTGTACCCGGACGAACTACCGGCTGAGTTACCCCCATTGTGGGATATCCAACATGCCATTGATTTCATTCCGGGCTCCTCATTGCCCAACCTCCCACATTATCGGCTAAACCCCTCCGCACACTTAGAGTTACAAACCCAGATCTCGGATTTATTGCAAAAGGGTTTTATCCGCCACAGCAAGAGCCCGTGTGTCGTACCTGCCTTACTTGCCGCCAAGAAGGACGACTCTTGGAGGATGTGTGTGGACATGTTAGCCGGTGCCACGATTTTCTCGAAATTTGATCTTAGGAGTGGCTACCATCAGATCCAAATTAAGGAAGGTGACAAGTGGAAAACCGCCTTTAAGTCTAAGGAAGGGCTCTACGAGTGGTTAGTTATGCCGTTTGGGCTTTCCAATGCGCCGAGCATGTTTTTTAGGATGATGACCCACGTCTTCCAACCCTATATGGGAAAATTCATAGTGGTATACTTTGACGACATTTTTGTTTTTAGCACCTCCACGATTTAGCACGAGTCACATTTAAAAACCATCCTTACCACGCTGACATCGGAAAAATTATTCCTGCACATTAAGAAGTGTACCTTTCATGTGACATCGGTTGAGTTCCTCGGTTATATTGTGAGTTCGAAGGGGATCCACGTAGACCCCAAGAAGGTACAAGCCATTAGAGATTTGCCCGAGCCCGCCAACATTCGGGATGTTAGGAGTTTTCACGGGCTCGCTACATTTTATCGGCGATTTATTAAGGATTTTAGTAGTATTATGGCCCCCATTACCGAGTGCATGAAAAAATGTGAATTTACATGGATGAACTCGGCCGCTACGGCGTTCCAATTAATTAAATCACGAATGTCGGAAGCCCCCCTTTTGTGACTACCGGATTTTACCAAGGTTTTAGAGTTGTCATGTGATGCGTCTGGAGTGGGAATTAGTGGAGTGTTGAGTCAGGAAGGCCACCCTGTGGGGTATTTCAGTGAGAAACTAGCAGATCTGAAATTAAATTATTCCAATTATGATCGGGAGTTTTACGCGGTCATTCGATGACTCCAATATTGGCGACATTATTTACTTCCTAAGGAGTTTGTCATCCTATCCGATCATGAAGCGCTAAGGTTTCTTAACTCTCAAACTAAGGTTAGTCCTAGACATGCCAAATGGGTCTCCTATCTTCAGGAGTACACTTTCATTATCAAACACCTTAAGGGGACTCTCAACCGCGTAGCCGACACCCTTAGTCGTGTTTCGTTATTGATCTCCACGCTAGAAGTTAAGGTGATTGTCTTTGATAGGATTAAGGACGAGTACGTCCACTGCCCAGATTTTAAGGATATCTATTTCGCCACGCAAGACGACTCGCATACAACCATTACTTCTTTTTACATTCGGGACGGCTATTTATTTAACCATTCGAAGCTATGCATCCCCCGTTCCTCCCTACGACACTTCATAGTGTGGGAATTGCATGGCGGAGGGTTAGGTGGCCGTGACAAGACGATCACGTTAATTGAAGACAAGTTCTATTGGCCCGATCTTAAGGCCATGGTTAGTAAGATCGTGGGAAGTTGCCGAGCATGCCAATTGGCTAAGGGGAACAAAACTAATGTGGGGCTTTATACCCCTCTTTTGATTCCTTCTATTCCCTGTGAAGACGTCTGCATGGACTTCATTCTCGGCCTCCCAGTCACATTTCGACGTCACGATTCTATCTTAGTTGTTGTAGATCGTTTCTCTAAAATGGCTTATTTTATCGCGTGCAATAAAACCAACGATGCGTCACACGTTGCACAATTATATTTTAAAGAGGTGGTTGGCTATCGAGGAGTTCCAAAGTCTATAGTTACCGATAGGGATGTGAAGTTTACTAGATATTTTTGGAAGACCCTGTGGCGGATTATGGGCACCAAACTTCTATTCTCTTCCGCGTACCATCCGCAGACGGATGGGCAAATAGAAGTTGTGAACAGAAGTTTAGGTAGTTTGCTTCGATGCCTTGTGGGAGACCACAACGTTACATGGGACCTTATCCTCCCTCATGCTCAGTTAGTGTATAATAATTCCAAAAATAGGTCCACGGGTTTTTTCGCGAATGAGATCGTGCACAGTTATAAAAGCTCTCGTGCCACTTGACTTGATTCCGTTACCGCCATCTTTTAAGTCAAGTCAATTTACACAGGACTTTGCCTCTCACATCCATGATCTTCACAAATGCATAAAGGAAACGCTTACCACTCAATACGCGTCTTATCAAGTTCATGCCAACGCACATAAGAGAGTGCCTCACTTGAAAGTGGGCGATTTAGTCATGGTACGTCTCATCCCTGAATGGTGCCTACGGGCACCTTAAAAAAGTTAGCGGATCGGCGAGCGGGACCTTTTCGGATTTTAAAACGGTTAGGAGACAATACATTTCTTTTGGAATTGCCAACTGATTGGGGGTATTTCCCCTGTTTTTAATGTTTCGGATTTAACACCATATATTGCTCCGCCAGTAGAATTATCTTCTTGTCCGTTTAGTTCCACTACAGATTCTCATCGGTAAGGGATTGAGGGGGGTAAGGGCTCTCTCTCTCCGTCGGTCTCCAATGGAGGTATGCTACATGTTGATGATATAGATTTTCCCCATTTGCTGCCTAATGCTTTTCGCAGGTTTGCCAGGACAGCATTTTTTCCGGACAGGATTCTCCAGGATGACGTGTCTCCCACTACAGATGGCGATGTGCGCCGCTACTTGATTCGATGGAGTGATCGCCCCGCCTCTGATGACTCCTGGCTCCCGGAAGCGGAGGTGGCTCTCTTGGATGGTGTTCTTCTCCGACGGTATCTTCAAGCCAACTCATCGATGATGAGTCCTTTCAAGCGGGGGAGGATTGGTGGCGACGACGGCCCCCAAGTTGACGACGGTCCCCAAGTCGTTGATGATGACACGCTAACGGAAGACCCTCCTTCGTCTCCAACAAAGGACTCACGTCGCCATGGTGTTCGTATGGAGCGGTGCTACTATTTCCGCCCTTGGCGCAAGACAAATAACTAGTTGAACTTATCTTATTATTAGCTTAAGAGCATTCGTATTTTAGTATGCTATTTTATTTGGAGTATGTTATTTTGGGCCGCATGTAGCCATTGAGTGTTTTATTTTTATTTGGGCTACATATAGCCAAGACTTTGTGTTAAGCCTATATATAGGCATGTACGGTTTTGTTTAACTTAAGTTGAATGAGAAGAAACCCTAAATTTCCTTTTCTTGCTAATCTTCCTTTCTCTCTCTACCTCTCCTAGCCGCCACCCTCCACTCCCTCTCTCTCTCTAAAGCATTCGGCCAGCCCTCTCCTTCACCTCCCTCTTCCAAGCCGCCACCTCCTCTCACCAAATTCAACCCGACCACCACCATCCCTAGCCGGCCGGCCACCTATCTCCTCCACCCGATCACCCCCCTTTGAAGAGAACCCGGCCGCCCCTCTTCACGTGAAGTTTTATCCGAGAAGGGCCTCCTTCTACGGCGAGGAATCTGGACTTTGATGTGAAGCGGCCAAGGCGGACGATCTATCTCTTCATCCGGCGCGACTCCGGTGGAACCGTGGAAGAGAGACCCTTCAAAGGTAGTCGTAATCAACTATTCCGACTTGGGTAACGATCCTCTCCACTCACGTGTGATTCCCTCTTGAAATTCTAGTGGTCGGAATGATTTTTGCATTCTATTTGAATCGTTAGATTCTTCGTGGTTTTCCTTTTGATTTGCACCAATCGTAATCGCGTTATTTCTGAAAGGGTTTGGCGAGCACCGTATTTTATGTAACGCCCCGAAACTCAAAAGAGCGACGAGAGGCATTTTGGGCCAAATCTGGAATTTGGCGTGGGCACACGGCCTGGGACACGGGCGTGTCCCAGGGCGTGTCAGGCTCGAGTCGATGATTTGGCCGCGAGGTCGACGAAATTTGGAGTCGACGATCGTCGAGCAGGGAACACGGCCTGAGACACAGGCGTGTCTCAGGGCGTGTCTAGCCCGTGTCGACGATCGGCCAGGGAAGTCGACGATTTTCGCTCGACGATGTGTCGAGACAAGGCACACGGCCTAGGACACGGGCGTGTCCAAGGCTGTGTCGGTTGGTCGACGAACTTCGCTCGACGAAGTGTCGAAACTGTGAACACGGCCTGAAGCCCAGGCATGTTCGGGTGTGACACGGGCGTGGACACGGGCGTGTCCAAGACCTGTGTGAGTCTCGGGTTGTTTTCAGGGCTGTGTCGATGGAGGCACACGGCCGACAACACGGCCGTGTTAGTTGGAATACGGGCGTGTCAGGTCGAACACGGGCGTGTTGGATGCCTGTGTGTTGTTCCAAGCGCGTCGACTTTGACGGCAAATGGGGACACGGCCTTGGACACGGGCGTGTCGCAGGCCGTGTTCGGCCCAGTTTTAGCATTTCAGGCCCGAATCAAGGCCGTTTGTTTCTTTAATTTGGGATCCAACGGCTGGGGGTTGTTCCTGATGGGATATACACGGGATTGGACCCTTGAAACCCACATTTCTTTTGAGTGGTTCTCTTTCTAAGTCAAGAGAGAGAGGAGAGCAAAGGAGGAAGAAGAAGCTTAGATCCGGCCATTGGAGGAGCTTCAAAGCTCCAAATCGCGAGCCGACTTCGGATCTACGGAGGCAAAAAGAGTGCGGTGCTTTTCATCCGCTTACATTTCCATGTCGCAAAGGAAGAACGCTAGGGTAACGATTCTCTTCTTGAGCATGTGAAGCTCTCCTTCTTTGCATAGGAAGCCCACTCTCGCGAGTTTGCGGTGAGTTGGAGGCGTTCCTTCGGGTAGATATGTAAAGTCCCTGTTGTTTAGAGTCCGTATTCGAGAACGGACATAAGCATGATCTGTGAAGCCTATCCGGAAATGTTGGTCAAGATCGGTGATGTTGCATTAAATAAACGCCGGAGAAGACTCCGTGCAATTGTTTGTTTTTCGGGTTTTCTACGTGGTAGATTTCAACAGGGAGCCTTAGGGATTAACCCTAAGGTGCACTCGGAAAACTGGGCGGATGCGTGATCTTGCCAACTTGGTGGCCTGGGAGCCAACTTGAACATAACCGGGTTATGTGAAGTGTGATGGAAACGGGACTCGGGAGAAGTTGACCCGCGCATATGGCTTAAATTGTCATTGCGATATGAGCACGGGTTAGATGGAACCGTAGCCATTCTATGTCGTTCGGTTAGAGCCGTTGGCATAGATGAGGGTCTTCGGCGGTCTACGGCTTAAATTGACGTGACCCATGCCAAGAAGACAAAATGCTCATATGTTTGGTCGTCAAAGTGGCGGTGGTGAGTCTAGAATGTCTATGGCTTAAATTGACGTGACATTGGCCGGTTCACCGAGAATGTGCCCTGAGCGCACGGGGTGTGTGAACGTGCGGGCCAATGCCTGTGATGCAATGTATATTTATATACTGCTTGGTTTTGCTAATAAGTGCAGGGAAGGAGCATCGCCGCCCCGAATTGGGGGCAGGATAGTTATAATTTGGTGAGCATTGTTGACCGTTGATTTTGTTTGCCACCGTGCGGTGGTTTGTTGCTGGCAGGTACTGCTGGACCAAGCAGTCAATAGCGGGCTAAAGCCCAAATTGCGAAGCCAGCCCTTGAAGGCCTAATTGAAGTGTTTACTTGCTTTTATTCATGTATGACCGGCCTGCGTGCCGTGGTATGTAAAACATGTAATATTGTGCAAACCATTTTGTAAGGCCTTAAGGCCTGTACTTGTGTATATACTACATTCTTATTTGGTGTATTAGTGGACATTCATGCTTGTTGCTGGGTTCTTTATTTGCAACTTATAAACTGCTTCCGCTAGAATGCTCTGTGTAGGACGTTATGATTGGTTGGATGTTTTCCATTGAGTAACCACCCGGTCTGTCTGTGGTATATGGCATCGGGCCCCAACCGGACCTACTGCTATATGCTATGCGACGGATATGGGGTGTTACAATTTGGTATCATACTACTGGTTTCGGTCAGGCTTAAAATGAATTCGTGGGCAAATTCTTTTTAAGGGGTGGTGAGCACATGTGTGTGCGTCATCATTATAACAGTAAAAGAACCCATGAATGTCCAATTAGGAATGAAAATACACGTGTTTGGGGAACCTATGTGTTCCTATAATTGTTGTTTGCAATATTATTTGGTCACTTAACGGTGTTTTGTACCACTATAGGTGACCAGAATTGGTGCTGGGCCGTCGGTACGTCGAGTTTCTGAGGCTAACAGTGCACCTAATGATGCTCCTGCAACACCTCCATCGGCTGAGACCATAATATTGGTGGCCGAAGCAGTGTTGGAAATGATGAATGCGTAGCCTGTAAGGCAAACGCAGCAGCCCGCTCCTGCGGTGGAGTAGGTAGTAGTGGAGTCGTTGGTGCCAAGGAGGGCAACTGAGAGACAGCTCAAGCATGTCATGAGCTTTAATCCTCCGGTATTCTCGGGGTTGGGAACCCCATCTCAAGCTAAAGACTGACTCTCCGGGTTGAAGAGAGTCATGACAGCAACAGAGATGGAGGAGTGGCAAATGACCACCATTGCTACGTTCCTTTTGGACGGTGAAGCGAGATTGTGGTGGGAAGATTTGGAGCTGCACCTATCGAGAGGTAAGCAACTTGTTGATGTCTCGATGGAGGAGTTCTCGAGATTGTTCTTGGCTAGATACCTCCCTTCAGTGCAGAGGATAGTGTTGGAGAACGAGTTCCTGAAGTTGGTACAAGGGGGCAGTAGCGTGGATGAATATCTCCACGAGTTTACTCGTTTGAGTCGATATGCTAGCTCCACCATAGCGGATGAGGAGCGCAAGATGATTCGATTCTACGAAGGGTTGAGAGATGAGTTGAGGTTACTACTCTCGGGGCCGATGACGCAGGGTTTCTTGACCTTGGTCAACACGGCCCGGTCCTTGGAGAAGGGCATGAAGAATGTACAAGCAAAGAAAAGCTTGGGTGATAAGAAATCTGAGTTCAAAGTGCCGACTACTTCAAAGTCCGGCTATCGAAGATTCTTTAAGAAGCATAGGACTTCGGGTCCAGCTCCTTCTTCTGGTGCTTCTGGGGTGACTACGGGTCAAAACCCGGGTGCTTTCTTTACTAGTGGAAAGTCGGGGCACTTTGCCCGCGATTGTTGGAGCGGACGTCCCAAGTCCGAGAGAAAGTCGGAAGCAACTTACGAAGAGAAGGGCAAGGCGATGGAGTCAACCGCGTCCCACTATGCTCCGGCCTAACCAAGGGTGTATAATCTTGGCCAACAGGAGGCCATCAAACAGGCGGATGTGGTGACAGGTGCGGTTTAATTTATAGCAAGTTAATTTCTTGAAATACTTGTTATGCACATGTTACCTTACCACTGCATGTTTAGGATTTGTTTTGATTTGTGAAAATCTGGCAAGAGCACTCTTTGATACGGGAGCTTCACACTCCTTCTTGTCCGAAGGATTTATATCATGCATCGGAGTCCCTTCTTTGATGGAGAAGGATAAGTTGGATGTGTTGTTTCCCAATGGGTGTTCGATGCGCGTAGATAGAATCTGCGGTGTTAGGATTCGCATTGGGAATCAGGAGTTCGATCTGGAAGCGTCATTACTTCTGTTGGTGGAGTTCGACGTTATATTTGTTATGGATTGGCTCTCGAAGCAGCGAGCCTATATTTATTGCGGTCGGAAGGAAGTCAAGTTGGGAGCAAGTCGTGAGATGACTTTTACAGTCTTAAACGGAGCGAGCAAGACGTTGATGTCTGCTCTTCAGGTTGTGAAGGCAGTTCGTGCTGGTGCAGAGCTGTTCTTTACACTAGTGGAGGTTGCAAAGCCGAAGCCTACGTTGGATAGTATTTCAGTGGTATCGGAGTACCCTGATGTGTTCTCTAGCAATCTTCCTGGAGCCCCGCCTTAGCGGGAGATAGATTTCACGATTGAATTATTGCCAGGGGCAAAGCCTGTGTCACGATCTCCATATCGGCTAGCGCCTAAGGAAATGGCGGAGCTGAAGGTGCAACTGCAAGATTTGTTGGAGCAAGGGTATGTGCGCCCAACTTATTCACCTTGGAGCGCACCGGTCCTCTTTGTTAAGAAGAAGGATGGAAGCTTGAGGCTATGCATTGATTATCGGGAGCTCAACAACTTGATGGAAAAGAACAAGTACCCGATCCCCCGGATCCATGATCTTTTTGATCAGTTGGTCGGGTCGACGGTGTACTCAAAGTTGGATCTCAAGTCCGGGTACTATCAGCTGCGAATAAGGGAGAGTGATATCCCAAAGACAACGTTCAGTATGAGATACGAGCATTACGAGTTTACGGTCATGCCGTTTGGGCTGACTAATGCACCGTCAGTTTTCATGGATTTGATGAACAGGACCTTCAGGGAGTACTTGGACCATTTTGTGATTGTCTTCATCAATGATATTTCGGTGTACTCGCAGAGTGAGGAAGATCACTTCAGGCATCTTCATTTGGTTTTGGAGATGCTAAGGAGGAATCAATTGTATGCCAAGTTCTCGAAGTGCGAGTTTTGGTTATCCTCAGTGGTGTTCCTTGGTCATATAGTGAGTGGAGAAGGTATTGCAGTGGATCCGGTGAAGATTGTTGCGATACGGGAGTGGCCTGAGCTTTCTACGGTAGCGGAAGTCCGGAGCTTTCTGAGACTTGTCCGGCTATTATAGGCATTTTGTAGAGAACTTCTCGCGGATAGCGTTACCTCTCACTACTTTGACGAGGAAGGAGCAAAAGTTCTTTGGGACGCCGGAGTGCGCGCGAGCTTTTGAGGAGTTGAAATGTCGGTTGATCACGACGCCTGTGCTGAGTTCACCGAGTTGGACCGAAGGTTATGAGATTTATAGCGATGCTTCGGGCAGTGGTTTGGGTTGCGTACTACTGCAACATGGAAGTGTGATATCTTATGGCTCGAGACAGCTGAAAGTGCACGAGAGGAATTATCCGGTCCATGACTTGGAGTTAGCGGCCGTGAATTTTGCCTTGAAGCTGTGGATACATTATTTATACGGTGTGAAGATTGATATCTACACCGATCACAAGAGCCTAAAGTATTTGATTGATCAGAAAGATCTGAATATGCGGTAGCGTAGATTGATGGAGTTCCTGGGGGACTATACATTCAAGATCCACTACGTGCCTGGTAAGGGCAATGCGGTTGCGGACGCGTTGAGTCGCCGAGCCCCAGCTCAAGCCAATTGGCTATCAGTGCATGATGAGCGGTTGGTTCGGGAGTTGGAGGCGTTGGAGATTGTTTGTGTAGATAAGTAATCAAGTGCTGGCTAGTGCTGAAGCAGTGCTGAATTGGACTGAATTTCAATATGACCTGGCTGATCGAATTCGGCAGGCTTTGGATATTGATGACCATATGAAGCAGTTCATGGTAGAGGCTCTGGATGGGTCAGATTCCCAATTCGTTGTGGAGGACGGATTGCTTTGGAAAGACGGTCGTCTGTGCGTCTCAAGTGTGGGTAATTTGCGGGTGGAATTGTTGTACGAGGCACATCATACCAAGTACTCGATTCACTAGGGAGCACGAAGATGTACCGCGATTTCAAGAAACTGTTTGGTGGCCGGGTTTGAAGAAGTATGTAGCGCTCTACGTGGCAAAGTGCCAAACTTGCGCCTTGGTGAAGGCGGAGTGCCAAAAGCCGGGAGGATTTCTGAAGTCCATGCCTATTCCGGAGTGGAAATTCGACGACATCTCTATGGACTTTGTGCACGATTTGTCAAGGTCGCAAAAGGGGAACGACGCCATTTGGGTGGTCATAGATCGGCAAACGAAGGTGTCGCATTTCATTCCGCATAGGAAGGATGATCCGGTGGAGAAGTTGGCAAAACTATATGTGGATAATATAATACGACTTCACGGTGTGCCCCGAAGCATCGTGAGTGACCGAGATGGGTGGTTCACATCCAATGATTGGAGGCTAGTGCAGCAAATGTTGGGAACAAAGTTAAAATTCAGCAGAGCCTTCCATCCGCAAACGGATGGGCAGACTGAGAGGGTCAATAGAACTATGGAAGACATGCTCCGCAGTGTGTCTTGGACTTTGGAAAGTAATGGGAAGACCATCTTTATTTGGTGGAGTTTGCGTACAACAATAGCTACCAGGCGAGTATTCAAATGACGCCCTTCGAGGCCCTATATGGTAGAAAATGTCGCACGTCGTTGTCTTGGTTAGAAACGAGTGAGTCAAAATTGTACAAGCGCCAAGAGGTGGAAGTTGCTACTTCGTTGGTGCGAACAATTCGGGAGAGGTTGCTTATCATTCAGGACCGGCAAGCGAAGTACTATAATGCCAAGCACAGGAACGTGGAGTTCGCTGTGGGCGATTGGGTGTACTTAAAGATCAAGTCGTTCAAGGGTGTCTCGCGGGTGCGGCGATTGAAAAGGCTAAGCCCGAGGTACCTTGGGCCGTTTGATGTTCTGGAGCGGGTTGGTGAAGCAGTCTATCGGTTGAAGCTTTCGGTGGAGCTTAGTGGTTTACATGATGTATTCCATATTTCAGTGCTACGGAAGGTGGTGCAAGAGCCTTCGCAAGTGATCGCAGTTGATCAAGTGCCGGTGGATAGTGGGTTGACGACAAAGGTCAAGCCCGTGCGGATTGAAGACTTGGAGGTCAAGCAGCTATGCAATAAAGAGATCAGGATGGTCAAGGTCCGATGGGACAATTGCGGTCGAGAGGAGCTCTCTTGGGAACAAGAGCAGACTATTCTTGACGAGTATCCGGAGTTGTTCCGCTCAGGTACAATTTAATTTTGGTACTTGTCTTTCCTTTATGAAATTTCATGGACGAAATTCTTTTAAGAGGGGGAGAGTTGTAATGCCCCGAAACTCAAAAGAGCGACGAGCGGCATTTTGGGCCAAATCTAGAATTTGGCAGGGGGCACACGGCCTGGGTAACGGGCGTGTCCCTGGGCGTGTCAGGCTCGAGTCGACGATTTGGCCGCGAGGTCGACGAAATTTGGAGTCGACGATCGTCGAGCAGGGAACACGGCCTGAGACACGGCCGTGTCTCAGGGCATGTAGAGCCCGTGTCAACGATCGGCCAGGGAAGTCGACGATTTTCGCTCGACGATGTGTCGAGACAAGGCACACGGCCTAGGACACGGGCGTGTCCAAGGCCGTGTCAGTTGGTCGACGAACTTCGCTCGACGAAGTGTCGAGACTGTGAACACGGATTGAAGCCCAGGCGTGTTCGGGTGTGACACGGGCGTGGACACGGGCGTGTTCAAGACCCGTGTGAGTCTCGGGTTGTTTTCAGGGCTGTGTCGATGGAGGTACACGGCCGACCACACGACCGTGTTAGTTGGAAAATGGGCGTGTCAGGTCGAACACTGGCGTGTTGGATGCCCGTGTGTTTTTCCAGGCGCGTCGATTTTGATGGCGAATGGGGGACACGGCCCTGGACACGGGCGTGTCACAGGCCGTGTTCGGCCCAGTTTTAGCATTTTAGGCCCGAATCAAGGCCGTTCGTTTCTTTAATTTCGGATCCAACGGCTAGGGGTTGTTCCTGATGGGATATACACGGAATTGGACCCTTGAAACACTCATTTCTTTTGAGTGGTTCTCTTTCTAAGTCAAGAGAGAGAGGAGAGCAAAGGAGGAAGAAGAAGCTTAGATCCGTCCATTGGAGGAGCTTCGAAGCTCCATATCGCGAGCCAACTTCGGATCTACGGAGGAAAAGAGAGTGCGGTGCTTTTCATCCGCTTACATTTCCATGGCATCGAGGAAGAACGCTAGGGTAACGATTCACTTCTTGAGCATGCGAAGCTCTCCTTCTTTGCATAGGAAGCCCGCTCTCGCGAGTTTGCTGTGAGTTGGAGGCGTTCCTTCGGGTAGATATGTAAAGTCCCCGTTGTTTAGAGTCCGTATTCGAGAACGAACATAGGCATGATGTGTGCAGCCTATCCGGACATGTTGGTCTGGATCGGTGATGTTGCATTGCATAAATGCCGGAGAAGACTCCGTGCGATTGTTTGTTTTTCGGGTTTTCTACGTCGTAGATTTCAACAGGGAGCCTTGGGGATTAACCCTAAGGTGCACCCGGAAAACTGGGCAGATGCGTGATCTTGCCAACTTGGTGTCCTGGGAGCCAACTTGAACATAACCGGGTTATGTGAAGTGTGATGGAAACGGGACTCGGGAGAAGTTTGACCCGCGCATATGGCTTAAATCGTCGTTGCGATGTAAGCATGGGTTAGATGGAACCGTACCCGTTCTATGTCGTTCGGTTAGAGTCGTTGGCATAGATGAGGGTCTTCTGTGGTCTATGGCATAAATTGACGTGACCCATGCCAAAAAGACAAAATGCTCATATGTTTGGCCGTCAAAGTGGCGGTGGTGTTTGCTGATGAACATTAGGTAATGAATCAGACAAAACTTCATCCTCTATAGGGAAATTAAATTGATTAATTTCAGTGATTACCTCAAGTATGGTTTGGGTAGCCCTTTCACTCTCTAGTTGAGTTGGCTCTTCCACAAGTAGAGGCTCCCCCTGGATTGGATCCAGGTGAATTGGGCTAGCTGAGGGTATCTCCCCCTGCCTCTGAGCATCTTCTTGTCTAGCTGGAGATTGTCCAGCATTTCCTGTCTCTTCATCATCAGGAGTAAAAATCACTTGCTCTTCAGAGCTGCTAGAGGATTCTTGAGCCACAATGTTTGTCTTCTTCTTCTTCTTCTGGGGTATGTCCTTTACTGGAGATGGCAGTTCTTTTGTCAGTAATCTATTCCACCTAGATAAAATTCTCAAATCCATTTTCCTCATGTGGTTAATCTTGGAACCTGCAGCTTGGTTCATCACCTCAGGTATACTTCCAGCTAAGTAGAGACTCAGAATTCTACCCAAATTGGGCTTCTTCATACTTTCTTTTATCTTATCAAACATAACTGTAGACCAATCAGTATCATGTTTGAAAATTATTCTTGTCATCAGATTGAACATATGGGCTGAAATTCTGTCATGTCCTCTAGGCTTGCTCAGGATGACCTTGCCAACTATTTCAGACAAGAATTTTCCTTGGTTGTTCATTCCTTTTCTATTGAAAACAGATCCAATTTTCAGATTTGAATCCAGTCCACACCATCTCAATGCCTCTCTAGTCTTAGAAGCAGATACATCTTCTTCCTCCTTTGTTCTTGGTAGTTAAAGTATCTTCCTCGGGCTTTTTGGTGTGACCTTGACTTTGGTTCCTTGAACTCTGGACTTAATCTTAAGTCCAGTATCATCAACTGAAGCTGCACTTAAAAATGCTAGGACCTCCTTCTTCCAGATCTTGATTGGTTTTGAAACAAGGTATTCCAATCCAGTCACGGCAAATAGGGTTACCACACCTTTGATTTCAGGTTCCGCATCATCAAAGGCGTGCCGCACGAGCTCATATCCTTCGTTAATGTTCTCTTCTAGCTTGGGCGCCATTAGGGTTTGAAGAAATTTTGAATTTAGAGAAGAGAGATGTCGACACACAAGTTTGGTCTCGAAACTTTGGTGAGCGTGTCGACAAATAATGGCGAAAACCTATTTATACCTTTCTAGAATCGAAGATGAAAAGGCGCGTCAAAATACTTAAATTGTGTCGACACTATTGAAAAGTGACGACACTTACTTATAATGTCTCGACAACTATGTGTCGACACAAGTATAGTCGACAGAATATATGTGTCGACACTTGTATATGTGTCGACACCACTTAGCTCGACACTTAGTCGAGACTCTACTAGAATAATTCTGTGTAAAGCCTAAGTGTCGACACCACCTTGGATGTGTTGACACCTACACTGCATGTGTCGATATTAATTCTCTGAAGTGTCGACACAGACTTCCTAGACGTGTCGACACCATTTCTCTGAAATGTCGACACCACTTTCATGTGTCGACACAGATAACTCTGTGTGTTGACACAATTTTACTTAGCCAAATTTTGTAAACTATTCTAAGTTTATCATCCCTAATTCAATTTAAATTTATTGAATTTGGTTTCATCTAAGGGCTTAGTATACATATCAGCTAGCTGATTATTTGTATTAATATACTCTAGTGAAATATCTCCTTTTTCCACATGTTCTCTTAGAAAATGGTATTTTATTTCTATGTGCTTAGTCCTACTATGGGAGACAGGATTATTTTCAATAGAAATAGCACTTGTAGAATCACAAAATAAAGGTGTTCTACTTATTTGAATATCATAATCTTCTAGCTGGTGTTGAATCCATAGAAGTTGAGCACAGCGACTTCCTGCAGCAACATACTCTGATTCTGCTGTAGAGATAGTCACACTTGTTTGTTTCTTGCTACTCCATGATATCAACCTTCCACCTAGGAATTGACAGGTACCTGTTGTACTTTTCCTATCTTCCTTGCAGCCTGCAAAATCTGCATCTGAATAACCTGTCAGTTCAAAATCTCCATTCCTAGGGTACCAAAGGCCTAGATAAGGAGTGCCCTTAAGATATCTCAAAATTCTTTTGACTGCTGTCAAATGAGATTCTTTAGGGCAAGCTTGGTACCTAGCACAGACACATGTAGCATACATGATATCTGGTCTACTTGCAGTCAAATATAGTAGGGAGTCAACTATCTCTCTATACAAAGTTTCATCTACAGGTTTCCTTGCATCATCTTTGCATAAAGACATTGTTGACCCCATAGGAGTTTTCATGGTAGTGGATGTTTCCATACCATACTTCCTTATCAATTCAAGGGTGAACTTAGACTGGCATATGGATAAACCATCCTCAGTCTGTCTAACTTGGAGACCAAGAAGAACTTAAGTTCCCCCATACTGCTCATTTCAAATTGTCCTTACACTAGTTTTGCAAACTTCCTGCAAAGACTACTTTCTGTAGACCCAAATATGATGTCATCTACATATATTTGGACTAAGATGATCTTACCTCTAGATTCCCTAAGGAATAGAGTCTTGTCTATTTTCCCCCTTGTGAATTTATTCTCAATGAGGAAACTAGACAGGGTTTCATACCAAGCCCTAGGGGCTTGTTTTAACCCATACAAAGCCTTCCTAAGTCTATAAACATAATTAGGTTTAGTAGAATCAACAAAACCTGATGGCTGTTCTACATAGACTTCTTCCTTCAGATTTCCATTCAGAAAAGCTGACTTAACATCCATTTGATAGACCTTAAATCCTTGGAATGTTGCATAGGCAAGGAACATCCTTATTGCTTCCAGTCTTGCAACTGGAGCAAAGGTTTGATCAAAATCAATACCTTCTTCCTACCTATATCTTTTTGCAACTAGTCTAGTTTTGTTCTTTATAATTACTCCATTTTCATCCAACTTGTTCCTAAAGATCCACTTAGTTCCTATAATGTTGTGGCCCTTTGGTTTAGGAACAAGCTCCCAGACTTTGCATCTTTTGAACTGGTTCAGCTCCTCTTGCATTGCCTCAATCCAATGAGGGTCTAGGATTGCTTCTTCAAATTTCTTTGGCTCTACTTGGGATAGAAAGCTGGAGTAGAGAACTGAACTTAGATTCCTGCTCCTTGTTTGTACCCCTTGTCTGAGATCTCTAATAATTTGATTGGTTGGATGATCTTTTAAATGCTTATTTGCTGGAGGCAGCCTGTCTACTGGAGGTACACCTTCAGCTTCTTCATTCAGCTGCTCCTCTTGGTCTTCTTCAGCAATAGGAGTATCTTGTACTCCCCCTGGACAGCAGCCACCTTCTTCTACTTGCTGACTTACAGTAGGACCTTCTGCTATAGTAAGCTTGTCCATCTTCTCAGTTACACCTATAGAGCTGCAAACACTTCTAGACAATTCATTGTTAATGAGTCTAGATTAATCAAACACTACATGTACTGACTCTTCTACAACTTGAGTAGTCAAGTTGTAGACCCTATAAGCCTTACTGTTGTTGCTGTACCCAACAAAGATCCCCTCTTGGGATTTGGCAGCAAACTTGGTTAAATAAGACTTACCACTGTTAAGTATATAGCATTTACAACCAAAGATCCTGAAATAGGATAGATTTGGTTTTCTGCCCTTCACAATCTCATAGGGGGTCTTATTGTGGCTCTTGGTGATAGTAGCCCTATTGATCACATGACATGCAGTATTAACTGCCTCAACCCAGAAATATTTTGGGAGAGATGTGTCACTCAACAGGGTTCTACCAGCCTCTATCAAGGTTCTATTTTTCCTTTCAGCAATACCATTTTGCTGAGGTGTTCTTGGTGAGGAAAATTCCTGAAATATCCCAAACTCTTCACATAGCTTTGTCATACTATCAGACTGGAATTCAGTACCATGATCACTTCTTATTTTGACCACTGTACTGTCTAACTCATTCTGAATTTGTTTGACAAAACTATAAAAGATACTAGGAGTTTCAGATTTTTGCCTTGGGAAGAATACCCAGGAAAACCTTGAATAATCATCTACAACCACAAATGTGTAGACCTTCCTACCTAGGCTGTGAACTGGCATAAGACCAAAAAGATCCATATGCAAGAGGTATAGGCACCTCACAGCATATTTGTTCTCAATGCTATTAAAGGTGGATTTGGTCTGCTTGCCCTTTTGACAAGCTGAGCATATCCCATCCTTTATACACTTAACCTGAGGATCATTCCTCACTAACTCTTTGTTAAAGAGTTGGCCAATTGTCTTATAGTTAAGATGAGCCAGCCTCTTGTGCCATTTAACACAACGTGAGACTCTTTCATCTGCTACAAGACAAATAGGAGAACCTATGTTCTCACACATAATGTCTAAACAATAGACATTTCTCTTCCTATATCATGTCAGAATGATCTTTTGATCACTTGACCTACTGATATGACAACCATCCTTGACAAATGAGATGTCATATTCTAAATCACTCAGCTGACTTATGCTAATGAGGTTATGTTTCAAACCCTTTACATAAGCCACTTGAGTAATTGTAATTAGGTTGCTAGATATGTTACCAAAGCCTTTAATGATTCCTTTTTCTGAACCACCAAAGGTAACCTTAGGACCATCCTTGATTGGTGTATAGTCCTTCAGCAATCCCCTAGTTCCAGTCATGTACCTGGAACATCCACTGTCCAAGTACCATATTGGGGCATGGCCACTTGGACTCACCTGCAAAACAGATTACTTAGCCTTAGAACCCAAATAATTCTTGGGTTCTTGGTGCAAGTTAGTCTGATTCTGAACAAAACTACCTGTAGCTTTTCTAGCAGGCAGTTTGCTACTCACCTTGGCACTTGAATTATGCCAACAATCTATGGCAAAGTGGCCTACCTTGCAACAACACTAGCACTCAAATCTGTTGTACCTTTGTTTAGGTACAACCCTGGCTGTTTTCTCTACAGCAGGCTTCTTGTTGAGTACTGGGGCTTTGCCCTTTGATTTGGACTTTACTATCCTAGCAGGTTTTGTAAACCCCAATCCAGTTTTACCCTTATGAGATACAAACTCATCTATCAAAGGTAGAACAGATTTTGGTTTAGAAAAACTGGCTACAATATCTCTCTCCTTCTGATGTCTAGCCTCCAGATTTCTAATTTGATCATTCTTGAATGTAATAGTTCCCATCTGAATAACTGTAATATTCTTCAGTCTGGCTATTTCATTTAATTTCTGATCTAATAACTTATCAAAATCTGTTGCATCCACTTTAAGACTAGCAATCTCCTTAGCCTGAGTTTTGGCCAAGAGTTTGCTTTTCTTCAAAGCCTGCAACAATACTCTATATTCATCAATCAACTGATGAATGTCTCCTTCAGATTCAGATCCACTCACATCACTTGATGCTAATGTATCTAAATCTGATTCAGTACTAGAAATTGAACTTGAAGAACAATTTTGTACCTGACTAGGTCCAGGCTGATCCTGGATTTTGTCTCCTTCTGATAAGGCCATCAGTCCCTTGCACTGAATGTCCTCCTGCTCATAAATTGAGTTCATTAGCTGCATGAACTCATTTTCTTCTTATTCAGCAAACAAGTCAATTTAGGCTTCAGCTTCTGAATCTGTTTCTGAAGATGACATATCAGTCAGACTTTTATCCTTCTTTGCAACAAAGGACCTTTTCTTTTTGCCCTTGAACTGTGTCTTCTTCTTGTCAGTGGACTCTTTCCTCTTTTCTGGACAATCAGCTATTACATGTCCTTGTCTATTGCAACAATAGCATACTATCTTTGAGGATGTAGTTTTATTAGACTTGGACTTAATCCTGTCATTCCTTGATGACTTCCTTTTCTGGTAGTAGTCATCTTTTGTGTGTGAAGTGGATGGCTTGAACCTCCACTGCTTTTTCTTTAGAAACTTCTGAAAGTACCTAGTAAATGCAGCAAAGTCTTCATCACTTTCACTGCTTTCTGTCTTCTTACTATCTGAAGTATCTGATACTGTCTCAACAACTATTTGTGGTGGAGATGGAGACTTGCTTCTATATTTCTTAGTGGCTTCAGTCTTGAAGGCCACAGCTCTTTCTTTGTGCTCCACCCTAGTAGTCTTTTCTTCCTCCTTCCTTACCATCAACTGCATCTCATAAGATAACAGTTTTCCAAACAATGTTGGAGGAGGTATATCAGCTAGTTTGGCCATTTCCCTTATGGCACAAATCTTAGTATCTCAGTCCTTTGTCATGGATCTCAAGAACTTATCATTCAATTCATAATTGCTGAACTCTCTTCCATAGGGCATCAATTCATTGACTATCCTATAGAATTTCTTATAGCATTCAGTTATGCTATCAGACTTGCCTTGTATGAAGCTTTCATACTCTTGATTTAATAAAGACTTCCTGTCTTGCCTTACCTCTTCTGATCCTTCCATATAGACTATCAGTGTGTCCCATATTTCTTTTGATGTTTTACAATGAATCAGATTCTGAAATGTGGCATCATCAATTGCACTTACAATAATATTCTGGGCCCTCTTGTCCATAGTGGCCAGAATTATTTCATCCTTGGTCATTTCTGAATAGTCTTTGGGTGTTCTCTGATTGGCATCTAGAACAGATACTTTCATTGGCACATATGGCCCTTATTTAACAGTAATATATATTCTTGGGTCTGAGGCTTCCATAAAAAGTCTAACCCTTTCTTTCCAAATGCCAAAGATCTCCTTTCTGCAGATTGGCAACTTCATGGATCCTAGCTCTTTGTGATTCTCAGTTGAACCCATTTTCTTGATTCTTGATTATACTGATTCTGCCTACAGGATCTTGACTCAGACTGTTATGTCCTTTTTGAGTAACCTCCCTCTGATACCACATGAAAGAACTAGTGCCTAAACACCTAGAGGGGGGGTGAATAGGTGCACTTAATCATTTTAAACTTTTAAGGCAGCAATACAGTACAGTAATTGTAATTCACAACACAGATAACACAGCAATCACGCAAGCATACAATCACATAGAGCATACAGGATTTATAGTGGTTCCCCAAGGTCTGGGTATATCCACTTTCCCCCTTCGCCTATCTAGTAGTGTACTAGATTCGGCCTAACTTCTCCACTTCTCCTCAGATCCTCAGATCTTACAACTCAGAATCCCAAATAGGTTCCTACAACTATGAGTGATCCCACTCCTACAACTCAGGCACAAAGCCCTACCACTCACTCTTCACCAAGACCTACACTCAGCCTTCAACAAGGCCTACACTCAGCCTTCAATAAGGCCTACACTTAGAGAAATGTATCTCCTACACTCAGGCACACAAGCCCTACCACTCAGCCTTTAAAAATATAGGCTTACAACTCAGATCCCTTAGGATCCTACAGAAAATAAAAAAAATACAAGGATTAATAACCACAACTCTGATTGAGAAAGTTGAGTTGACTGGCTTCTTGATGAGTTCTTGAAAGAACTTTGCAGAGATCAACCTCCCTTGGCTTTCTTCAAAGCTTCTTGAATTAGAACACAGTAGGGTTGTATCTCTATGCAGATGATCTTCAATCAACTGCTGACTTGAGAATCAAATCTTAATCTGAAACTTTCTTGATCAGCCTGGTTCAACTGCTGTCTTCTTAGAAGGAGCTTTCTCTCTCCAACTTCTTAGATATTCACTTGAAGGTCTTCTTCTGGTTTGTTGTTTCTCACTTCAATGATTGCTTCATCGATCTGTTGAAGGAACAAGCCTTTATATAAGCTTTCTTCACGGTGACCGGCTAATCCGGTTTCTAACAGTCTTCTGACAACTCTGACAGTAGCAGTTGACCGGTTGAAATGGCAGCTGTCAAGTCATCCAGTCACTTCTTGAAATCTCTGTCACTGTCTGAAAGTGTCGAGACAGATAGTCTTTATGTGTCGACACAAATAGACCAAGTGTCGACACAAGTAGACTAAGTGTCGACACTAGCCTTCATGGTGTCGACACAACTCCTTGTGTTGTTGAAACTGCTTCTTGACACAGCTGCTTCTGAATGTGTCGACATTGATCATGTGTGTCGACACAAGTCGTTCTTCTTCAATACTTAGTTGATTTCTGCTAAGTGTCGACACAACTCCTTTGTGTCGACACATATTCTTGTGTTGAAACTTGTTAAGTGTCGACACATCTTCCTTGTGTCGACACATGCCTTCTGTGTTGAAACTTTTGCTGAGTGTCGACACATCTCCTTTGTGTCGACACATTCTTCATGTGTTGAGACTTTTGCTGAGTGTCAACATAGCTCCTTTGTGTCGACACTTATACTTAAACTTTGCTGAAGTTTTGCTGAGTGTCGACACAGCATCCTAGTGTTGACACTTGTACTTGAACTTTGCTGAATTTTTGCTGAGTGTCGACACAGCATCCTAGTGTCGACACTTTTGATGTCGACAAAGTTCCTCTGGGTGTCGACACTGCTTCTAAGTGTCGACACAGATATTGTTGACAATTCTTCATTGTGTGTCGACACAACCTGTATGTGTCGACACTTTGCTTCTGGTGTCGACTCTGCTTTCCTGGTGTCGACACAATTACTCCAAGTATCGACACTGCTTCTCTAGGTGTCGACATAAGCCTCCTTAAGTGTCGACACTTTTCTTCTGGGTGTCGACACATGGACTTAGAAACTTTTTGCTTTCCTTGCAATTACTTAACTTGCACAAATAAACTCAAAACACATCAAATACATCTTGATGTATATCATTGAGTAGGGTGAGGCTTCTTCAAATCAGGTACATATATTCCAATGTACCCAACACTGAGTGCCAACGCCCTAAGTCTAAGCCCAGTAGTGCAGGGCGACGTAGACCCGATGTTTATATTATTTGCCTTTTGTTTGATTGATTGTAAATTGCTTGTGGTGAAATAGTGGCGGATCAGTCCATTCCGCAGACCGTTCGTACCAGTGCTGGAAGGTTGACGACTCAAGGCGATAGGGAGATGAGTTCCATGGGTAACCGACCGTTATAGTCCCCGTTGGGTTTCCTCCACTGGTCGGCCAAAATGATTCGCCGGATGTCGCTCACATCCAAGAGTACACTCGGTTGTATGTTAGGGCCTGGGGTTGTGCGGTACGATCTCCCCCAAAAGTGGCAGGACTGGCCACTATCACCGATGACCACATCAGTGAGGCCCGGAGGGCTCGCTACCCTGCTAGAATAGAAGCGGTCCAAACTATGTCGACATAGGGTTGTGTGCGTGGCTTTGAATGTCTGCGATGTGTGCGCGGCTTTGAATGTCTGCGGTGTGTGTGCGGCTATGAATACATGCGGTGTGTGCACAACTATGAATGCCTGCGGTGTTTTCGCGGCTATGAATGTCTGCGGTGTATGCGCGATTGTGAATGTCTGCGATAAATTTCAGGATTTGAAACCTGATGTGCTGATGAGCTAGTAGAGCCTTCTAATAACCGATTTATACTATTGTTGATTTTACCGGTTATACTGCACTCTCTTATAATTCCTCCTAGTTGTTCATATATGAAATGTTGTTCTAACCCTCTCTTGCTTCGGCTATTTACTTTTGTTGGGTGGGTGCGTGCTCGTCCCGAGGATGTGGATCCGAGAAGGAGAATTGTTTCCACTTAGCTCTGTGACTAATGGTTACGTGATTAACCATTCACAGGAAGTGGAGCACCGTAGTGACCCGCAGCCGCAGGAGATTACACCAGCAGCTAGGACTACTCGAGCAGATGCACCCCCGCCATCCCTAGAGTTTAGAGATGTGAGTACCGCCGAGCAGCGTAGAGAGAGAGTATATGAGGATTATATGTAGCACATGTGTAGCCCACAGGCTTATTTAAACTATTAGGCTTCGGCCCTATAACCTCTGTGATATTGATATTATATATCTATCTGCAAAGGTTTCTTGTTAAAACTTCCGCTATACTTTGATGAGCTGTGAATGTTATGATTCGACCTGAGCAAGGCGGCCATCTAGTGCTTGGAGAGGGTGGATCGTTTTCCCCTATGAGCACTGGGTGGACGTCTTGGCCAATACTACCCATCCGGCCCGACCCGGGCAAAAGGTTGGGTGGGGGGCAATACAAACGGATCAGAGCCATCACGATTCCTCCTTGTGGAGCAGTCTCAGGATCCCTTCATCCCTCGCTTCGTTCTCGGTTCGGGACGGACCTTGTAGTGGATGCCTGGTGGACCCTAGTGTAGAGGCTTAGAGATTTTATACTGTATGATAGTATGCCCATACACCGTTGTTTCCGCTTGGGTTGTCATTTTTGCAAATTTCCCCAACTTTTGCAAAATACTGACACTCTTTCCTGTTACTTCTCCAGATACAGGAGTAAAGTAACGGGGGATACTCATCCAGAGGATACGTTCCAGCTACCCCACCACCAGGCCCGTTTGCCCCCGCGGCCATACCGTTTGCCGAGATAGATATAGGACAGACACTGACGGCTATACAAGCGAATTTTCGGGATGCCCTGGCACAGCCACCGCGAGAGATGACCGCACCCACCGATCTGCTGATGACTTTCCGAGGACTGAGGCCTCCCCATTTCAGGGGTACAGAGATGGCCATCCAGGTAGAGGAGTGGGTGGAGCGAGTGGAGGAGTTGTTAGTAGGGATGATGTGCCCAGCTGTGGTAGCAGTCTCTTTGGTGTTAACCCTCTTGGAGGGATATGCGAGGGAATGGTGGAGAGAGGCTAGTCGCTCTACATTTCGAGGTCGGCCCATGCGCACGATCCTTTGGGGGGAGTTCTTCGTAGCTCTATTAGAGTTCATTATCACAGATGTAGACCGAGCCGCGCTGCAAGAGAGGTTCCTGCTCATTCGACAAGGCAACCGAACTGTGGCAGGGTACGAGAGAGAGAGTTCATACACCTGGCATGCTTTACCGGGAATATGGCTGCCTCCGATAGGGATAGAGATTCTCAGTTCTACCGAGGACTACGAGACGACCTGAGGCAGGCCCTGATCATGCTCACTCAGGCCAGCTTTCACACTATAGCCACCTTTGCGGCAGCATTAGAGTGGGACCAGCAGATAGTTGTTGGAGCATGCGTTCCGCGCTTCTTAGTTTGAGAATAACAAATCCCGGATGTATTTGATCTTGGTATGTGTTTTAAATGTGCAGGGACAACAGATGTTTTATGTACAAAGGAATGGCTGAGCATGGCATTGATGAAAAGGAAAAACGCGCTATCCCTGGCGATAACGCTACCGCGGGCGATAGCATAATCAGTTCCTGCTGACGTCAACCTTAATTCGCACGTTGCCGCGCACGAAGTCACGGTTCAGAGATATCGCGGGGCGACTCCAATGTCGCCGAGCGATATCCCACGATTGTCACATTCTCCGCTCAGATCTGAAAATCAGCGCGACGTGTGCCACGTGTCAAGCAACGGAGAGTTATCACTATCGCAGGGCGTTAACGCTACCGCTGGCGATAGCATGAAGTGATATATACGGCCAAAAATTTCAGGAAAGAGTTGGATCGTGTAGAGCTTCATTTTCCCAGAGAATTTTCAGAGCCTTCATCTCCGTTTCCAGACGAACTCCCTTGGTCCGTTGAAATCTCAAGTACGAAGGAGATACGACCGTGCGTTCAAGATTGGAGATCTTCTCGTTGGTCCACCATCATCTTCAGAGCTCGTGATTTTGAGGGAGTTTTTAAGTTTTACTATTGTAATTTCATTTTCACTCTTTATCTTTGTAATTGGGAAGGGAAAATCACCATCTTGTGTGTGGTGTCTAAGTCCGTGTGTGGCTTAGGGGCAAATCCCCACCTTGTGTGTAGTGTCTAGGTCCGTGTGTGGCTTAGGAGTAAATCGCAGCGTTATGTGCAGCGTCTAGATCATAGGTTTGATTTAGGGGGAGGCTAGTAGCCATATCTAGGGAGATATTGACTATAGCCTACCGGTTCTTGGGAGAAGGATCGGTGAAAAAGCTAAAAACTATTATCGTTGTAAGCCTTGATTTCAAGCTTTATTGGAATTATTTTACATATATATTTTGGAGAAATAAAATCTTGATTTTCATTTCATTGATCTGTCTCAAACATAGTATCTAGTTTCATATTTTACAAAAAGTTAAAAAAAAGTTTAAAGAGCCCTTATTCACCCCCCTCTAAGGGCGCCACAAGATCCTACAAGTGCTATCAGAGCCTGGTTATTCCTAATATGGTTTCACCACCAAGAATTATGGCGCAGCATGACCATGCTTTCTCTGAGGGGCAAGGAATTAGTAGACCTCCATTATTCACTGGATCTGACTATAATTACTGGAAAACTAGGATGAAGTGTTTTCTTATTTCTCTTGATATTGAAGTTTGGAATATGGTAGAGACTAATTATGCTCATCCCACTTATACAGTAGGCGATGTAGAAATGGAAAAAGCAAAAGATAAATGGGATGATCAGGATAAGCTAAGGTGCAAAAATAATGCAAAAGCCATGAATGCATTATTTTGTGCATTAGATAGGAATGAATTTAATAGAACTTGTGCTTGCAATAATGCTTATGAGATTTGGAATTTACTTGAAGTAACTCATGAAGGTACCTCGCAGGTGAAGGACTCGAAGTTGTTTCAACTGGAATCGGAATTTGAAAAGTTTAGGATGGAAGTGGATGAGGACGTAGACTCAATGTACACCAGATTCACCAAGATAGTGAATGACTCAAAAGTGCTTGGTAAAAATTTTTCAAATGGTGATTTGGTGAGAAAACTTCTTAGATCTCTCCCCCCTAAGTTTAATCCCAAAGTGACGGCTATTTCTGAATCTCATGATCTTAAATCTCTTAATATTGAAAGCCTGATTGGGAACTTGAAAACTCATGAAGTTGAATTGAAAATTCAACAACAAGAGTACATGGAGCCTAAGAAGAAGGGGTTGGCCCTAAGATCTAAGAAAGAGGAATATAGTAATTCTGAGGAGGAAGAAGAAGATGAGGAAAGTCTGTTTGTTAGAAAATTTAAAAAATTTATGAGAAATCCGGAGAGGAGAAATACTTTTAAAAAATATTTTAAGAAGGAGACGTTTAGAAAGAAAAAACAAAAGGATGACGACGATGAGGAGGAAGAGAGACCCCCACCGGAGTGCTATCATTGCAGGAAGTTAGGACACATTCGAAGCAAGTGTCCAAAGTACTTGAAAGAACTTAAAGAAAAGAAGCATAAAGGGAAGAAGAAGGTCCTGAAAGCTGAAACATGGTATGATACTACTTTTGAGGGTGCAAGCAGTTCAAGCTCAAGCGAGGAGGAGGAGGCCAATATGTGCCTAATGGGAAAAAGCGTCATATCTGATGACGAGTGCAGTGTCCAAAGTGACATTGAGGTAACTCCTCCAACTTATGATGAATTATTTTCTGAATTTTTAAAGACTTGCAAATATCTTGAAAAAAGTTTAAAAGATAATGATCTTCTTAAAACTGAAAATAAAGTTTTAATTAAAGAAAACAAAAAATTGTTAAATGAAAATAAGACTATTGGAAAAGAAAAAAGTCTCTTGCCAAGAGTGTGATCACTTTATGGGAAGAATAAAAGAGCTTGAAGAATCTCTTTCCAAATCTCATTCAGAAATAAAAATTCTCACTAAAAAGAATGAGATTTTAGAGAGAGATCTGAAATCTTCTATTTCCAAAGTCCATGAAGGAAAGAAAGCTTTTGAACGTAGATGTGTAAATCTAGTATCCGAGAATAATGAAATGAGAAAGCAGATTCATGACTTAACACTAGCCATGAAAAAGTTTGGATTGGGCCAAAGATCACTAGATATGATCTTAGGTTACCAATGTCACGGATCTGGAAGATTTGGACTCAGATACACGACTGGTAACTATCACCCGGCAACAGGCACTACCGCCGGCGATAGCAAGAAATCCAGAAAATCAAGTTTTAAAAATTATGATAAAAATAAATTAACTGATACTATATTTTCTTACAGTAAAAATCCAGAGAAGTTATATTCCTCGTGTTACATTACATGTGTCAAATGCAATAGATTTGGTCACACCACGGACTCATGCTGGAAGAAAGGAAAAAGTAAAATTAAGCAAATCTGGATGCCTAAGGCCTCTACCTATACTATGGGTGGAACCACTTGGGTAGCCAAATCTTTACTCACATCCTCTTTCTAGGTATGTTGGCAGGCTAAGGACAAAGAAGACGTGTGGTACTTGGACTCTGGTTGTTCAAAGCACATGACGGGCAATAAAGAGAAGTTTCTTAGCCTGGAGATGAAGAAAGGAGGAGTTGTTACATTTGGAGATAATGGAAAAGGAAAAATCATCGGCATCGGTGTTGTGGGTAACGAAAGTTTTTCAATTTCAAATGTTTTGTTCGTAGAAGGTTTAAAACATAATTTGATTTCTATTAGCCAATTATGTGATAAGGGTTTAAATGTTTTGTTTGAATCTTCTACAAATTTATGCAAAATTATTGACTCCAAAACAAATGAAATTGTTTTTACCGCACCTAGATGTCATAACGTATATATGATTAAATTTTATGATTTTTCAAATTCTACTTTAAAATGTTTTTTATCAAAAAATGATGAGTTAGAATTATGGCATAGGCGACTTGGACATACTAGTGCAAAGTTAATTAAAAAACTTTCAAAAGATAAATTAATCAAAGGTTTTCCATTGCTAAATGGGAATTTATCTTCATTATGTGAGCCTTGCCAAAAAGGAAAATTTTCAAAATCATCTTTCAAAAGTAAAAATATTATTTCTACAACTAGGCCACTCCAATTAATTCATATGGATTTATTTGGGCCAATTACTATTTCTAGCTTAGGAGGTAGAAAGTATACATTTGTATTGATTGATGATTATTCACGTTTTTGTTAGACTTTGTTTCTAACCTCCAAATCCGATGCGTTTTCAGAATTTTCTAAATTATGTTTGCGTATTCAAAATGAATTTGAGTTAAAAATTAAACGCATATGTTCGGATCATGGAGGGGAATTTGAAAGTGAAAAGTTTATTTCTTTTTGTACGGAGTTAGGAATTAAACATGAATTTTCCGCTCCACGCACACCACAGCAAAATGGTGTAGTGGAGAGGAAAAATAGGACTCTTCAAGAGCTATCCCGTACGATGTTATCTGAATTTTCTTTACCAAAATCTTTTTGGGCTGAAGCAGTGAGTACTGCATGTTATGTAATTAATAGAGTAATGCTTCGCCCTATTTTAAAAGTAACTCCTTATGAATTAATTTTTAATAAAAAACCAAATGTTTTTTATTTCAAAGTTTTTGGTTGTAAATGTTTTATTTTAAATTCTAAAGATTCCTTAGGAAAATTTGATGAAAAATATGATGAAGGAGTTTTTATTGGGTATTCTTCAACTAGTAAAGCTTATAGAATTTTTAATAAATGAACGAAAATAGTTGAAGAATCTATTCATGTTAGGTTTGATGAGTTTGTTCCATGTGTAGATAAGAAAACTACAGGAAAAGAAGATACACCCCTTCCTTTGATGGAAAATGATGATGAAGAATAGGAAAGGAATGAAGAAGGAAAAGAAGAAGAAGAAAGAGAAAAACATGTCCCTCCAAGGGAATTGATATTTTCAAAGGATCATCCGAAGGAGCTTATTATTGGAGATCCAGAAAAAGGGGTCAGTACTCGCTCTTCTTTACATGTTTTGTTTTCAAACCTTTGCTTTGTCTCTGAAATAGAACCAAAAGATGTTTCCACCTCTTTAAATGATGAATTTTGGTTTTTAGCAATGAATGAAGAACTTAATCAATTTGAACGTAATAAGGTTTGGAATCTTGTAGAACGACCCAAAAATCATCCTGTAGTTGGAGTAAAGTGGATTTTTAAAAATAAATTGGATAGTGATTCTAGAATTGTTAGAAATAAAGCCAGATTAGTTGCAAAAGGTTATGCACAAATTGAAGGGGTAGACTATGATGAAACTTTTGCACCCGTTGCTAGATTAGAAGCGATTAGGATATTTCTTGCATTTGCTTGCTTTAAAAGATTTAAATTATATCAAATGGATGTCAAAACTGCATTTTTAAACGGGTATATAAAAGAAGAGGTTTATGTAGAACAACCCCCTGGCTTTATTAATGAAAAATATCCAAATTATGTTTATTAATTATATAAAGCACTTTATGGGTTAAAACAAGCGCCTCGTGCTTGGTATGATCGTTTAACTCAATACTTATTAAAGCACGATTATAAAATGGGAAGTGCCGATTCTACACTCTTCATTAAGCAAATTGATCATGATTTAGTTATTTTGCAAATTTATGTTGATGATATAATTTTTGGAGCCACTAATGAAGAGTTATGCAATGAAGTAGTTCAAATTATGAAAAATGAATTTGAAATGAGCATGGTAGGAGAACTTTCATATTTTCTAGGTTTTCAAATTACGCAAAAACATGATGGTATTTTTATTTGTCAATCCAAGTATGTTCATGATATGTTAAAAAGATTTGGATTTGACAACCTTAAACATTCAAATACTCCTATGAGTGCTTCATTGAAATTGGGAAAAGATGAAAGTGGTATTTCAATTGACCAAACCCTTTATAGAAGTATGATTGGATCTTTATTATATTTAACTTCTTCTAGACCCGATATTATGTTCGTCGTTTGTTTATGTGCTAGGTTTCAAGCTAATCCAAAAGATTCACATTTAAAATCAGTGAAACGTATTTTTAGATATCTTATAGGAACATCTAAACTAGGCTTATGGTATCCTCATAATGACTCTTTTATGTTACATGGATATTCTGATTCTGATTATGCGGGGTGTTCATTAGATCGAAAGAGCACAAGTGGCACTTGTCACTTTATCGGCCCAACACTTATTTCTTGGTCGAGTAGGAAACAGAATTCTGTTGCCCTCTCCACTACTGAGGCCGAATATATTGCACTTGGTAGTTGTTGTGCTCAAGCACTTTGGATGACACAAACACTAGAAGATTTTGGCGTACATCAAAATAATGTTGAATTAAAATGTGATAGCAAAAGTGCTATCGATTTAACGAACAATCCCGTATTACATTCTAGATCCAAACACATAGATGTTCGTCATCATTTTATTAGGGATCATATAAAGAAAGGACATATTAAAATAAATTTTATTGGAACCGATTCTCAAATAGCAGATATTTTCACAAAACCACTTAATGATTCACGCTTTTCAAGGTTAAGATTAGAACTTGGAATCTTAGAATTATAAATCAAAATTAAGAACTGGCCAACACATAAACATAACATAACATAAAATTGGGCAGCACATAGGATAACACTGAAAAAGAGAATACAAACAACAGAACCACAAATTAATAGAGTCTTCACTAACGCCAGGCGACAGCACTGTCGCCGGCAATATCCCAGATTCAGTAAACCACAAAATATTACATCACTGATCATAAAAAGTCATTCATCCATGTTCTCTTCAGCAGACACATTCACATCTTCACTGGAAGTCGGAGCTGGTTCTCTAGTCCTTCGCGTCCGCCTTATCGAATGTCGTGGAGGATCCTCGACTGGACTCCCCCATTCTCGTTCTTCTTCCGGAGTTAGCTTTAGTTTCAGCCCCTTTACCAGAAATTTCATGAATTTTCGAAAACCGGAATGACTACGCCTTTGTTCCTCTTTCATCTCATCCACAGTTTCTCTTATATCCTCAATAGATTCACGCAAAGAACCTCCTCTTTGGAGTGGTTGTCTTGATGACGAGGCAGCCCTAGGAGATGGACCTCTAGCTGGTTCTACGGCATGTATTGTCGGGATACAATCATCAATGTAGAACTCTTGATCTATCCAATCATATTTCTGATATACGATCCTTTGAATAACACTTCCTAAAGGAAGTGTATTCAGTTTCCTCCTAAGGGGATGCTTCATTTTATATGTATATCGTATAATGGATAACACAAAATCCGCCACATCAAACTTGACTCTCTCTAATACATAGTACGTCACTAAGCTCAATTGAGCCGTGATCTTCCTTGTGTCACCGGACTTCAACATAACCGTGTTTCTTAATATATCTTGAATCACAAATGCATCGCGAGAGAGTGATGAGACGTCTTGAATCAAACTCCTATTTTCCTTTCCATGAAGGACTTGGTTCAATATACTCCAATCACGATCCTTACGGTAATTCTCCACTATATCAATAAAATGTTCCTCACAAGTGGCAAGATTATATTCTCGTCTTAAATCAGCATGAGTAATATCTATTTTAGCTCCTTGGATTCGAGAACTTACTCCTCCATTCAACCCCGCATATTTAGGGTCTTCCAAATTATTATAAAAATCTCGTACAAAGATGGAGCTAAAAGTATTCAGTACAATGAGAGACATTATACCTAACTCCACAAGTAGTTCATAGATATGTGGTGGCAGTGATTCATCCAACAGTATAGCAATACCAACTGACGCATTCTCAATTCCCGGGTATGTTTGATATGATGCATGTGGGTTGTGGCTGGTGCTTTTTCTTACACGGGATGATGATGCCATTTCCTGAAACCATTGTGACAACATCGTGATTAACTCAACAAAAATTTAATTTAACCAGATTTTTTTTCTGTCGTCGGAGACAGTACTTGTTGAAACTTGTGAAGTAAAAGTGGGTGAATGGAAGGCTTAGGCAACCTATCCGCGCGGACTATGCGGACAGGGCTTGCGGACTGCTAAGTCGGCAGGGATGTTGCAGGCGGTTTGCTCTGTGGCGGCTTAGGCGGTCTATTCGCGCGGACTACGCGGACAGCAGCGGCGGTCTGTCAGGCCGGGGATTACTCAGCAGACAGTTGATTCCCAAGAAGTAACCGGGCGGATAGCAATCCTATCCGCGGAGTCCGGCATGAAGCGGATTGATGAACTGGAGCTCGGCAGACCGGTTTGGCAGTTGCCTTGGTCTTGCTCTAGTGAAGCGGCAAGTGGAAGCCGCGGAGATCGCCGGTCAGCGTGGACAGAAACTGGAGGTCGCCCGGTATGGCGGGCTAGATCCAGTGTCCTCCAGTAAGTGCGGACTGGCCCATGTGGCCAGTGGACTGGACTTGGTGTGATCTGAACCAAGTCCAGGATGGCTCAGTCCGGGGAGATCACGCAGTGGAGCGCGGGCTGCTTTCTCAGTCCGCCAAGCCTAGTAGAAGTGTTGTTGCCTTGTTTGCTAGCTTGGGGGTATGCGGACTGGAGGATTGCCTGGGCAAGAGCGTGCGGACTGGAGCTGGAGTCCGCTGAGTTCGGTTTAGCCTTGTGATGAGGTTATGAACTCAGAAATGCGGACTGGAGTTTGCTGTGTAAGCAGACTGGATCGGCGTGTCCGCTGAGTCCGGTGGTGCCTTGGAGATTGAGGCAATGGACTCAGGAGGTGCGGACGGAAGCCGGGTGTCCGCTGAGTCTGGCACCTGCCTTGATGGCGAGGCTGCGGGCTCGAGGTTTGCAGGCTGATGCCTTGTCCGCAGATTGGCGGACACAGCTGTTGTGGAGTCCGGCTGTGGTGGTCCTGGCTTGGCCTCTGGCAGCAAGGCGGGCTGGATATTGGAGTCCGGCCTTGGAGAAGCTGGGGCGGACTGGCTATCTGCACAGGAGCGGCGAACTGGAATGTGTGTCCGCGGGCTGGCGGACACACTTGTTCTTGCTGCGGGATGTGGTGGTGTTCCTATCGGCTAGGGCGGTGACCATACGCATCATCGTGCCTATAAATAGGACCCATGTCACATCAGGAGTATGGAACCTGGACCGAAGTAAGTGAACAGTAATTGAGCTCGCGTAAGTTGTTGTGGTCTGGACTTGGGTGTCCGCGAGGTTTGAGTTGACCCGGTTGTGCTGTGCAGGTTGTGCGGATAGCGCTGGAAAGCCAGGACTTGGCTCTGATTGCGGTCAGGGACAGTGCGGACTCTGCGGTTAAGCAACAGGCGGTAAACAGCAGGTCGCAGATAGCGACCAGGCGGTCTTCTCTTTGGCAACTTGGTTCGAGGCTCAGGAAGTCGCCTGCTTCAGGCGGACTGTTCCATTCGGTGACGCAGCTTGTGCGGTCTAGCGGCTAGGCGACCTCGCGGTCAGGCGGCCTGCAGATCGGCAGTGAAGAGCTAAGCATTGGAATAAGGGGTAGTCCGCGCGGATTGGGTTGCGGTCTGGCGACCTGGCGGACTAAGCGGACTCCACAGCAGTAGACCGACGGCTTGGTAGTTGAGTCCGCGCGGCTTGGTTTTTTGTTTCTTGTCTTTGTAACTGTCTCTGCTCTCCTGGTTTGGGTTTTGGTGAAGCATGTCTCGTCATGTATGTCTCGCCTTGTAAAGAAGTTTGCTCTTGATCAATAAAGAAGCTTGTGTTGCATGCGCTGCTGGTTGTTACTGCTTTGTTGAGATAACCCCTGCTAACTCCACGATCCGGGAAAACTTTCAACAATATAAGTGGGGTGTTCTCCGCCGGTTTGTTGAGTGTCAACAGGGTATCCGAGGAGGCCTCTACGGTTTTGTTGAATTTTAACATGGTATCAGAGGGAGGTTGTTGGAGTGGCCAAGCAGTGCTCAATGGAAGTAGTTGCTCTTCTGTAGAGGAAACCAGTGGTAGAACCATGACAGTGGAAGATGCAAGTTGTCTTGGCATTGATCTCCTTACAGCGACGAACTGTGAACGGTGGAAGTCCTATATGAAGAGTTTTCTTCTTGGCGAGGACCTTTGGGAGGTTGTATGCGGAGCAGGAAGACAAGAGGATACTGCTGGCAATGCTGAAGAGATGAGAGCTTGGAAGGAGACAAATGCAAAAGCGGAGTCTATTCTCAAGCAGGTGATCTCATCGGAGCTCTTGGACCACATCAGTGGATGTCGGTCAGCTGCGGAGGTTTGGACTTCCCATGATGGGTTGTTCAGGAAGAAGGTGAAGGTTGCTGCTGAAGATGGTCCCTCTACTTCGTATCAGGAAGAAAGGAGTGTTTCTCCTAGGCGTGATAGGAAGAGAAAGGAAGGACCAAGGTGCTATAAATGCAAGCAGCAAGGTCATCTTCGGAAGGAGTGCAAGGTTGTCTTGCTCTCGGCGAACGTAGCTCATGTCGGAGGTAAGGAGAAGAACGTAGTTGGGACTTCAACTAGTTCTGGAGTTGATCGGATGAATGCCAGTGATAGTGCTGCTATCTGGCATGAAAGACTGGGGCATGTAGGGATGGACAAGCTGAAAGCAATGGCGAAAAGAAGACTCGTAAGAGGCTTGCCTAGATTGTCATCCTATGGCGATGGTCGGGGGTGTGCGGGATGTCAGGAAAGTGGAGCCTATCGCTTCATGGTTGATAAAGCACAATCCAGATGTAAAGCACCATTGGCATTGTCCATTGTGCTCTGGTGGGACCGACCGTCACGACCAGTCTTGGAGGCAGCAGGTTCATGCTGATATTGGTTGATGACTATTCTAGGTATACATGGGTATACTTCATGAAGAAGAAGTCCAACATGGTACGCTTGTTTGTGGAGTTCAAGAAGCTTGTGGAAGGCCCGCTTGGCCGGAGGATCAAGGTGTTGAGGATAAGTATCGGTGGTGAGTTTGGCTCAACCGAGTTTTCACACTTTTGCAGGAAGCAAGGGATCCGGAAGGAGCTTTCTTGTGGACATACTTCACAACAAGGTAGTATTGCAGCTCGGATGATCCGTTGGTTAACGGAGACCTGCAAGTGTTGGTTTCAGAGTAAAGGCGCTCCAAAGGCCCTTTGGGCGGAAGGGATGGCCTGTGCTGCTCATGTCATCAACCGGATGCCTCTTAATCCGATCATAGTGAAGACTCCTTATGAGCTGATGTTCGGAGTGAAGCCCTCAGTGAAGCACCTTCGGGTGTTTGGATCTACCTGCTACATACACTCTCCGGGTGCTCTCAAGACAAAGCTAGTCTTTGTTGGGTATGATGAGCAGAGGAGAAGATGGAGGTGTATGGATCCTGCGACGAAGAAACTCATAGTGTCGAGAGACATTGTCTTCGATGAGTTGACGCCGTTTTGGGGTAGCTCTCATGTGGAGCTAGAGATAAGCAGGTTAGATGGTGGGCTGAAGGAGGCTGCTGCTAAGGAAGTGGAGTTGCCTGAGTCACCAGGTACTCCAGGTTGTTCTAGCTCCGGGGCAAAGGCGTCAGAGTCGAGAAGAAGGGGGAGCGATGCTCCAGGATCTTCTGGCTCGAAGTCGGAGGCTTCCGGTTCAGGAAGCAGGGGGAGCGATGTTCCAGGCAGTTCTTGTTCAAGAGGAGAGTCTTCTGGCTCAAGTAGCAGGGGGAGCGTTGCTCCAGGTGCTCTTGGTTCCAGTGAGGAGGCGTCTTGTTCAGGAAGCAAGGGGAGCATTGTTCTGGGTTTGCCCGGGAACGGAGCTGGTTCAGAAGCAGCGGAGGTGATTAGCCATGATCAGGTTCTTCGGAGATCGAAGAGGATCAGTAAGCCACCAGCTCGATATAGCGAAGGGAACACGGCGGACTTGGTCCCGTGTTTCCTTGTTAGACCTCAAGTCGAGCAAGGTACTTCTGGCTGTGATAATCCCACTAGAATCAAGGAGGTGGTTGACACCAAGGCTGAAGAGGTGACTTCTCTCAGAGGTAATAAGGCTTGGGATTTTGTGCCCAAGGAAGTTGGTGATACTCCTATGATGTATGAGTGGAGGTTGAAGCAGAAGCAGGCAGAGGGAAGCATGGCTCCTTTTGGGAGATGCTGGAGGGCTCCCTCATGGTCCATGATATGCGGGGCGAGGACTATGTCTTGGACATCTCTTCGTAGATGCTATCGGAGGGACCAGGTGCAAGGTTACGGGAGCTGCTGGAGTTATTCACAACTTCTCACTTCAAGGGGGAGTGTTGAAACTTGTGAAGTGAAAGTGGGTGAATGGAAGGCTTGGGCAACCTATCTGAAAGTCCACCTAGTGTCAACTATGTGCACCTATGGGAGGGGGGGGGGGAATAGGTGACGAGTAGCGCTTTTGCGAAATTTACGAATGTACCTGCACAACAAAGATAAAAAGCACAGCACACAGAATACACAGGCAATTTATAGTGGTTCCCCGACTTGGGTACATCCACTTTCCCCCTTCGACCTATCTCCCAACAAGGGACGACTCGGTCACTTCTCCAACAGGATTGAAATCCAATCCCTGCACTAATGGAAGGAGCCCTTCCACACGTGAGAGTCAACACTCCCACAAAACGGGTTGCACCCAACCCTTACAACACGGAACAAAAGTTCCTTTACAACAAAAGTAAATATGGAATGTACACGAGATACAAACTTCATTCGGAGACTACGGTGTTCCTCTTCGTTCGACGACGTGTTCGTGAAGTCAACGAAGAGTCTACAACCTTGGTCTCTCTTGGAGAGGATCTCCCCGGAACCGGCGGCGGCAACACGAGCGGCGGCTAGCTTCGGGATCGGCGGCTACGATGATAAGCGGCTGCTGAACTTGGAGATCCAAACTTCGTAGCGAAGCAAACTAGGTCTACCAACGGTCACTCTAGGATCGGTCGTCTCGATCGATTTGGACGGGGGCGTTTTTCCCGGTCACCAAATCGAGAGACAAGAGATCTCTGTATAGACACGTGAGACTCAAGCTTTGCTAAGCTTCTGTCGCCGGAGAACACTAAGGAATCTCGATTGTTGATGGCGACCAACTTGCCCGAGCACAACGGCGGCGGCGGAGAGAAATCGCGATATTAGGGTTTCGTCGCGGCTCAGTTTCGTTCTCTTTTCTCCGTGATTTTACTGTTCAAAATACTGGAATATATATACTGTAGATAACTCCAATATGACCGTTTGTGGGACCCACACTAGAAATCCCTAAGTCCGGTTCAAACTAGTCTAGAGGCAGAATCCGGTCCAGCAGCAACCTGAGAAAACGCTAAGTGAAAATCGGCGAGAATCGCAGGCGATTCTCGACAAATCGGCGAGAATCACCAAGTGATTCTCGACGATTCGTCGAGAATCGTTAGTGATTCTCGCCGAATCACTTATTGATTCTCAACGAATTTCACTTTGTATACATGAGCTGCTTGGCCACTGGTTCGGCGAGAATCACTAGTGATTCTCGCCGAATCTTACTTGGCACCGTTTTGAGGTAGCCAGAAGGAGTCGGCGAGAATCACTTGGTGATTCTCGTCGAATTTTCCTTGGACAAAATTTCGTCTTTCACCCTGGAGCTGCTCCTTGACCCATCCATGCTCCTTGTCTTCTCTTGCATATGAACGGCCCTGTACTTGAAAGTAAGTGCACTCCAATAGAGAGAGTACACGTAGGCCAACACACTGATCTGCTCAACGAGGGATTACGTCTTGCAGACCCGTGTATATTGACCTACTGCACCCTGACATTGGTGTGCACTTAGCGTGGAGGAGCTGCAAGTACAACTTAAGATGTTTCATCAAATACATTGTGAATTCATCTTAGCTTGACAGGTGGCTTCCTCAAATCTAGGTAATCGTGGATACAATACCCAACAATCTCCCCCTATTTGACGAAGCCAAAACCCTACTAGCTAAGATGAATAACACATATCAAATAATAAACATAGCATTCAGAAATTAAACATGCAGCACAAGAGAATATATGCAATCAGATCAGGACTTGAGTCATTCACAAATTCAAATATATATACCAATATAAATATATACACATATAATCCAGAATTGTTTCTATGACAACAATAATCATTAATTGTTCTTAAGAAAAAGTGACAAGCTATAAGTTTTTGACTATTTTTCCTTAGCTAAGTCACCCTTAGGATTTTGAGCCAAGTACTTCTTGCTTTGCCTCTCCATGTATTCTTTGGGCTTTGGGTAATACCTAGGAGGAGCAACTTTATCTGCATCCTTGTTGTTTCTGAAAAAGATGTTGCGTTTCGCTTCAAACGTTTTGTGCGTTTCCCACTCATACTGGCTATATACTTCATTTCGATTGATCTCTCCTCTTTCTTGCAGCCAGAAGGTGTCTAAGATGATGTTCCTTGAAACTAGACTCCACCTTTCGTTTCTTACATCCTCCTCATTCATTCGAGTTCTCTTTGCAGCCTGTGTCTCCTTGGAGGTCCCTTTGTGAACTTTTCTCTTTCCCCTGGCTTTTGCTAAGGCCTCTTGGTCAAACATGCTCCTCAGTTTAGCTTTGGAGAGAGCCCTAGCATCAACGTCAGTTGTGGGAATATCTGCAGCAGCACTTGCACTTACATCCTCAGCAACACTTACTTCCTCAGCGGCCTTAGATGTCTCAGGGATATGAATACCGGCAGGATTGTCAGGCAGAACGATGCCTAACGTACCTAGCGCCTGTTGGAGCATCCACCAGCAGCTCTCATAGACATATTTGCTTGATTGGGCGAAGTGTGTGCTCATGCTCTCTTGAAGCTCGGCCAATGTAGCTATATACTCTTTCTCCCCCTTTTTGGCTTCGACAGCTATGCAGTTGGCATATGAGTGCAGGGAGTCATCAATATGCTTCGTGGTCTTGGAGAATTCAGTGATCAGGGCCTGCTGATTGGCATTTAAAGTGACCATATTACCATCAAACTTCTGAATGTTGGTGGCTACAACGTGTGCGTTCTGATTTACGACAGCCAGAGTATCAGTATTCTTTTTCAAGCCGGCCATTAAGAGTGTGACAGCTTCGCCGCCCGCGGTATACTTCTCTTCAAATTTCTTCTCCATCACGTCCAGCTTATGGTTGATTTCCACCATATTCTTGAGCATCAGATTTTCCGAAGTCTTAATCCTGTTCAGCAGTTTATTCTGGGCTTCATCAAATGAGACTTTAAGTTCATTCACAATGCCCTGAATGATATTGACAGTGTGAGTGGCTAGCTCATCTCGTAACGGAATAGCCGGAGGCACTTGTGGGCCATGCATTTCAGCAGACGCATCTGTAGAGCTGGATACCATCACAGTCTCTACAGGAGGAATGTTGGCAGTCTCTGTAGATTTATCTAACTCCCCCTCCACTTGTGCAGACTTGTCAGGTGGAGGTTCAACAGGATCCGGAGTCTCAAGTACTTCATGTCCCTCATTCTCATCTTCCTCTCCGTCCTCATCCAAGAAATCATCTATATCAGCAGCTTCTTCCAATTCTTGGTCACCAGTCTCCAGCACAGTGTCACTTACTTCTTGAGTGTCGGCCACAGCATCCCTGGCCACCTGGGCGATTTCAGATATTACATCCGTATGAGGGGGTATAGTCTCCCCCTCGATTCCTGCAGTCACGGTATCAGGAATTTCACCGGGGGTTACTGCTGGAGAAACTTCCTGTTGCTCTTCCACAGCAGGCTGCCCGATACGCCGCTCTCATCGATCAAACACACTTGCATCCATCTTCTTCAAGTAGTGGAGAGGGACGTCTTTGCTCATGTCAAACTTGTCTCCGTTCAGCTGGTTTAGATATAAGCTTATGATGCGGCCAAAACTTGGAGTGCCCAAGGTGTCCTTGATATTTTGGAACAGCAACTCCCCCCAGTTGAACCTCTTGCGGCAGACAATAGCTATGAGGATCTTGAGCATATTTCCTGAGATATGGTCATGCGAGCCAGGCTTGCAGATGAGCACTTTTCCAATAACGTCAGATAGGAGCTTCCCTTCTTCATTCATCTCCTTTCTCTTTATTGATCGAGTTCCTCGTGGAAGACCGCAGAACAAGAGAGTTCTGGTTTTGTCCTCGTCCTCCAGATAGTCCTCCTGCTCCGAACTAGAAAGCTGCAGGTAGCGAGTCAGCTTGCTGGCAGACATCTTTACTTTTGCCCCAGCCACCTTGCTCTTGATTATGGAGTCTCCATCTCGGAGTCTTGCGGTAGCGAAGAACTCCAGCACCTCTTTGTCAAGGATTTTGCAAGGGTGCTCCAAGACGAAGGTCAGCCCAGCCTCTTCCAGCATTAGGATGATGTTGCGGAATTCGTCCGAGGCGTGAGAAAACCCAGTTCGAACCAGCTCGCAGCCAGAGACCAACCCTGCAGTTGTCCTTGGAGCCATTGTAGATCTAGTGATAGAAGCCCTACTCTAAGCATTAATGAACATTCAAAAAGAAAGCATCACTAGTGAGCGCGTCCAAGTACGGGTGAGGAAGAGGTTACCTAAGGGCGTATACGGTGAGTTAGTTCGATTGGAGAAGAATCGAAACTAGAAGAGTTCGTCGGTGAAGGCTTCGGCGGGATGCTTGCGGGAAACCTTTGATGGAGACGGATTAGAAGAGCTTTCCAGCAGGAGTCGGCGTGGTGTCCTTCCGGTAAGCGTCCCTTGCGGCGATTAGAGGCCCCTCGGCGAATGTCCAGCGGAGGAGAGTCGGCGAGGTTTGGCGTAGACGGTGCGACGAGCTTGTTGCGGGTCGTCGGGAGATCTCTTGCGGGTTTCGGCAAGGCTGCGGAAGAACTTGGGAGAGCTCTTGCGGGTCGTCGGGAGAGTTTTGCGGGATGCGAGAAGAAGGCGAGGGGTCGGCGGGTATTTGACTAGTTCGGTGAGATTTTGTCTAATTCGGCGGGATTCGTGAAGAAGGCGAAGATTCGGCAGGGTTTGTCTGACAGGAAATTTATTTAATTCGGTTTCTGATACCATTTGTCTAATTCGAAATTGAGAGGTCTCTTGACTAGAAATTTTCATGTTGAGAAGCTTGCAATATTTTTGAAATATTCTGATGTCAAGTCAATATACACATGATAAATACATGTATATTCTAAAGTCAATCTATTTGGATTTTAATGAGGCTTTTCCAAAGACTTCTTAATGTCAATTGTGTGTTGTCGAGATTCACGATGACATATCTTTGTTAACCCTTTATTGATGTGTAAAGGTTTGCATGCATCGAGTTAACCTATCCTTAGACGTGCATACATACACTAATATACAAAGAAGTATCTGTATATAATGATATATATATGTATATATGTAATTGTCAATTGAAAATGACTCAAGTCTTGAAACTGATCATGAGTACCTGGGATTTTGAGAGTCATCATTTTAGGCCCTCAGGTAGAACATATCAGAAGCTCAATGTGAGTATGCTCAAATTGATATCACATCTGTTATTGCAGACGATTGTTCCATTTTAGTCTTGAGCCACCTACTGTCTAGTTCCCATCATATTCACGGGAACCTAGACTACCCTGCAAGAAAGTATTACTTTACCTTAGGAACCCAAATCATATTGGGTCCTAGGTTCCTGTTAGCATGAGCACGCCACTGCCTTCCTTCAGAAAACCTGTCTGGAAGACTACCGCTGTCCCGAGAATGTGGATAAACCCTTGCCGTGGGCACAGAGGGGTTGTGCCAACAATCGATGGCAAAGTGTCTCACTTTGCCACAGCACCAACATGGGTGAATGTTGTATCGCCGTTTCCGACCTGATCTCGTGACTGATGTAGTCACGGTCCTAGGTCTAAACGGAATAGGGCATGATCTTGTCACAAAAGTTCCTCTTCCATCGTGACACGTGGAAGGGTGGAAAGAATGCATGTTGTGAGCATTATGAGGCCGGGAAGGTGGTGTCATTCTTTCAGGCATCTCCCTTACAGGGGCCCCATGGAACCTGACATCATGACTTCTATCCTCTCTATCCCGTGTCCTCGAGTGGTGAGAAGTCTTCTGTGAGCTGGGACATGCAGATCCACACTGTGTTGGGGCAGTGGCAGTGAATACAAAAGGCTCAGAATGAGCCTTAGGTATTCTCTCGTGGGTGGCCATGCCGGCCCTTGCACTCCGGGTGTCTCCACATGGGGACACATCACCCTTGCAGTGACCACGATTATTCCTGTGGTCATACCTGAAGGCATGATGAGTTGCCTTCCTGCTTGGAGTGGGGGGTCGGAATACCGTTTCCCCATTTCTCCACGAATTGACAATCCGGGAGATCCACCCGTTTTCTTGCTTTCTCTTAATGGCATCAACCTTGGAGAAGTTTGATACTATTCTTTTCTCATTCTCCAGACTACTCTCTAGAGCTGAGATCTTAGAGTCTTTGGCCTTGTTGGACGCCAATTGGAGAACCAACAAGACCTTCAGTCGAGCAATCTCTTGAGCTTGCTCCTCAGCAAGTAGATTGCTTGACTGAAGGGCTCTCTTCAGGTAATCAGCATTTTCTGAAGGAGGGCAGTTCCTGTCTTCAGAAATTTCAAGAGATACGGGGCAGGATGAGGAAGTTACCTGCACTTCTGTGTTATTGTCGTTAGATCCAGTGACTATTGTTTCATCCACATCAGAGCTACTTTCCTCACTGTCCTCTTCAGTCTCTGACACGGACACTGGAGCTCTGATGCAGTCCGAAGGATCCTTGCCTTCATCTTCAGAAGTGAGGACTCCTACATACGCTTCATCCTATGATTGACAGCATAATCCAGCTTTTTCTGACCCCCCCCCCCCATCAGCTCTTAGATCATCATCCACAGAGATTTAGCTGTTCTACATTTTTCCAATCTAGAGCGAGAGGCTCCAGACCAGACATCCATGATAATTTGTCGAATCCTCTCGTCCAAGTGAAATAGTGATAGTTTCGTCTCTGACATCTCAGCAATGCCCATGGGCACTTGGATCCCAGAGTCGGAGGTCTTCATGGGAATAAACGGACCCTCTTCCAGGATGAAGGATGCTCGAGGATCGATAGCATCAAGGTGAAATGACACTCTCATTCTCCAGATGGGATAATAATCCTTTGTGCATGCGGGGAGTTTGAGTGGCGGTATCTCATAATCCAGATCCATGCTTCTGACACTGGTGGCAGGATTCTACTCAAGGTGTTAACCTTTGAAGAGTAACCTCCCTCTGATACCACTTGAAAGTCCACCTACTGTCAACTATGTGCACCTATGGGGGGGGGAATAGGTGACGAGTAGCGCTTTTGCTAAATTTACGAATGTACCTGCACAACAAAGATAAAAAGCACAGCACACAGAATACACAGGCAATTTATAGTGGTTCTCCGACTTGGGTACATCCACTTTCCCCCTTCGACATATCTCCCAACAAGGGACGACTCGGTCACTTCTCCAACAGGATTGAAATCCAATCCCTGCACTAATGGAAGGAGCCCTTCCACACGTGAGAGTCAACACTCCCACAAAACGGGTTGCACCCAACCCTTACAATACGGAACAAAAGTTCCTTTACAACAAAAGTAAATATGGAATGTACACGAGATACAAACTTCGTTCGGAGACTACGGTGTTCCTCTTCGTTCGATGACGTGTTCGTGAAGTCAACGAAGAGTCTACAACCTTGGTTTCTCTTGGAGAGGATCTCCCCGGAACCTGCGGTGGCAACACGAGCGGCGGCTAGCTTCGGGATCGGCGGCTACGATGATAAGTGGCTGCTGAACTTGGAGATCCAAACTTCGTAGCGAAGCAAACTAGGTCTACCAACGGTCACTCTAGGATCGGTCGTCTCGATCGATTTGGACGGGGGCGTTTTTCCCGGTCACCAAATCGAGAGACAAGAGATCTCTGTATAGACACGTGAGACTCAAGCTTTGCTAAGCTTCTGTCGCCGGAGAACACTAAGGAATCTCGATTGTTGATGGCGACCAACTTGCCCGAGCACGACGGCGGCGGCGGAGAGAAATCGCGATATTAGGGTTTCGTCGCGGCTCAGTTTCGTTCTCTTTTCTCCGTGATTTTACTGTTCAAAATACTGGAATATATATACTGTAGATAACTCCAATATGACCGTTTGTGGGACCCACACTAGAAATCCCTAAGTCCGGTTCAAACTAGTCTAGAGGCAGAATCCGGTCCAGCAGCAACCTGAGAAAACGCTAAGTGAAAATCGGCGAGAATCGCAGGCGATTCTCGACGAATCGGCGAGAATCACCAAGTGATTCTCGACGATTCGTCGAGAATCGTTAGTGATTCTCTCCGAATCACTTATTGATTCTCAACGAATTTCACTTTGTATACATGAGCTTGGCCACTGGTTCGGCGAGAATCACTAGTGATTCTCGCCGAATCTTACTTGGCACCGTTTTGAGGTAGCCAGAAGGAGTCGGCGAGAATCACTAATGATTCTCGTCGATTCGGCGAGAATCACTAGTGATTCTCGTCGAATCGGCGAGAATCACTTGGTGATTCTCGTCGAATTTTCCTTGGACGAAATTTCGTCTTTCACCCTGGAGCTGCTCCTTGACCCATCAATGCTCCTTGTCTTCTCTTGCATATGAACGGCCCTGTACTTGAAAGTAAGTGCACTCCAATAGAGAGAGTACACGTAGGCCAACACACTGATCTGCTCAATGAGGGATTACGTCTTGCAGACCCGTGTATATTGACCTACTGCACCCTGACATTGGTGTGCACTTAGCGTGGAGGAGCTGCAAGTACAACATAAGATGTTTCATCAAATACATTGTGAATTCATCTTAGCTTGACAGGTGGCTTCCTCAAATCTAGGTAATTGTGGATACAATACCCAACACTATCCGCGCGGACTACGCGGACAGGGTTTGCGGACTGCTAAGTCGGCAGGGATGTTGCAGGCGGTTTGCTCTGTGGCGGCCTGGGCGGTCTGTTCGCGCGGACTACACGGACAGCAGCGGCGGTCTGTCAGGCCGGGGATTACTCAGCAGACAGTTGGTTCCCAGGAAGTAACCGGGCAGATAGCAATCCTATCCGCGGAGTCCGGCATGAAGCGGACTGATGAACTGGAGCTCGGCAGACCGGTTTGGCAGTTGCCTTGGTCTTGCTCTAGTGAAGCGGCAAGTGGAAGCCGCGGAGATCGCCGGTCAGCGCGGACAGAAACTGGAGGTCGCCCGGTATGGTGGGCTAGATCCAGTGTCCGCCAGTAAGTGCGGACTGGCCCATGTGGCCAGTGGACTGGACTTGGTGTGATCTGAACCAAGCCCAGGATGGCTCAGTCCGGGGAGATCGCGCAGTGGAGCGCGGGCTGCTTTCTCAGTCCGCCAAGCCTAGTAGAAGTGTTGTTGCCTTGTTTGCTAGCTTGGGGGTATGCGGACTGGAGGATTGCCTGGGCAATAGCGTGCGGACTGGAGCTGGAGTCCGCTGAGTTCGGTTTAGCCTTGTGATGAGGTTATGAACTCAGAAATGCGGACTGGAGTTTGCTGTGTAAGAAGACTGGATCGGCGTGTCCGCTGAGTCCGGTGGTGCCTTGGAGATTGAGGCAATGGACTCAGGAGGTGCGGACAGAAGCCGGGTGTCCGCTGAGTCCGGCACCTGCCTTGATGGCGAGGCTGCAGGCTCGGGGTTTGCGGGCTGATGTCTTGTCCGCAGATTGGCGGACACAGCTGTTGTGGAGTCCGGCTGTGGTGGTCCTGGCTTGGCCTCTGGCGGCAAGGCGGGCTGGATATTGGAGTCCGGCCTTGGAGAAGCTGGGGCGGACTGGCTATCTGCACAGGAGCGGCGAACTAGAATGTGTGTCCGCGGGCTGGCGGACACACTTGTTCTTGCTGCGGGATATAGCGGTGTTCCTATCGGCTAGGGCGGTGACCATACTCATCATCGTGCCTATAAATAGGACCCATGTCACATCAGGAGTATGGAACCTGGACCGAAGTAAGTAAACAGTAATTGAGCTCGCGTAAGTTGCTGCGGTCTGGACTTGGGTGTCCGCGCGGTTTGAGTTGACCCGGTTGTGCTGTGCAGGTTGTGCGGATAGCGCTGGAAAGCCAGGACTTGGCTCTGATTGCGGTCAGGGATAGTGCGGACTCTGCGGTTAAGCAACAGGCGGTAAACAGCAGGTTGCGGATAGCGACCAGGCGGTCTTCTCTTTGGCAACTTGGTTCGAGGCTCACGAAGTCGCCTGCTTCAGGCGGACTGTTCCATTCGGTGACGCAGCTTGTGCGGTCTGGCGGCTAGGCGACCTCGCGGTCAGGCGGCCTGCAGATCGGCGGTGAAGAGCTAAGCATTGGAATAAGGGGTAGTCCGCGCGGATTGGGTTCTGGCGACCTGGCGGACTGAGCGGACTCCACAGCAGTAGACCGGCGGCTTGGTAGTTGAGTCCGCGCGGCTTGGTTTTTTGTTTCTTGTCTTTGTAACTGTCTCTGCTCTCCTGGTTTGGGTTTTGGTGAAGCATGTCTCGCCATGTTTGTCTCGCCTTGTAAAGAAGTTTGCTCTTGATCAATAAAGAAGCTTGTGGTGCATGCATTGCTGGTTGTTACTGCTTTGTTGAGATAACCCCTGCTAACTCCACGATCCGGGAAAACTTTCAACAATATAAGTGGGGTGTTCTCCGCCGGTTTGTTGAGTGTCAACAGGGTATCCGAGGAGGCCTCTACGGTTTTGTTGAATTTTAACAGTACTATCGCCGGGCGATAGTGTAAAAACATCCCCTATTTTGAAATTTTCATGTAGATCTTCTCTAATACCTTCAGAAAAACTACTAAAATTAAATCCTCTAGTAAATTCAGAAAGATCTACCACCCATTACTCATTTTTTTGTAAGGCTTTTGCATCAAAATGACATATGTTCTTCAAAAATTATTTCTTAACAAAATCTATGACTAAAATCAAATTTTTTCCTACATCTATCTCCTTTCATACTCTAGAGTGCAGATCTATATTTTTTTTGAAGTAAAACACCACCATAAAGAGGGATCTAACCTTACCTTTTGGAGTTCTTGAGGGTTTCCGCTGAAGAAGACGATGCCAAACAGCCCAGGGTCGGTCAAAGCAGGAAATGTGTCAGCCCCCTTCGGTTTTTCGCCTTTAATATCAAAAACCGCTATCGCCGTGTGGTATCGCTACCGCTGGCGATAGTGTATTTTTCAGCCACACTTTCCAAAAAATTCTGCCATTTGTTTTAAAACCTGTTTCTAGTATTATCGTAAAGTTTTGGATGCTTATCAAAATACGATACCTAGTACCTGTGTGATTATTAGTTTATCAGTTGTTTGAACATTGTTTTTAACTTGTCGTGCTCTTGATGTCTACCTGTATCGTTGATGACTGGAACTTGAATAGACTTGTTTCTGCATGCCTCTAAGTATGAGTAACTTTTTATGCTTGATAATGTGCTCACACTGACACGAGCTGATATTTACACATCCTTAAGTTTCTTCTTACATGCTATTGGTTTGTTTCAAAGATTCGCATACATTGCTAACATTTTCATTTATGCCTCATTCAAATTGATTTTCCAAACTGATGGCCATTCTGAAAAACCTTTTTTTTGTGTTTGCAATACAAGTGAATTCGGAGTTCTAAGTCAAAGTTTCTAAAAAAAACAAAAAAATGAATGCAAAACCATTAAAAAAAAATTACACATGACTCACCCTCCTGATAAGTCTTAATGAGCATTGTGAGATTCAGCACCTTGACAAGGATTGTAAAGTGTCTTGTGCAAACAAACTTGGCCATTTTTTAAAAAAGAAAACTCTTTATGACATGAGGTTCTCTATGCAAAGATGTTAGCTTCTTGTATCCATATCTTGCAAACGTTCCTGTAACATTATTTCTTAAGGAATATGTATACTAAATCACTCTTCACATGTACACATCATTATCATTTATAAAATTTCTTCTCATGAGAATTGGACCGGTCATAGTTCTTCTCTTCCATTTCATCGATTTTCCTGTTTTCGATATCTTGGCCTGACAAGTTTCAATGTTTAAATTCAACTCTTAAATTAAATTTTTCATAGCATACATTTTTTTGATAAAATTCCAAATCTTACGCTAATACTATTCCATGGTTTTTCATGTCCATACTTACTCCTCGTGCTAAATAACTTATACTCTTTCCGCTTCCGCATTTCCACCTCGCTACAATTTTTTTTCCACCGTCTTTTGCTAATAACAAAAGGGGGAGATTAAGTACGAAATCAATTGATTAGTACATTTAGGGGGAGTAATTATCTGTTACATAGGGGGCAAATATAGGGGGAGAAAATAGTCTAAATGGTCTTTATTATATGGGGAGTTTATTATAATGATTATCTGAATTGTTTCACATTCTCCTGATCCCACGCAATTTCTTTCTCAGTGGATTTGTTAGTATCAAAAGGGGGAGATTGTTGGAGCATGCGTTCCGCGCTTCTTAGTTTGAGAATAACAAATCCCGGATGTATTTGATCTTGGTATGTGTTTTAAATATGCAGGGATAACAGATGTTTTATGTACAAAGGAATGGCTGAGCATGACATTGATGAAAAGGAAAAACGCGCTATCACTGGCAATAACGTTACCGCGGGCGATAGCATAATCAGTTCCTGCTGACGTCAGCCTTAATCCGCACGTTGCCGCGCACGAAGTCACGGTTCAGAGATATCGCGGGGCGATACCGATGTCGCCGAGCGATATCCCACGATTGTCATGTTCTCCGCTCAGATCTGAAAATCAGTGCGACGTGTGCCACGTGTCAAGCAACGGAGAGTTATCACTATCGCGGGGCGTTAACGCTACCGCCGACGATAGCATGAAGTGATATATACGGCCAAAAATTTCAGGAAAGAGTTGGATCGTGTAGAGCTTTGTTTTCCCAGAGAATTTTCAGAGCCTTCATCTCCGTTTCCAGACGAACTCCCTTGGTCCGTTGAAATCTCAAGAGCGAAGGAGATACGACCGTGCATTCAAGATTGGAGATCTTCTCATTGGTCCACCATCATCTTCAGAGCTCGTGATTTTGAGGCAGTTTTTAAGTTTTACTATTGTACTTTCATTTTCACTCTTTATCTTTGTAATTGGGAAGGGAAAATCACCACCTTGTGTGTGGTGTCTAAGTCCGTGTGTGGCTTAGGGGCAAATCACCACCTTGTGTGTGGTGTCTAGGTCCGTGTGTGGCTTAGGAGTAAATCGCAGTGTTTTGTGCAGCGTATAGATCATAGGGCTGATTTAGGGGGAGGCTAGTAGCCATATCTAGGGAGATATTGACTATAGCCTACCGGTTCTTGGGAGAAGGATCGATGAAAAAACTAAAAACATTATCGTTGTAAGCCTTGATTTCAATCTTTATTGCAATCATTTTATATATTTTGGAGAAATAAAATCTTGATTTTCATTTTATTGATTTGTCTCAAACATAGTATCTAGTTTCATATTTTACAAAAAGTTAAAAAAAAAAAGTTTAAAGAGCTCTTATTCACCCCCCCCCCCCCCTGTAACACCCCCACCCGTCACATAACATATAATAGTGGGTCCGGCCGGGGCCCCACTCCATATAGCACAGACAAGCGAAGGAATTACGTGTGGAAATCAAAATCTATGCGTATCCTTAACTCATTCCATTCTAGCGCAGCATTTTTACTTGTTAGCATGAACTCAAACCAGAATGTCCACCAATATATAAATGCCACATTTATATAACAACACCAGGAATGTATGCAACTCACACACCCTGGCCTTATGGCCTTACAGGTTCCTCTTTACACAGCAACAATTTCGTACATCGGCACGCAGGCTGGCCACACATGAAATCCAAACACAGCTCTTCACATGGCCTTCAAGGGCCTATCTCAGCAAGCTATCTATTCCACTTATTTCATTTAAGCCGCAACACCTGCAATTCCACATCCAAGCCAACACAGAAAACAAAGTAACGGTCAGCATTTGGCTGATCCACTTGCCTCCGGGGTGTTACACCCCCCCCCCCCTGTAAGGGCGCCACAAGATCCTACAACAGTGGCTCAGCAGCGCAGAGGTCAGGTAGAGCCTCCTCGAGACCAGAGGCGAGATGGAGGAGTCGCTCCCCACAGACAGGATAGAGAGCACAGGAAGCGACGCCGCAGGCAGCCTTATAGACGCCCACCAGCACCCCCATCACCCCGAGCTGCACAGCCAGACATTAGACCAGCTCCAGCTCCACAGCCCCCACTAGTGGCCCGATGAGATGTTCCCTTCGCAGGGAACTGCTTCTTGTGTCAGCAGCAAGGACATATGAGGGCTTTTTGCCCTCAGGCGATGGGGAGTCCTGGATTAAGAGCAGTTCAGGGTGGACAGCCGGCACGGGGACAGGGTCTGAGAGGTCGTAGAGGTAGAGCTGGCAGAAGAGGCCAGCAGGGCCGAGCAATGCCCTTGGAGGCCTACACACTAGACCTGCAACACGGACCGGCCCCTGACGTAGTCATAGGTATATATCTTAGGCGATAGGAGATATCGAATCTTCCACTGATATTGTATATTTCATATATATATGTATATTAGTTGAATGATATATATCTATATGTTTTCCCAAGTCGTCAGGAATCTTATTGGTAGAAGGACACCCTGCCAAAACCCTTTTCGACACAGGAGCGACTCATTCTTTCGTCTCCCACGAATTCATCGCAACGAAAGGAAATATTATCCGTTCAACCGGGCTATCTATACGAATCCGTTTACCAGACGGGTCGGATATGACATCTACCGAAAAATGTTCATTCCAGGCAATGTTGGGAGAGGTAGACTTTGAAATCTACCCAACCATCCTAGCAATAACTTGGTTTGACATCATTCTGGGGATGGACTGGCTAGCTGAGCACCAAGCCCAAATAAACTATTCCACGCGAGAAGTCCGGCTACAGAATCCAAATGGCCAGAGCGTCGCATTGACAGGTTTGCCCTCTGTCTCGTGCATTATCTTGACTTCTATGCAGATGGTGAAATCCGTTCGACAGAAGGACGAAGTATACCTTATCTATTTTGAAATGGAAGAAAAAACACAGGTGCTCGTCAAGGTCCTAGTAATCTGCGACTTTCTAGATATCTTCCCTGAGTCCCTCCGGGATTGCCACCCCAGCGAGAGGTCGACTTTCAAATCGAGCTCGTGTCCGGAACACGGCCAGTATCACGAGCCCCCTACCGGATGGTCCCCAGAGAGCTGGCTGAACTGAAAATTCAACTACAGGAACTAATAGATGCTGGATTCGTCCGTCCTAGTTCCTCCCCCTGGAGAGCCCCGGTACTTTTCGTCAAGAAGAAATACGAGACTCTGCGACTATACATCGACTACAAGGAGCTAAATAAGCTTACTGTATGCAACACATACCCCCTCTCTACGATCGACGAACTGTTCGATTAGTTGCATGGTGCTTCCGTATTCTCCAAGATAGACTTGAGATCTGGCTACTACCAGCTTCGAATCTGAGAGGAAGATATCCCCAAGACTGACTTAAGCTCCCGATATGGTCTATTTGAGTTCCTAGTGATGCTCTTCGGGCTCACCAACGCTCCCTCTTCCTTCATGGTCCTAATGAATAGAGTCTTCGAACCCTTATTGGATCACTTTGTCATCGTCTTCATAGACGACATCCTAATCTACTCGAAGACTAAGACGAACCATACTCGGCACCTGCAGATGGTGTTATTAAAGCTTCGGGAGCACTCCCTCTTCGCCAAATTCAGTAAGTGCGAATTTTGTCTAGACAAAGTCGGATTCTTGGGCCACACGATAAACAAGGAAGGAGTGATAGTAGACCAAGCCAAGATCCAAGCAGTACAAAATTGGCCGCCACTCCGGACGGCTGCGGATATCCGAAGTTTCCTCGGCCTTGCCGGATACTACAGGAAGTTTGTCGAGGGAATTTCCAAGATCGCCCTACCCCTAACTTGTAACGCCCCGAAAATCATTTTTGAGCTGATCGCGTCCAAAAGAGATTTTGGTGCCTGTATAGTGGTACACGACCTAGGACACGGGCGTGTCCAAGGTCGTGTCTTTCTTTGTGTTTGGTCGGTTGTGTCCAGAGAAGGAAATGGTAGGAAACACGAGTTGTGCGCATTTTTGACACGGGCGTGTCAGGGGTGACACGGGCGTGTTCATACCCGTGTCCCCACCCGTGTTCAGCAGGGATGTGACGGTTGGCGTGACGGTATTATGTGACACACCTCCAGTCATGGGCGTGTCGAGGACCCGATACGGGCGTGTCAGGTTGAGACATGGGCGTGTATTAGCCCGTGTGGTTTTTTTGTGTTTGATGATCGTGCCTGGATCGAGGCATACGGCCTGGAGCATGGCCGTGTGCAAGGTCGTGTTCGGCCCAGGTTTGAGGATTTTTGTGCATATCTGAGCCGTTCATTTTCTTTAAGTAAGATCTGACGGTCCAGATGTGTTCCTGCTCTGTTAAGGCCGGGAATGGTGGTTTAACTCCTCATTTCTCCCTTAAGCTTTCTCTTTTCAAGGAGTTAGAGCAACGAGGAAGAAGGAGAAGGATTCCGGCCGTCGGCGGAGCATCGGAGCACCGTTTAGAGAACCGAGAGCAGATCCGTGGAGGAAATTCCGTTGCGAAGACTTCTATCCTGATAGTTTTCCATGGCGCAAAAGCGTACTACAAGGGTAACGATTCTCTACTTGAGCATCTGAATCTCTCTTCCTTTTTGCATAGGGAAACCCGCTCCTGCGAGTGTGCGGCGAGTGTGCGGTGTTCTCTGGGGTTGACGCGAATAGTCCCCCTTGTGTTGCATATAGAGTCCGGAATCGAAGTACGGACATAGACATTTTGTGTGAAGCCTACCTAGACATGTTGGTCTGGATCAGTGATGTTGCATTTGCTATTGTTTGCCGGAGAAGACTCCGTGCTTTGGGTTTTTGGTTTCTACACGGTAGATTGCGGCAGGGATCATTGGGGATTAACTCCAAGGCGCACCCGGAAAATTGAGCGGAATCGTTATTCTTCTAACTTGGAGCTCAGGGAACCGGCCTTGAACATAACTAGGTTATGTGATTATTTGGAATAGTAGGATCCGAGAGAAGCTTGGCTCGTTCGTACGTCTTATGGTGAACTATGCGTTGTGAGCAACGGGCAAGTGGAATCGAACCTGGGCTATGTGGTTTGGTGCGAGAGACCCGAAAAGGGGACTTGCTGTTGGCATAGTCGGAAGTCTTAGACGGTGGTCAGAAAGGCTAGAATGCTCACAAGGTTTCCATCCTGCGGGTGGTGGTGAAGACGCTGAAGTGTCAGGATTCACTGATAATGTGCCCTGAGTGTACGGGGTGTTTGGCCATTCGAGCCTACGCCTGTGGCGTAACATGTTTGTTCTATATTGTTTAGCTGGGCTAATGAATTGCTGGGAAGGAGCACCGCTGTCCCGAGTTAGGGGCGGAGTCGTTATAATTTGGTCGGCTTTGGCTGACCGTTGCTTTGTTTGCCACCATGCGGTGGAATGTTGCTTGCAGGTGCTGTGGAGCCGAGTACCAAATAGCGGGTTGGAGCCCATGTTTGTGTGCTGGCCCTCGAAGGCCAAAGCGAATAGTTATTCTTTATTTTGTCATATGTGGCCAGCCTGCGAGCCGATATACAGAAAACATTATATTGCTAAGTAAACTCTTGTAAGGCCATAAGGCCAAGTATCTTTCAGTGTATTTGTATTTCATTCCATTTGTAGTGGTTGTGGACATTCATGATTATTAGATTACTGTTATTGGTTCTTTCAACTGTTTAAAAGCTTCCGCTAGAATGCTCTGTGTTAGGACGAGTAGTCTTAATTGGATAGTTTGGTTATTTATACGTAACCCTTCTGACTGTTCGTGGTATATGGCGTCGGGTTCCAGCTAGACCTTCTGTTATATGACATATGACGGATGGGGGTATTACAATTTGGTATAAGACTTCTGGTTATGGTCAGGATTAAATGAATTCGTGGGCGAATTCTTTTAAGGGGTGGTGAGCACATGTGTGTGTCATCGTTATAACATCAAAAAGAACCCATGAATGTCCTCTTAGGAATGAAAAATACACTTATTTTGTGGAACCTAAGTGTACCAATGATTGCTTTTATCAATTTGTGTGTCGTCTAATCGTGGGTCTTTGCTATTATAGGCAGCTAGGAGCGGTGCTGGTCAGTCAGATCATCCGCAATCGACGGAAAGTAATGCACCGAGTGACGTGCCTACAACACCTCCTTCAGCGAAAACCATCAGGTTGGTGGCTGAAGCAGTCTTTGCGATGATAAATGCTCAACCTGTAGTGAAATTGCACCATGCACCACCTGTTGTTGAGCAAGAACTGGTTAGGGCAGCAGAGCCGAGAGTGGTGGAGCGCACGATAGTGGATCAGGTAGAGCCGAGGAGAGCTACAGAGAGACAGCTCAAGCATGTAATGAGCTTTAATCCTCCGAGATTTGATGGGGTTGGAACGCCAAGCTGAGGATTGGATCTCTACGATAAAGATGGTCTTGACGGCCACATTAGCTGAGGAGTGGCAGAAGACCACCATAGTGACCTTCCTTTTAGCTGGTGAGGCAAGGCTGTGGTGGGATGAGTTGGAGTTTCATCTCTTAGTGGGATGGCAGCTTGCTGATGTGCCTATGGAGGAATTCTCAAGATTGTTCTTGGCCAGATATTTACCCTCTGCTCAGAAGCTTCAGATGGAGAATCAGTATCTTGGGTTGACTCAAGGAGCCAGAAGCGTGGACGAGTATCTCCACGAGTTTATACGGTTGGGTCGGTATGTGGGTGCTATGTTTACGGAAGAAGAGAGGAACACCAACTGATTTTATGAGGGTCTACGCAGAGACCTACAATTACTCCTTGTTGGGCCTAAGGTGCAGGGCTTCCTATCCTTGGTCAATTCGGCCCGGTCATTGGAAAAGGTTGTGAAGAAAGTGCAAGAGAAGAAGGACCCAGGGGAAAAAAAGGCAGAGTTCAAAGTGCCAAATACAAAGTCAGGATTCCGCAGATGGAACAAGAAGCAGAGGACTTCGAACTCAGCCCCTTCGTCTGGTACGTCGGGGGCAACCACAAGTCGAGTCCCAGGAGCTTCCTACAACTGTGGGAGGACGGGGCACTTTGCTCGTGGGTGTTGGGGCGGACGTGCAAAGTCCGAGAGGAAGCCTGGAGCGACCTATGAAGAGAAAGGGAAGCCAGTGGAGTCAACTGCGTCCCGTCATTCTCCAGCCCAGCCTAGAGTTTATAATCTTAGTCTGCAAGAGGCCATAAAGCAAGCTGACGTGGTGACAGGTATGAGTTAAAATTTAGCAGTTTAACTTTATGTAATTGTTACCTCTTTTTATATGTTAGCTTGTTATTCTTGGTGATAGGCTTCGTGTTGATTTTTGATTGTCCGACGAGAGCCCTGTTTGATACGGGGGCTTCACATTCCTTCTTGTCCGAAAGATTCGTGTCGCGCATCAGGGTCCCTTCCTCGATGGAAAAAGACAAGTTGGATGTGTTGTTTCCTAATGGGTGCTCTATGCACGTGGATAAGATCTATGTGGTAAAGATACAGATTGGGGACCATGAGTTTGATTTGTGAGCATTGGTACTATCGTTAGTGGAGTTCGACGTAATCTTTGGTATGGACTAGCTCTCGGAGCAGCAAGCTTATATCGATTGCAACCGAAAGGAGGTTAACTTGGGGTTGCATACTGAACGGGAGACTACGTTTGCGGGCATGAAGGGGTCGGGTAAAATTTTGATGTCGGCCCTTCAAGTGATCAAGGTAGTTCGGTGTGTGGCAGAGCTGTTTGTCACCTTAGTGCAGGCTTCAACGCCTAGGCCAAGTCTGGACAGTATTCCAGTTGTGTCTGAGTATCCTGATGTGTTCCCAGATGATCTCCCAGGAGCCCCTCCTCAGCGGGAGATTGATTTTACTATTGAGCTGGTACCGGGTGCCAAACCAGTGTCATGCTCTCTGTATCGGATAGTGCTGCGAGAGATGGTAGAGTTGAAGGTGCAACTGCAGGAGTTATTGGAGCAAGGTTATGTGCGTCCAAGTTCATCGCCTTGGAGCGCACCGGTTCTTTTCATTAAGAAGAAGGATGGTAGCTTGCGACTCTGTATTGACTATCGGGAGTTGAACAAGCTTACGGAGAAGAATAAGTATCTGATCCCCAGGATTGATGATCTATTTGATCAGTTGGTTGGGTCAACAGTATATTCGAAGTTCATTCTGAAGTCTGTCTACTACCAATTGATGATAAGGGAAAGCGACATCCCCAAGACAGCGTTCAGCACACGGTTTGGGCATTACGAGTTCACGGTCTTGCTGTTTGGGCTGACCAATGCGCCATCTGTATTTATGGATCTAATGAACAGGACGTTCGTAGAATACCTGGATCGTTTCGTGATAGTATTTATCGATGATATCTTGGTATACTCGCAGTGTGAGGAGGACCATTACAAGCATCTACACATGGTGTTGGAGACATTGAGGAGGAACCAGTTGTATGCTAAGTTCTCCAAGTGTGAGTTCTGTTTATCCTCAGTAGCATTCCTTGGTCATGTTGTTAGAGGAGAAGGGATAGCGGTGGATCCGGCGAAGATAGTGGCGATACGGGAGTGGCCTATTTTGACTGCAGTGGCGGAAGTCCGGAGCTTTCTAGGGCTTGCCAGCTACTACATGTGCTTCGTAGAGAACTTCTCGTGGATAGCGTTTCCACTCACGACGTTGACAAGGAAAGACCAGAAGTTTGTTTGTTCACTGGAGTGTGAGCAGGCTTTTGAAGAGTTGAAGAGGTGGTTGACCACTGCACCTATTTTATGTTCGTCGAGTGGAACCGAAGGATTTGAAATTTATAGTGATGCTTCGGGCAGTGGTTTGGGCTGTGTTCTGCTACAGCATGGGAGCATGGTAGCCTGTGGTTCATGACAATTGAAGGTTCATGAGAGGAATTATCTGGTTCACAACTTAGAGTTAGCAACCGTGATATTCGCTCTGAAGCTGTGGAGGCACTACCTATACGGTGTGAAAGTTGATATCTACACCGACCATAAGAGCCTGAAGTACTTGTTAGATCAGAAGGATCTGAACATGAGGCAGCGGAGGTGGATGGAGTTCTTAGGGGACTACACCTTCGAGATACATTATGCACCTGGGAAAGGAAATGCAGTGGCGGATGCATTGAGCCGCAGGGCTCCTACGCAGGCCAGTTGTTTGTCGGTACATGATGAGAGCTTGGTCCGTGATTTGGAGGCATTAGAGATCTCCTGCGTTGATAAATGGTTTAGTGTCGAGGTGATATTGTGTTGGACAGAGGTGCAGTATGACCTGGCTGATAGAGTTCGACGAGCTTTTGTTCAGGATAGCAACATGAAGCGGATCTTAGATGAATCTTTGGATGGGTCAAATTCCCAGTTTGCTGTTGAGGATGGACTTCTAAGGAAGGACGGTCGTCTATGCGTCCATAGTGCAGATAATATTCGGGAGGAGTTAATGTACGAGGTTCATCATACCAAGTACTCAATCCACCCGGGAAGTACGAAGATATATAGAGACATGAAGAAGTTATTCTGGTGGCCTGGATTAAAGAAGGAGGTAGCACTTTATGTGGCCAAGTGCCAAACTTGTGCCTTGGTGAAGGCGGAGTGTCAGAAGCCCGGAGGTTTCCTAAAGTCCTTGCCTATCCCGGAGTTGAAATTCGACGACATTTCTATGGATTTTGTACATGGTTTGCCGAAGTCATAGAGGGGAAACGACGCCATTTGGGTGGTCGTAGATAGGTTGACAAAGGTGTTGCATTTCATCCTGAATAGGAAGGAAGATCCGGTGGAAAAGTTACCCAAACTCTATGTGGATAATATTGTATAGTTGTATGGTGTGCCCCGCAGTATTGTTAGTGACCGAGATTGACGCTTCACATCGAAGGACTGGACACTAGTGCATAGTTTGTTGGGAACTAAGCTAAGTTTCAGCAAAGCCTTCCAACCACAGATGGATGGTCAGACCGAGAGGGTCAACAGGACGATGGAGGACATGCTTCGCATGTGCGTCCTAGATTTCGGAAGGTATTGGGAGGATCACCTGTACATGGTGGAGTTTGAGTATAACAACAGCTTTCAAGCGAGTATTGGAATGGAAACTTTCGAGGCCTTATATGGGAGGAAGTGTCGTACGCCATTGTCTTGGTTGGAGACAGGCGAGTCGAAGTTGTATAAACTTCAAGCGGTGGAAGACGCCACTTCAGTGGTACGTACAATTCAGGAAAGGTTGAAGATCGCTCAGGATAGGCAAGTAAAGTACTATGACGCCAAGCATATGAACGTCGAGTTCGGTGTTGGCGACTGGGTGTATTTAAAAATGAAGTCGTTCAAGGGTGTTTTGGGGGTTCGATGCTTGAAGAAGCCGAGTCCAAGATACCTTGCACCATATGAAATCCTGGAGCGTGTTGGCAAAGCAGCGTATAGATTGAAGCTGTCGGTGGAATTGAGTGGGCTACATGATGTGTTCCACGTATCGGTGTTATGTAAGGCGATGCAAGAACCTTCGCAGATAGTTGCGTTCGATCAAGTGCCGGTTGATTACGAGTTGACGACAAAGGTCAAGCCTATACATATAGAAGACGTTGAAGTCAAATGACTCCGCAACAAGGAAATCCGAATGGTTAAGGTCCGTTGGGAAAACTGCGGACGTGAGGAGCTTTCATGGGAGCAAGAGCAAACTATGTTGGAGGAATACCCCGAGTTATTTCACTCATGTAACATTTAATTTTGTGTACCTTTACTTAATTTCGGGACGAAATTCCTTAAGGGGGGAGATTTATAACGCCCCGAAAATCGTTATTGAGCTGATCGTGTCCAAAAGAAATTTTGGTGCCTATATAGGGGTACACGACCTAGGACACGGGCGTGTCCAAGGCCGTGTCTTTCTTTGTGTTTGGCCGGCTGTGTCCAGAGAAGGACACGGCAGGAAACACGGGTTGTGCGCAGTTTTGACACAGGCGTGTCAGGGGTGACACGGGCGTGTTCATACTCGTGTCCCCACCCGTGTTTAGCTGGGACGTGACGGTTGGCGTGACGGTTATATGTGACACGCCTCCAGTCACGGGCGTGTTTGCGGGTGGAATTGTTGTACGAGGCACACCATACTAAGTACTCAATTCACCCGTGGAGCACGAAGATGTACCGTGATGTAAAGAAACTGTTTTGGTGGCCGGGTTTGAAGAAGGATGTGGCACTCTACGTGGCAAAGTGCCAAACTTGCGCCTTGGTGAAGGCGGAGTGCCAAAAGCCGGGAGGATTTCTGAAGTCCTTGCCTATTCCTGAGTGGAAATTCGACGACATCTCTATGGACTTTGTGCACGGTTTGCCAAGGTCGCAAAAGGGGAACGACGCCATTTGGGTGGTCATAGATCGGCTAACGAAGGTGTCGCATTTCATTCCGCATAGGAAGGATGATCTGGTGGATAAGTTGGCAAAACTATATGTGGACAATATAGTGCGGCTTCACGGTGTGCCCCGTGATGCTTAAGATCACGGCTCTGAACCGGTCGCACAAGTAATATAAAATGGGGGTTTTCCCAAGTATCGATCTCACAAGTAACACAGTAAGGTGGAGTTAATTTCGAGGAGCACTTGAGATTGAAGTACTTAGGTCGGAGCAAACTAAGGGTAGGTTTTGATGTTGCGGAAACAGAAAATAAAAGGATAACAACTACTCCTATGCAACGCCGCTATGCGATGCTTCGCCAGGCGGGATGGAAGACTAGTCGGGCCGCTATGCACCGAATCACTAGGCGGATGGACGAGAAGGCTAGCGGATGAGGTGGTTAGAACGGCGGAATGAGGGTCGTGAGCACCTCTTCTCTACGCATGCCACTAGCAATTGCAAGTGCGGCAAGAACGGATAGTGGTGGATGGAATATGACGCAACTCAAGTAAATAATGAAAACATACAAAATCACATTGACATGATTGTATAAAATTGTTTTACAAACTAAGCATACTTCATCAATATAAATAAAGTTAAACACCAATATTCAACAATAATGCAAGAATAAGTCAAGAGATCGACCGAATCCGAAGTCTTGCTGAGGATTCACGGTTGGAATCGTCGGGTTGTCAATCCGCATCCAAGCTCGGTCCTCAACTGCGTCCGGGGTAGAGAAGGGTTGTTACCACCTTCCAATGGCCCGTCTTCTTCGTCTCACGATAGCGGATGAAGTTTGCTAGCTTTTCTTTGCTTTATGGCTATGGCGTCAAACCCTAGTTGAAGCTCACGGATGAAGGAGAAGGCCGAGAGGAAACTCCGGCTTGGATTTGGCGGTGAAAGCTTGCCCGGAGCACCTCCCTAGGGTGGAAGATTAAGGGGAACGGCGGAGAAGGCGGAAAACGGCGGAGAAATGTCGAGCTCCGGATCCTCCCCTGAATTAGGGCGAGACCTGCACTATTTATACAAAGCAGAAATGAACAATATGCACGATCACAGGCGCACGACCAGTGGTCGTGCGCACTATGTCTGGTGATCGTGTGCACTGGCGTGGAAGATCAGGAAGAAGAACTGGGATAACGCGCACGAGCAATGGCGCACGAGCAGTGGTCGTGCGCACTAAGTCCAATGGTCGTGTGATTACCCCATACTGGACTCCAGAAAAGAGGAATCAATGCACACGATCAGTGGTGCACGACCGGTGGTCGTGCGCAATATGTCTAGTGGTCGTGCGCTTACCCCAGGCTGATTCTGGAAAATGTAGAGTAGTGCGCATGATCAGGGGCGCACGACCAGTGGTCGTGCGCATTAGATCCCATGATCGTGCGGAGTATTCCTATTTCACAACCATCCCGGAACACACACACGACCCCTGTACCGAAAGGAAAAACCAATCACTGATATGTGCAGACATTCCAGGCAATCACAAAATGGAGTACAAACAACAAAAGTAACAAAATACACAACCACGGGCATAAATGTGCACTTTCTATGGAAATAATGATTAGATGAAATAGGAACGATAAAGAACTAAAAGTGAAGTGCAAACACGTGAAAACTAGCCCGGATGAGTCCAAAAATAGGTATATAAAGTGGACTCATCACACCCCAAGACTTAACTGTTTGCGCGTCCCGAGCAAACAAAATCTAAGCAGATAGGGAAAAATACTAGTTAACAAAGAAATTACGATACGAAGTACTATGCGAAGTCGCATGCTCGTGCGCGTAAAAATATAATAGAAGAAACTTCTAAGTATAGAAAATAGTTTATACTTTTCACAATGTGTATCAAAATTTTATTATTACTTAAAAATGGAATCACGGTGAATCATCCGGTCATGCGTAGGGAGAAAGTAGACTAATTGCTAGACGAGCATTGCCAAAGATCAGGGCTCGGGATAACCTCCAAAGGAATCCACCAATGTCGGTGACCATATGCTTGCCCTTTCACATTCTCTCCACGGCACTGGTTTGGTTCACACACGAATCAGTAGGACTGTAGGTGAAGAGATGGGGCTTGGGTTTCGGTGAGGTAAACAAGGATAAACAAGAAGGCTATGCACCTAACCCAAATGAGCTAGTATAAAAGGAATCCATAAGCTAACCAAAATACATGCGGGTACTCCAAAAATAATCACATTTCCAAAAAGATTTTCAATTTAAACTTTTTCTTTTCATTCATTTTTTTTCTTTACAAATATATATATTTTTTTCTTTTTCTTCATTTTATTTTCACAATTCAGCAGATATAAACTTGGGGGCACTTCCACATTTTCACAAATAAAATCACCACATCACATCCCAACATTAAAATGTAAACACTAAAGCTCAACTTGGGTGTGCGACTAGGATCGGCTATGAGGCTTTGGTGAAATCATGGTGGAGCTGAATCAAAAGGAGGGGTAGGCACAACGGGGCTAGCGAGGATAAGACGTCAGGAACGGTACAAAGCTCAACTGGGCCAAAATGAGGGCCTACATCACGCTCATGCATGACTAACCTATACCCATGCTTCAAGAATAACTTGGGGCAAGTTCTTAGCCAACGAGAAAGACTATCCCTCCTCCCGACTAGAGCAATACGAACCTAACGGCTGTCTACACACATCTCTAAGCTACCGTCGGATTCGCACTGGATTCACCAACTTTTGAGTAGAATAAAAAGTATTTACGTATTTAGAAAAATATAAAACTAAAAGCATACAGAAAAATTAAATCTACTCCAATTTCTACACGAGACGAGAGCAGTTGACTAGGAGCACAGCAAGGTCAACATTTTACTCTGTCTCACAATCCTATGTCAGCACCATAGTTTTCCCAAATCTAACAAAGAAATGAGTTTAACTCGCAGCACGCAAAAAGCTAAGCACGCGCTCATGTGGGTGCAGTGGTGTGTGATGCAATGAACTAAGCAAAATAAAACAATAAAGGCTTCTAGTATGCACATGAGATGTGCACGTGCAATAGGTAACAGATCTCTCCCCCAGACTTAAACTAAACTACACAGCATATGATAGAGAAATTAAGATCATAAAGAGCTAAGGGAAGAGGTTACCCAATACTCAGCTAGTGAGAATACCAGAAGACGCGTGGAAACCTGAAGCAGGCCCGTCATACGAAGAATCACAATCCCGCCAATACAAATTTTCCATGAATACCTGCAGGGGTGAGCTCCGCAAAAACAAAACAAAATATACAAAAACAAATGCTAAAACTAAAATAGACATTAAAAAAAATGCAGAAAAGGAAAGATAAGTACTGGGGTTATTGTCCTCCAAGCACGACTTATTCAGCTACGAAAAGGTTCTAGCTAATGGGCCTATGAAATAAAAAGTGCACAGGTAACTGGCCTAATATCTGTTTCGGTAACGGGTACCGATACGGTGATAGAGCAGTTACCCCTCTACCTAAATAGTAATAACTGCCCAACACAAGTAGAGGAAATAGGAAATAAGAAGAGGAGGAACACTGGTCCTCGCTCAACTTATCACAAAAAGTATCCTCGCCTAGCAAGGTATCCTCTATCACAGGCCCGCAGGAGGCGATGGCAATGGCATGAGCACAAAGCTCATCGTCATCCCAACGTACCTGTGGAGACTCATCCTGCACAGGCTCAGATAAGGAAGGGAGATCAAGTAATAAAAGAGAAGAAGAACTAAAAGAATCAGAAAATGGGAGAGTGATCCCGGTCTCACTCTCAGCAGGATCCAAGCAGAGATCATCATCGGTATCATACGAGTCGTACCGAGGGGAGTCCGAGAACTCGAGGTCTACGGCGGTAAGAGGAACGACCTCATCCAATAAGGAGGTGCAAACCTCTGCATCGGAAAGAGGGTATTCCTCATCCCACCGGGGTGCGTAAAAGTGTTCCGAAGATCCACCTTCTCCGTCGGAGATAGAGGAATCATCATCCCACTTCGGCACAACCTCGGGCACCGAATCATCCACAATCACGGCATCATCAACCGACTCACAAGAAAGAGGAATAGCACAATCCGGCAAAAATTGCGGAGGGGCAAGGCTGCTCTCAAAATCAAGCACTGAATGTGGAGGCCCCGTCGCAAAATCATTCACTGACGCCACCCCGTCGACGATCGGAACAATCTCATCGTCCCATACAGGAGCATCCATGAGTTCCTGCTTTTCTTGTTGTTGGCTAACACCAGAGTGATCATCATCACTCAAGGAAAGCTCGTAAAAAGGGATCGAGGGACCCATGAAAGAGCTGTATGCGGCCAGAGATTCTTCAGTAATCTCAACGGGTAAAGAATGAGCAAAGTGCGTTATGTCAGTGTATGGGCCAGGCAACACCCTGGTAGGCCTGTACACAATAGTCTTCCGCAAACGGGAGGTTGTTGTGCACACGCCCTCAGAGGGAGAAGGCTTGCACAAACGAGGGCAATCCTTCAACATGTGGCCCACATCTTGACATAACAAACACTAAATACAATGCTCGGCATTCATAACAGCAATGGCATCGATGGATCGGTGCAAAGTGTCAAGGATATGGCACTCAGCATCAGGATCCATCACGAACAAAAATAAGTGCTGAAAAAGTGCTACTCAGCTAAAATAAAAATAGCACGGATCTGCTATCTAAATCAAAAATCAGAAAAGGGCAAAAAGAAATAAGCAAAATAAAAATTCTAATAGACAAAGCAAATAAAAAATGATATGCACAAATGGAAAAGGGCTTCAATCTATTATCTCCCTCTCCACAAACTCACACGACTGTGTTCCCCGGCAACGGCGCCAAAAACTTGATGCTTAAGTTCATGGTAGTGAACCGGTCGCACAAGTAATATAAAATGGGGGTTTTCCCAAGTATCGATCTCACAAGGAACACAGTAAGGTGGAGTTAATTTCGAGGAGGACTTGAGATTGAAGTCCTTAGTCGGAGCTAACTAAGGGGAGGTTTTGATGTTGCGGAAACAGAAAATAAAAGGCTAACAACTACTCCTATGCAACGCCGCTATGCGATGCTTCGCCAGGCGGGATGGAAGACTAGTCGGGTCGCTATGCACCGAATCACTAGGTGGATGGACGAGAAGGGTAGCGGATGAGGTGGTAAGAATGGCGGAATGAGGGTCGTGAGCACCTCTTCGCTACGCACGCCACTAGCAATTGCTAGTGTGGCAAGAACGGATGGTGGTGGATGGAATATGGCACAACTCAAGTAAATAACGAAAACATACAAAATCACATAGACATGATTGTATAAAATCATTTTACAAACTAAGCATACTTCACCAATATAAATAAAGTTAAACACCAATATTCAACAATAAAGCAAGAACAAGTCAAGAGATCGACCGAATCCGAAGTCTTACTGAGGATTCATGGTTGGAATCGTCGTGTTGTCAATCCGCGTCCAAGCTCGGTCCTCAACTGCGTCCGGGGTAGAGAAGGGCTGTCACCACCTTCCAATGGCCCGTCTTCTTCGTCTCACGATAGCAGACGAAGTTTGCTAGCTTTCCTTTGCTTGATGGCTATGGCGTCAAACCCTACTTGAAGCTCACGGATGAAGGAGAAGGCCGAGAGGAAGCTCCGGCTTGGATTTGGTGGTGAAAGCTTGCCCGGAGCACCTCCCTAGGGTGGAAGATGAAGGGGAACGGCGGAGAAGGCGGAAAATGACAGAGAAATGTCGAGCTCCGGATCCTCCCCTGAATTAGGGCGAGACCTGCACTATTTATACGAAGCAGAAATGAACAATGCGCACGATCACAGGCGCACGACCAGTGGTCCTGCGCACTATGTCCGGTGATCGTGCGCACTGGCGTGGAAGATCAGGAAGAAGAACTAGGATAACGCGCACGAGCAGTGGTGCACGACCAGTGGTTGTGCGCACTAAATCCAATGGTCGTGCGATTACCCCAGACAGGACTCCAGAAAAGAGGAATCAATGCACACGATCAGTGGTGCACGACCGGCGGTCGTGCGCAATATGTCCAGTGGTCGTGCGCTTACCCCAGGATGATTCTGGAAAACGTAGTATAGTGCGCATGATCAGGGGCGCACGACCAGTGGTCGTGCGCATTAGATCCCATGATCATGCGCAGTATTCCTGTTTCACAACCATCCCGGAATACGCACACGACCCCTGTATCGAAAGGAAAAACCAATCATTGATATGTGCAGATATTCCAGGCAATCATAAAAAGGAGTACAAACAATAAAAGTAACAAAATACACAACCACGGGCATAAATGTGCACTTTCTATGGAAATAATGATTAGATGAAATAGGAACGATAAAGAACTAAAAGTGAAGTGCAAACACGTGAAAACTAGCTCAGATGAGTCCGAAAATAGGTATATAAAGTGGACTCATCACCCCGCAGCATCGTGAGTGACCGAGATGGGCGGTTCACATCCAATTATTGGAGGCTAGTGCAACAAATGTTGGGAACAAAGTTAAAATTTAGCACAGCCTTCCATCCGCAAATGGATGGGCAGACTGAGAGGGTCAATAGAACTATGGAAGACATGCTCCGCATGTGTGTCTTGGACTTTGGAAAGCAATGGGAAGACCATCTTTATTTGGTGGAATTCGCGTACAGCAATAGCTACCATACGAGTATTCAAATGGCGCCCTTCGAGGCCCTATATGGTAGAAAGTGTCGCACGCCGTTGTCTTGGTTAGAAATGGGTGAGTCAAAGTTGTACAAGCGCCAAGAGGTGGAAGATGCTACGTCTTTGGTTCGTACCATTTGGGAGAGGTTGCTTATCGCTCAGGACCGGCAAGCGAAGTACTATAATGCCAAGCACAGAAACGTGGAGTTCGCTGTGGCCGACTGGGTGTACTTAAAGATCAAGCCGTTCAAGGGTGTCTCGCGGGTGCGGCGATTGAAAAAGCTAAGCCCGAGGTATCTTGGACCGTGTGAGGTTTTGGAGTGGGTTGGTGAAGCAGCCTATCGGTTGAAGCTTTCAGTGGAGCTTAGTGGGTTACATGATGTATTCCATATTTCAGTGCTACGGAAGGAGGTGTAAGAGCCTTCGCAAGTGATCGCGGTTGATCAAGTGCCGGTGGATAGAGGGTTGACGACGAAAGTCAAGCCCGTGCGGATTGAGGACTCGGAGTTCAATCGGCTACGCAATAAAGAGATCAGGATGGTTAAGGTCCGATGGGACAATTGCGATAGAGAGGAGCTCTCTTGGGAGCGAGAGCAGACTATGCTTGAAGTGTATCCGGAGTTGTTCCGCTCAGGTACAATTTAATTTTGTACATGTCTTTCCTTTATATAATTTCGTGGACGAAATTCTTTTAAGAGGGGGAGAGTTGTAACGCCCCGAAACTCAAAAGAGCGGCGGGAGGCGTTTTGGGCCAAATCTGGAATCTGGCAGGGGGCACACGGCCTGGGACACGGGCGTGTCCCATGGCGTGTCAGGCTGGAGTCGACGACTTGGCCGTGAAGTCGACAATTTGCGCTCGACGAAGTGCCGAGACGGCGCACAAGGCCTGAGACACGGGCATGTCTCAGGGCGTGTCGAGCCCGTGTCGACAACCGGCCCAGGGTGTCGACATTTTCGCTCGACGATGTGTCGAGACAAGGCACATGGCCTAGGATACGGGTGTGTCTAAGGCCGTGTCATGGGTTCGACGAACTTCACTCGACGAAGTGTCGAGACCATGAACACGGCCCGGAGCCCATGTGTGTTCGAGTAGACACAGGTTAGGACACGGGCGTGTCCAAGAACCCGTGTGAGTCTCGGGTTGTTTTCGAGCTGTGTCGATGGGGGCACATGGCCGACCACACGGTCGTGTCAGTTGGAACACGGGCATGTCAGGTCGAACACGGGCGCGTCGGATGCCCGTGTGTTGTTCCAGGCGAGTCGATTTTGACGGCGAATGAGGGACACGGCCCTGGACACGGGCGTGTTCCAGGCCGTGTTCGGCCCAGGTTTTACTTTTCAGCTACGAATCGTAGCCATTCGTTTCCTTATTTTGGGATCCGACGATTGGGGGTTGTTCCTACTTGGATATACCAGGGATTGGGCCTTTGAAACACTCACTTTTACTTGAGTGGTTCTCTTTCTAAGTCAAGAGAGAGGTGAGAGCAAAGAAGGAAGAAGAAGCTAGATCCGGCCATTGGAGAAGCTTCAAAGCTCCAAATCGCGAGCCGACTTCGGATCTACGGAGGCAAAGAGAGTGCGGTGCTTTTCATCCGCTTACTTTTCCATGGCGCCAATGAAGAACGCTAGGGTAACGATTCTCTTCTTGAGCATGTGAAGCTCTTCTTCTTTGCATAGGAAGCCCGCTCTCGCGAGTTTGCGGTGAGTTGGAGGCGTTCCTTCGGGTAGATATGTAAAGTCCACATTGTTTAGAGTTCATATTCGAGAACGGACATAGCCATGATGTGTGAAGCCTACCCGGACATGTTGGTCTGGATCGGTGATGTTGCATTGCATAAATGCCGGAGAAGACTCTGTGCGATTGGTTTTTTTTCGGGTTTTCTACGTGGTAGATTGCAACAGGGAGCCTTGGGGATTAACCCAAAGGTGCACCCGGAAAACTGGGCGGATGCGTGATCTTGCCAACTTATGGGCCTTGGAGCCAACTTGTAAATAATTGGGTTATGTATTATTGTACGTTCGATTCACGGGCTTCAGGGAAACTTAACTCGTGCCGATGATATTAAAGTGTCGTGGCAAGTGAGCAACGGGTTGAGTGGAACCGTTCCTGCTTTATGCCGCGGGCATAGAGGTCGGGTCTTGCTGTCGATGATATTAACTTTGTCGTGGCATAGGCTGTTGATGATATTAACTTTTCGTAACATTTGCCTAAAAGGCCAATTTGCTCACGAAAGATTGTCGTCCTGGAGATGGTGGTGAGTCAACGGGCTTAGACTGTGATCACTGAGAATGTGCCCTGAGAGCACGGGGCGTGTGGCCATGTGTGTCAACGCCTGTGATGTAATGAATTTCTATACTGCTTTGTTATGCTAACAAAAATACAGGGAAGGAGCATCGCCGCCCCGAGTTGGGGGCGGGATCGTTATAATTTGGTCAGCATTGCTGACCGTTGCCTTTGTTTGCCACTGTGCGGTGGTTTTTTTGCTTGCAGGTGTTGCTGGACCAAGCGGTCAATAGCGGGCTAAAGCCCAAATTGCGAAGCCGGCCCTCGAAGGTCTAATTGGAGTGTTTATTGCTTTTATTCATGTATGACTGGTCTGCGTGCCGTGGTTTGTAAATCATGTAATATCAAGTAAACAATTTTTTAAGGCTTTAAGGCCAGTACTTGTGTATGTACTACATTCCTATTTGGTATATTAGTGGACATTCGTGCTCTTTTTGCTGGGTTCTTAATTGCAACTTATATAAACTGCTTCCACTAGAATGCTCTGTGTAGGACGTTGGATTGATTGGATGGTTTCCATTGAGTAACCACTCGGTCTGTCTGTAGTATATGGCATTGGGCCCCGGCCGGATCTACTGCTATATGCTATGTGACGGATAGGGGGTGTTACATAAAGAGCCAACAAAAATGATTGAACATAATAGTTCTCTTACCACTACAAATTCAAAGAAAAGTAGATCAACACATTGTCAGATTTATCAAGGGGATGCAGATGAATCATATTTTGAATTTCAAGTTGGATTATGCTTTAATACAGCTCAAGATTTTAGAGATGTTGTGCGGACCTATTCCAATATGCAAGGGAGACCTATTAAATTTACCAAAAATTATAGTGATAAAGTGCAGGCTACTTGCGAATGTGGTTGGGTTATGTACGCCTCATTCATCTCTAAGAATGATCACACCTTCCAAGTGAAGTCAATCAGAGGTCAACACACATGCTATAGATCCCTAAGTTCTAAGCATTGTACTTCAGATTTCCTTGCAAATAAATATCAACACCACTTGAGAAGTAACCCTGAGTGGCCCGTATGTTCAATGCAAGAGACTATGCAAATGGAAAATAGAACTTCTCTTTCTATTTGGAAGATGTATAGAGCAAAAAATACATGCCAACAAGATAATTCATGGTACATAGTCAGAGCAATACGCCATCCTATGTGACTACTGCGAAGAAATCCGCCAAAGTAATCTTATGCAACGGTAAAACTGCAGTGCAAACAAGTATCTAAAAATCAAGCATGTGTATTCAAATGACTATATATATGTTGGGGTGCTTTAAAGATGGTTTTATTGCTGGATGTCGGCCAGTTATAGGACTTGATGGAACTCACCTAAAAATTTCTACTCGAGAAGTTCTATTATGCGCAGTTGGAATTGATGGGAACAATGGTGTGTAACATATAGCTTATGTTATGGTCTTGAGAGAGAATTGGAAAACCTGGCAACACTACTAGAAAACAGACTTTTGAACAGGGCAAATTTACCTGGCAAAAAGTCCAAAACCGTGGCTAAAAAGTTTTAGCCACGGTCTAGCCACGGGAAAATTCTGTGGCTAAAGTCGGCGTGGCTAAAACTTTTAAGCCACGAATTGGCCGTAGCAAATAGTATTAGCCATAGTAAAAAATGTCGTGGCAAATAAGTCTACTATTAGCCACGGTATGAAACCCTGGCGAAAAGTGAACTCATCATTTTTTAAAAAAACTATTTGCCACAGTTACAAGCCGTGGCAAATACTAATTAATGTTTTTTAAAAAAAACACATTCAAAATACTGTAATACAGTTGCAGATTGTTACAACTGTAAATTAACGAGATACACGCTCAATCATGTAAGACCCAAATCGAATGAATCAGATTTGATACCATATAAAAAACACATTAATTAAGAGTGGAGGCTCAACTCTATGCTAAGATGAGTGGCTAAACTCTAAATAGAAATGGACTCTCCAATGTGTTATTGGATGGACCCTCATACAACTTATTTCAACAGTATTCTTAAATTCATGGTAATATAAAATTGGTTGATTACTTATAATAATAAAGAATAAAATTGGTATGTGACAATAATAAAACAACAGCAGAAAATTAAATAAGAAAAATGTTACTGTGGATATTTTATGGCTCCAGTTTTGCACCCAAAACAACATAAAATCATAAAAAATTGGGGAGTAAAAAATATTGAAGTTCTAAAGTGACTCGGCGAACTGATGGGCATCCAGGTCAAGTTCTTGTGTCATGACGCAGTTCATAAGCCAGTCGCTGGTAAATGTTCGTACGCCCATCTTTGTCGCGAGCAGAGCCTCCTCCATGGCTTCCTAGCAAGCTATAAATATAGTCTTTGTTGGCTCAACCATGCTCCAAAGGTCACAGATCGCCTGCAAAGCTCCTATTTTCAACATATTAGTATTATCATACAACTTCTCATAAGCTCATTAGAAATACATTTATTAGAATAAAGAAATACATCTACAGGTGCACCCCCCCCCTTTAAATTACGAAGACCTCCCCTAAAAGTTTACATTCCTTGCGCACTACTACTATCAATAAGATCAGGAATGCTCCACCAGTATGACAAGGAATGAACCTCTGAGGCACTACTACTATCAATAAGATCAAAAAATGCTAAGGCGAAATAAAGAAGGATATAGTACTCGAAGAAGCGACGAATCTCTACAAGACGATGGGGAGAGAGTTCATTGATATCTGCGTAGTGAAGGTATTCCGGATAATCGGCGCAAACTGCAATAATCTTATCATCTTTCTCTCCCTGTCAACGAACAAAAACAAAAAAAAATAGCGTGGAGATCTGCTTAAAATTATGAAGGAAACAACTCATCACAAGCAAGGAAAGTACCTGATCAATCATAGGCATGAGACCAATGGCTTTGGCTCGGAGAAAACTAGGGACTGGAGATGGTGTAGATGTTGGAGAGGGGCTTCAGATGATGATGGTGGATGGAGTTTAAATGGTAGATGTTATGGGAAGAGATGGAATTGGAGGAGGAGGAGGAGCAACATCAGTATGCAGGTCATCTGCAGGGGCAGAGACCTGTGGTGAAGTGACTCTGAGAGTCCTGGTGCCTGAAGGAGTGCTGGAGGAGGGCCTGCTGGGCTTGATGATTTGTCTGTCTCATTTACCAAACAGGGCACAAGACAGTCTCTTGGATGCATTAATGTGGATTCCAGAAGAGACCAGCAATGCATGGCACCTATGCTGCAGAAACACACATATAATTCTTCCAAAGTTGACAAAACTTTTGTTTATCTTCTTCTTAATGAGGTCAAAGAATTGATAATTTCTGAGAGAGATAATTTCTGAGAGAGATAATTTCTTTCTCAGAGACTTTAAAGTATTATGTTCAGATAAATGATTTCTGAGAGAGATAATTTCTTTCTCAGATTTTAGCAGATCTAAACACAATGCTTTAAATTCAGATTTAAAGTCCTCTGAGTTAAAATCAAAAGAATTGATTACCTGATCTTCTTCAGGTTGAGTCTCTGAGTCTGACTCTGACTCCTCTTCTTCTGAATTGTGTTGTGAGGCATTGATTGCCATCATGTAGAACTCTTTCTCTTCTGCATCATCCTCATCATCACTGGAGCTGGATGAGGCTTCTGACTCCTCTTCAGTCTCACTCCAGGATTCAGCAACAAACCCCTTTCTTGTATGTTTGTTTTTGCTTGATGAGGGTTTGCCATTGCCATTCCTCTTGGATTCTTTCTCCTTTCTTCTTTCTTTCTTGTCCCTTCTGTCCTTGTTTTTGTTTTCTGGACAGTTAGGAACTATGTGCCCTGGTTTCCTGCAACCAAAGCAAACAATTTCTTTATTATTATTATTAATGGACTTGTCATACCTTGGCTTATCATGCTCCTTGTATTATCTCCTTCTGAAGTCCTTTCTGGTCATCTTGTAAAATCTTTTGGCCAACAGACTGAGCAGTTCATCATTGCCTGTGACTTTGTCTTCAGGCAGATCTTCAGTTGCCTTGAAGGCTATGGTCTTCTCTTTTCTTGTGGCTGGTGAGGCATCCTTCTATTCTTCTTCTCTATTCTTGATGAGTAGCTCAAAAGATTTGAGCTTACCCAATAGAGCTTCAGTGGTGATCTCATTCAAACTTCTGGCATCCTTGATTGGCCAGATTCTTGAATCCCAAGTGCTAGGGAAGCACATTAGAATTTTGTCATTGAGTTCAGTTAGTGAGATCTCTTTATCCAATGTCCTGAGTTCACTGACAATTAGACTGAGCCTGTTGTACATATCTCCCACTGACTCAGTTTCTCCCTTCTTGAAATTCTCATATTGAGATATGAGGTGGGATCTCCTGTCCTTTCTCTCATCAGCTGAGCCTGAGACTATTTCAGAAAGTTTGTCCCAAATTTCCTTAGCTGAATTGCATTCAGCCACCTTTTGAAATATGTCATCAGACATCGTCTGGGCTAAGATGTTCATAGCCTTGGCATCATCTACCTTCCATCTCTTGATGTCAGCATCTGTTCCTGATGGAGGTGGAACAGCATTTGTACTTGAGTTCTCTGGATGTCTTGGACACACTGTCAAAACAGAGTTAAAAATATCTTCATCAATAGAATTCATGTACAGTCTGATCCTTGCTTTCCAAAGTGCAAACTTGGATAGATTGTACACTGGAGGTATGGTGCTAGCATAATCTTTGTTTTGGACCATGATTTGTGAAAATAAAATCTAATAATAAACTACAAAAGAAAACAGATCTAACTAGGGATCTTTGGGTTCAGGTGTTAGCCTGTGCAACCACCAAGGTGTGGTATGTTTAACCAACCTCGCTTTGATACCAATTGAAAGTGCAGCTAGATCTGATATACTCTAGAGGGGGGTGAATAGAGTATATGATGCTTAAAAACTTTTTACAACAATTATTGTAATATGAGTGAGCAGGGAAGCAGTTAATAAATCTAATCACAAAACTAAACTATACTTAAGCTAATCACAAAACAATCACAACCAGAAACAAAAATAAAGACAAGTAAACCCAGATGACACAAGGAAATATAGTGGTTCCCCTAAACTTGGGTACATACACTCTTCTACCACCCTAGGTAGGAATCCACTGCAGGATGAGTTGATCAGGTGTCCTGGGCACCAATGTGCTTTTGATAAGGTGCTCAAAAACCAAATCAGATTTTTTGATCAGGTGTCTTGCCACCAATGAGCTTTTGACAAGGTGCTCAAAAACTAAACTCAAACTTTTGAAGAGAGTTTGAGAAACCCTTTACAGAGATGGGGGTGAGAGAGTGATGGAAGTCTTCTCTTTCTCAGATCAGCTGAGAAGACTGTGGATTGATGGTGTCAAATCTTCCCCTGAGTCCTTGAGATCTTCAGGAAAAGAAGCTTTGCTGTAGGGTGATAGGCCTTCACAAGTTGAGCTCCAGCAAAAGATGATTTCAGCAACAGCTGAAATGTTGGATGTCTGGAGTCTTGAAAGATGTTGGCCTTGAAAACTTGAAAACTAGAGAGATCTGAAGATTTCAGAAAAATTTGATCTCCTTGGATGTGTGTTCTTGAGAATTCTTTGAGACAGAATATTTTGTTCTTGTTCTGAAGATTACTGATGTCTGTCTGTGTGTGTCTGTGTATATATCTGAGAGATTCAAAAATTCTTCTCTTTTATTCTCTGATACTGAATGGAAAAACATTCTCTGTCAAGTATAGCCGTTGGCCTGCATTAATAGCATCCTTAATTGCAAAATCTCTCCTGAAGGAAAGTCCATAGAAATATTCCTTGAAAAATCCCTTGAAACTTGGTCCAAAAATAAATGAAAACGGCTAGGAAATCTTCTGAATTAATTGCAGAATAACTCATTCACTGATTTGAATTTGAATCTAGAAACATCCTTGAAGTTATCTGAAAATGTCGAACTGAGCTCTGCTATCGTTGAACTGAGCTCAGCGATATGGATATATACAACAGCAGAACATCGTCGATCTGAGCTCAAAGATCGTCAAACTGAGCTCAGAGATAGAGATCCAAAGCTGAGTCAAGATCATCGAACTGAGCTCACCGATTGTCGAATGGAGTTCGACGATATGATGAAGTTGAGCTCAGCGATCGTCGAATGGAGTTCGACGATCTGTCGAAGTTGAGTTGACGATCGTCGATCGGAGTTCGACGAATCGTCGTGCTGAGCTCGACGATATGACTTAGTCTAAAATTGAAAAAGTCTTGGTCTTGAGGGCAGCTTCCAAACTTAGACTTCTAACCCTTAGACTCAATTCTAATTGACCTTTTGAGCTATACAGGAGGTCAAACATTGGTTTCTTAGAGACATAGTGATCCTGACCCAAATTAGTAATAGGGTGTTCCAATACTATTGGATAGCTTGAGCCTTGTAAACCCAAAACCTTTAACATGATACCCTTGCACACCCAATTTGAACCTAATCCCCATCCTTTTGATGCTCTACCACCAAAATTCACCAAGGCCAAATCCTTACCTATTAGCACACCTATCATTGAGACCTTCTTCAATTGAGTTTGTTCATAGTGATATGTGGTCTGAGTGCATGTATATTTTCACCTACTTGGAATGATCCCTACTATGAACCTAAAGAAAAAAAAAAGAAGACATAGTGATATGTGGCCTGAGTGAGTGTATACTTGCACCCACTCAGAATGATCCCTACTATGGCCCCTTGGTTAAGAAAAATAAAAGTTTGCAGTATCTTTCAAAAAACAAATATGGGAAGTATGCTAATTGCAAAGTATGGTGGTGCTTTTATAACACCGATGTATGTTAAGGTATATACCAACAAAAGGCTCAATCGTGATTTAGGTGTGGAAAACCCGTCGCATTTATCTTTGATTATCTCGCCCATAATCTTCTATCTTAAGCCAAAAAGGCTACACCACGATACAAGTCTTAAGGATCTGACCTTACTGAGTCTAACTAGTGTCGTGGAGAGGATGTAAAAAGGGTAAGCTCGTGACCATCAATATGGGTACTTATAAGTTTTGAAATACTAATACGTATCTTATTGAAATTGTTATTTTCTCCTCATATTTGTTATAAATGACTATACTCTTATTTCTCAAAATGAGTGAGAGATAGTTAACAGATATATTGGAAGAATTTTAAGATTACGTTATATTTATAAAAGTTTTCTAAACTATTTCCTATGCAATTACATCATCAAAGTTCTCTTAAATTCATAGCAACCAGTGTGCACAGGCAAAATTATTTATTGGTAACCCAAGTGTTTGAATTAGTTTGCTTAGGGACAAGCAAACATCTAAGTCTGGGGGTATTTGATGAGTGCGATTATGATAGGCTTTTTACTATCATAATTGTAATCATATCTACTATTTATACCTCCTTTTGTAGTAATTTCGCGAGAAATGTCAAAGAATTATTTTATCATGATTAGGAGAGCACAGTTAGGATTTTTGTTATTCCTTATATTGAGCTATCTAATTAATAATTCCTTCACTTTTATATGCAGGTAGCGCTAACCAGTGGAACTAAAGGTCTTGGAGCAAACAGAGGAGTTCACGGAGTCAACATGGCTGATAACAGGACAAAATTTTTGCACACACGGGTGGACACACGGCCGTGTGCACACCCGTGTCCTATGTACCCTAGAGTTGAAGAAATTGGATGCATGAAACAGAGACTCATACGTGTAGGAACACGCCCCTGTGCCTACCTGTGTCATATTCGAACACGACTGCCGACCAACCCGTATCTGATGAACGTGAAGAACAACATGGCCGTGTCAGTACCCATGTCATCTGACACGGCCCACTACCAGACACGCCTGTTCGTGGGGAACCGCCTAGGAACTGTCCACACGGCCTGACAAACAGACGTGTTGGAACCCATGTCCGACCTGTTTGCAAAGGGAGTATATATTTCCTGTAGAAAAATTAGAAACAAACTTTTGGATCATTCTGGAATTGGAGAACTTCTGAAGCCCGAAGTGGAGCATCCAAGAGAAGGAGGATTGAAGGGTATTTTGTATGCATTTTATCTATTCATTAATCCCTTTTAAACTTTCATTTCAATTGGTGATTCAACTTTGTTTATGTTTTAATTTGCATGAACTTATATATGAACAATTTAGAAATCATGTATCGCTTTGTTTACATCAAATTCGTGGTATTTTATTCGTATTTAGGCTTACAAACAATTGGTTTCATTTTCATTATCAATTGCTTCTTTCCCTTACAAAAATTGCAAATTTATAGATTGAGAAATTTGTTGTTTGTGATGATATTTGTATGTCCATAATGTGGTGTTAACACTATTTGTGAATCAAACTCCATGATCGAGAGATATGTTGTTTGGAAAATTGAAATATGAGTAAATGGATTCATGGTATTTTAGAGATAAGGTTTTATGAATTTATGTAATAATTAGGGTGCTTTACTTAATGCAAACTTGAGTGTTGTAAATTGTTCGAGAGAAAATTTACAAACTTAGGTTTAGGATTGGAATTGCTCGAGAGAGAATTTGATGAATGTTAACCCTTACATTACAACGAATTTGATAGATTTAATTTCTTCATGATTACTTAGAATTGAGTTAATAAATGAATTTGTTCATGTAAAAGCTCATAAGCTTCTTTCTTTTTACCATATTTACTTCTTCAATATTGAATTATCAAAATAGTTATAGTTAGATCAATCTACTTTACATATCAATTTTACTTATAGGTACGATAATAGAGTGAGGATGAGTACGAATACTTGAAATGACCCTGTGGAATACGACACGAGATGTAGATTTCTCCTATACTATGATTGATAGGTGCACTTGCCTGAATGTTAATTCAATCTAGCTTATGCCCATCTACATAGTTATACTAGAATGTAGAATGAAATCGCATTGAGTTATTACTTGTTAGCAATGCAATCATCATATTGTTCTCAGAGTCGGGTTGATTATTCCTACTCCTCCAGGAGGACTATTATTTTACTGAAAGTAAGGTGGAGATTTTAATTAACTAAAGACGGAAAAAAAATAAAAGAGCGAAAAACGATTTAGAAAAATTCGATGAAGGATTAACGCTCGGCACCGAATCAAATTAAGACGAAAATAACTTTTAATAATTACCGAACTTAGTTTTCAAATAAATAAAAGGCAACTTGGCCGTGGAGGTTCCACATGTATGAGCTCACCTAACTACAGGGATATTGCTCACCTGAACGCTAAGACTATTCGACCGAACGTTAGTCCGACGAAGTATTCCTCTTAACGCCCGCTTTACGGTAAGAACCCCGCTATTGGGTGGGGAAACCAATCCGGAAGAATTACGCTTGTCCTCTCTCGAGGGTATGCACACAACTCTCTTTACCTAGGGGTGATCTGTCCATACGCACGGCCTCTCGGCTAGCTAGCGTATGGATAACAGAAATAGGGCCCACACATCGATTTATTGTCCTACACGTCGTTAACCCGGGGTAAACCTTAAGTCCTAAAATTAAAGTGAAAATAAAGAACTTTAATTATTTCAAATCATTTTAAATGTCCCAATGCTCTTCAATGTCGAGGCTAATAACGATTAGCCACATATCGGTATGGGGACGGCTTTATAAATTGATGAGGCGCGAGTTCGTAATTAAGCGCCAAAGAGTTATAAGAAGAAGACTTGAAAATAACAAACATTTAGAAAGCTTAAAAAGTTAGCTAAAATGAGAACTCACACACACTTCAAATTATAAATAAACAAAAAGAACTAAGTTACAAAAAAGGAAAATTAAAAATCCTACTCAAACGAGTAGGCGGGAAATAAGGGCGCGCCATTTAACTCTTAACGAGTAGGCGGAAATGAAAAAAAGAAAATTACAAGTCCTACACAAACAAGTAGGCACGAAATAAAAGCATGTCATTTAACACTTAACGAGTGGGCAGAAATAAATGCACACACACACACTCTACACGAATTAAAAGAAAGCAATAAAACTATCTCCTACACACAACACACTCTACATAATTGAAGAAAGAAATAAAATAAAGCATTAAAATTTATCTCTTACACAAACTCACTCTATATAGTTAAGGAAAGCGATAAAAGAAAGCATGAAAATTTATCTCTTACACACACGCACTCTACATAATTGAAGAAAGCATGAAAACTTATGCTCATACACTCACACACACATCATGAAATTTTAAAGAACAAAATGAAAACCTAACTACTACACTCACACACACAAACCAAAAACAAAATGAAAGTGTCCTAAAAATTAAAACAACTACTTTTTTATACTTAGATTTTATCAAAACCACATAAAAAGAACAAATCAAAACTAAAAGAACAAAAGTTTTTCAAAATAAAGTTAAAATCAAAGGTGCTCAAAAAATAAAATTATAACTTTTTCATTCTTAAGAGTTTATAAAAGTGCTAAAAAAGTTGAAATAAAATTTAAAAGAACAAAAAGGTTTACTACCTAAAATAAAGCTAATAAAAAAAATCAAAAACACTTTAATAACTCTTTTACAAATCCATAAGAATGAAAATCTTAAAGCAACTATAACCCTAACATGGAGACAAAACAAACAAGGGAAAGCAATAGAACTAAACAAATTACACTCATACACACACACACTTTTCATAAAGAGAAATACTAAGAAATACAATGAGATAAAAAGAGAAAGAGATGAGCTAACCAAATAAATTTTCATTCCATGGAGAGAGAGAAAAGGACACATTTTTTCATTATGAAATTGAAACTATTACAAAGCTAAAGCTAAAGCAAAAACAAACATAAAAGGAAGGGGGGGGGGAGAAATCTCCTTACATAGAACTCGAATCCACAAGGGCAGCCCACAAAACACACTAAAGTGGCTCAAAAAAGTCAACCCTTGGTTCTTACAGAAATGGCCTATTTATAGAGAAAATTTTTGAAGAACACGCCCTCTGACACGGGCGTGTAGGGGGGCGTGTCAGCACTATTTGCGATGTGATCCGGCGATTTGACTGGAAAGTTGACTTCGGGCTGTATACGAGGATGTCATACCCCAGGTCACGGGCGTGACTCTGGGCATGTCGGGGAGGTGGAACTAGGCGCGGGATGCGTCAAAAGTCGTCGGTGGCGTCTTGTCGGCCATGTGGAGGAGTCACGCCCCAGGTCACGGGCATGACTCTGGGCGTGTCGGCTTGGTCGACGATCGTCGAGAGCGTTTTGTCGAGCTGGAAGCCTTGATCGTCGATTGGGAATGACACAGGCGTGTCGGGTTGGCTGACACGGGCATGTCAGGTCAATTTTTGACCATTTTCTGAAAAATTTCAGAAATAAAATTTAAGCTATGTTAGAAACAATATTTACAAAAAGGAGCAATTTATTAAATAAAACTAACTAAAAAAGGAAAATTTAAACTAAAATATCATAATAAAAACATAGAAAAAATGCGTATAATTACAACTTATCAAATACCCCCATACTTAAGCTTTTGTTATTCCACAGCAAAAGTTTGAGGTGAATTTATATGGAATAAAAGAAACTCTAAGTTTAGCTAACGCTTAATTAATTATAAGAGAGATCTAAATAAACATACGTGTAAGAGTTAAGTCCTAAAATTATGTAGATGATTTAAATAGTACAAAAGTTTTGGCCAAAAGAATTCTTGATGTAGTCAAATAGAAACAATAATTGTAATGGTTAGATTATTGAAAATAGTTTGGAATTATATGAACTTTAGCTTATAGGAGTTTTACTGGAAATAATGTAATTTATAAATTATGCTGTCAAAAAGATTTTTGAATTAATTCTAGAATCGTGAAATTGGCTATGGGGGTTGATGTTGGTTTATGAAGAGGGTTTGGATATTGAGGTGAGGTGAATTTTTCTCGAACCTCCGTTTTTTTTTCTTTTTGGATTATTAGGAAAATGAAATCTTATTTTCCTAATATCATTTTTTTCAACTTCATAATAATAAAATTAACCAAATGTATATGTATAGGAGTAATCAATTTTATCCTCTTACTCCATAACATATAATCTTTTTATATTATTGGGTGCCTATTTTTACGGAACAAAATCTTATTCTCATTGACATAGGATCTTTTAAGGATTCAAAGTATTATCATGCCAAGTAAGTCACGATAAATAAAGGGAGAAAAGAAAACTAGATTTTTAATTAAAAAATTTTTGAGAACAACTTTAATAAATTGTACGTTCTAATTTTTCAGAAAAGTAAAAGTAAACACAATTGAATTCTATAGTCATTAGTTTCTAACATAATACACGTGTTTCTATCAATGAAAAATTAGAAGAAATATATATTTGATTTAAAACGAGTTCTCTATTTTTAACAAAGCATAATGAATTCTTTAAAACTTAACCCCGGCTATTTAAATTTTTCAATCAATAATTAACAAACAAATATCAAACAGAGAATTAATAAGATTCACATATAAATAAACTCAAAATAGAATTTTTGGATAGCAAGAAAATTTAAGAATGGTATATTTGATTTATTTGTTTCAAAACATTTTTTTTGGATTTTTGTAGTTTTTATCATCATTTTTTTCTTTGTTTTTAACTTATTATCTTCTTTTGAATATTTGTTTTGTTTTAAAATTTTTTATTATATACATACGAAAAATGATAAGAAATATATATATATTTTTGAACTATATATATATATATATTTGTTTGCAACTTTTTGTATTTTTTTTGTTTTTTTATAAGCAAATATTTACAAAAATAAGGAAAGAGAGAAATGATAATTACAAAGAGGAGAAAGAAAGGAAGAGGAAAAAAGAGAGAAAAGAAAAAATATTTACAAAAGATATTTACAAAACAAAACAAAAAAGTTTTTGGAATTTTTGTTTTATAATTTTTTGGAATTTTTGTAATAAAAAGAAAGGAAAAGAAAAAAAAATTGGATTTTGTGTTTTATAATTTTTTTGAATTTTTGTTTAAAAGAAAGGAAAACTTTTTGGATTTTTTCATTTAAATTTTTTTTTTATTTGTTGTTATATATATTTTTGGGGTTTTTGAAATGCAGAAAATAGAAGTGCAGAAAATAAAGCACGAAAATACCTTCATACTTAAATCCAACATTGTCCCCAATGTTGCAACGTAATTATGTGGAACAAAAGAGAAAAGGCAATATTTATAAAGAAAATAAAGAGAGGGGGGGTAGAAGCTTCCCTGAAATGTGTTTTGGGAGGTCCATCAGAAACCATGCGTTTATTAGAAAAAGTAGCAAACATAATAAATAAAGAGCGAAAAAGATAAGCAAGGGGTGCCTCCCAGGAGTGCTTTGTTTATAGTCGTATAACTTGACTATTTTGGCGGGTTTATAATATTGAGAAAAGTTATGGTTTCGTTATGCTCGATCATTGGGTCTCCCGCAATATAAGACTTTAACCGATGACCGTTTACTTTAAACGAACCTTTTTCCGTGTGGGAGACGAGTACGGTCCCATATGGAAAAATTTCTTCGACTAGGAAGGGGCCGGAATAACGAGATTTTATTTTACCCGAAAAAAGCCTAAGACGTGAATTGTAAAGAAGGACAAGATCGCCCGGAGAAAATAATTTTGGGGACTTTATTTTTCGATCGTGATATAACTTAGAACGCTCCCTATAGAACTTATTGCTCTCGTAAGCGTTTGCACGCCATTCATTGAGCTCGTTTAGTTGCAATTTTCTATTCTGAGCGGCTAAGTTGGCGTCGAGGTTTAAGAGTTTTAAAGCCCAAAGAGCACGATGCTCTAGTTCTACGAGTAAATGACACGCTTTGCCATAAACTAACCCGAACGGCGTACAACCAATTGTTGTTTTGTAGGCCGTCCGATACGCCCACAACGCATCGTCGAGTTTAACAGACCAATCTTTCCTATTTAGCGAAACAATTTTTTTCTAATATTCGCTTAATCTCTTGATTAACTACCTCTACTTGGCCACTAGTTTGCGGGTGGTAGGGGTTGGCGAGTTTGTGCATTACTCCGTATTTAGCTAACATCTTAGCCATAAGAGCATTCCAGAAATGTGTTCCCCTATCACTAACAATTGCGCGAGGCGTGCCGAAGCGAGAAAATAGTTTTTTAAGAAATGTAACGACGACTCGCGCATCGTTGGTGGAGAGATCTTGCGCTTCCGACCACCTCGATACGTAGTCGATCGCCACTAAAATATACATATTTTTGAAATAGGGAGGTAGGCGGCCAACAAAATCTATGTCCCATAAATCGAAGACTTCGCATTCTAAAAACATGTTTTGGGGCATCTCGTCGCGATGAGAGGTGTTAACCAACCGCAGATAGCTATCGCATGCGCGCACAAAAATGTCCGCCTCTTTGAAGAGAGTGGGCTAAAAGTAGCCCTCCTTCCGAGCGGTCCAGTTGTCTTGATAATGCCCACCGCCTGGACCCTCATAGCAGTGCTTAAGAATTTTCAAGCACTTCACACCCACAACGCATCTTCGGACCGCTTGGTCCACGCAGATACCAAAAAGAAATGGGTCCTCCTAAAAGAAATTTTTCAAGCCAGAAAAGAATCTCTTCTTTTGATGACTTGAAAACTCTTTTGAAAGCACCAGCACTATTAAGTATTTTGCTAAATCTGTGAACCAAGGCAAAGATGATGAAGAATTATGAATGGCTAGGAGGCGTTCCTCGGGGAATCTGTCATTTATTTCAGATTCGACAAGTGCTTTCGCACCCGGATTTTCTAAGCGGGAGAGGTGGACTGACGCTAGATTTTTCGCGCCTCTCTTATCTCGGATCTCCAAATCAAACTCTTGTAGGAGCAGAATCCATCGAAGAAGGCGGGGCTTCGCATCATTTTTAGCTAATAAATATTTAAGGGCGGAGTGATTGGTAAATACGATAACTTTAGAAATCATTATATACGAGCGAAACTTATCAAAAACGAAGACGACGGCTAAGAGTTCCTTTTTCGTCGTCGTGTAATTTAATGTGTGGAAGTGAGCATTTTGCTAGCATAATAAATTGGATGAAAATGTTTTTCTACGCATTGGCCAAGAACGACACCTAAGGCAATATCACTAGCATCACACATAATTTTGAACGGAAGTGACCAATTAGGGGCCACTAAAATTGGTGAGGTGATAAGTTTTTCTTTTATTAAATTAAAGGCGGACTCGCATTCGCTACTAAAGATGAAACAAGATTCCTTTTCCAAGAGGTGAGTTAGCGGCTTTGTTATTTTTGAAAAGTCTTGAATAAATCGTCGGTAAAAGCCCGCATGGCCTAAGAAACTCCTAATAGATTTTACGTTTGTTGGTTGCGGATGTTTTTCTATGATTTCTATCTAGGACTTATCCACCTCCATCCCCTTACACGAAATCATATGGCCGAGGACCAAACCTCCTCGAACCATAAAGTTGCATTTTTCCCAATTTAAAACAAGGCTTGTGTCCTCGCACTGTTGGATGACACGTTCTAGATTGTGAAGGCAATCAGGAAAAGAGCGTCCGAAAATAGAAACGTCATCCATAAAGACTTCCATAATATCTTCTACTAGCTTGCCAAAGATCGTTAGCATACATATTTGGAATGTAGCTGGTGCATTGCAGAGTTCAAATGACATTCTTCGGTATGCGAAGGTGCCAAACGGGCAAGTAAAAGTTGTTTTCTCTTGATAATCGGGGGAAATTTGAAAAAACCCCAATAAACCATCAAGAAAACAATAATATGGATGACCAGATAAATGCTCTAAAATCTGGTTCAGAAACGGGAGTGGGAAATGGTCCTTGCGGGTGGCATCATTAAGTTTTCTATAATCGATGCAGACTCGCCAACTCGTAACAGTACCAGTTGGGACGAGCTCGTTATGCTCATTCGCCACTATGGTTAGACCGCCCTTCTTGGGCATGACATGCACGGGACTAACCCATGTACTGTCCAAAATAGGGTAGATTATCCCCGTATCTAGTAACTTAATAATCTCTGCTTTAACGATATATTTCATGTTTTGGTTAAGACGATGCTGCGGCTGAATCGTTTTACGACAATTATCATCAAGAAATATCTTATGGGTGCAAAAGGGGGGTTAATCCTCTTTAAGTCAGAGATTGGCCACGCAATTGCGTGGCGATGTTTAAGTAAAACTTCCAATAAATTGGAAGTCTACGAATCACTCAAGTCCGAAGAAATAATAACGGGAAGCGTATCGTCTTTTCCCAAAATTGCGTATTTGAGTGATTCAGGTAAGGGTTTGAGGTCTAGGATGGGCGGTTCTTCTAGGGAGGTTTTAATTCCTATGTCTTTCTTACCAATCTGTTAAAAAGGCAAGTCTATAGAGGTATCCTCATCGCATGTAAAATTTTCGAGCGCATAAATATCGTCATTTAAAAATACGGACTTGAAAACGGGAGAAGACCGATCTCCAAAAAAGGTATCTAAAGAATAGCAGAAATAGTCGCTCAATGACAAATTGTCCATCGAGTGATTAATAGAGAAAGTAACTTGATCATCTCCTACTCGGAGGAGAAGACTACAATTACTAACATCTATTAGTGCGAGGGAGGTGGCGAGAAAAGGGCGACCGAGTATTATTGGTACCTCGGCGTCCTCCTCGATGTCCAAGATAATGAAGTCTACCGGAAAGGTGAACTTGTCTACTCGGACAAGGACGTCCTCCACTACCTGATAGGGAACTTAATCGAGCGATCCGCTAATTAGATGCACATATTCGTAGGACTAGGAGTACCCAAACCTAAACGTTGAAAGAGCGAGAACGACATCAGATTAATGCTAGCCCCTAAATACGCTAAGTCGTATTTTACTAATATATTGCCAAAAAGGCACGGGATGGAAAACCGTCCCGGGTCATTTTGTTTTGTGGTCAATTTATTAGTAAGGGCCGCCGAGCAGACAGCGTTGAGAGATACATGTGAAATATCCTCTAATTTAAGTTTATTAGAAAGTAATTCTTTTAAAAATTTCACAAATTTGGGCATTTGCGAGATAGCCTCGCAAAAAGGAACATTAATATGAATTTGTTTTAATAATAAAATAAATTTTTCATATTGCGCGTCCTTACGCTCGTTATCTAATTTATATGGATACGGCAAGGCCTTGTTTAAAATAATTTTTTCATTTCAAATTGGTAAAGGCTGCGTAAACGAAGAAGAGGGAAGAGGGGTCAGAGGTGAAATATGTACTTGTCGATCGATCCGTTTTGGATCAATCACTCCTTTCCACTACGGAGGGTTATAGTGTTGGCGTTCTCCAAACGGTTGGGCTCTGTTTTTTCCATATAGTGCCCCGAGCGCGCGCTCGGAAATCATTCTCGCCAGTTGTCCAACCTATTGTTCAATGGTTTTTAGCGATCCGGTGATGTTCCAGATATTTGATTCGTTGGACGCTATATATTTAGAAAAATTCTCCTCCATCGGGGAGGGTTTTGGAAGAGGGGGAGGCGGCAGAAATATGGGCGCATAAGAAATAGGGGGGTGCTGCGCATTGTTTGGGTTGCTCCAAGAAAATTTGGGGTGATTCCTCCAACCCGGATTATAGTTATTACTATAAGGGTTCTTGTTGGGGTTGAAGGAAGGACGACCCGAATTTCCTACGAAGTCCACGAAATCTTCAGCCATGCAGGCGTTAGGGGGAATAAAACAAGGCAGAGTGGAGGAGGCAGCAAACATCTCCGCCACTTGCTTTGTTAACCTTTCAACTTGAATGGTTAAAAGAGCAGTGGCATCCACTTCAAAAAGGCCGGCCGCCGGCTTGGGGCGTCCCTGTGGGACGTTCCATTGATAGGCGTTCATATATATCTCTTAAAATAAAGCATGGGCGGCGTCGGGGGTTTTGCTATTCAAGGTACCCCTGGCAGTCGCGTCAATCATTTGACGCGTCTAAAAGTTCAGGCCATTGTAAAAAATTTGTACCTCCAACCACGTTGGCAGCGCGTGGTGCGGGCACCGGCGGAGGAACTCCTTAAACCGTTCCCAAGTCTCATAAAGAGACTCAGGATCATTTTGCACAAACGAAGAAATGTTCGCCCGCAACTTTGCAGTTTTTGCGAGCGGAAAGTACTTCGTCAGGAACCGCTCTGTCAACTCAGCCCACGTGGTGATGCATCCTCACGGGAGGGAATTCAACCATGCCTCGTCTTTGGACTTAAGGGAAAAAGGAAATAGGCACAAATGAATGGCGTCATCAGTGACGCCATTAATCTTGAAGGTGTCGCATATTTCTAAAAAATTGGACAAGTGGACATTTGGGTCCTCATCCGGCAATCCATTGAACTGCATGGCATTTTGGACCATTTGAATGACACTTGATTTTATTTCGAAATTGTTAGTCGCCACCATAGGGCGAACAATACTAGACCCAGTATCGTCCAAATTCGGCCGGGCGTAGTAAGACATTATACGCTCAGCAGCCGCGTTCGGATTAGGGTCGGTCATAACTTCAACAGAGGGTTCTCCGATAGATTCTTCTTAGTCTAAAGAAGGAATTCGGAGTTGAGATCGAATACGCGCAAGGGAGCATTCGATCTCAGGGTCGAAGTCAAAATCTTCAGACTCGGAGGGTTGTCCATGGGTCATACACCCTAAAAAAAATTAAAACGAAAGAAACTTTTTTTGTTTTTGTTTGTTTTTCTTGTTTTTGTTTAAAATAAGTAAAAGTAATAGACTCCGAAATTCGGAATAACAACTCAAGAGAGCTCCCCGGCAACGGCGCCAAAAACATGATGGCCCGCGAACAGACTCTTATGTGGGTGGTTGATTTGATGAGTCGTACGCCGCGGGCTTTCTAAGGGAGGCAAGTGCACCTTTCGCAAGTAGTACTCAATATTCGGGGGAATATCGAGGTCGTATTGTTCTCGGGTCGGGTTTATTATTCCTACTCCTCCAGGAGGACTATTATTTTACTGAAAGTAAGGTGGAGATTTTAATTAACTAAATACGAAAAAAAATAAAAGAGCGAAAAATGATTTAGAAAAATTCGATGAAGGGTTAACGCTCGACACCGAATCGGATTATGACGAAAATAACTTTTAATAATAACTGAACTTAGTTTTCAAATTAATAAAAGGTAACTTGGCTGTGGGGTTCTACGGATATGAGCTCACCTAGCTCTAGGGATATCACTCACCTGAACGCTAAGCCTTTCGACCGAACGTTAGTCCGAAAAAAGATTCCTCTTAACGTCTGCTTTACGCTAAGAACCCCGCTATTGGGTGGGGAACCCAATCCGAAAGAATTACGCTTGTCGTCTCTCGAGGTTATGCACGCAACTCTCTTTACCCAAGGGTGATCTGTCCATACGCACGGCCTCTCGGCTAGCTAGCATATGGATAACGAAAATAGTGCCCACACATCGATTTGTGGTCCTACGCGTCGTTAACCCGGGGTAAACCTTAAGTCCTAAAATTAAAGTGAAATTAAAGAACTTTAATTATTTCAAATCATTTTAAATGTCCCAATGCTCTTCGATGTCGAGGCTAATAACGATTATCCACACATCGGTATGGGGACGGCTTTATAATTTGATAAGGCTCGAGTTCGTAATTACGTGCTAAAGAGTTATAAGAAGAAGACATGAAAATAACAAACATTTATAAAGCTTAAAAAGTTAGCTAAAACGAGAACTCACACACACTTCAAATTATAAATAAACAAAAAGAACTAAGTTACAAAAAAGGAAAATTACAAATCCTACTCAAACGAGTACGCGGGAAATAAGGGCGCGCCATTTAACTCTTAACGAGTAGGTGGAAAAGAAAAAAAGAAAATTACAAGTCCTACTCAAACGAGTAGGCGGGAAATAAAAGCATGCCATTTAACTCTTAACGATTGAGCGGAAATAAATATGCACACACACACACACACACACTTTACACGAATTAAAAGAAAGCAATAAAACTATCTCCTACACACAACGCACTCTACATAATTGAAGAAAGCAATAAAATAAAGCATTAAAATTTATCTCTTACACACACGCACTCTACATAATTGAAGAAAGTGATAAAAGAAAGCATGAAAATTTATCTCTTACACACACGCACTCTATATAATTGAAGAAAGCGATAAAAGAAAGCATGAAAAATTATGCTCATACACTCACACACAAATCATGAAATTTTAAAGAACAAAATGTAAACCAAACGCTTACATCACACACATAAACTAAAACCAAAATGAAAGTTACCTAAAAATTAAAACAACTACTTTATTATACTTAGATTTTATCAAAACCACAGAAAAAGAACAAATCAAAACTAAAAGAACAAAAGTTTTTCAAAATAAAGTTAAAATCAAAGGTGCTCAAAAATTGAAATTATAACTTTTTCATTCTTAAGATTTCATAATAGTGCTAAAAAAGTGAAATAAAATTTAAAAGAACAAAAAAGGTTTACATCCTAAAATAAAGCTAAGTAAAAAAATCAAAACACTTTAATAACTCTTTTACAAATTCATAAGAATGAAAATCTTAAAGCAATTATAACCCTAACATGAAGAGAAACCAAATAAGGGAAAGCAATATAACTAAACAAATTACACTCATACACACACACACACACTTTTCATAAAGAGAAGTACTAAGAAATACAAAGAGATAAAAAGAGAAAGAGATGAGCTACCCAAATAAACTTTCATGCCATGGAGAGAGAGAAAAGGACACATTTTTTCATTATGAAATTGAAACTATTACAAAGCTAAAGCTAAAGCAAAAAACAAACATAAAAGGAAGGGGGAGAAATCTTCTTACATAGCACTTGAATCCACAAGGGCTGCCCACAAAACACACTAAAGTGGCTCAAAAAAGTGAACCCTTGGTTCTTACAGAAATGTCCTATTTATAGAGAAAATTTTTGAAGAACACGCCCCTTGACACGTGCGTGTCGGGGGGGGGGGTGTCAGCACTATTTACGATGTGATCCGACGATTTGACTGGAAAGTTGACTTCGGGCTGTATACGAGGATGTCACGCCCCAGGTCACGGTGGTGACCTGGGAGTGTCGGGGAGGTGGAACTTGGCGCGGGTTGCGTTAAAAGTCGCCGGCAGCGTCTTGTCGGCCAGGTGGAGGAGTCACGCCCCAGGTCACGGGCATGACTCTGGGCGTGTCGCCTTGGTCGATGATCATCGAGAGCGTTTCATCGGGCTGGAAGCCTTGATCGTCGATCAGGAATGACACGGGGGTGTCGGGTTTGCTAACACGGGCGCGTTAGGTCAATTTTTGTCCATTTTCTGAAAAATTTCAGAAATCAAATTTAAGCTATGTTAGAAACAATGTTTATAAAAAGGAGAAATTTATTAAATAAACCTAACTAAAAAAAGCAAAACTAAACTAAAATATCATAATAAAAACATAGAAAAAATGCGTATAATTACAACTTATCAAAAGGACTTCGATGTCCAAGAAGGAGATCGTTACCCTTGCAGATCGCTTTGGAGCCATGAACTAGCTGGATGGAAATCACCACCTCGGCTATGCCTTCACGAATCCAAACTCGGATCTTGATTCTGCACTCTGTAGCTCCTCCAGCAGCTGGTTTCCCCTTTCCCTTCCTTGCTCCCTTGCTCTCCCTTTATCTCTCTTTGAGAATGAGAAGAAAAGAATAATGGCTTGTATAAGCTTCTCTCCCCCTCATTCTCGACCTTATCTCAGCAGGGAAGAAACTGGGACCTTGGATCCAGGATAAGGGAATGAACGACCTTGATTTGCCACAAAATAGGCTGAACACGGCCTGACACGCCCTGTGACACGCCCGTGTCACAGGCCGTGACCCTTAAGAGGCACACAACTAACTCAAATCCAAACAGTACACGACCGAGTGACACACCCATGTCATACCATACACACCCATGTCAGGGTCGACACACCCATGTCTGGCAGCCATGTACTTCACCCAGCACAACATTAGCTCACCCAAGCAGGACACGGCCATGGGACACGTCCGTATCCCAGGCCGTGTACCACAAGACACACCCATGTCTCTCAACACATGCACGCCTGGCTAAATCCCACAAAGGACACGCCTTGTGACATGCTTGTGTCACATGCCGTGTATTCCCCATACATGCCGCTCGACGATTGTCGAGCACAGTTCGTCGACCCGAGCATGACACATCTTGGGACACGCCCGTGTCCAAGGCCATGTCACCAAACCTGAACCCAACTTGGGCTTTGGGTATTATAATCCTCCCCTCCTTCAAAACAATTGTGCCCCGAAATTTGGCTAGACTATAGACATTCAACGAACCACTCCTCGTTACATCATCAGCAATCGATTACCCCAACAAAACAAGCCGGGTTGGAGCTCAGAGGCCGCAGCTTGTCTCGCCCTAAGGCATCGCATAAAGCAATCCCTCACTGGTGCACATCCATCCTTTCACCATTTCATCAGCCAAAAACATCATATATACACCATGATCGCTTAATTACACAACCATCTCATTATTCATGCCTTATATACAACATTTAGTCATATCACCAAAGTACAATGGGTCACGATTCTATGATTACTTCTGCTCACCCGCATTATTTTGCATATATCATTTCATAGCCTCTTGGAGTTCCAAATTAAACACATGAGGATGAACTTCACCAAGTGAGCTTTGCGGCTCTTGCACTTCCAAATTATGCAGTCGAGGTTGCGTCCGGGATGCAGATGACTCGGCCACTGCTTTGCCCTTTTCTTCATAAGTCGCACCTGTTCTTTTCTCACTCCTTGATAGGGAATTCCAACAATAACATGCTATATGTCCTTGCTTCCTACAGTTAACACATGTACGTGTATCCACACATCCTTGACCATATCTTGCCCCAGAAGAGTCAGTCGACGGAGTTGATTCATCAGGCCTGAACCTTTTCTTATCTCGTCTCTTAAACTCCGACTGTTCTGAGTGCAGAACTTTAAATTTCAGCTTCGCCACCTCCAAGCTTCTCTTATCTTGTACCCGCTTCAAATCCTTCTCCAGCGCAAGGGCTGTATCTACCAACACTTGGAAGCCTTGGTTCACCAAACTCGGGAGTGCCAATTTAACTCATCCCATAGTCCCTCATAAAATGGATTAGTCTTCTGTGCCTCCTCAGCGAAAGTAGATCCCGCATAGCGTCCCAATCTGGTAAACTCATGCAGTTACGTATCAACATCTGTCTTACCCTACACCAGACGTTGAAATTTGTTTTACATCGCAATTCACTATGACACTGGCAAATACTTGGCTTGAAATAATCGTGAGAATTCATCATTTGAGACCTCCTCTAATCCTCGACCTGCAAAGTGATGCACTACCATATCATCCCACAACAGTCTAGCATATCCTTCTAGCAGAAAAGTGGCTAAGGTTACTATCTGTTCCTCCGCAGTACTGATTATGGTCAGGATCCTCCTCACTCTTGCAAGCCAATCCTCTGCTTGCATTGGGGAAACCGCCCCACCAAACGTAGGTGGATGAAACTCCATAAACCTTTTCAACTACTCATCCGTTGCTTGCTCATCAACCACAACTTCAGCGCACTCTTGCCTTACACCGGGTCGTACTGGCACCCCTGCAGGCCTTGCCTGCCAAGTAGGCTGTGTTTGTAACACTGCGAGCACCATCTCAGTCACCACACGTATGGTCTCCGCTGAGGGAGGTGTAGGCGCTTCAACTGGTGTCGCACCCTCGTCCGAATGCTGGGGCTCAGACAGCCCAGAACCAATCCTCGCCACCTATCAATATATAAAACACAATTAATCATCCATTTCATAATGGCAACTATACATTGACGTCATATTCAGGTTCCTCACATGCATGTATAACATTCCTAGTGGACATTCATGAGTTTCATTATGTTCTCCCTCCCAAAAATCTCAAACCTAGCTCTGATACCACTTTGTAACACTACCATTTGTCCCATGGAATATAACAGTGGGACCGGTCCGGCAGGGGCCCCGTGCCATATTTCACAAAAAAATGACAAAATTACGTGTGGAAATCAAAATCTCATTCTACTTATAGCCTAACTCAAAGCATTCTTGCGCAGCATTTTTAGTTACATGAACTCATCACATCGAATGTCCACTAAATATATATAAATTCCACATTTATATATCATTCAGGAAGGTATACCAATACACACGCTCATGGCCTTAAGGCCTTACAAGTTGCTTTTTACAAACATATACAATTTCATACATCGGCACGCAGGCCGGCCACACATGAAATCCAAACATTCTTCACACGGTCTTCAAGGGCCTTCGCAGCAAGCCTTTATTCCGCTCAATTAAATTCAAACCACCATCACCTTCAAATAATCATCCACCCCATGAACTGTAAACAAAGCAACGGTCAGCATTAGCTAACCAGTTATAATGACCCTACCCCTTACCCGGGGCAGTGGTTCCTTCCCTATATGCATTGCCATCATAATATCTATAAATCTACCAATCACAACCATGTCACAAATGTTGGTATCCACCTGATGCTTCGTGCACTCATGGCACCTTATTGGTGTACTAGATATACCCGTCGTCCATCGCCGATTAGAGGTTTTTAACTTGTTGGTTGTTCGTTCCTAGTCCACCAATCCCACAGGCTGGCGACATTCCGTCCATCCCACTCAGAGGTACTAACCTCACAGCAAACATGAGCAGATCGACCCACCCTAGTAGTGCAGCAAGCCGGGTTTATCTGTGCTCCCCAGACATTACCACCAATTGACCTCCCATACTAATACATATCGACCCACCCTAGTGGAGTAAGAAGCCAGGTTTAACTCGGTTCCCCAGGAATTGACACCAATCGGCCCCTCAACTAATACAGATCAACCCACCCTAGTGGTGTAGAAAGCCGCATTTATATCACGTTGACAGGAGTTGCTACCAATTGACCTATCACGACAACCAAGATCTTTTGCAAAGCATCCAAGTTCAACATCCACACATCCATACATCCATACAACAGAGGCTACGCGCATATATTTTACACAGCATCAAATACACGAAGGCTTCTCCGGTTACCCATAACCATCACCAATCCAGACTAATCGTCCAAATGGGCTTCACACAGCATGTTGATGTCGTACTGTACACTTCCGGCTCTAGATGTACACTCAACCAAGGAATCACTTACGATATCCACCTCTTAGTGGAGGATTCCATGCATATGCATAAAGAAAGGACTTTGATGTCCAAGAAGGAGATCGTTACCCATGCAGATCGCTTTGGAGCCATGAACTAGCAGGATGTAAATCACCGCCTCGACTTTGCCTTCATGAATCCAAACTCGAATCTTTATTCCGCACTCCGTAGCTCCTCCAGCAGCTGGTTTACCCTTCCACTTCCTTGCTCCCTTGCTCTCACTTTCTCTCTCTTTGAGAATGAGAAGAAAAGAAGAATGGCTTAAATAAGCTTCCCGCCGCCTCATTCTCGGCCTTATCTCAGCAGGGAAGAGCCTAGGCCCTTGGATCCAGGATAAGGGAATGAACGGCTTGATTTGACCAAACATAGGCTAAACACGGCCTGACACGCCCTGTGACACGCCCGTGTCACAGGCCGTGTCCCTTAAGAGGCACACAACCTACTCAAATCCAAACAATACATGGCCGTGTGACACGACCGTGTCATACCCTACATGCCCGTGTCAGGATCGACACACCCATGTCTGGCAGCCGTGTATTTCACCCAGCACAACATCAGCTCACCGAGCGGGACACGGCCATGGGACATGCCCGTGTCTCAGGCGTGTACCCCAAGACACACTTGTGTCTCTGAACACACGCACGCCTGGCTAAATCCCGTAAAGGACACGCCCTATGACACGCCCGTGTCACAGACCATGTACTCCCCTTGCTTGCTGCTCGACGATTGTCGAGCGCAGTTCATCGACCCGAGCACGACACGCCCTGGGACACGCCCGTGTCCCACGCCGTGTCAGAAAACCTGAACCCAACTTGGGATTTGGGGTGTTACAAATTGTCGAAACTTTGGGCCTACATCAATTTGGTATCAAAGGGAGGTTCACGTCAATTTCCTAATTGGCACCATCCCACTTTTATTAGTACGTCGACACGCATTTGCACATTTCATTGCCAAAACAATAAAAAAAATTCCTGATCTGCCAATAGTACCCTAAAATTTTATTTTTCTTCAAAAAATCAAAATTTTTTTAATAATCTCTTCATTATTTTTGGTAAGAAAATAAAAAAAATATGTTTTTTCTACCTTAGTGTTAGGTGAAACAATTCGGTCTTTCAAATATTTTGGTGGACTAGAAGTATTACCCATTGCTTGCGCAAACGATTAGGTAAGGAGTATTCCACGTCTTCTTCCCATATGGCGGACGAATGGGATGTGGGTCAGGGTCTCATAGTGATTGAGGATGTCTACCAGGATTGCACTGAATATATGACGTCTATTAAGGAGATGCTACATAACTTAAGATTAATCAAGCCGTCAACCCACATGATAATAGGAATAATAACCATAACAACAACAACAATAATGAACATGTCCCACATGAACCATATGAGTTTGACTTTACTAGAACGTCCGGGTCAAAACGCCATGGTACGATGGTTTGGGAGAACCTCAACTTTCCTAGACTGGGTTAAGGAGATAGAGTGCTACTTTGAGTGGTACAAATCGACTAACGCGGATAAGCGGAGAATTGCGAGAATGAAGTTGTTAGGTAGAGCTAAGATATTCTGGTTGAATAAGGAACGACGTCTGAGAACCTAAAACGATGAATTACCCATTGGTTGGGCAGCCATGAAGTCCATGCTGACAGAACAGTACATCCCTACGAACCATCGAACGCAGATGTTAGATGATTTGGCTACCATTAAACAAAGGAATAAGTCGGTCTCTGAGTATATGAGTCTTATTAAGGAAATGATGGTTAGGTGTGGTGTGAAGTAGATGTCAGAGCTCACCCCCTCTAGGTTTCGTAAGGGCTTAAACACCGTCAACCAGTGTAAATTATTGTGTTATGGTCACACCGACCTAAACACCACTTTTAATGTTGCATGGATATTTTGAAGCACAACGTACATAAGAATAAGACATGCTCGTTTGAGAATGGAGAGTCTGTTGTAGGACCACCACCCATTTTTAGGGAAACCATTCCTAATAGGTCTTATGTCTTGGACTCCAAAAAAATTACTACTAGGGAGTTGACTCTATTAGCCTCGACGACTGAGTATCCTAAGATTGTGATTGAAGCCAATGAGGATTCTGATGTAGATGTGGTATCTCTTGATTTTGAGGGTGACCCTGTAGGTGAGAGTATTCTGACATGTACGTTAGTGCCCGACTATTCTGATGTGTCTGAAATGAGGGAATACCTAGTGATTTGGAAGATGATGTTTGGGATGATGATATTCTGATCTGTTATAGTATTTCTTTGCCAATTACATGCCCCACTAGCGATGTGTCTGTTCACCTTAGTATTGTGTGTTCTCTACACGATACGATCCCCATCGTGTTAGAGCCTATGATTATACCCACTGAGATTGTATCTAAGTTATGTGAGGAGTCTAAAAGTGAGGATGTCCCTATTTTTATTGAGGATGAGCTACCATCTGAGATAAGGTTTTTTTGGACGATTCTTTTATTGTACAACCGGATGAGAGTACTTTGATGTTATCACCGTTGGGTGAAATCAATACTGATTCCGATTTTGTACGGGTTTGATATTACCGACACTTCCTCGTATTTATTTGCCCACATTAGTTGACTTTTTAGGACGTGGAACCGGTAGACCTAGTCCGAGTTTTTGGGTCACACCCACATTATGAGTTCCCACATTGGCATTGTATCAGCGTATAAATATTACTATGTTGAGCACACTAGTATTTGGACTTTTCAACGTACCTCATAGACCTGATAACATGTCACATCATACTGTTCATTTTTCTCCGTGTCCGTCTACGGTTTTGTCCTCGACTACATCTGATTCTGATTCTTTGGCAATTGTGCCTCTGGATGTGGTGTCCCTTATACATACTTATATACCACACCCGACCGCACGCATTTACCCAACTCCTTTTGATGACCCTCATTTTCACACGTTAGTGACTTTAGAAAAGCAACTTTAGTTGCATCGCTCGCACTTCCTTTCACATTCGGGAGTGTCCAACTCCATTATTTATGATGAGCTGTTCTCCATGGCATAACTTCATGCCAAGCATGAAAATATTAAATATAAAATTAAAACTGCGAGTTTGGAGCCCAATGATATCATTTTTGATTATAAGACCCTCGTGCCTCCTGACTTACCGCCCTTATCCTCTGCTTTTGGGTCATGTCATGTAGCACATGGATTTTCTCCTCATGTATCTAGGACGTTAGTATATCATTTTTAGTTATGTCGCATGTACTTCCACTCCTTTTTCAGATCATCTGATGCTAGATTTAGTGATTGAGGTTTAGTCTGGTCAGTCTCTGAGCGGATGCCTTCTGGCTCCGTTAATAAATTAATATGTAGGAACGCCGACCCATCCATGATTATGAAGAACGTCGGATTTCATGCTTCTAGTTCAGATTTTTATATAGCACAGGGTGTTTCACTTTATTTCAAGTTTCCGGATTTTTTATTGTACGTCTCTATTCAACCTGAGTGGCTTTCTTCGTCGTTCTTCTCTACCACTACATGTTCTCTTGGGTTGGGGAGTGTTAGTTCTGCCAAGTCTATTTTCCACGTGGACTCCTTGGTTCTTTAACCAGATGGTAAGATTCAAGTTTTATTTCTTTTGCTTGACACCCTTTGGAGTTTTCTCGGAAGTCTTGTTGTTTCTTTACCAGACAGGTTCTCAATGTCGATGGATGTTCATGCTACTACGACATGGATAGAGGGGCCAGACTTGCCCCATATTTTTGTTGCTTCTGACTGTTCTCCCTCAGGGCCACTCATTGGTGATGAGTAATTTTGAGTGGGAGAGGATTTATGGCGATGATGCTGATGTGGCCATGGATCCCCATTATAGAGATTTCATGGATTGGGATGGTCGCTGCCCCAAGCTCGAAGATGGGAGTCTACGACAATGTTTCTTCGCAAACGCCGCCGCCGCTACATGTTTTCCTTGACGTCCTCCGCCGCCAATTCACAAAATATATAATTATTAATTACATAATTATAATTATATATTTTATCAATTATTATTTTTAGCAATTTCTATTTTATGCAATTTTAATTTAAGCATTTTTTATTTCCAAGCATTTCATTATTGTATTTTTATTTCATGTATTTTGATGGGTTCTTATAACCATCACGTATTGTTTTAAATTATTTCCTTCAATATCTAAGATGTGTGCGTATAACCATCATATGTCATTTGAATTTTAATGGAGGAGATTGAGTTGTGTTGGCTATATATAGCCATGTTTATGAAGAATTTAGAAGAGAATGAATGAAATTGAAAACCCTAATATTGCATGAAGATTTCCCACCTCCTCCCCTCTCCCCCTCTCAAAATTTCGGCCACCCCTTTGTCTCCTTCCTCTTGGCCTACGACCACAACCCTCCTCCTCTTTATCTCGGCTTCCTATTCCCCTCCTCCTCCTCCTCCTCTAATTCTCCTTCCAAAATCGAGCCTCTTTTTCCCTCCCAAAACAAAACCCTAGCCAGCCAGCCACCTTGCTGCCACCTCTCCTCCACCTTGTCCCTCACTCGGCCACCCATCTCCACCAAAATCCAAGCCCTCACCCCCCCACAAACCCCTCCACCATCCACCCCCACCCCCACAAGCCCCGCCCCACCATCTCTAAAACTAAACCAGCCACCACCACTCCCCTTAGTGCTCGGCCAAGACAAAACTGCCACCCTCTCTCCTTCCTTTCCTCTCTCTCGGCCTCATCCCTCTTCCCCTCCAAAATTCTAACCGACCTCCTCCATCCAACCCAAAACCGACCCCCTCCATTCTCCTATAAAAATTTTCGGCGAAGACCATAGCCACAATCTCTCCACCACCTTTTCTCTCTCCCATTCTTTTTATATTATCATTCAAGGACTTATCCCTCTAGTACAATTTATTGTAAAGGGAAGACAGCTCGTGTCTTCATCGTCGGGTGCGGATCCGTGGAGTTTTTGCGTCTGGAATAGAAAATCACCACCGCCGTGTGTGATTCCTCCCCTCACCTTCTGAACGGACTTCTTATTTTTGGGTAACAATTTCCTAAAACCTCTTATGTAATTTATTCTATATAATTTGTGTGGTTTTGGTTGAATTAGAAGGCTAGTATTTTGTCCTGATTTATTATAAAATTTGTGTTTAGTTAAAATCTGATTTTTAAGCATTTATTATTCCGAATATTTTCGTAAACTTGGTTCGTGTAGATCTCGTGAATACTAGAAGAAATCGGGTTTGTCACCCTTGATTTCCCCTCGCATTCAAGTTATTTTGTATACCCTCATATTAATTAATTTTAGGGATTGATTTTGGACTTTATTTTAAATCAGTAATTTACTACAAATTTTCTCTTATTGGAAATGTGAAATGTTTGCGAATAATTTTAATTGGAATTGCTAATTGTCCGGATCATGTGGGTCCTATTCGCTTGAGTGAACATTGGCCTATAGACCTTGTTCAATCTATAAAAGGGGTAGCGTCCATTTACTTTTGAGTGTTGCTAAATTAGTAGAATATCCGGTATTATTGTTTTAGAGAAAATATTACTTGCTATGTACCATAATTTATTTGCGCGCGTAGTATAATTGTCGAAAACTTGGTCCTGCATCACTTCAGAGGCGGGAAGAGTGAAGCACTTCCTCGAAGGACTAAGAAGTGATGTACAATAGTTGGCATGCGCTTAAAGAGGGAAAGTTACGCTGAGGCAGTGAAAGCCGCTTGACGGTTGAGGCTATCAACAACGCCAGGAATCGGGGAGCGGCGCTAAGGAAAGATAATACGAATGCTGAAGATGATGGGAGTTCTAAGGCATCCGGACCTACTCCCAAGAAGAAAGGTGGAGTAGTATGTAACTTATGTGGTCAATCTGGCCACCCTTACGAAAGTTGTTACAAGAGGACTGCCACTCAGAAGCAGCAGCGAGTGCTTGCCATCCAAGGCTCACCCAAGGGAGATCTAGTGTGCACGTTTTGTATGAAGAAGGTACATGTCTTGAGTTGCTGCTGGTCGAAGGATAAGGCATGCTTCCAGTGCGGGCAGAAGGGGCACCTGAAGTCTTCATGCCACCAAGCTCCGTCTCCACTACAGTCTACCCCGCTTCGGGCTGTGCCAGCGCTACCAAACCAGGACAAAGGGAAAGGAAAGTTGAATGTGGTGACCAGGGAGGAAGCTCAGACCTCTACTCAAGTGATATCAGGTAAGAATCTAGTCTAGATTTTAATCTACATTGTTGCTCTAGTTCCTCGTTCGCTTTAGGTACGTATTCTACGATTATAGGTGAGTTTAAGGTGAAGAATAGGTGGGCGTGCGTTCTTTTCAATTAAGGTGCCACACATCCCTTTGTAGCTCGGAGTTTTGTAGATAGACATCGTTTGGATGTGGATAAGTTAGAAGATTACTTCAACGTCAAGCTTCCCTCCGGAGATCTGGTGATATCAAATAAAGGAATTCAGAGATGCCCTATTTGTCTAGGTGAATTCCTAGCCATTGCGGATCTGAAGGTGTTGGATCTGGCAGACTTTGACGTGATTTTGGCATGGACTGGCTATCAAAGTATGATGCGATCATCTAGTGCAAGGCAATGTGACTGGACTTCAAGATGGACAACGACTAACCTATGAGTGTGTATGGTTTTCAGGGAAAGGTTTCCACTATTATCTCTGTGGTACATGCCCGTCGAGATATTGAATCTAGTTGTGAGGCATATATTATTTCTATTTATGCTTTGGGAACAATATTTGTTACACCACGTCTCAAGGATATCTTGGTGGAGCGAGAGTTTCTAGGTGTTTTTCCAGATAGTCTTCCAGGACTACCTCCTGAGAGAGAGGCAGAGTTTTTGATAGACCTCGAGCTAAGTACCCGACCTATTGGCAAGGTATCGTACCGTATGGCCCTGCGTGAGTTGGATGAGATATGTATTCAGCTCAAGGACTTGCTGCAGTGTGGATTTATTACTCCGAGCTCTTCGCCTTGGTGTGCTTCAGTCCTATTCATGAAGAAAAAAGATGGATCAATGAGGCTTTGCATCGATTATAGAGAGCTGAATAATGTGACCATTAAGAATAGATATATGTTCCTCTGATTGATGATCTATTTGATATGTTGCGTGGTAGCAAGGTATTTTCAAAGATCAATCGTCGTTCAGGCTACCACCAGTTGAGGATTCTTGAGGCAGATACTCCACGGACTGCTTTCCGTTCTCTACACGGACATTTTGAGTTCTTCGTGATGTCCTTTGGATTTATGAATGCGCCTCTACCTTTATGATATGATTAATAGGTGTTTAAGATTTCTTGGACCATTTTGTGGTTGTGTTTATTGATTACGTGCTTGTGTATTCTCGAGTGCGGAGGAGG